>KV441649.1:128865-728865 GCA_001644535.1 Pyrenochaeta sp. DS3sAY3a | reverse complement strand
CTCGTCAATGAGCTTGTCTTGGATGCGAGACGCGCCAATCCACTGATCTTCGAAGCCCTATGCGATTGTTGCGGAGATAATTGTGCAGGCGAATGGGATGTCTCCGCGATGCGATCAATTCGTGCTTGCTTCTCTGCTGCCCCTTGCTTTTCATCTTCCATTTCTTGTGCCAGGATATCGCGATGGCATTTCATCCGCCATATCTCGATACGAGACCATTTGAGCTTGGCGGCCAAGCGCCCAGCAGCGTGGATGACCTGTTCCCGCGATTTTGGCTGAATAGGTGCAAGAATCGAAAGATGTCTTGCATCTCTCAATCGCGCCTCCAGCTCTTTGATGGCAATTGCAAGTTTCTCTTCTGACTCAGATATGCGTACTTGCATTAGCTCCTTGCGTGCGTTGATAATCTGTTGCGCGAATTGAGTGTCAATTCTTCCACTCTGGATTGTCACTTCGCCAGTAGCTGTCTGAATAGACTTGCTAGACTGTGAAGAATCCAAGCGCCGCATGCCTCTGTTGCGTTGCCCTTCATATAGGCCACCAACCATGCCTCTTGATCGCACCCCAAGAGTCTCAAATGCTGCAGTGTAATTCAGCACACCGAGCCACTCATTCAGATCCTTCTCACTGTCAGCCAGGAAGGTTTCCTCGCCGGCCTTGGTGAACATGACGAAAGAATTCTTATGTTTCTTGTATGTCGCGTCAACAAGAGCAACTGCGCCATCCATTGGGATGATATGGTCTTGCTTAAAGTCCTGGAGTGGAGGCTGGAAAAGAACTGGGCCGGTTTCTCCGCGCTTTAGATGTTGGTCATGCTGGTTCATCAGATTCTTAGTCCAACTCGAGTTTCGGAATAGTGAAAGACCAGAGCGTGTAAGGACTGCACCCCATTCTTGCCAAGGAGAACGTCCCTTCTTCTTCTTCGAATCCTTTCTCCAAAGAACGCCTACTTTAGTAACCGGCATTTCTACTATACCGACCGATGTCCCTTGAGGGTTCTCCTGAGCGGCTTCTGACATGAAGGCTTCTGGTCGGGATCTAGAGGAAACAATCTGGATGACGCCATATCGCGAGAATAGCTTGTATATGTTCCGAGTATCCAGAGTTGCAGCAGTTCCAATGTAGTTGTAAGGGTCATCCAGGTTCATAACTTCCTTGACATTTGGGCGGAGGGCATCAAGCTTGCCTTCGAAGATCAGAGTATAAGGGTCAAGAGGCTCCCGGGTAGCCTTGCGTGCCGGGTCGTTCATTGGTCCCTTCAAAACGGCGGTTCTTCGACTCTTCTTGGAGGAGATAGTTTTCAGATCCACCTCATCCTCGATATGGATAAAAGGCGTGTAGACAATGTTGTCGTAGAAGCAACCAAGAACATCTTCTGAAACACCTTCACAGGATGAATTCTTGATGTAGTCCAGCCTTTGCATCTTCCTTTTGTTGTTCTTGTTGAAGACATCAGTGTGCAAGATAATAATTGAGAATGATATGAAGTAAGCCTTGTCTATGAATCGTCAGTGGATCATTCATTGAATAGATTGCGCGTTCTTACCTGTGTTGATAAAAACGCCCGGATTGCATTCATGGTATCGATCGGCAAAGCCTTGAAGAACCCTATCAATCTGCTGAGTTTCTTTTGGCAACTCTACTTGCATGAGCAATTTACGTATGGCCATATCAATCGGGTCACCAAAGAATGCGAACTTGCGCATATAGCTTCTTAACACAGCGAGAAGGAAGGCGTCTTCCGTTTTGCTGAGATAACTTGCAATCACGCTCCTCTCCACGCTATTGGCTTCGATTCTTTCCAAATAGTGTCCAGGCGGTTCTCCCTCCTCCCGATCTGGCAGAATAAGGGTCTCTCGGCTGATATTCAACGAGTTCTGATGCGAAGAAAGGCCGGAATGACCTAAAAGACCGTGAGCTGGGGAGCCATATCTCGGTGAATGTGGCTCGGAGTTCTGACGAAATCTTGAGCTCAGTCCAAACAAATTACTGAAGCTACTCCTGCCTGCCGTTGACGTTGAGTTCCTGCCACTGACATTGGGTGGTGTCGGCGACGTTGCACCGTCGGAATGGCCGCCGAGCGAGCCCATCGTGGATGAGCGCCCCCGCATACCCAATCGCATTGGAGCTGCAGTATTGGGAGAGGAGCGGGCGGAGCGAACAGACTTGGGTATCGACTTGGTGGAGTCGTTCCGGAAGAGAGCCCCTGCGCCAGGCGATGCGAGATTCAGTGACGTAGCAGCTAGAGCGACTTGTGAAGCGGATGGTATCGGTGGGGTTTGCGCGCCAGACTGTCCATGATTTAGACGACGCGCAGTTAGAGGCGGGCTTCCGGTAGGAGAATGATTAGGTGAGCCGGAGCTGATTCCTCCGGTGGAGACACGAGGCGTGGCAGGAGCAGTGTCGGGAAACTGCGGGGGTTCGATCTTCATAGGTAGAGGGAACAAGTGGCCGCGCTGCTTTTTGCGTCCAAATGTGAACCGTCCAGACCCAAGGCGAGGTGGATGTTGCGGTCGTGGGGTGGTTTCGAAAGAGACATGGCCGCCAGAGCTTCCGTCTGAGCGTGAAGACTCGGATGCTCTCGGGGCAGGAGGGGCCAGCGCAGTCGTGCCTTCCACCGAGTCTCGCGATTCGGGAAGCTGGCCCATCGATGCCCGCTCTTCGTCGTCCAGCAGATTGCCTGTGCTCTTCATGAAGCCCAATGGCTTTCGCTTCTTTTCCATGGACTTGCGTAAGATTCCCGGACGATCCACGGTCGAAGGGTCAAACGACCGCCGCCGCAGGGTGAATTGTTGCAGCCGACCTCTCTTCTTCGGTCCTTGGTCCTGGTCCTGTTCTGGATCCATTACGGTGGGCGCGGTGGTGATGATTGCAGGGGCTAAAAGTGGCATCATACGTCAGTACAACCAGATAGTAGACACGACAGGGGTGTGGACGACTCACGGCGGGTGCTGGGCACGACAGGAACCGGCGGGGCGTCGTCGCGGGCAGCATGCTCTTTGGCCTTGGTTGACAGCTGCGAATCCGAGGCATGGCGAAAGCGCATCAAGCTGAAGCGCCTGGTGTTGGGCGTGGGCTCCTGGATGGGCGGAGACGGCGGGGGGTCGTCATGGCTGGTCGAGGGCCTCGCAGTGTCGCGAGAGGCAGGACGGCCGCCGTCCTCGGAGACGGCGATGCGGGTGCTGCTGAGGTTGTCGGTGGATTTGTCCCTGTCGCCACGCTTGAAGAAGCCCCCGGGGTCGAGCGTGGAACGGCGCTTGAGGTCTCGTTCGCTGCGGTTGGGTCGGAGTGCCCTCAGAGGCATTGCTGCTCACGCGGGCTCGCAGCTCATCTATGCGGATTGCAAGTCACAGCGCAGTACATGGCACAGCGGAGGGAGCGCGCGGCCAGGAGTGGAGTCGAGGACGGCTTCGGATGAGGCGCGCCGTAATCCAAGGCTGAGGTTGTGCTAGGATGAGAATGGGAGGTGGGATCTGGCCAGCGATTGCGGGTCGAGGGGCACAGAGAGGCAGAGGCAGAGCAGGCGTGGCAGCAAGTGGGCAGACACGGCAGACGGGCCTGGCGGACTGTGGGAGGTGGGAGAATAGGGATGTCAGCCGTTAGCCCTCGTTTGCAGGTCCCAGCTGTCTTGCGCGCTCTCGCGGGTGCTAGCATGCTCGTGGAGAGCTGGCCCACGGCGCTAGGGCGAGGGGCGCCACAGCTGCGCCACAGCGGCCTGGTACCTGCTTCACGGCCAGGCAGCTCTCTTTATTCTCCCAGTTGCATCGGCAGGGCACACGACACATCTCCGCGCACTCCGCAGCGCCCGCTGCTGCTCTCCCCATCCCCCCCGGGCCTGACCATCCCCTCTGTATGTCGCCGCTATGCGCCCGCCCTCCTTTGCTGTATTGGGCCTGCTGCTGCTCGGTACTTCCCTGACTGCAGCCGCCCCGCACGACCACAACCAGCTCACATACAACGCCAACTCCCACAACCACGCGCCACGCCCGTGGCGGAGACTGTCGGATGCTTTGATACGGCGGATATGGGGTCTACAGGAGCCCGCAGACCGTCGAGGAGGCCAGAGTGCCAAACAAGGAAGCAATGGACCCGGAGAGCAGCTCGTTGCGCGCTATGGCGACGATGTCGTGTTGCGCTTCACGATTCGCACCGCTGACGAGGCTTCGGCGCTGGCCAAAGCTGCCGAAATCCTCTTTCTCGATGTCTGGGAGTTCAATCACGACTGGTGTGACATCAGGATAGCAAAAGATGTCGTCCGATCCCTCCTCGGCCTCTTGCCCCCCTCTCTCCAGAAGTCCCACGAGCCATTGATGCAGGACCTAGACCTCGCCCAGGCTATTTTCGATTCATATCCTTCGCCCTCCGTAACGCAATCACACGAGAACGACCGCTTTTCACCACTACTTACTACTTCTCCCCGCAATGCCAGAGGCCATCCTTTCTTCCAGGATTACCAGCCATTGTCCGTTATCAGCCCATGGATGCACCTCATGTCCTCCATGTTTACCACACACGTCCGCCGAATCAGCGTTGGAATCAGCTATGAAGGACGCGATATCCCAGCTCTCCGCGTTGGTGTACACCCCACTAACGACGATGAGCCATCAGTTCCGCGCAAGACAGTCCTCATCACTGGCGGGTCCCACGCCCGTGAATGGATCTCCACAAGCACTGTCAACTTTCTCGCCTGGTCACTCATTAACTCCTACGGAAAGGACTACTTCACCACCCGCCTCCTAGAAGCCTTTGACTTCGTCTTCGTGCCCACCCTGAACCCCGACGGATACGTCTACTCCTGGGAAACCGACCGCCTCTGGCGCAAGAACCGCCAACCAACCTCGCTCCGCTTCTGCCGCGGCATCGACCTCGATCGCAGCTTCGACTTCCAATGGGACGGCAACACATCGCGCACAAACCCGTGCTCCGAGTCCTTCGCCGGCGACACAGCCTTCGAGGGCGTCGAAGCCGAACGCTTCGCCGCATGGGCCCGCAACGAAACGCAAAACAACAACGTCGAATTCGTCGGCTTCCTAGACCTCCACTCGTACAGCCAGCAGATCCTCTACCCATACTCGTTCTCGTGCACCGACGAGCCCCCCTCGATCGAAGACCTCGAGGAACTCGCCCTCGGCCTCGCAAAAGCTATCCGCGTCAGCCGCAAGGGCCACGCGTACAAAGTCACGTCGGCGTGCGAGGGCAACGTCGCGCTGTCGGGCAAGAACAAGAAAGTTGTTCTCCCGCGCATCGAGTCGAGCGGCGGCTCCGCCCTGGATTACTTCTACCACGAATTGAAAGTCAAGTATAGTTATCAGGTCAAATTGAGGGATACGGGCAGCTATGGGTTCTTGCTACCAAAGGAGAATATCGTGCCCACTGGGGCGGAGATGTTGGATGCGGTTCTGTATTTTGGGAGGTTTATGCTTGGGGAGGTGGGGTTGGGTGTAAGGGAGAGTGAAAATGAAACGAAGGAGGGTATGGGAGAGGTTGAGATTGGGGTTGAGGACGAGGAGGAGGAGAAGTTGGAGGAGTGGGTTGTTGTGGATGGCAAGACTGATATGCATGGGAAAGAGACTGAGAGGGATAGGCAAGGAGTATTGGACAAGGATGACGACGTTATGGAGTTGTAATGTAATTCTTACAATGTATTTTTTTCTTTTCGTCGATCATGTCTTTAGATCTCTGTTCTGGGGTATTCCATGATATCACATCCGATCACCTTCCTGAACCCCTTTCTCACTTACGCCTCCACCTCCACACCCCAAGCACACAAACACCAGCAACCACCACCCCCGCAGCACCCCAAGGTCACGACGACCCCCCACCCTGCATCCTCCTCAGCCTCTCCTCCACAGCCCTAGCCCTCCTCTCCCTCTCCATCCTCGCCCTCGCCTCCGCCGTCAACCCCCTCATCTCCTCCTCCCTAACCTCCGCCCCAGTCTTACTCGGCACCGCACTGCCACCCAGCGCCTTGCCCTTGCCCAGCCGCGCCTCCCTCTTCCTCTTCTCCTCGTCCTCGCCCTCCCTCCTCACGCGCTCAGTCTCTGCTTTCCGCCGCGCCGCCTCGCTCTCCTGCTCCGCCGCCCGCTCCGCCTTGTCCTGCGCGTCGCGCGCGTCGGCCTCGGCTTTGCTGAGCGGCGCAGGAACATCTGCAGCAGCCCAATCGTGCGCGTCTTCGCCGAGCGTGTGGCGCGCGAGCCGGAATGCGTCGCGGGTTGCGCGGTCGCCGGCGAGGGAGAACGGGGTGCGTGCGTCGTCTGTTAGGAGGGCGGGGTCGGCGCCGGCTTTTGTGAGGAGCGCGAGGACGACGGGCGCGGAGTTGAGGGATGCGGCGAGGTGGAGAGGCGTGGGCGTGTGGTGGTTTTCGGGGAAGAAGGTGAAGGTTGGGGGGAGGGCGTTTGTTTTGAGGTAGGTGAGGAGGGCGGGGACTTTGCTGCGCTTGATGAGGGGGACGAGTTGCGAGGTGTGCAGGGCGGCGAGTTCTTGGTCCTTGGAGGGCTTGGGGGGCTTGCGGTTGACGGGAGGAGCGGGTGTGGTTGTGGTGTCTGGTTGAGGGGCATTGAGGGCGGCGAGAGCGGCTTCGTCGATTGTGCTTTGCTTCACGCGTGTGAGTTCGACAAAGGCACGCATGAGTTCCTTCTGTGTTGCTCGCCGGGTACTAAATGGGAATCCTCGATTTCGGGGGTCATTGTTTCGGAGAACCTGGCCTTCGTACGGTCCAAACAAGGTCCTCCGGTTTGTACTACCCGTTGCTCGAACGAAAATCAATTCTGCACTGTCGATGAGCTTCTTCCAGCTCGATAGCAGTTCGCGGACCTCGTTCGTCAGCGCAGCTTCATTGTATCGTCGTATTGATGAACCGGCGGAATGTGCGGCCCCTTTAGCATTGTCGTTCGCCGATTGAGAACCGCCTTGCTTGCGTCGAGTCGTGTACCTGTGAAATGTTTTATGAGCGATGACGGTGGCGGATCGTTCGTCGACTCCAGTGTGTTTCTTTCCTGTCTTTGGTGCCAACGCTACAAGCATAGCCGCAAAATGACCGCCTCCAATCATGCAGAGAAAGTAGTGAGGGCCAATGTCGGTATCCGGGAGAGCTATTCCTCCCTCGTTCGCTTTTATTTTCGGTGGCTGCTTTGGGGTTAACTGCTTTCTTCGCACCGTCTCCAGAATATGCGACTCCTCCTCTTGCTCCTCGTTCGAAAAAATGGCGCGATATATGCCTAGAGACATGTTCTCGGGAAGGGCGGGTGATTGAAACCATATCAAAGGAGGCTTTCCAGGCCCGCCTCGTTTCTTGCGAGAAGAAATCTCGTCGAATTCGGGGTTTGATATCTTTGCTTGTTTCTTCAAGAGCGCGCTCAAGGTAGACTCTTTCGGCTTGTTTCCGTCCTCGTCTTCGTCATCCTCGTCAGATTCTGATGACTCGGATCCTGATATGCTCTCGTCGAGATCCCCAATGAGCTTTTCAAACTCTCCTTCGCTCACGGGCTTTGCACCTTTTATCCTTTGCTTGAGATTGTACCCGTGGAGATCTGATCGGACATGATTTCGCTGCTCTGCTACCGAGACAAAGCTGAGTCCGCATAGATTGCAGGAGGTTGCCTTGATCGAAGTCGCATCGTCTCCTGCAGTGTTCTCTGATGGTTCATTCACAGTCGGAGGAGTCTGAGGCTCTGGATCTTGACTTGGCCGTTCACCGGGAGCTCTGAGGGTGAGTGTTGCAAGAAGTTCTTCTGGCAGGTCGAAGACTACGGACAGTCAGCAAGGTGGGGGTATGAAACATGATGAACATACCATAGAGCGGACGCTGCAATAGCTGGTCTCCCTTCTGAGCCATTGCGAAGAAGAGTTGAGGTGGTTGACGTAGATATTGGTGAGTTTAGGCTACGACTTTGAGGATTGTGCATGGAGTGGGTGGGCGACAGATGACGTGCAGCCAGCGCACGAGTCATGTCGCTAACCGCACCTCAACTACTCCACATGCAGTGTACTTTCACTGCTGTTAGTGACTAATCACCGCACCTACACATAAACCTGACCTCTACGCTGTCACTATGCTCGGGGAAATTCATACACCATGATCAAGTACTACCCGTGAAATGGTGGATGTGCCCTGATTTCTCATCCTTCACTCAATGTATGCCAGTAATTCACCCACTAAGAATATGCAAATTTTCGATGGTTGGTGTCTTTCCTGAATATGTCGTGCTATACGCTGAATGAATGAAGAAGACTAATTGAATTAATTATGACAAGATGGAAATGTTGTGAGACTACGAGCGTTCATGATCCGCAGCCCTATTGTTGCCGGTTCGTCTCGACTCCCATCACAACACAGATATTACATGGAAGATCAATATGAGTAATACTAAAGGCGACTGACGCAGCCACACAGTCACACCTAGTACTTATACCGCGACTAGAGGCACGATAATGTTCCCGCTCCAACTTCGACTTCACCGACTCTCTCCTAGCCAAGTGCAACCTTGTCGCCCTGACCTTAAACAACCATGACGAAACCTAAGCCCTCGAAGAAGTCTATCCCAGCACGCAAGCCCTTCGCCATAATTCCTTCTGCCCCTAATCCCGACTTTGTAGATCGATCAGAGATCATCGCCTGGGTGAGCACTGAGTGCCAAATCCCAGGCCGGCGTGTCGCTCTCGTAGGACTTGGTGGGATAGGGTAAGCACAACTAGCAACTTGACTTTCAACATGATGTAGCTAATCAAATGGAGTAAATCTCAGATCGCTATGGAATACGCACACAAGTTGCATACCGAAAATCCTCATACCTACGTGTTTTGGGTCCACGCCATCACTACAGCTACATTCGAACAGGCCTATGTGAATATTGCCGAAAGACTAAACCTCCCTAGTCGTCATAGATCGAAAGTTGATACTCTAGACCTTGTCCGTCGCTGGCTGTCTAACGAGTCAAATGGGAAATGGACTATGATTTTGGACGGTGTCGACGACATGACCACATCTTTCTCCCCATGTCGAGGCAATAAATTTCTGTCACGCTATCTTCCAAGGACTTCAAATGGTTCCATATTGATTACTTCCCGGAATAAGGACGTCGCAGCGAGGCTGACTGGAAGTTACAAACACATTTGGGAAGTGCATGCTATGACTCAAGATGAAGGACTTCAGCTTCTCCAGAAAAAGCTACTTCATTTGGAAAGCAAACACAGTGCAGCAGAGCTAGTAGAGTCACTCAGCAGCATCCCACTTGCAATCACCCAGGCTGCCGCCTATATCAATCGCTCACCACGGATGAGTACCAAGCTATATCTCCAAGAGTTTCGAGCAAATCAGATGACCAAAACGTTCCTTCTCGACTGGGGCGTTCGAGATTTGCATCGAGATGATAGTGCATCGGATTCGCTCATAAGCACTTTGAACAACACATTTGAACAAATTCAGGAACTGAACCCCTCTGCCGCAGACCTCCTCTCCCTCTTAAGCTATTTCAGTCCTCAGGATATACCAGTCAAAACCCTTCTTGATTATCACAAGATGGTGGACGAATTCAACAGGGACCCATCTGCGAGCCATGCCGAGCATCACCTTAAATTAGTGGTGGACCTGGACATTTTGACAACTTACTCCCTGGTAAAAATAATACCTGACGGCAATATTCGTCAAACACTTCCACTAGTTGGTTTTTGCATTCAAAATTGGCTAAAGTCAAACGACAAAACCGTCGAATATCAGCGAAAGTTTTTCCATCTCATGGAGAAAAGTTTCCCCTCTGGCGATTACGAAACCTGGAAGACGTGTCAAATGCTGATGCCGCATATACAATCGCTCTACGAGACCACCCCTGAGGCTCAGCATCTATCGCGGGTGCGAGCAAATGTGATGACGAAAGCGGCATGGTATATGACACTGAGAGGGAAATACAAGGAAGCGGGAATGTCTATCAAGCAGGCTCGCATTATCAGAGAAGAAGTGGAGAGAACTTGCGAGACAAGGAACACGAAAATGGACCGAAAAGAAGAGACACTCGGAACCCTTTCCGTCCTCTCGAGGCTTTTACGGCTTCAAGGTAAGTACCGCGAAGCGGAAAACATATGTCGCCAGGCGCTACATTGGCGGTACATGTACTTGGGTAAAGTGCACCCAAATACACTATCAAGCCAGGAGGATCTAGCATCGGTACTGTGTTCTCAAGGAAGATACGGAGAAGCAGAGGAAATGAGCCGCAGAACGCTCGATACCAGAGAAACAACCGCAGGCACGAAGGACAGACGAACGCTAGCGACCATGAGCAATCTCGCCACAATACTCCGAGGGCAGGGTAGATCCCTCGAGGCAGAGCAGCTAGAACGGCGGGCCCTAGCAGGGAGGCGGGAGATACTTGGACTGCAAAATCCAGAGACCTTGCTCAGTATGCAGAACTTGTCGGCGATCTTGCATGCTCGAGGTCTTGAGAACGACAACGAAGCCTTAGAAATGGGTTGCCAGGCCCACCAAGGCCTCGAGCACAAGCTCGGCCCACAGCATCCAGATACACTGACGAGTATCCACAACATAGCTTCGATCCTGCATACTCGCGGGGGCCTTGATAGAGCTGAAACGCTGTACAAACGTGCTCAGCAGGGAAGACAGGAGCTCTTGGGTCTGGTACACCCAGACACTCTTGCAAGCATAAGCGGTCTAGTATCTGTGCTGCGAGGCCAAGGTAAAGATGCGGAAGCAGCTGCGATGTTGCGTTCACTCGAGAGTATTCCGATGCAAGGCGAGACGAGTTTCGGAGGCCTGGATGCGATGGATGCTGCTCTCAACGTCGCTAATGTCCTCCAGACCCAACGTGTGCGCCATCAAGTTGTGGAGCCGAGCGAATAGTTTAATTGAACATTCTGTCTGTATCTGCGCCTGGTTTCACAGTGTCAGTCTGTTTTGGAATTCAATCTGCATTAGCTCCTGATTTCACAGTGTCCGGTCGTTCTGAAAGAAGCTCAAGGGGTCGAAGTGAATTCAGCAGAAAAGGGTAGGATATTCGCTTGTAAGCGGTCAGTCTTTCAAGGAGATGGAGCATCAAGACTGCGGGCATGTAATAGGCGGTGATACACTGTGATTTATGTATTTGAAATTTAGTTTTTTTTAGGGTAAAGCATTTTGTAGTGTCAAGTGGTGGGAGTGGTTGAGCAGCTCTTCAGTGCGTGCCGGAGTCAGAGGAGAAGATCCCAACCTAGCTAAAAGATCAACCAAGAAGGGACCTTCATCTATACGCATCCTCTGCGCCTCACACTTCAGCACCCGGCCAGTGCTGACGCACTTGATGCCCCCGTTGACGGCACCCGTCCTTATAGAGGACGTGAGTGAGCGGGGCCTTATCTCACTCCTTGATCACCCTTTGTAGTGTCTAATATTTTGTAGTGTCAAGAGGTTTGTCAGTGTCAAGAGGTTTGTCAGTGTCAAGAGGTTTGTCAGTGTCAAGAGGTTTGTCAGTGTCAAGCAGTTTGTCAATGTCAAGTAATTTGTAAGTGTCAAGTATTTTGTAGTGTTAAGCGATTTGCAGTGTCAAGAAGTTTGTGGTGTCAAGAGGTTTGTAGTGTCAAGACTTCAATTGGCTGTATTGTCATACGCTTCTCCGACACTTCATGATTCGATCATACAGAGAAAACTCACACACAATAGTTGATAGCGACAGGGCCTTCTTGTAAGCATCAAGTATCAGTAAACAACGAAGATAGCCCTGAGGTCTTACGCGCAGTATAATTGTGCCGAGAGACGGATGGAACATCATATACGCTGGACTTGGAGGACCCAGATGTTATTCCAGCTTAAGAGATTCTCCACGGTTGCAGTGCCAGGCAGGTATCACTATCTTCTACATTCGAAACCACTAAAGGCTCCTGAAGTTCTCTGTACAGTACGATCAGAGCACTTAGTTTGGTATTGAACTTCCTTGAGGTCGTTTGCACACCGAAACTCGGTATTGAGAATATGTGGGCCCAAAGCTCGTGCACCCGCACGCTGGCAGCCTGAAAGAGAGAGCCCTTATTTCTACTTTAAGCCTAGCAAGATACCGTGTCAACCAGTGCACGTGCACAATGCTCAAGCACGTACCAGGCAACTCTTGTTTACAAAACCGCTGGCGCGTTGGCTCCTCCTCTCCTCCGCCTCCACCAACACTGCTCTCGCGTCTGCACCCACGCGCCCTCCACCGGAACTTCAACGGTGGATCATCTCGTACAGCGGTTATTCTTTGTGTACCGCGAGTCAAAGCTAACTCAAAATGCAAGTCTTCAAAGCTTTGGATATCTGTGTCCGAGAGGGCACAGAGCATCAGTATGGACCCGTCGGAGCACCTCTACAGCCGCTTTCCGGGTACGCATCCTGAGCTGTTTCTTCGCACAATATTCGAAGAGCCCCACTTGGCCGCCCGGGTGAAAAGAGTGGTATGGACAAAAGAATGTGAAGCCAACATCCATTCTTGCGGCGATGTCAACAACAGGATTATCGAAGAGCTTGAGATCCTCGCACTCCCAGGAACAGATACTCTAATTCGGAGTCTCAAGCGCCTCAACTTGGACACCTCATGTGGTGCTAAACTATGGGGCAGCGAAGAAATCGAGACGTTCTTGCTCTTTTTCCACAACGTCCAGGAGGTTAAGATCGAATCCTGCCAAGACTGGGAATTCTCTTCTCCAAGTCAATGGTGGAATACGCTCGCACATGTCGCCTGCAACACGGAACTCTTCGCCAACCTTCGCTCTGTCGAACTCACTGGCGTTACTGGACTGCGATATCTCAAAAACCTCTCGACTGTACCGTCACTACGCAATATCGACCTACACGAGGTCGAAATGTTCCAGAGAGAAGCAAAAGAATTTGTTTCTGGCGCAGGAATCAACGAACGCTGGTGGCCTCCTACACCAACAGAAAGTTTCGTCGAGAATATCACAATGAAGAAGTCGGATGTGTACGGCGCCTTCCTCGCCCTCTTTGTTACGCTCTTCAAGCACTTAAGGACTTTCAAGTACGAGGGCACGCGTAACGACATGGCGTTCAGGTTCCGAGATGAAGACGAGGCTATTGTCCATCCTCGATTGTTCGACCTGGGTGACAGGGCACTGCCGCCTTTGCTCGAAACCCTTGATATACAGGGAGGCAGCCCCGGAATGTTCGATACAGCAACATTGACAACACTGCTACCCTGGGAAGGAGCGACGAACCTGCGCCACTTGAGAGTAGGCGAACTTGCTCTTGATATGTTCTTCTCTCGAGGACATCAGTCATGGAAGCCCGAAGAATTCGTGTCAAGACTACCCGATTCGCTCGAAACCCTTTGTCTGTATGTCAAAACAGAGCAAGAGTATCGGCACCCAGCCACATGGTGGGGCGACAAGGAGATCACGGCATTACTTCGCATACTATACAACACAGCAAGGCCCAGACTTGCGAACTTGAAAGAAGTCAGCCTCGTGGGTTGGAGCCCTGTCTTGGGCATGTATCCGTCCGCATTTGGCGAAATACATTGCGGCTTTGCAGCTGCTGGGATCCGTTTCGTGTCCATTCCGACTGATTGGTCCCGTCACCTCGTCCCTATGTCGTATGACAACGTGGAGCCTGACTGGGTCTTCGTCAAAATTTGGGAGTAGTAGAAGTCTTTGTCAGAAGGATGTGGTGGTAGCTTGTCTCGGAAGTATGTGGTCGAAGCCTTTGCCAGCAGGATGTATTAGTAGTAGGTTTTGTCAGGAAGATGTATCAGTGGGCTTTATCAGAAAGATGTATCAGTAGGCTTTGTCAAAAGGATCAGTAAAAGTCTTTGTCGGAAGGATGCAGCGGCAGCCTTTGTTCGAACGGTGGAGTGGTAGCTATTGTCACAAGGCACTTCATAGCCTTCCAGAAATGCCTATCTCTCTCAAGTCGAGCGATGAACCGTGAACGTATACATGTGCTGAACAACTAAACTTATACGATGAAATCAATATTAGAGGAAAAGTAACAGTCTGGTCCGATGAGATTGCCGAGTCTACTCACAGGCAGATACCTACTCTAGGTGCCGTCAGACATCAGACAACTGATTGTCTTTGTCCATAAGCAATCAGTTTGTCGGTACCCCTCAAAAGGTACACATTAGCAGACGGTGATCACGGTCAATAACTAAAATTCAGTTGAGTTGAGTGATTGTGGTTCATGATTGATTGCTATCTATCTGCAGCCAGCCTGCCTGCCCTTACATAGCTAGGAAGCACGATCTACATTCTGTAGAATGGTATTCCTAGCTCGGCAATAAAACAAGGTATCAGCTAATGGGAAATCTTCGGGGCCCGCGGGTTTAATTCAGTGAGCCACCCAAGCGAATCCTGTTTCAGATGTCGGAAAATAGAACTAGGTATTTCGTCAGAGCTGTAGCGAGCACATGTGAAAGTGAAAACCTGGAAAATACTGGGAATGTGGCTGGGTCAGGGGGAATGTAGTCCAATTGAAATGATGTGATAGCTCGTTCAAACGCGAGAAGATCCAGCCTCCTGCATCCATCTGCGTTGATGTTTTTGTCCTCGATCGCTTAAAACGCCAAATACCATATTTGTACAACAAAAAAGCCGCTTCTAGACTACTCCGTTGAAGCATGCACGTTGAATACGAAGACATGTCGCACGGCCATGTTTGTACCATGGGAATTTGCCTACGGAACAGATAAAGTTCCAGCAGGACAGATAAGGTTTCGGTTTTGCTTCCCCTTTATTGCGACACATTGGCGCCAGTCCTTGTCTGGGGTCGGCTACGCCTTATGCCTTACCCCGCAAACCCACATTGTTTGCTCGCTTTGTACCTGACTCGTGATGGCGTACGTAGTATGTGCACTGGCCTGAACGGCAGAGGCCAGCCGCAGCCATTCACGTTCTGTTGCCGTTCCTGATGGCAAATTGCGTTGCTGCATAATAAGCTCGGTCTAGAAATCCGGTGTGAGGTGGATTGTCTGAAGCTTTCACTCCACTATCCGCAGAGCAGTGGCACTTTCTATTTGTCGCACAGAAATATTCTACTACCATACATACTGTCAAGTTTCTTTTGAAAGACGATGAGGGTGCTTTTGTATGTTTTGGTTGCCTTTGCGGGTTCATTTGTGCCCCTTGCGGCATCTCAGGATAGTCCAGACCTAGCGGCTTTGCCTAGTTGCGCGGTGAGTACATAGTGCTCTATCAGGAACCCGCAATGCGCTATAACTAACTACTTCTTCAGTTACCTTGTCTTCTAGATGCAGCCTCATCCTCTTCCTGTAGCCTCACGGACTTTCAATGTCTTTGCGCTGCAAAGAATATCATGAACAGTGTCAGCGACTGCGTGGCAGAACACTGTTCGATAAGACAGAGTCTAAGTGAGCAAGAGCTGCTTTGCGACCGTTCTACATTCCCTAACGGTATTAAAACCCAGCCTCGATATCCATAATTTCAACGCTTTGCAATATTCCTGTCCGGGATCGAGGCCCTACAATCGAAGCAATAGCCGCTGGATTCGCCGGTGCAGCGCTTGTTGTTGTGGCAGCCAGGCTCGTGACAAGGCACCTCTTCACAGTTGGAGGGTTCGGATGGGATGACCTAGCGATTATGCTTCCAGTAGTAAGCAGTGGTACTCTGAATATAGGAAAACCTGCTGACCTCTGCAGCTTGCGCTGTTTCCAATCACTGCTGCCCAGTTTCTGAGTGAGTTCTTAACCCTTTTCTCTCGTTCATAGCATCTGACATAATCGCATGTAGTGACTAGAAATGGATTAGGGAGAGATATTTGGGGCGTCCAACTTGACCACCTCGATGGGATGCTGATGGTAACTTGATCTTTATTTACACGGTTAGGAACACAGCTGACTGCACCAGTGGTTTTATATCGCCGAGATCCTCTATGTCTTCATTATTTCTATGACAAAAGTCTCACTTCTTCTACTATACCTACGACTCTTCCCAGATCGATCGGTGAAGCTCAGAACACAGGTGCTCTTAGCATTTACCGTCATCTACTTCCTGCTATTCACCTTCCTTACGATATTCCAGTGCTCACCTGTACCACATGCGTGGCGCTTCTGGGACCGAGAACGACCAGGAAAATGCATTAATGTTAATGCCATGGTCTGGAGCATGGCAGGCTTGAACATTGCAATAGACATCGGAGTTCTCGTTTTACCGCTACCCGAACTTAGGAAATTATCCTTGCCGTTTAAAAAGAAGATCTATCTCCTTTTAATATTTGGTATAGGCTTCTTGTACGACCCGTCTGGCGTTCTACTGTAATAAGGCACAAGAGCTAATAAACTTTACAGCATCACAATTGTGAGTATAATCCGGCTACGATCACTTGTCGTATTTGCCAAAAGCAAGAATTTCACCTGTAAGTCATGAAGGTCTATTTACACGCGGAGACAACGGACTGAACAAATTAGACGACAACGGAAGTACTGCGTACTGGAGCCTGGTAGAGATCAATGTAGGCCTCATCTGCGTTAGTCTACCAGTAATTCGGCCTTTGCTCAAGGCTATTACACCGCGGTGCTTCGGCTTCGGATCCACCCACGAAGCCTCGTCTAGTACGCCCATGCAAGGGGGAATACACGTTCGGACTGATATCGCGAGGAAAAGTCAGGTCGATGCTGATACTGAGTCGGATGTTATACAATTGGTAGATGTCGCACCTGGACATGCAACATACTTCAGGTAGTGTTGTGGGGTGTGAGTGCGGGAGAGATTAAGAAAATAGTACTGGGATGTTATGATCCTCTTGCATACTACGTTGTCGAGTGAAGCTCCAGCTAACATCAATGCGTTGCTACAGCTTGTCGAAAGTGTGTTTGCGACTGCATTCGCGGTCAGGTCAGAAAGATGAAAGTTTGTGGTACCCTCGGTGATCTGTAGTCCCCTCGGTAATCAGCATGCCGCGGGTCACATCTCATGAGTGCTTCTTTTATCTCTCTCCGCAGGATATCCTACTCGAGAAATCTATCGTTGCTACTCTGCGCCTTTTCCTTCCCCCTCCCACACTCTTGAATTATTCAGCCACGTGTCTAACGTGCTTGAATGTATCGCTACCATTTTCACTCATGTGCTGTGTGAACGCAGGACACAGACACCTGCGATCCTACGCCTGAGCGCCCCAAGTAACGTAAACGTAAACGCAAACGCAACCAGACACCCCAGCTCCCCAGACACCAGTGCAGTGCACAAGGCAACAGCGAGCACCTTAGCCCAGTTAGCCCACGTAGCCCGCGTCCTCGCCCGCGTCCTCGCCTAGCCCTAAAACCCAAAACACCCTTCCCTTAAATAACCACCCTACTCCCCCAAAGACCTATCAAAAGCCTCAGACACAACAGCAGCAAAAGCGGGACTTACCTGCCATCGACCCTAGGAAGCTCCCAGGGTGCGATTCCGACTCAAGAAGATGATTGGCATCTGTCATATCCCAGAGTGGATGGATAGCAGGTAAAGACCACGCTGTAAAAACGTTGCTCGCAAGCAGGTTCGAGTCTGCGAAGGGAGATACAGGAACGTTAAAGTCCTTGGCCCAGGCTTTTTTTTGAGTTCTTGTTATTTTTTGGGCGGCTGCGGTCGTTTATTCACTTCGGCAATCACTGCTTGCAAAACTACAGATTAGCAAAGGCTCTACCTACCTGTAGAGAAGCGACTGATCGATACGACTCCTCTCTACCAAGGCTTGGACGATTGATAGGGTTTGTTTCAACCACGTACCACAGCAGAGACCGATCGCATCTGCTACAACTTGCTACAACTTGTTGGAATTTTTCGACTTTGGCAACATATCCACCTACAACCTGGCAAAAATGATTCACCCTGACATCTAGGTCAATTGCAATTGTGTTTGGTCTTTTCGTTTCGGATCCTCTAGAGGGGTCCCAACAGTCTCTCTGCCTCGGGGTCCTCCTTTTCTGATCATCTCCTTTTTGTAAGTAAGTGTGCAGCCGCACTGCACCTTGCATACGGACTCGATATCTCTAGGTTATTAGTTGGCACTTGCACCGTGAGGAAAAGCTAACTAGGTATATATTCTCCTGCACATCGCCCTGCAACACGCTCAGAACCACCCAGCGTGAGTGAGGCAACGTCAGTGGAATCCCGGTAGAAAATACAACTTAGATAGGCGGACCAAGCCGATTTCTACACCCTTGGAGGAATAAATAGTCGATGATGTGCCTCAAATGCCTCTATTGTGCTTCTAAACCCATCTAACTTAATCTGCGTTATCATAAAATGAACCCCCAACCCACAACGCCAACCCCCAACCCAACGCCCTCTTCACCACGTCTCCTGCCTATACCTAGCCGCCTTCTCCATCGCCGCAAGATACGCTTCCGCGTCCTCCCTGCTCATCTCACCATGGCGCTGAAACCCCTCGATGAGCGCCTCGCGGATAGCTTGCGGCATCTTGCCCGACGAGCCGCAGAGATAGAATATGCCGTTTTTGTTGGCGAGGAGGTCGTACACCAGCGCCGAGTGCTGGCGGATCAGGTCTTGGACGTAGACTTTCTGGCGCTGTGGGGGAGTTAGTACGGGAATGAATTTTTGTATATTGGGGTTTGATATTCGGGGGAAGGAAGCGTACCTGGTCCCGCGAGAAAGCTGTGAAAACCGTCAAGGGCACGCCGTCTTTCTGTAACGCGTCCCATTCGTCTTTGAAGAAGTAGTCGGACTCTGCGTTTCTGCAGCCAAAGAAAAGTACGTCCTTGACAGCCTCTCGACTCTCACTCTCACTATCACCATTCACCATCTTCGCCCTTTCTTCTCTCCACGTCTTCCTTTGATAAAGCAAGGCTCGCATAGGAGCCACGCCCGTCCCGGGTCCCACCATTACAACAGGCGAATCTAGTTCCTTCTGCGTGACCCCAAGACCCCCTTTGGCGAGCGTGACCGTGATCTGCTGACCTGGCGTGAACGATGCGATGTACCGAGTGGCAACGCCCTGTCTAATCCTCTTAATGACCGTCTTGTACTTGACAATCGCAATCAGCAGCTCGATCTTGGTGTTTCCCTGCTCCTGTACGCCAGAACCCATGTTCATCGAACTGGCAATGCTAAATTGCCGTCCTCGTAGCGCGGGAATGATACTGCAGACCCGCTGCCAAGGAATCTGCACAGACTCGAACTCCTGTAGTACCTCAAGAATGCTCCTACGCGGGCGCGTCGTGTAGTCGTACAGCTCATCTATATACTCCTGGTTTGTGAACTCGAGGAGTCGGTCCCGGTGGAAAGAATCTGATGTGTAGTGTGCGAGTTGGGCGAAGAAGGAACGTCGTGGAATGGAGATGATGTCGAGGTGGTTGGTGAGGAGGCTACGGAGTGTAATTTGAGAAGAAGGGGAATGGTTTGGGATTGGCAGAGCGGTGGTTGGGGTGGCGGTTGGAGATGATGGAGTGAATTGTAAG
Organism: Pyrenochaeta sp. DS3sAY3a; assembly: GCA_001644535.1. Taxonomy (NCBI): domain Eukaryota; kingdom Fungi; phylum Ascomycota; class Dothideomycetes; order Pleosporales; family Cucurbitariaceae; genus Pyrenochaeta; species Pyrenochaeta sp. DS3sAY3a. The sequence goes on along the minus strand of KV441649.1, from coordinate 709,483 downwards.
GGGGTGTCGGCGATTGATGTCCAGTTCATGAGGGAGATGAAGGAAGAGACATCAGTTGGGAAGTTCTTGGGGTATATGGTGAGCACATCGCCAGGCGCGTAGGGATGGTTGCCTTCCACTGAGAGTTTGAGGTGTCGGACATCTTGCCAGTGGGTTGTAGGGGTTACTCTTTCATTGGAAGTGATTTGTGCTGTGAGTCCACCTGCGATGTGAAGCAAATCTGGTGGTGGACATTCCGGTACATCATTTAGCCCGTCGGTATCGCCATCTGGTGTTGTAATTGATGACGAAGGTACCTGTTGTGTGTTGTCTGCGAAGTCAAGGACCCATTTTGGGGTTAGGAGTACATTGTCCGGTATCGGATCAAGACCATGAGGGAGAGGGTATTCTTCGAGAAGTCGGTGTCGAAGGTTCGTTGACCAAGTGAGAAAAGAGCCATCGATGCTGAGAGACGTTAGACAGTGGTACAGGGTAGTTGGTGTGCGGTCAAGTCTGTGAAAAGCAGAGCACGTGACTAAGGCAAGGGCTTGATAGGAAGGAAAGAAGAAGATGAATACATTCACAGATGTCGATCTGTGGAATTAGAGGTCATAGTAGATTTGTAGTGAAAAGACATAGTCAGGGGACTCACCCTTCGGGGTCCTGCTCATCGGACTCTCCTCGATCACATATCGGGTGTGCTCCCAATTGCACGAGACGGTTATAGAGTTTCCGATGGGCCCAATTGAACTTGGGATACGACGTGTCTCCCAGGCCAAATGAAGCAAATCTCATGCGCTGCAGACATCCTGGTCGGAGGCGAGCACTTCGCAAAGACCGCCAGAATGACTGACTGTTGGGGGGCAATTCACCCTGGCCGGTGGTGGAGATGGCAACAAGAACGACTTCATATTGCAACAATTGTTTCTATTCGGGTCAACCGAGCCCTCACTAACATGTGGAGTTGATGAGCATACAAGACCGATGGCATTCAGCTCTGCGACTTCAGTATCAAAGCGAAGTCGCTCAGCGACCCTTCCCATTTCTTCGGCGACATCCTGGGCATTTCCTGTTTCGGAGCCATAGACGACCAGTGCACGGCGCGGGTGCTCCTGCTGCTCGGGACTGGCCATGGTAGGAGCGGTAGGGAGGCCAGTTCGCAGATATGCAATACCTATGTACAACGGCGAGGCTAGGCCCGAACAGCCCAGCAAAATGAAGATTTGTACCCCCGGTGCCGGTGCAGACGAAAAAGCGGTGCACTAGCGGACACGTCGAGCGGCAGGCGGGTCTTCATGCTTGAGGCTCTCTAGTGCAGCGGCCGGTGGGGCCTATCTGCGGGTAGCTGGCAGTGAAGCTGCGCCGCTGCCATACATGGAGATTCGCAAGGTGACTGATCTGGCTGGTGGCGCCTTAGTTACGCACAACATCGGACCCAGAGCGTGGCGGCTGCGAGGACGAAAATCGCCTTAGCTAAGCGTGCAGCACCCACGGCGCCCCTTTGAATGCACTGGACCAGCGAAACCGCAGGTGAAGCCGTGCCCTGTGGCCATGATCCGTGGGCCTCACCTCATAATAGTATTCGTGTCGCCCACTGGCCACGAATCGCAGAGGCCCCTATTCTCTCACCCAGGGGCTGCTGCCTGCAAAGTGGGTGGGCACCTTCATTCCACGACACCCCGGTTATCGCTTCCGTATCTAGATCGGGCCTAGCGCTGGGTGCACCGTGCGTGCTCTGTTATTTTCCATTAAGTTTTGACGACGAGCTCACGCTCCCTTTTCTCCTCATCAAGACACAACCACTCCACGCACCCATCAACACCACACCCCCAACACTCCCGGGCTCGTAGCTACCCATCCCTCCCCCCTCGCCAACTAGTTCCACCTCCAGGCGGTTCGACAATCCATCTCCTCCACCAACCACCAACTACTGTTCACGGTTACCTTTACCGGTCTACCAGGACTCCAAGTTTCCTCAACTCCTCTACACGGTTCGATCTTCGTGTTCGTCAACTTCCCAGAACTTTATAATCATGTCCGCTCCAGTCGACAGTGTTACCGCCCAGATGGCCAACACCTCCCTTGACAATGCTCCCACCACCACCGAGAGCACCGGCGCCCAGCAGCCCACCGCAGCCGAGGACGAGGCTGTTCGTGCCAGCGCCGCCGAGGGCAGGCGACTTTACATTGGAAACCTCGCGTATGCGACCACCGAGGGGGAGTTGAAGGACTTCTTCAAGGACTACCTCGTGTGAGTTGACCGCTCCCTTGCCCCATGACGCAATGCCACTAACACCCGTCCAGCGAGTCCACCACCATCCCCACCAACCCTCGCACCTCGCGCCCCGTCGGCTACGCCTTTGTCGCTCTCTCGACCCCCTCCGAGGCCGAGCGTGCCATCGCTGAGCTCAACGGCAAGGCCATTCTCGACCGCAAGGTCTCCATCCAGCTCGCCCGTACCCCCGAGGCCCACGCTGAGGGCACTGGTAGCGGCGCCGAGGGCAACAGCTCCGAGACCCGTCGCCGCACCTCCACTCGTGGTCGCGGTCGCGGCCGTGGCCGTGGTGGACGCACTGGACGTGGAGGACGTGCTGTAAGTGGACATCATCTGTCAAACGGTTGCATAGACTAACCATACTGCACATACAGGCTGATGGCACCGACGCTCCCGAGCAGGTCGAGCCTACCGAGGCCGTCCCTGCTGTTGAGACTACCCCCACAAATGTACCTAGCGAAGTTGCTCCCCCCACCGAAACTACACAAGCAGGCCTAACAAAAACAAAGGGCACCGACAAGAAGGAGGCCACCACCCCTCGTGAGCCCCGTGAGCCTCGCGAGCGCAAGCAGCGCGGTCCCCCTGAGGATGGCGTTCCCTCCAAGACCAAGGTCATGGTTGCCAACCTGCCTTATGACCTGAAGGAGGACAAGGTCCGTTAACACATCTTTGACCTGCACTATCAATACTAAGGATTTTTAGCTTCTCGAGATCTTCAAGGACTACTCCCCTACCCAGGCCAAGATCGCCCTCCGCCCCATTCCCCGTTTCATGGTCAAGAAGTTGCAGGCTCGCGGTGAGCCTCGCAAGGGCCGTGGTTTCGGTTTCGTCACCCTCGGTTCCGAGGAGCTCCAGCAGAAGGCTTGCACCGAGATGAACGGAAAGGAGATTGAGGGCCGTGAGATCGCCGTTAAGGTCGCGATCGACTCCCCCGGAAAGGAGGATGACCACATCGACGGCGAGGGTGAGGCCACCGAGGGCGCTACTACCGAGACCGCCGAGAAGCCCGCTGAGGCTCCTGCCACCACCACTACCGCTTAGGTAGCGGCCGCAGCCTAGGTGCATTTGGCGTTCCAGCAAGCACACGTCCAAGACTGCACAACACTGCGTGTTCTGTGTTCGGAAGTTGGTAGTCTATCGACATCTACCACTTATCTGATAGAAACATATAGGCTATGGCGATCATTTTAGTTCGTTCGAGTTGACTGGTTATCGGAAAAGTGAATCAGGAGTCTATCAGGCTGGGTCTATGGTGGACTATTTGACCTGGGTTTACGGTTACGGAAAACATGTGCAACTAGTTCAACAAATGAATATTAAAGTAATCTTGCCTTGGTCCACGTTGGATCTGAAGGCTTTGATGAATTTGTTTTCATTTGAGTGGTGTGATGATTGTTTAGAGCGGTGGTAAAGGTCCAAGCTGCGAAAGTATATGGCAATGTTGCTGGAAGTAAGGTTCTTGAAGTCAGATGTAGGCTTGAAACTGCCTGGATCTCTCAAAGCTCTTGACTGCCTTGAAGCAAGTAGGTCGGAGGAAGTCTATTGGACGAAACATAAAGCAAGGCAAGTACGCTCATGCTATGCTACTTCAAACTATCTCAGGCGTTTCTCTTGGTCGTCGGAGCCACAGAGTACTAACTCCGTCTTTCCCCACGCTAAACCCCGCATTTGCTCCCCGAGCTCTTTTGCTAAACAGAAACCTGCCGAGGTTCCTCGTCAGCACTCCAAACTGCTATGTAGACAACGAGAGTCATGGCTACAACCAACACCCAGCATCTTTCTACATCTAATCACCTCCACTCAACTTCTGTGCCCGATTAAACACAGCTACAATACCAATTGACCCCAATCCCACCTCCCATCTCATCTCCCCCTTCTCTCCGCAAACCCACTCCCCACTGCCCACCATGACACACGCGGCCTCCAAAGACGACCTCCGGGTATCCTCCCTGTTCGACTTCTCCAACCACGTCGCGCTCGTCACAGGCGGGGCCACCGGGCTCGGCGAAATGGCCGCACAAGCCTTTGTGCAAAACGGGGCGACCGTCTTCATCGCGTCGCGCAAGGAATCCGAGCTCAAAGCCACGACGGCGCGGCTCAACGCCCTCGGCCCAGGAACCTGCTCGTACATCATCGCCGACCTCAAGGACAAGGCTGGGTGTCTGGCGCTGTGCGCCGAGATGGCCAAGCGCACGGAGCGGGTCACGGTGCTGGTGAACAATACGGGCGCGTCGTGGGGCGACGATTATTATGATTACCCGGAGCATGCGTGGGATAAGCTGTATGCGCTGAATGTTAAGAATATCTTTTATATGACGGTGGGCATGGAGCCGTTGTTGAGGAAGGGGGCTGGGCCGTTGAGTCCGGGACGCGTTATTAATATTGCGAGTATGGCGGGGATTCAGACTACGGATGTTACGACTGGGGAGGAAGGGGGGCTGTCGAAGCCGGGGCATGGGACGTTTAGTTGTAAGTTTGAGTTTTTCTGGTTTCTGGTTGATTTTGGAGACGTATGGCTTCATGTGATGGAAGAACGAGGACGCCGACAAAGCACAATTGTGAAATCAGAACACAGCTAACACACTCGCTCTCCAGACGGGCCCGCAAAAGCAGCCTGCATCCACCTAACCAAAATGCAAGCCTCGAAGCTCGCGCCCAAAAACATCATGGTCAACGTCATCTGCCCCGGCGTCTTCCCCTCGCGCATGACCAACTTCGGCCTCGACAAGTACGCCGACGCCCTCAACGCGGGCCAGCCTACCGGCCGCATCGGCAAGCCCAGCGACTTTGGCGGCCTGGTGCTGTTCCTGTCGAGTCAGGGCAGTGCGCATATGACGGGCAATGCGATTGAGATTGATGGCGGGGCGACGCTGACGGGGTGGAGGGGGAAGACGAAGGCCGAGGGGGGGAGTAAGTTGTAAATTGTAAGTAGGAGAGGAGGAGACGATGGTGAGGGGAGTTTGGTCGACATACTCATGTACAAAATGATGAATCTTTGAATATTTCCACGTTTGCTTCTCTGCATCAAGCCATTGGACACGATACCCAGTACACTGCTATCCCATCACGGCGTTCCGTTTTTAGCACCCCTAGCAGCGATGTCTGTAATTCGAGTCCCGAGGTGTAAATTTCTCACCGTACCCTGAGACTGTGACGATCACCCCATGAGCTTTGTTGTCATACTTACTTAGTCCCTCTTCCCCTGACGCGAACCGGTCGTTGACAGTGGGATTCAGGCCAATGATTCTGTTCTTCCAAGTAGGGTGTAATACTGGCTTTTGATGGCAATAGGAGAGTTTCCGGCGTCATTGAATTTGGCTTCGCGGTTGGAATGCTCGAGGTGGATTTGCGACAATGGGGAGTTGTGGACGATGATGTGATAGATGGGACAAATAAGTCGGCGTTGCTGCCATTGAGCTTAGATACCCAGTTGAGGTTCAGAACAATATGGATCGACGGTCCTACAAGATCCCCCACCAGGAGTAAATTGGGTTCGTTGCTTGACAAAGCAGTCACTGCAGGAATTCGCGCTTCCGGGGAAGTCACAGTCGCTTTATACTCCGCCTAACGTCTCATACCAGAGATCCTGTCGAGGGAGAAAATTCATCACGTAATTGACCCAGCCAGGGTGATCTTCTGGGTAGTCTAAGCTGGTGGATGACACAAGCAGCAGGATTTGCAGCAGAAGTATGGATCGCTCTCAGCTGTCCATTCGATTGCCTTGTAAGCCTGTCGACAGATACTTCTAAGAAGATCAATGTGAGTGGAAGTAGAGTGCTCAGTACTTGGATCGACCTCAATAGTAGAATCGTCGAGCTTGAATTCCATGACAAAGGGGATGCCTGAGTCGATTGTCGCGTCGAAAGTTGTTTGCGTTCGGCATCGAGGTGCATTTTAGCAGCTGGGTTGACAGGCGCCACGCAGGACGACAGCGGCGCCACCCTCCCCAAAGTCAATTATAGGCAGTCCGGCGGAACCAAATAACGTAGACATCTGCAATAGATTGAGGATGGTGCGCTGAAACAATGCCGAGAAGGGTGTGTGTGTCGTTTCGTGCCTTGCTACTCTTCCACATGCTCGAAAAAACCACACCTCACACGTCAACGTACGACAATGCCCTTGCTATCATTGTAAACCCACCAATCAACCCTCCAAGCCCTCCAATCTCAATACGCATTACCTTCACCCCCTTCGTCCCTCCAACCTCCGCTCACTCTCCCACCCCAACACCACCGCCTCACCCACCGTGGCTCAAAACGCCGCATCTCCTTCCAGAAAACCCTCCGGCCGCCCCAGTCCCTTATTCGAACAAAACGCAGCGTCCCCTCGGAATTCGGCACCCGCATCAGGCGTAGTGCGAGGCCATGTCAAACGCGCAGCGTCGGGGACCGCGCGAACAAAACGTCGCAGCACCGCCAGGCGGCGCGAGGCGGCGCGAACAACTGCGGCCCAGGGATGCGGGGCCTGCCAGAAGTGTCACAGGGTTTGTTGGTGACACACGCAGGACTCGAGGACGTGATTGATGTGCCGCTCGTGCCTGAGCCCCTTTCGGCACGCCGCACGATGGAGGTACTGGCGGAAACGAGCATCGTGAGGCTGGTTTGCAGGGAGGTTTATATATAATGCAGCTGTGAGACTCGGTTTTAGGTGTCCTTCGTCGCTTTTTTGTGTTTCTTGTCTGGTACTTGTTTGTCCGCTGGTCGTTACTTTCTTGCACATATCCTCTGGGAAAGGAATTTGTCTGTCGTTTCAATCTCCATCTCTCTCTCTCTCATTATCATTCTCATTCTATATATACCCATTTGATACCCCTTCTTCCATTCAAACACCCACATACACGAACAAACACGCCATCAAAAATGCACGCCCCCATCCTCCCAACGCTCTCTCTCTTCTCCCTCGCCCTCGCCCTCCCTACTACCAACCTCCTCACCCGCCAATCCAACGCCTGCTTCGTCATCGGCAACACCGCGCTCCCAGCGGAGGTCGAGCGCGTCACCGCCGATATCCAAGACAGCATCACCTGCTCCAGCACCGCGACGACGCTGTCCAACGTCCCGGACGTGACGTCCGGCGGCGTCACCTTCTCGGACATTGATTTCAGCAAGTCGGGCCAGACACCGCTTGAGTTCGCGCTGGAGAAATTCGCTACCGCGGATCCGTTGGCAAGCACGGATTTGCAGACTTTTGAGGATAGTATGTTTGCCCCTTGAGAGAGCAGCAGCAGCAGCAGCAGCAGCAACAATCCTCGCTCAATCATTGCCCTTACCAATTCAAATATCATACTGACCCCATCTCTTCTCCAGGCCTAAACGTCTACCTCGCGACCGAATCCGGCATCCGCAGCGTCGGCGGCAACCTGGCCATCAAAGTCCCCAAATTCTTCCTCGAAATGCAAGTCTCGCGCATCCAGACAGCGCAGGGCAACCCGCCCACGGCGGCAGGCCTGCAGGTCGACCATCTGCGGGACAAGGTGACGAAGAATGCCGCGGGCGAGGATAAGGCGTTGTTGGATCAGGTTGTTGCGCTGGCGGGTGTGTTGGCGTAGAGTCGGGGAGGAGAAGGAGAGGGAGAAGGAAGGGGAGAGACACTGTGTTCTGGAGGGGCGTGCTTGTTGTGTTAACGTTACCTCCATGACTCCGTGGTTCCGAAGGTATTCACAAGCGCATCAGCAAACCGACATCGCAGAAGAGAAAAAACGATGAAAATGTTAAGAATATGTGCCACTACTCAGACCATACGTGCTTTCTTTCCCTTTGCTCTCCAATGCTTTCTTTCTTTCCTATGCAAAAAAATGTGAACTGTCTACCCCACCAATAAAACAACATGAGACTCGACGACACACTTCCGCACGTCATGCTCAAAGCAGCATCAATTACTCCAGAAAAATGCAAAGCAGAAAGAAAGAAAGAAAGAACTTCAACGTGACTTCTGCGAAAGAATATGTCAACCTCAAGTAGCTACGGGTCCACGGGGGCTTGAGATTGTGGGAAGAAGGAGGATACTACGAGTCCACTAGCCAGGAGCCCACAAGCACCAGGAGCAAATCAGTATATACCCTGCGTCCGGTACTGGAAAGTATCATAACTAGGCATCAAGTTAGTACTTGATCTTCCCCACAAACCGGATTTCTGCGCAAAAACAACAGAGAGAGAGAGAGGGAGAAAGAGAAAGAGAAAGAGAAAGACAAAACTTACAGCCTCGTATAATAACTCCCCACACTCTTCGCAACCAACTCCTCAACAAACGCCTCCGCCTCCTCGCGACTCAAATGCAACATGAGCCTCGCCCTTAGACTATTCGTCACGCTCGCCGCGCCCGCCTTGAAGCAATCCATCTTGCTCTGCTTGCTCATGAGATCAACCAGCATAATCAAGCGTTCCGCTTCTTTGCGCAGCGCCAGAAACGCCACTTTGCACAGCTTTTTGAATTCTTCAAACGCCGGGCCCGCCAGGCCGCCGAGCACGTCGACGTAGTCCTGTGTCAGTTTGAAGGGCGCCGCTTCGAAGCCCATGCTGCCCGGCGAGTTGGACAGCATGAAGCCAAAGTCGATGTGGATTATGTGGCCCATGTTGTCGATGAGGAGGTTGCCGTTGTGTCGGTCTTTGAGTTGCAGGACGTAGCAGATCATGCTGTATGCGGCGAGAGATCGTGTGAAGGCATCTACACCTGCAATGTACTGTTCTGAGTCTGGCTCGCCGAATGTTTTGAGCCAGTGGTCTTTGAGCGTTGCAATGCGTTTTCGTGGGTTGGTCCCTGCTGCTATGCTGGCGAGAGTCAAACTTCGTTTGAGAGAGTGGAGGGAAACGCCGTTTGTGATGGTTTCGATGAGGCCGGATGATTCGCCTGTGACAAGAATACGCATCCGTTTTGTCCACACTGGTACATTGGCTTCTTCCCAAATTTTCGTGCAGACTTCAATGAGCTGGCAAGCAAATGCTTCCTGGCGTAGATCTGCTCCGGTTTTGACAATAACACTAATGAGATCCCAGTTCTTCATTTGGCCGTACGGGGATGAGCGTCTTATCCGCTCCCTCTTCGCACTCCATTCTTCACCAAAGGTTGCTGCACTAGGATCATCGCGGTCTCCTTTTCTCCGCATACCACCAGTCTTGAGGTCGTTCTCCATTCGCGCTGCGCCTGCTCCAGAATTGGTTGCATCGACCATCCCACTTTCAAGTTCGTCCGTTTCCGCAACAATTGCCGTGGGATCGGACTCCGCCATAATGGTATCAAAGGTCGGCCCTTGGTCTTCTGAGAGAAAGTTTTGTTCTTCTAGACTCTGCATGCTGGCAATGATCTTGGCCTTGATGGCTGCTACCTCATTTTTAGGTCGTTTTGCGCCACTGGCTTCAAGCTGTGCCAGCATTTGAGCAGCTGTGCGCATGTGAGTTGCAAGTGCTGAGAAGTCCGGCTGATCCGCGCTCTGGGTTCCTCGGTTCAAAGGTGCTCCGATAGTCATTCTCCTATTAGGAGGTGCTGGACTATTTGATCTGCTTATAGCCGAATCTGAAGTTCGTGGAGTGGACAACGTGGCCAGAGAGGATAAGGTGTTCGCTCCACTTGATGATCTAGGAGCAGTGGACTTGCCATTGCTAGTTGCACTCGGCAATGTTACACGGGCTAACCCGGCAGAGACATCTTCCTCCATGCCCTTGATGAGTGAGGTACTTCCCAAATCCCCATTCGCGGGTTCGAAAACGCTGTCTGATCCATTCGGTGGTGTCCTATCGAGCGCTAGATGTTCGGCATTAGTGATATCAAAGAGACGTCGTCTGGATGTCCCCTTTTCCAACATCAGCCTCTCGAGCAGCTGCACATTTTGTTCTGTATCAGGATCGAAATCAAAGTCCTCTTGCAAGACTTCCACCATCAATAGATAAGGGACTCTTTCCGCGCTGTTCAAACTAGTTGCCTCGGCCGGATTGATGCGCACTATTCGATGATGCTGACTTTGAGAGGGAATACCATCCTTCAGCGTAGGGGGCGAAAGAGTGGGGATGTCGACTTCAGCCGGCAAATCTTGAGCAATGAGTGCGAGTTCCGCCCGCAACGCACTCAAACGTGCAGGTTTTGGAACAATAACCAAGCGATTAGAGATATCCTCAAGAGCACTTAAAAATGCAGTCTCATTGCGGAAGTAGTTCGACCGCAGCAGTCGAACCTTCTGTGAGCGAGACAATGCCGTTGGGGTTAGAGGCCTTGGGGGTTGTAAGAAATGTCTGCGAGATCCATGGTGATCTGGGGTTGGACCTAGACCAGCCGTGGCGGGAGGCGTCGGCAGGGGAGATGTCCTGGCATCTCTGAAGTCTGGTAACGACGACGAACTGAGACGAGCATCGGCTGTGACTGAGAGAAGTGACGGCCTGTGCTGCGACGAGGGCGTTCGTGGGAGTGTTCCTGATCTCGCTACCTGCCTCTTCGGGTCCTTGGGATCTCGTGAATCCCTCGGCCGCGGCGACGAGGGTTTGGTGGACCGACCATCTTCTGGATCAGAATGGCCATGGCCAGATTTCCTTTGTTTCAGTCTCGGAGACCCTCCCGCAACCGTGTTGCTCCTCCCCATCTTGGCCGTCTGCACATTGTCCGAGATGATGTCCTCGATCGGACGTGGTTTGCGGGCCTGTGCAATGGCCAATGGTCCGGCATGCGCAGGAAGGAAGGGCGCTGCTATGCTGGCGAGCACCAGGCTCGAGAGGACAGTAACGGGGAGGACATTCTCCTTGATCTTCTCGCGCCGCTGGGGCTCTGCGGAGCCAAAGACGATGCGCTGGACGCGGTTGTATATCCTCCGGCACGTCTTGAAGGCAATGGAATTCGGGGCGCTCGCGAGGTCGTGGAGATAGGTCTGGAAGAGCCAGAAGGTCTGGAGGGACTCGGGTTAGCTCGCATCCATGCTAGCGGAAGACACAGTGTCCTGGGGCGCCCACCAGAAGCGCGCCGTTGACCGACTCTTCGCACAAGTCTATTATGAATTCCTCCAGTGCCATGGACTCATTGTCGATGCTGATGAGGAGGTGGCATAGCCTGTGGGGCAGGGTCAGCGGGCAGTCTCTGCGGGGCCGAGGGCCTCATGGCGACGTACTGGGGCAGGAAGAACTCGAGCTCCTCGTAGGCGAACTGGCGCAGCTTGGAACAGAGCACATAGTGGATGCCGACGTGGTCTGCATACCGTCTGCGGGCGTGGCAGGGTTAGCTAGGGTCATACAGAGTACGGGCGCGCAGCAGTCGCTAAGGATGAAGGGTGCTCCTGCGGCGGTGCAAGTAGCGGTGGCTTCGGGGCACAGAGAGAGGAGACGTCAACTCACGCAAGGTAGGCGACGGCCAGCGAGGGGTCGGTGTTGAAGTGTTCCGATTCTATGAAGCGCTCTAACAGATTCCAACTCATCTGGGACGGCTCATTGGGGCGCTGCGACGGGGACGGGAGGGCATGTGCATGTGCGGGAAGACTGGAGTTGGCCGACTGCTCATACCCGTGGCATGTCGAGAAATGGGGCTTGACAGGGATCAGCGGAGCGGGTGCGCCAAGGGCCGCCCACGCCCTCACTGAAGTCTGACGCCTTGACACTGCAATGTCCCGTGGTTCCGCCTGTCACGTCGGCGATACGCTCAATGGCCTACATTATGCAACTATGTGTCTTGTTGGCCGCCGTCGTGGCAGCACCAGCTCTCTACTATGTAGGTAAACTCCAACCTGAACTTCAACTTAACTCCAACTCCAGCTCATTCGTGCTCGCGAACCTGCACCGAAAAGCCGTGCGACGCCGCAGGCAAATAAGAAACGCCACTTTTCCCATGAATGTATGCGCGACATGAGACTGCCCGCCGTCTGAAGTCTTGTACAAAAGAACCAGAGAAAGGAAAGAGACGTATATACAGTGATCCACCAACGCACAAACCTAATCCGCAGCGTGCAAATCGACGAAAATATTAATCGCAGCAACGACGACCTCGGCGAAAATTAGAATAATGACAATCCACTCTAGCAGTTCCCCCTGTTACTCGTTAGCTTTTGTCCTCCTTTGATACTGGCTTTGTAAGCCTCACATGTGTAACCGTGAGTTGATCCTTCAACACTGCGAGCAGGTCTCCAATGACATTCAGTCTCTCCGTCAGCAAACTGACTCGCTGGTCCATTTCCAAGTAGCTTCTCACGGCTTGGTAAACAGGGTCCAGCTGTGGTTCTGCCCACATGAGCTCTGGCGCATCCAGAACTGAGCCTTGCAGATGAATGCTGATGCGCAGGATGAAGAGCTCTCCAATCTGCATGTTGATCTGCTTCTTGTTGAGATCAATCTTTCCAGAGCTCGCAATCTGCGCTGGAATATCCTTCGTGTCGTCGATGGTGTTGTCCACTAGATCTTCAAACAGCGATGTCTTGACACTCTGCGACAGTCCATGGCTGATGGCGAGCTTGATCATGTAGTTCTTCTTGTCGCGTAAACTGATAAAGTCGTTGTATATCCGAGCTTGGTACTCGCGTGTGTAGTAGAAGTTGAATTCCTCTGTTTCCACCTCATCTTTGCCAAGCTTGTCAGTTTCGAATTTGGCAATCTCCTTCAAGAACCGCTTCTCCTCCTGCAACGTCATACCCCAGATGACAACTGTTCCATACTCGAATAAGAAGACTTCTGGGGTGTGAACCTGAATATCGAAATCCGGTGTGTCGGTCTGAGGATCAGAGTCGGCGTGAATAATCGATGGCCGCCGAGGTCGTCCTTCGCTTTCGATCATAGCCTCTTCATTCCCAATGTCAGGAGCGTCGCCCTCTTCGTGCAGGTCAATCAGATCCTGTCTTCTTCTTTCATTCTCGTGCTCCACCTCAATGGCACTGTCCGAAAACCTGCGCGGTCTTGCTTGCGGGTAGCCGTCAATGGCGGAGCTGCTTGCAACGTCTTCTGGACCCTTGGTTCCGTAGCTATACGGAGAGTATATGCACTCATCGAAGCGCTTCGGCATCGCACCCCTCGTCTTTTGTTTTCCTTTCAGATATCGCATCAGCTCGTCCAGCTTGTATGACGCAGCTGTGCAATATGCTGTCACTCGGGGTAATCGCTCTCGATCTGCCTTGCCCAGTCGGGCGGCATCTCTTCTCGCTGTCGGGTCTTTGATTCGGGTGTACTGTACATAAACGTCGCGTCCACTTTCTTCGTCTTCTGCTTCCTCGGCCGTAGGATCGGGGAGAAGCTTTAGCTTTTGCGCCGTTCTCGTGGTTCTCTGAGCGCCTATCTTCGGCGCTGGCGCGGCGGGCCTTGCGGGTGCACCTGAGCTGTTCCTCCTTCTTAATTTGCTGTTCAGCGTCGATAGCATGGGCTGGCCGCCATGGCTCGTGGGACCCAATCCGGAAGGCGGCGTGCCATGGGAGAATGAACGAATTGGTGGCTTCGGGCTATTCGACGAGACCGTGGGATTGAACGTGACGGTTCTTTGGGGTTTTGGCGCGATTACTCGACTTCCGCCTGACATTGAAGAGATCAAAGGGGTTGTCTCAGTGGAGCTTGACGCCATGTCGAAAGAAACGGCCAATGTCTGCTGGCAGCGGTGGAGATTTAGGGACTGAATTGCTTCAATGGGAGCGGATCATGACAGATTTCCCAGGGCCAAAATCTGGCGGTGCCAACGGCTGGCGTGGACGGACAAGGAGGTGACAGGTGAAGGGAGCGATTGCTTGTTACCGAGACTGCGAAATGACGTTAACTAGGATCCGAGCTTCTTGGGCGGCACAGACCAGCCGTGCCAGCCCCACGTGGTGGAGAGCTTCAAGCTGCATCACCGTTTTTCCATTCCGTCTATCGCAAAATAAACGTTATGTACGACACTTCTTCAAGCCACAGGTACACGATCATTGGGCAGCCTTGGGGCAGCCTTGAGCATCCTCAAAGTCACTTTCCTTTGCCACGACGTCATTGAGAAATCCTCTAGCATCAATACTCGTACTGTCTTGGTCAAGCATGTGAATCTCCATGCATGCGCGAACTTTTCTCATGATTTTATCTACTTGTGCGATATGTACACGTTGACCTATGTCTCTACTTGGTTCTTCAATGGTTTGCTGTGCTATTGCAGTCTCATTCAATTACGAGCTGGTACTTTCTTTCTCTCTTAAATGTTCTATCGTCAAAATAGTCAGAACCGGCGAAATCCAATAGATATTTTCATCTCAAGATCTATTATCTCTCCAGCCTCAGTATCCTGCACATCTCTGTTTTGTTGGAATCTCATCAGTCCATCGATACTAGACATTCATGAATGATCACCAAGGATTCAGTTACGTTGCATAAGAGGCGCACCAATATGCAACACAATACGACTTGTAGCCCATTGCTCGTGGCCGATGGAGATTACAGTAAGGCATTTTAAGCTTTGAATAGCTTTACAGAAACGAGAAAGTCCTGATCCTTCCAAACGAGCAACCCAATAATGGTTCGAGGAAATGTTCAAGCGACCACCCGGCTTGGTGAAGCCAATTCTTACAACTTAATGGAATGACTGATATAAATAGTGAAAAGCTCCATCGTATACTTCATTAAAGTGCCCGGGGTTCAGGAAGAATCGGGAAGGAGATCAGGCCGATCATTTGCCGGGAAACTTCAATATATTATCAACTCGGGTCCCCACGTCGTCGGTAAACGCCTGTCGTTCCAAAGACGAGGTTCTCAAGCAAAATCTTCTTTGGTGTAGGTACGGTCATGTTTTCCTATACCTAGTTTGTCACTTGCACTTGTTGCTCAGTCTAGATAATTTCCCTCATCCAGCTATTTCAATCTCCCATCTCGGCAACTCTACATCTTTCCTACTCTTTATACGGAAACCTTCACCAATGGCTTCAATTGTGGTTCTAGAATTCAGTCTACCCATTGTATCCGCACGACAAGACCTCTATGTACAAGGGAACAGTCCAGATCATGCCGGGGCCGACGACTTTCCCCAATCCAGAAGCCTAACCGCACACGCAACGGGAAATGTATAACTTAGATCGCGGAGCTAGGACTACCAACACTGTGATCTCACCAGCATAGAGTGCCAGGGCGCACTCAATCAATCTTCCCGCCATCCCCATGCCAGGAACGAGCCCTCAATCACGGCCACCACCACGAAAACAGCGCCATACCGCGAGATGTCGTCCTAAAGGAGAAGTATTCCAAGAGACCTATCTCGCCTCCAACAATCCCCCTAATGAAAGACTTCGTATCTACACCGAGTACAAAAGACAGCCGCATTAGCACCATCATGTCGTCCCTTCACCCTCCAGGTCAAACGTGAAGTCTCCCATCCATACCTATCTACCTGCCTACCCAGACCCCCTCTCCACCACACCTCACAATGCGCTTCCTAGCCATCACCGCAACGCTCGTTAGCGCCATCGTTGCTCTCCCAGCCCCAACCACGAGCGCCGTCGCCCCAAGCGCGTCCGCAACCGTCGAGTTCTGGCACGATCTAGACCGCACAGGCATCCATTCCATCTTGATAGCAGAGAGTGCGTCTCCACCATCCATTCTTATCCCGTCCACCTCTCCCCAAGAACCCTCTTCCCAAGAACCCTCTTCCCAAGAACCCTCTTCCCAAATCCCGAAGTCCCTCTCCCCATCTCCCCCAGAACCCAAACTAACAGTTTCCCTCTCCCCACAGCCGGCCGCTGCCACGAGGTCAGCGCCGACGACAACGACCAAATCACGTCGCTCAGAGTAGGCGCGGGTTTCATCTGCGACTTTTTCCAGAACAAGAAGTGTAATCTGCAAGATCGGTATTTGCGGGTTGTGGGCGAGACGACGTATACGGATCTGCGGAAGTATAATTTCGATGATATTATTACGAGTTTTGTTTGTAGGGCTATTTAGGGGGTCGGGGGGGGGTGCGGAGAAGAGAGGAGAGCGAGAGGGAGAGGAGGGTTGGTGACGCCGGCGCCGCGAGTGTGTTAGGGGTCGGCAAAGATGATATCCAGCAGCGCATATGAGCAGAAATACGCCTTGGTTAGTGGAGGACGGCTCAGTTTGCTAGAAGAGACGCAACTCAAAAATTATTATTGCGGGATATTACACTATAGAACAATTTCGAATGAAACAACTTCTCCTTTTCAATGGTATCATACTCGTCCTTTCTCAACTCAAACCCACGAATTACGCCACGCCACGCCCCCCTTTTCGATCGTCTGGAGAGACTCTCTACGAACTCTTGTTCGATTTAGCCGCAAGATCCAAATGCCACTTGAACACCTTCTGGAAAATGCTCTTTCCATTCCCCTCAATCACATCGCCGTGGCACGGGATAATGCGCTCGAAATCCCAGCTATTGATCCGAGCAGTCGACTGCGCGAAACCCGGTCTATCGCTCGAGCTAGTCCCATACCAGACAGTGCGCTGCTGCCAAATGGCAGTGCCCTTGGTATTCTGCAGGGCGCCAAACAGCTTCGTCAGGACGCCAGACGTGGGGTCGACGCCGCTCTTGCTGAATTGCTCAGTTGCAGGTAGGTTGAACATGAGATCTGCGGTGATGAGGCTGCGGGTGGGTTTGTGGTTGAAGACGAGCTCCTTGTTGACGTGGGCGGGGACATATTCCCAGTCGAATTCGGCATCGAATTCGGGCGAGATGGTGGTGATGGGTTTGCCCTTGGTGAAGACGAATGCGAACGGCACGTTTTCGTTCTTCTGCTTTGCGCGCTTCTCGGGGAGAGTCTCTGGTCCAAGTACTTGCGCATTAGGATATGCCTCGTGCCATGGTCCAAGGAAGATGTGGTGCTGAGAAGTGTTAGATATGAACAAACAAGAATGTTATCCAGGAAACCTTACCTCAGCATCTAGTGCGGTGATGTACTTGACTTCTCCAAGCGCAGCAACCTTTGCCTTGACATCGTCTGTCAAAGCAACTGGAGAGAATACGGCAAGGGCACCTGATTGCAGACGCACTGATACAATTGTTAGGAAATATTTCCTTGTGGAGAAAAGAGGCTACATACCGATGGTTCCTCGTCCACCGACCTTTATGCGGCCAAATCTGAGAAAAGGCACGGAGAGGGTGGTGATGGTGTTAGGCACGACATCTCGAATGACCATAACCTTCTCAGGGTTGGAGGGAATTAATTTCGAAGTCATGATGGGCGGTGTGTGGAGAGTGCTGAAAGGCGGATGTTGCGGAGATTATAACAAAGATGCTAGCTGGTCAAGGAGGATGGCTTTTGGATGACGCAATGGTCAAGACTGATGTGCAGATGAATGGAGTGTTTGAACTGTGTGTGTTTAGCAGACTCGAGTCGTTAGCGATGATATATAGACATTCATGTGAAGCGCTCGGCCGATGGGCTCACCAGCGTCGGTTGAGTTGTCCAAGAATGATGCCACATGCGGAGATGTATTTGAATTCGCTTCGAACGGTCACAATGCAAGGAGACTACTCAGCCGAGGCGCTGTGATTCGACGGGGGCTAGGCCGGGCGCGCTTTGTCAGCCACGTCATACCTGGGAGCTCTGACCAAGACCTAGAATTTGAGTTTGGCTCGACGCCTTTAGGCACGACTCTGAGGAGGAAGACGGTTTCGTGTGAGCTTGGCTCTTATTTGTGATTATTCATCTCAGCCACTACCTTGATATCAAGATGTATCTGATTAAACTCATTTCGCACTGCCCGTTTCCCGTAAGGCGTATCTTTCGGAGCACGGTATTCCAGATACTGCCAGTAGTGCTTATGTTGCTCGGCTGGCCCAGAGCTCTTCGTGCGATCTCTCCATGCCATTGACCCACCGCGTGGGTATCTACCTAATTCTAACATCCTTTGGCGACACAGCCTCGCGGACGAAGTTTTGCGGTTTGCTGGAGGTCGATGTGGAGATGCAGGCTGCATGCTGCCCAAAAGTGGTAGGTGGGCTTTCGTAAGGTTCCATCTTCATGTCTTGCTCGTCATCTCGCATTTTCAGCACTCAATTCGGCCATCAAGCCTCCTGCATCTCTTATCTTGGCGTCTTCGTTGAGCCTCTTTTGAATAAAGACCGTCATTTCCTTTACTTTTTCCAGGGCAATTTTTGTGCAGTTTAGCAATGACAGGGCATCCACTGTCGCTCCTCCATATTTCGCAATCTGGCAAACCTCGCCGTGTTTGTTCATCGTGACAATGACCTCTCCTTGACGGACCTGCTCTTCAGCCAGATTGGCGTCCACCAAGAAGACTTCCTCTTCAAAGTATGAAAAGGTTACGCACAGAGGCTGGTGTAGTATCGACAAGGGTACCGGCTCGCGCTCACGAACGCTGAGGATTGTGGCCTTCTCTCCTTCTACCAGCACGTCCGGCCTTCGAAAGTGTTGCAACGCAGCCATTACGGCAATGCACGAGGCATCAATGAGGCCGCCGTCATGATCGATGATATGTACGTCGGCGCGGAGGGCAAAACATTTGAGACCTGCAATGATGCAAAGAGATTCGGTATCGAATGCATTTGAGCGACGAATGGCTTTCTCGAGAATGCGGGAGAGAATGACCTCCGCGTCCGTGGGTCTAGCTCTAGATTAGACAACGCCTCAATGAAGACCAAGCCCGGAACATACCTCCCAACCTCAAAAGTTGGCGACGCCATGGGTGAGAACTCAGTGACGATTTGAAAGATGCCATCAAACTTGCGCTCAGGCAGAGGCGTTGTTACATCTACCGAGATTCGTGCAAGTACCCTGTGAAGAGTCAGTAAATGTGGAATGAACTGAATGCTACCGACCGACCTTGTTTTGCCCAATTGCACGTCTGCAACGCCATACTCTTCGCCAAATGTGAGTTCAACTGGTCGGAATGCATCGAAAGCCCGCCCGTCGAGTCGCACTTGCTCCTGGAGCGCTTGTTTGATAAACTCGCGCTCATTCAGCGATATCTCAGCTTCACGGGGCATCTTGCCTCCAAAATCGAAGGAATGTGCTGAAGTGTTGTCTTGGTTGGTGATGCGCGCGAGTAGGAAAATGCGGCGGGGCCCCGGAGAAAAGTGAAGGCGCGTGGCTTGGCGCGTTTTGAGCTCAAGAACATCTCAACTTCACTTCCTTTCCACAACGCGATCCTCAACCACGCGCAAGACTTCCGAAACACACTCTCCTACACAAAAAACCCCCGTTTTTATCCGATTCCGCGATGACGACCGCCCACAGACCGACGTTCGATCCCGCACGCGGCAAAGAAGCCCAACGGGGACCTGCCTACCACCAGCGATTGCTTCCCGCACACACTATCCTTAAACACAGACAGCCAGGCCAGGGTGGAGATGCCGACTACGTCAAGCGCGATCTCCGTGCGGAGCTACTCGAGGCCGAAGCGCGTCACTTTGCAAAGAAGAACGGCACCTATGTCGAGCCAGCTTCCGTGACCGAGCCAGGCAATGCACACAAGAGAGAAATCGATGCGGTCTCAGCGGCAGACGAGGATGAAGATGATGAGGCGAATCAGAAGCGAAGACGCATCGAAATGCTGGAACAATTCCGAGAGATCGATGCAGACGATAGTAGTAGTGAGAGCGATAGCAGTGACGATGAGTAAGTTCAGTCACAGCCTTCCTAATGGCTCTGCTAATAGTCAATAGTGATGAAGACAGCGAAGACGAGACCACAGCCCTCTTGCGCGAATTAGAAAAGATCAAGAAGGAACGCGACGCAGCACAAGCGAAAGAAAATGCCAAGCAGGCTGCAATTGAGCAAGAACAGCGCGAGATCGACATTGCGCGTGGAAATCCTTTGTTGAATGCTCAGGACTTTACTATAAAACGCCGGTGGGACGATGATGTGGTTTTCAAGAATCAGGCCCGAGGCACGGAGGACAAGAACAAGAAGAAGGAATTCATCAACGACATGCTCCGATCTGATTTTCACAAGAAGTTCATGGTACGCAAACTCTCTGAACAAACTCTTCAACGCCCACCATGATAGCTGCTAACATCCCACAGTCGAAGTATGTTCGATGAGGTCATTTCCCTTTACTTCTTTCAGAGCGAAGATATATGCATTGCTGGCGTTGGTGGAACTTGGCGTCCGGTGTTACTTTCATCGAGACACTCGCGTGGATGTGTAAAGAGTGCGAGATACCCCGGATTTCTTAGACGGCGTGGGAGTTCGTGACGCAATGCGATCCTTATCTCGATCAGCAGCATCCATTGCCATTTTGGGTTGTCAGCTATCTCTGGCCTCAGCCATGACGATCAACAACATCACAGACTTTAAGATTATCAGTCTCTTCAATGCTTCAATCGTAGTCATGAAGCACAGTCTATTGTGCTGAATTGATACCTGCGTATGATGTTTCAATTAAATTCTGCCAGTCCAGGAATAAATTGATCCATGGTTGGATACAAATTTGAGAAAAACGGTTGTTCATTCGAGACTATGCGATGGCCAATCTAGACTCTTGATGCTCCTAGGCCCATGGACTAAGCACAGCTTGGCTAAGTCTTCCGTCCTCTTGTATGGCTTCTTTGAACCGTGATCTGCGTGGGAGACGGGACCCTTCAAACAAAGTGACCTCATATGGCTTGAAAGGGTGCATGTAAAGTAGCTATGCTTCCTATGGTCCATTACTGGCTTACCAGTGAACAGAACTAAAGTATTTAACTGAACAAATCCTCGTTGCTTAGAGACTGAGTATCCATAATTGCTAAAGCGGAAAAAGCACGGCATATTCAAGCATAATATCATCTCTTCACAATATAACCCTCAAATCAAACACTACCATGGCAGGCTACGGCAACCGCACTGCTCCAGACTACGTCGCAGAGAACCTGCAAGAAGAGCACACATCCACCCGTCTCGGCCTAACAGACTCCAACGCCGCATACTCAAATGCACACACACAGCACGGCTCAGGAACAACAGGCGGAGCAGGCTTCGGTACGTCCTCTCCTTACCTAAACCCTCTCATACACTCACAACCACCCCCTTCACCCCTCCCTCAACCCCACTAACACCCCCAAGGTAACAAACGCTCCTCCCTCTCCACCTCCGCGCCCAGCACCTCAGACGAAGAATTCCGCTTCGGCACCCACAAAGACACGTCGCCGTACTCGCACGCCACGCCGCACGGCAGCGGGTCCACGGGCGGCGCGGGCTTCGGCAACAAGACGGGGAGCTTTGGCGAGACGCAGGATTCTGCTGTCGGCAAGGTGCTGGAGAAGGCGGGGCGGGTTGTGCATAGTGCTAAGTTGGCGGAGAAGGGGGCGGCGATGAGGGAGAAGGAGGGGTTTGGTGGGGCGGCGTAGGGGGTGTATAGGTACTTTTTTTTTCCAGCTCCTGGGCTGTGTTGTGGTTGTTTGCTTGATTGATTGGTTCAGGCTTGATTTACGTAGTGCGAGATACCTTTGTTGTAGTTTTTTGAAATTGATTTGTTCAAGGAGGTGGTTGAGTGTATTCTCAATTAACTGGACTGTCTGATTACCACTTAACATATTCGAGAAACCGTTTCAGCACCACGTTGAACGTGTCCGGGTCTTGTAGTGCACTGTTTTATGTAAGTATCTACTCGCGGCTGATAATCGGAATGCGTTGGACTTACGCAAAATGACTGACATGCGGAAGGAGAACCAAAGCCGAGCCAGGAATCTGCACAAACATTAGACAATCTTCCCACCTAAAACATGCTTTAAGAATTGGCAGACGTACCCAATCATGTATCTGCAGCGTAGCCTCGCGTTGAATCAACTCCTCCCTATCCCCATCCACAATCCACACCAGCGGCCAGTCTCCCTCCACCCCATCACCACCCCAAGTCGGAATCTTCGCAAAGTCCTCCTTGCCCCAGTCCAAACTATCTTGCATCGCCTTAATCCTACCCGCAAGCACCTCATACTGCGGCTCAGGATTAATCTCATCATACTCCGGTTTAACACGACTGAACACGTGCGGAAGCGTAGTAGACTGGTTAGCCGCCTCATTCGCGTTCGAGGGATGGTAATTTGCACCAAAGACAAACGCGCGATCAACATATGATGGGAAATTCATTGCGAGGTCGAGCGCGGTGTTTGCGCCGTCGCTCCAGCCAACTACACTTGCTTTCTGGATGTCAAGATGATCGAGGAGCGCGATGACGTCTGTTGCGAGGAGATCGTAGGATAGGGGGATGGAGACATCGTCTGTGGAACGCCCGTGCCCTCGTGTGTCTACTGCGATGATGGTGTAGGGCTGCGAGGGGATGTTGGAGAGGAAGTCGATTTGGTGGCTCCACCAGCGCGAGCTGATGTGGCCGCCGTGAAGGAAGACAACTGGTGGGAAAGTGGAGGCGTGGAGATCTTGGCCGTACGTCGCATACCAAAGGGAAGCATTGTCCACGCTGAGACTAGAGGAGATGATGGGATGGGGTAGTGTTGGGGTTGGAGGGACAGATTGCCATGGTGGAGACATGTCTTAAGAAAGTGTGAAAATGATGGTGAATAAACAATCAATTCTGGAGGAGAGAACAGCTGGATAGTTATGCTTATGTAGAATCACTCAGCTAATGATACCACTCCGCAACAGCTCGTTTTCCTACGGCTGACGTTCTGGTTTCCCTACAGCTGACATACCCGGGATACCGAAAGTCACCGGAATTTCCACCAAAATCGTATAATGGGTCAAGCCCTAAGTCATTTCATCATTTCATCTCCTGAACATTCCAAAACTCTGTTTCCAATGTCGCATGCCCTGAGGTCGACGCAGTTCAAGCTCTTTCCCTTCATAACCGAAACTGCTTTCCTTGCCGTGGAACAGAGCGCAAAGGCTCTCGTAGAGGGTGGGTTCCTCGACGATTGGTGCCTTTGGTAGGATCTGCGGTGCTTCTAGAGAACCCGGAGCGATGTCTCCAGAGCGATCGCTTTCATCATCGGCAAGAGGAGTTCGGAAGAGTGGGTTCTTCTTTCCACGCAACAGGAACGCTTCAACTTCGGACGGCGTTGTTGAACTGGATAGACGTTCGGCAATTTCGTGCTGGTCATGTCAATCTAAGTCTAACTTGAATCAAAGCGGGTATGCTTACCTCCTTCAAGCCCTCAAGTCGGAACTGCTCAACACGCTTTTGCAGTCGCGGTGCCGATGGTGTGATTGGGACAGCGGAAACGAAGGCGACGATGGCCGCGATGACCAGCAGAACGAATGTCCGCATGTTGGATCGAGATGTGAGGCTCCAACTGAGTGAAGTCGAACAGACCGATCAACTGATGCAATCCTCGAATGGAATGCTGGTGTAATGGATTCCCTGTAAGCCACCCAACCCTATAGAAGCCAGCGCTCTTCTCGAAAAAGCGAAAGGTGTAAAATGAGGGACGATAATCGAAAGATATGCCGGAACGAGAGCGGCGACAGATGGCTCAGCAATATGGGCAGTATATCCGCTGCAGGATACCAGCCCAGGGTAGCGAACGACAGATGGGAAATCTGGTACGCCTGCCTAGCATTCTGACAGCTTACCCATATACTCACTATATATCCGTGCATCGGCAGAACGTCTACCATACGCTCCCTTCCCTATAATTCCGAAACAGAGGTCCGGGCACAGGAAGGAAGGGATCGACGGCAAGGAGAAACATTGCCCACGTTCACGCCATCTTGGCCCGATTGTTCAAAGGCAAGTGCTTGCTAGCCTCTTCCAAGTTGAGTGCAGAGCGCAGAATCCCTCGCTTAGATGTCATTTTGACAGGCAGGGAATGCTTGGAGGACGCGGGATGGCAGGAAGTTGGCACCAAAGAGGGACGCGCGTGGTGGTTCGCGACTGTGACCACCTGTTGAGGAGCAAGGGCGTGCGACAGCGAGAGAAGAGCAGGACAGCCAGACCGGAGCCATTCGCCCAATGTTTCGCAGACCTTGAGGATACAGACCGGCTGGGCATAAACGCGTAAGCGGCTCTACGATGTTTCTTCATGCATGGCTAGGCAAAACGCCGTCGTTCATGCGTCTGGCGTCACCACCGTCATGCTCGTGGACTGGAGACCTGCCTGCTACAGCCTGTGCTCCGAGCGGCTCAGCTCGAGGGATCTCGGAGGAATACCCTGACAGCCGTTGCTGAAACACAAGTGACGGATAAATTAGATGAAACGGCCCGCTGACCTAAGGCACTTTGGGAAGCACAGGCTAGAGTGAAGGCGTGCTCTGGAAGCAGACAGAGCAAACACGCCAAGAATGACTCGACCCTCCACCTCGCATTACTCGTACATCTTTGTCATCACGTGCCAGCCTTCCTCACCTGAACGTCATCAACTTTGGTCCCAGCTCTTACCTTGCCCATGCTTCGTTTCCTTTACATTTGTTTTGCCAGCGTGACATTATTTTGTGCAATGATTGACAGGTCATCGATATCCAGCGGAAGACACAGGACTCGCCTTTTGGACACTTCATGACACGCCCTTGCTTGGATCTATTGAAACTGCGCAATATAATTACCAGATATGGAAGACAAGGACCATTCTTCTCAGACCATGCCTACACTCTCACGGTCACCATCCCCTACATTGCTATCCAGACCTTGTCTTGGCGGCATCCCACCAATAGCCATTCTATCGGCTCATCTAACAGACGCGGAGAAAAAGACTCTTAGGGAAACTTTGCGCCGACAGGACGCACAAGTTACTGGAGACGTCTTAACGGCGAAAGTGTTTATTGGAAAAATTGGAACAAAAAGACGCGCCGAGTTCGAGCTGAGGTCGCGCAAACTCGTGGTCGAGGAGCTCGTTACGGCCAAACGCCTCCACAGTCCCGCAAAGGCAGTCGATGCACCAAGAAAGAGACGAAGGACCAGCAAAACATCGGCCAAGCCGACGGTGAAGGATGGAGACTCGACCACTGAGGATGAAACTGTCGGAGAGTCGGAAACAGAGGACGAAGTGCTATCTTTGGAGCAGGATGCTATCATGTCTTCGCCTTCTACAGCTAGAGATGTCAACTCAGGGGTATCAATTTTTGATGCACCACCAGGTCTAGATGTCATTTGGGTGGTGAAACTCACTTGGATAGAAGAGTGTGTGACGGCTGGTCATGTGGTGCCTCTTGGTGAAAACCTGGTGTACAAGGCCAAAGTGTTGGAACGACCAAAGTCATCACCAGCCAAATCGATCAAGGCCGTGTTCGCTGCGGCAAGCAAGAAGATACCCACGTCTCAGAGTACTCTGGCTGCTCGACCGCACACTGGCCAAAACATCGTAGATCGTGCCAAAGCTGACGTGATTCCAACTGCGTCCAAGACGAGTTATCAGCCTCAGCAGTTGAGTAATCGCGGCTCCCGCCGTTTTGAGGGAAAGACTTTTGCACCATCAAAGCAAGGCCAGTCATACGCTTCACAGACTGCACATCTACTAGAAAGAGTGACAAGCGAATACGAAGGTGATGATAGCGATATCCCAGAGCCTCCAACTTGGGTGAAGCGAGGCGTGAAGTACGCTTGCCAGCGCTTCACACCAGCCAACGGGCCAAACGAAGACTTCCTCGACCAATTGAAGATAATCAGGACAGCTCGCACGCTCATCAACGACGACATCGGCGTCCGCGCATACTCCACAATCATCGCCTCAATAGCAGCATACCCCTTTAAACTCACCCACCCGCGTGAAATCGCCCGCCTCCCTGGCTGCGACGAAAAGACAGCCGCCCTCTTCGTCGAATGGAAGAACACAGGCAGAATTCAAGCCGTCGATGACTTCGAGGCCGACGACGCTATGAAGGTCCTCCGCTGCTTTTACGACATCTGGGGCGTTGGTGCCAAAACTGCACGTAACTTCTACTACACCAACCACTGGACCGAGCTCGACGACATCATCGAGTTCGGCTGGAACGACCTCGACCGCGTGCAGCAAATCGGCCTAAAATTCTACGACGAATTCAAAGTCCCCATCCCCCGGCTCGAAGTCGAGCAGATAGCCTCTGTGGTACGGGCCAGCGCCGTGCGTCTGCGCGACGAGCGCATCACCACCACCATCGTGGGCGGGTACCGGCGCGGCAAGGCCGCCTCAGGGGACGTGGACGTCATCGTGTCGCATCCTGAGCTCGAGGCGACGGCGGGCCTGGTGCGCGAGATTGTCGAGGCCCTCGAGGAGACGGAGTGCATCACGCACACGCTCACCATGAACATGACCAACACGCACCGCGGGCAGCAAGCGCTGCCGTTCCGGTCCGCAAAGGGCGCAGGCGCGGGCTTCGACACGCTCGACAAGGCGCTCGTCGTGTGGCAGGACCCAGCGTGGCCGACGCGCGAATCCGATCTCGCCGATAATCCTCACGCGAAGAATCCCAATGTCCACCGCCGCGTGGACATTATTGTGGCGCCGTGGCGGTCCGTCGGGTGTGCGGTTATGGGGTGGAGCGGGGGCACGACGTTCCAGCGGGATTTGAGGCGGTATGCCAAGGCGGTCAAGGGGTGGAAGTTTGATAGTAGTGGGGTGAGGAGTCGGGGGAATGGCGAGGTGGTGATGTTGGAGGGGGAGAGGGGGGTGAGTGGGACGCCGGAGGATGCGGAGAGGGTGGTGTTTGAGGGGCTGGGGTTGGAGTTTGTGCCGCCGGAGCAGAGGTGTACGTATTGAATTGGGGTTTGAAGAGGGGATGTGGTGAATAGGGGATTGTTTTGTGTGAAGAGTACATAGGGCCTGTGGCGATGGGAAAGGGGTGTAGTCTTTACAGTGGGAGTTATATAGAGATATCTATTACTACTTAGCTACCTAAGATATGAATTCTATCTTCTCCAATATCTACACACTACCTTACAACAAACATCTTCATCCACACGTCCAACAATGCCACCACCATCCCTTAACACCAACCCCAACAGCCCACCAAATCCTACAACCACAACCACCGCGCCCCCTCCTCCCCACGCCCTTCCCCCCCTCCTCCTCTCAACCCTCCACCTCGCCCTCTCCACCCTCCTCTACACGCCCCTCCTCCCCCTCTACACTCTCTCACACACCCTTCTCCTCCCCTTCCGCCTCCTCGACGCGCTCTTCCACACATCGCTCTCCGCCCGCCCCTCCACCCTCCTCAAAACCAGTATTACGCGTATAACCACACACGCCCTGCTCGCGCCCGCAACGCGCAACCCGCGCACCGCGGCTTTGCTGGGTTTGTTAGTGGTGCATACTACGCTGTCTGTGGTGCTTGTGGGTAAGGTGTCGAGGGCTTATATACCCTACATTATCCATGCTTCCTCCCATCCTTCCTCTCAGCCTACTTCTCGCCCTGGCTCCCACCCGGCCTCTCAGCCTGGCTCACACGCCCCCGACCACGCACACTCAATCCGCATCCTCTCTCTCACGCTCTGCATCGCGGCTCTCGCGCCGCTGTGTCTCGATATAGGTGTCCTGGCGGGTCTGGCGTACTACGCGGGTGTGTATTCGCGGTGGGGCGTGTTTGCGGAGGGGATGAGGGTTAGGGTGGGGGGAAGGGGGTATGCGGTTGAGTTGTGGGAGGGCGGTGGAGTTTGTGGTAAAAGGCAAAAGGTAAAAGAGGGGGAACGTGTAATGAATCTGAAGGAAGTGGGGCGAGGGGGTGGTGTGGAAAGGGAGGAAGAGGACGGGTGGGAGAAGGCGGTCGTGTACGGGGGCGTCATGGGTAGTAGTAATTCGGGTTGGGAGCCGGGGAATCAGGAAAACACCAGAATAAAGGACGCCAATGTTTCTCAGCTGGGTAACAAAGGGAAAGGCAAAGCAGTGGCGGACAGGGCGAGTCAAGTAGCCGATCGTTTCAGGGGCGGGTATAATGGGCGGGAAGTGCGGAGACGGGCGTGGGAAGGCGATGTTGAGATGGTTGAGATGGTTGAGATGGGGGGAGGGAGAACGGGTCGAGGGAGGAGGTAGCAAGGATGCGGTGGTATGAAGGTTGTGGTGTGGACAGAGGATTCCTATATACCTGCTCTGCTGTGTCTTGTCAACAGTCATGCTGTTCAAGAGTCCGCACACCTTGGACTCTCAGAGGAATTAAAGTATATCAGATACTCAAGCCGGATAGCACTGTCAATTGCTACTCCCTGTTCCTCAGTCCATTCCACGCCAGTCTTTCCCTCTCTCCATACAACCCTAATCTCCCCCTCACTCATCGCTCATCACTCAGCCCCCAACTCCGCCTCTCTCTCCATCTCCCCTCTGAGCCCCATAAGTCCTCACCGATCCCCACTGAACATGTCTCCCCACCTTCTGCTTTGCCTTTGCCCCCTGCCCCTTCATAATCCCCTTCCCATACACCAAGGGCTCAACACCCCTCATCCTACTCCACGCCTCGCTCATCGCTGCTTTGGAGATAGGGAGATCTGTGAGACCCGCCGGGTTCAAGGATCCACTAGCGCCTCTTGTCCCATTGGGGACTCCGTGATGTGGAAGCACGTGAGGAGATGGGCGTGAGTTGGCAGAGTGGTGTATGCGCTGAGTACTACTACCCCTACCACCACCCCTCTCCCTCTCCTCGCCTTTCCCCACCGCTGGCCCCCGATCCATCACCTTGCTCCTACTTCCCCCTTTCTCCTTATCCTCGCGGTAGCGGACATGCCCCGGGTCAGTGGTGAAGATGTATTCCAGCGCGAGGTACAGCAAGACGGCGAATTCAGCGAGCGTGGTGCCAGTGCTGGTGGGATTGGAGAGGGGTTTTGAGGGGCGGGCTTTGACGAGGGCGTTGGAGGGCTTCATGTTGGGTTTGCTATGAAGGGAAGCTTGGTGTGTGAGGGGGGAGTTTTATGGGGGGGGGCTTCATGGTGCAGGAGTTGTGGGAGTGATACTTCACGGTACAGTCATGTTGAGTGTCGCGAGTGATACTGTGCTCGTGTGCGACTGCGAGCATGTGGCTCTGATGGACAGCTCATGAGGGCTAGATGGAGTCATTTGGATGGTGTTGGTACACGTTGAATAGGTACCCTTCATAACTTGTTGTGTAACAAGCAACGTCAGCTCAATTATGAAATTCTGTTTTGGAAACAACAGGACAATGATGATTGAGGTCTCCTGAACGGATTTGTTGAAAGATAAGGACTCCAATGTTATCAACATCGTGTCGATCGACATCCCAGATGCAGAGTGCTGCGGCGGACTGTCATGATTTCCATTGCAACGTCTTTCCGAATCAGGCAACCGTAAGATTACAATGTAGTCGAGCACTGACTGCAAATCTCGAACAGCGCATCTGGTGGACCGGTGTCCCTGGTCACGGACAATCACATGGGAATATCTGGGGCAGCATGGTAGATGCGGCTCTCCATGGTCCAGGGCTCAGGCAGAAGCTTTAATGAGCGAACAGGATTTGCTTTTCTTTGGCTGTTGCACAGTACCGTCGTCCGGCAGATGGCATGTTGCTGGCCAATCAATGGTACGCCGTGGCGCGTAAAGAGGCTGAAACAAATGCACGAGATAACCTGTGCGGCGCGAAAGCAGCCGTAATATTGGCGATCCGATACGCGCAGCTGGGCTCTGCAGGATCAGTTCGTACCGTTGGGCGGAGGCTGCAACGATCCAAATTTAGGCAGATAAGACATTCGGTCGATGGCGAAGCTTGAGGGCTCAGCACAAAGGGGCCCCGGCAACAGGGTGAAGAAGCAGGTTCGTCGAGAGTATGGCGATGGGTGGTATATGCCCAGCGTGCAAGCGACCGTTGGCCTGCAGTTCACGGGCCACTGCAGCGCGCTGGCCAACACAACATGAGATAAAGCCGTCGGGACAAGAGCGGGAGGGAGTACCAAGCGGTCGAAGTTTTGCCAAACAAGATTCTCGTCAGCATGCGAAGCCTCGGCGAATACGAGGTGTACAGTAGTGGGTGGAGCAGTTATTGGGCAGTTTATTGGGAAGGGTAGGGGCGAGTCAGGAGAGGCAGACGAGAAGTGGGATGCACGTTGAACGGGGGGATGTTCTGTTCTCGAATGGCCAGGGTGAGGGCAAGACAGGAGACGGGTGGACAGGAACGGTCTAGGTACGGAGGATATGTATAGGTCGATGTATTGGAGCCAGGCGTGGTGCAGCGAGGATGCACTGATGCAGCAGGATGCAGGCCAAGGGGGGTGTAAGAGCGGGAAGGGTATCTGGGGGATCATCCACGTCCAGCATCGTCGACCCGCCTGCTCTTTCTCCTTCAGTCGGCCAGCCAGATACGAGTGGGGCCGCAGTGCCGCCTCAATTTCTCGAGCCCGCCCGGTGCAATGACTCGGCGTGGCCTCGCTCGCTCGCTCTCGCTCTGGCGGCCGTGGTCGCTCAGACGATAGGGCTGCCCGCACAAGCTGTCAAATGTCCGGCCCACGGCCTGCCTGCGCGTGATTGCAGAGACGCGAAAGTGGTGGCTGCACGTCCAAGGAGCGGGCGCGCGCCCATTGGCCAGCGCGCAGAGTGGGCCCGAAGCAGACCCCGGCGCCCATCGCGTCGAGGCGTTGTTGGTCGGTTATTGCTGGGCCTGCTTCTCGTTCGCTGGCCTGGCCCGCCGCTGCTACGTGAAACTCAAAACACCTCCTGGCCCGACGGGAGCCCATACATAGCCCTCCCCCCTCGTGTTGCAGCCCGCGCTGCTCTGCTGTCTGCTGTCTGCTGCTTGCTCCAGCTCCCCGTGCTGCTCCCCAATGCTCCGCCCCGCCCGCCCATTCTTATCCACGGCCCACCTGCGACGCTTGTAACGCCATCTGGTTGTTGCTAGTCGACCCTAGCACCGCGCCTGCACCCTTCTCGCGTGCCTCACGACTCTCGTCCAAGCCAGCGCCCTCTCCAAGCCCCGGCCTCGTTCCGAAACGCCTGCACATTGTCACTGGCGTTTCCCCGAGCCCTGAATTCTCCGCCCGTCGCACAACCTCTGCATCCCCATCGCACCCACCACACATCACACTCGCCGTCATGAAGCGCAAGTTCTCCTTCAACTTGGCGCCCGTCGTACGCACTGCCCTTCCACAACCCGCCCGTCACTCTGCTAACTCCCCTTCCAGAAGATTGCCGCAAAGGCAGAGCCTGAAGAGAAGCAGCCCTCCGAACCCAAGTCCTCACATTCAGCGTCGTCGTCGACGTCACACCGCAGACACGGCTCCAAAGACAGCATCTGCTCCAACTCGCCCTGGATCAACCGCCCCGTCATCGATCCCCAGACCGAGCTCGAGCTGCGTGCAGCATGTCGTCTGATCCTGCGCAACTTCAAGCCCTCGGACCATGGCATGGAGAACACCGACCCCAAGCTGGACTTTGGGGCTATGTCCCGGCCGAGGGAACCTAGAGAGCACAAGGAGCACAAGACACAGACATCCGAGGTTAGGGTACGGATGCCCACAGGTGCCCCGGCCGATGCAGCAAGCAATTTCGTCGCGAGGAAGCCCAGTACCAAGACGAGATCTCGAGCAAAGGCCGACATGGAGATCCGAGCCAGGAAACAGAACGAGGGCCCTGCTCGGTCCAACAGCACCCGCCAGCGAGCCGACTTTGCATGGCTCGACGACCGAGACGACAAGAGGCAGCAGAATCTCAAGAAATACGGAAAGTCTCCCTCAATTGACCTGCAACGGCCCGCCGCACCACGCACCGACACTGACGATGAGGTCGTCACGCCTGTCACGGTTGCATCCTCATATGCTTATTCTAAGAATGCTTCCACCGCACCAACATCGGCCTCTTTGACATCTGGCAGAAGCTCCAACCGCAGATCTCGTCAGCTCGACAACCCTGCGGCAATTGCAGATGCTCAGGCGGCTGAATGGATGCGCCAGGAGCTCGAGAAGAAGAAGAAAGAAGACGGCTCTCAAGCTCGACCTTCTACTGCTGTACGCCCGCCTAGTCGTTCTGCTAGCATCAGGAATAACATCAGGGAATATGTCTTCCCTGGAACTCGTAGCCGCAGCTTGAGCCGTGCTCAGTCTTCAGAGTCTCTCCGCACCGCTGAAACTCTGGGAAGCCAAGATTCTCAAGATATCCAGCGCAGTGGTTCGGTAACGGGCTGGCGCGGCTGGAATCTCCCTCGCAGGACCAACTCACGCAGCAACAGTCGGCCAGGAACCTCGAAAGGACCAGCTGAGGAGTCAGAGCAAAGTAAGAAGGGTGATTCCAAGACTGTCAATCTCAACAGAGAACTGCCGCCACTACCAGGCCTGGACACCTGGAAAGATCCGGAGCCGGAGCCACCCAAGGAACAGCCACAGTCACCAAAGTCGCCAATGTCAGCAACACACATTGCAAGCCTGATGCGGCCGCAGGAACCACAGCAGGAACGCTCGCCAGCCCCACGTGGCAAGGACCACAGGCGAAGTGGTTCTGATACTTTGGCTATGCAATTCAATAGCGCCTTCCCCGTTCGAGGCTCATCACGCCAGAAACCAGAGCTCCAAATTCCACTTCAGCCCACTAGGACCGCGCCTGACAGTCCTGTCACCGGCGAACACGTCATGACGGGTTGGTCTTCCACAAGCAATCTCAATAGCCGCCTTGAGCTCGGATCTAGCATTCACACTCGTCAACGTAGTGGCGACACGAATCCTACCTCTCCGGATGGTAAGCCGAGCATCGAAATACCCAGCTTCGCACATAAGATGAGCATGGACGCCTTAACCTCTCGCAGCACTACTTCCAAGGAAGCCAAAATCACCCGTAAGGAGGAGCACAGATCCAGGCTCAAGAACATCTTCAGCGGCTGGATCCACCGAAAGGAGAAGAAGGACGACTGGATGCACAAGATTGAAAAGCAGGGCGTCAAGGAGGGCGTCATTGTCCAGGACGGAGGCAGCGTTGCACCGGTTGTCCGCTATTAATCCACTTTCACCATCCATACTCGACCACACTTTCTTGCATCATTCTTCGGAAACGGCCTACAAAGTTGGATATACATTTCCTTTGTCACACGCACATACATACACAGACCAAACGAATTTTTAATGCCCGTTTATGGCGCAACGAAAGCCAACCTCCGCATCAGCAAATGCATGCAAGCAGCATAGCGAGCAGCGAGTGTTTGGTCATGTTTTCTTCTTTCTTCTTTTGTACGCAACTCAAAGTTGACCGTCGGCTCTGCGGGCGTTGAATTTGGTAGTTGACGTCCATGCCTTTTTATCCTTTTATGGGCTTGGGCAACCCTGGCGTTGTATATCCCCCTTCTCTTTTTTCTTCTCAGTCTTTTGCGTTCTTGTCAGCATAAAAATACTGTGCGTATCTTTTTCTTGGCTGGCATCTGTGATGCTGGACGTCGTTTATAAGTTCCCCGGTTTCTGTATTTTTTTTCTCCTTGCTGGATGGCGGTTGGGTAATGACATATTCTTGGGGTTGTTGTGGGTGTTAGAGGAGAGGGTATAGGGAAGGGAAGAGAAAGACTGGAATGGAAAGGGAAGGGAAAGAGGAGAAGAAACAAGAAACGAGTCAAAATAAAGCGAACAAACAACTACAATAGAAGTATGAACACTGCAATCTCCCCCTCATAGCTTTTTTCTCCTCCGTGACCCAGGGAGGCTCTGCTATTAGCGATTTCTGCCCTCGTATAAAGAAAGGACGCACAACGACTCCAGCCCTTCAAGCATTCACCCCCAATCCCTCCAACCAGAACCATACCTAAGTACTCACGCACTCATATTCTCCACACACCTGATTACTCACCGCGACGTGTCAGCGCGTCGCCCCCGCCGCCCCCCGCCCCCCGCGAACCTTCCCAACGCGGCAGTCGGACCCAGCACGCGTTGTGGCAAAACCCCGCGTGCTCACGTGCGGATGGCTGGCCGGCGGGCGGGCGAGCGAGCTAGCGGGGGCTGGCTTCGAGAAAGGAATTTTGCAGGGGAAGGGGACGATGACTAGGTGGATGGGTTGGTGAGTAGGTGGGTAAGTGAGTATGGAGGAAGCGTGCTCACGAAGAAGAGGATATTTAGATTGTATGTGCTGTAAGGGGTTGGAGGTGAATGGGTGTATGGGAAGGTTGGTGGGTTGGTGGGCTGATGGGTTGGTGAGGTCCTAGGTACTCAGGTATGTGGGTTGGGGGGCCGGTGAGAGGTGAGTAAGTTAGTTGATTAGTGGGTGAATGCTAGGGTGAATGGCAAGGTTAGGGTTAGGGTGAAGGTTGGGGATTGAGGTGAAAGTCGAGGTCGCGGGTACATACAGAGAGGTATCGAGGTAACCAACCTGTAAGACATTAGATGGTGAATTGACGTGTACAGTATTCGCATAGGAAACTTTTGGGGGGAGACGAAGGGCGTGGGTGATGTGATGTAGTGCAGTGCAGTGAATCTTCCTCTCTTCTGACTACTCTTTGATTTGCTCTGCTTTCCTTCTTTCCTTTCTCCCAACGCCGCAATACCTCTTATACTCTCAAATCTTATCCCTACTTAGTATCTATCCCTCAACGCAGAAGCGCACGCACGCACGCTCATCCCAAGTCATGTCAGATCTTGGACTGTGTGATTATCTTGGAGCGCAGGTCCTACATCAGGGCCGGCCGCACAGGATATCTCCAACACCACACCACACCACGGCAGACCAGAACAGTACTGCTTGCTTGCACAGCTTCACTTACCGTACTTTGCCACTTTGCCACTTTGCTCTACACCGCGGCTTCGGGGAATAAGGCGCGTCGACGGAGGGCCTGAGGCGGGATATAGAGGATACAGCGACGTACAGCAAACCACATAAAACTTCAACGCCAGGACACTGATGCTCGCATACCTTCACATACCTTCACATACCCCAAGTCAGCAATCCTATTCAACAATCCGCCCTCCTCGTCCCCAGCTCCGGTTAGCAACTCAAGTCAACCCGACCCAAACCTCAAAATGTGCAACACCCTCGCCTACACCTACACCTGCGCGCACACGCTCTCGCACCGCCGCTCCGCCTGCGCCGGCACAAAGCACAAGCCCAGCCGCTCGGGGCCCAAAGCAGCGTGTCTCCCGGAACCGTGTTTGACTGTGCGCCTGGGCCGCGTGTGTGGGGCGTGTGAGCTGGGGGTGTGGGAGGAGGGGTGGAGGGTTAGGCTGGAGAGGGCGAGGGGGTTTGTGGAGGGCGTGAGGGGAGGAGGGGGGGATGGGGATGGGACTGAAGGAGGAGGTGAAAGAGGAGGTGCAGGAGAGAGTGAAAACTTCCCATCTACACACCCATCCCGCACACCCCCAACACCCTTTCCCGCCAAACCCACCATCACCACCACAGCCAGCGCCACCCGCACCCTCTCATCCCTCCTCACCACCCTCCAGTCCACCCACACTACCCTCTCCTGGCAACAGCACACCTCCCTCCCACGGCGCCCCAAATCCCGCACCCCGCGCGTGCCGCCCACAGTCTTCACACGCACCTCTTCACCACTCCGGCACGAGGTCTTGCCCCAAGATATTGTTGAGCCGGCGCAGCAGAAGGCGTGGAGCGAGGTGCGGGTCGAGGAGTTTGATTGGGGGTATGTGGCTAGTACGGATCCGCTGCATCCTGTTTGTGCGGTTTATGGGGTTCCGGGGGAGGGGGAGGGGGAGGGGAACGGGGAGAGGGAGGATGGGACGGCGGGGGTTTGGGGTTTTGAGGGGGAGGGGCAAGAGGTTGGGTTTGAGGAGGGGAGTGAGGCCGGGTTTGAAGAAGCAGCATCAGCTTGGGAATGGGACCATCGCGACAACGAGAAAGAACGCGAAAGCGAAGATCTACATGTCCGACTGCGCGGTGGAGATGCCCAGGAACAGGAGCGCGAGGGATTCGGACAAGATAGTGGCGAGGATGGCCTCGAGGCTTGGAGCGGAGATGAACTTGGAAAGACGTCGGGGGCACAGTGTTCGGATGCAGATTTGGGTAATTGTGAGGATATGGACGCTGATGTGGAAGAAATCGTCAAGGCGTTCTGGGCGGTTGTTAACGAGGGGTTTGAGCCTGAGATGTACGGAGTGGAAAGAATAGGATAGAGGGTGGTATTGGTGGAGACAAACATTGAAGGATACTGTATATCTGCTGTTTGGGAAAGTAGTAGCATTGACAGATGAAAGAATTGATTCATGCTCATGCAGACATGAACTTCAGGATATGCTCGCTATGCTACCTTGTGACGCCACGCTGGTCATAATCATGCTTTTGGTTCGTCTTGCTTGCAAACTTTCTATCATGTGCCGTGAGCCCAGATTAAAGAAACAAAGGGGTGATACATGTCCCATCTCGTCTTCGTAAACGAAATCCTTGACAGTATGTAAGTTGGTGAGCTGACAAGAGACCATGGAGAAAAGGGTATGGCACTCAGGAGTCCAGGAAAGAAGCCAACGAAGACTATGCATACAATGGAGGCTACACAGAATCAGAAAGCTCTCAAAATCCAGGCGAGGTCGGAACTGTTGTACTTCCTTGGATCGGTAATGTACAGTCGAAGTATCCCGGCTTCAGTCAGCGCCCCCGGTCCGAACTTTCTCTGGAACTTGCTCCCGCTTTTCTCATCCTTGATCCTAGTTGATAATCAGTTAAGATGATTGGAAACAGTGTCTAATAAACACTGAAGCATCACCATCTGTCGATACCACTGCCTCCGCCCATTACGGTACCAAAGAAATTTCCGTCTCCACCTCCGTAACCACCCATCATACCCCCCATACCCATGCGGTTCTTACCCTGGTTCTTTCCATGTTCAACAATGGAACTCTTCTTGCCCAAATCCTTCGCTGCCGATACAGAGTTTGTGATGGCCGATAAGAGGTTGATCAGCTGGACATCTGAAGCCTCTTGTTGTGATTCGAGTGTGAAGGCCGCAGTATCTGGTGGAGCGAGAATGTTGAGTCGAGCGAGCATTGCGGAGATGCTTCGCAGTATTGAGTGATCAAGTGGGAGTGGCTGTTGCGTGCCTGCAGCAGTGCTCGGCGGAAGCGACGCATCAGAGAGGTACGACGGTGGGAGGCTTTGTAGGTAGACGCGGAGAAGCGATATGCGGCGACTGAGCATTCGAATCGCATTCATCTTGGCTGTCAACGAAGACAAGACTTGGGAAGTTAGCGTCTTTTCCGTATTCTGTTTATAAGTTCAACTCACCTTCTTCGTCTTCCGCCGTCATGACTATGGACTCTTCCAAAGGGATGTCCTTGTCCTTTCCTTTGCCCTCTTTCTGCTTTCCGCGGGTCCCACGCTTCCCGGGGGTTTCTTCCACCTTGCTCGCTTCTGCTTTCGGTGCGGCAACGTCGGCGGAACCTTCAACAGCAGTGGCGTTGCCACCTCCACGAGCGACAAAGTCTACTGAGATCATTTCTGCCTCGCCAGTCTCAATAGAGTAGACCAATTCCCTAAACTTGGTCGACTTCGCCTGTACTGCGCCATCGATATCCATGACCTTATCATTGGGCTCGTTTGACGAGTTCACAGATATGGATTCGTAGAGAGTGAGAGGTAGTTTGCCAGCGGCTGTTGCTTCGGTGAAGGCATTCTCGGGATGGAAGAGCACGAGAAGAGGCGACTCGGTATAGAGCTCTGAGATTCGCGAATGAATGGGAAGAATGTGGGGTTCTGGTCCTGAGGAGGGGCCGAGCGTGAACCATCCAACGAGATCGAGTTGTGGTTGTTTGTGCACGTCTTTGACTGTTCAGAATGTAAGCATTTGCGCTCCAGCTAGCTTGCAGAGCCTTATCAACAGCTCAGGTCGGAGCACTTACAATCTTCCAAGCGCTTGCTGAACCACTCGTCATCGAGCACTACCTCACCATCGCTGCTTGCGCTAAGTTTTGCCTGGAAAGCAACTTCCATTGTGATGTTCTGGCCATCCTGCGCTCCTAGAATAGCTCCGACTACTGGTCCTGTCTGCTGGCGAAGTGTATGACGCGTTATGCAATCGGATATGGTGAGAAGTACAAGTGGATGTAGCTGCACGGTTGGGCTCGTATCTGAGGCGCGCGCTGTGGAAATGAGCGGATTGCCTGAAGCCTGCGCCATGTTGCTCCTGTATCCTTCAGCGGACACGGAGAATCGGAGTGTTGATTGAGGTTGTGGTGTTGGATGTGAGGGGCAATTGCGGTTTGGCGGGGCCGTTGATGTTAGGCTACAGAGATGCCTGCCGGGGTCAAACAACGCCAAGTCCACTTAGCTTAGGCGAAAGGACCCACCCTCACGTGATTGCGCGTCACCGCGTTTGCCCTCAACCTTCATGCATGCTTCTTCGGACGCAAGCCTTGGAACCTTCACCTCACGTCTTGACAGGCTACCCTTGTTTTCCAACTTGATAGTCTTTGCCTTTTACATTATCTTCCATCAAATTTCTCCGTCGATGCGTACCAGACATCAAATACTCTCCCAATTCCATCGTGCAACTACCACTAAGTACAGGCTTGATACCACAAGATGGCAACCACATATCAACATGAGATTCGAGGCAAACATGTACGACAGGCAGAATCCATCCGGGCCTATTGTCTAGCGTGCGACGTTGACCAACTTGTTCCGGTACACCGCTCTTCCGATTTCATGGTCATTTCCGGCTACCCGATCGTTGAGGCCACCGGCAGTCTGCTCATGCTCGGAAACGTCAATGCACGATAAGAAGTCCAGAGCTACTCGTCAACATCCAATTGATACGTCATTACCCGTGCTACTTGTCCGGTTCAACCTCCATACCCTCGTCTCGTCTCTAGAGTAGACCAATCTCCCAAACGCCGAATCCAAAGCAGAGTCTCCAGAAAATGAGAGCTGTCTCAGAACGCCTGGCCACAGCCGCTGGTCCTTCGGCCGGCCTCTATTCCAATTCTATCAGGTCATGACCACTTAAAGAAAAGCGAATGTATATTATACACGTCGTTTGCAGCGCATTGCCATCCGAAGAAGGGCTTCACGTCTCAACGAGGACTTTCAGAATTAGGTTCCCGTCTTTGTCGACCGTCTTTCCAGCATGTTCAAAGGCCTCTTTGACAGCTGTAAGACCTTTAAATCGATGTGTGATCATGTTGTCCAAACTAGGCAAAACGCCAGCCGAGATGATCTTGATGCCCGTTGGGTAAGTGTTGGCATATCGGAAGATACCGATAATGTCGACTTCCTTCAAATGGGAAGCAGACATGGGCAGAGTCTGTATCGGTGTACCCATTCCCACCATCATGAGTTTTCCACCAGGTCTTGTCGCCTATCTCAACTGTCAGGAGCTGCAAAAGTGCAAAGATATCAGAAAACTTACGTAGAGTCCAGCTTGCATACAAATCTCCTTTCCGGTGCAGTCAAAGGTCACGTCTGCGCCTTCAAAATCAATGTCGTTCAACGAAGCGATTTGTATGACATCCGCAGCCAACTCTTTCGCAACTGCCAGCTTCTCGGCGGTCTCAGTGGCGTTTTTCCTTGGGGTTACAATATAACCCTTGTGCGCAAAACCGTTCGAAAGCGCGTAGTTTATCCGACCATAGTCGATATCGGCAATGACTACGGTTGTGGCTCCAGAGACTTTGGCCATAGCAGCTGTCAAAAGACCTACAGTACCTGCGCCAAACACAATAACAGTGTCTCCCTGCTCAATTTGAGCTCTTCTTGTTGCATGGATTCCAACTGATAGTGGTTCCAAGAGCGCAGCCGACTCCATGGAAACATGCGCCGGAAGTCTGAATAAGGTTGTTAACTAATGACGGTTTCGCGGGTAGATCATGCAAGACATACTTGTGGCACCATTTTGCTGGATGGTTGATGCGTTCCTGGAGGGTCCCTTGGAAGTGAGGCACACTCTTAGCGCTACTTCGGAACCTCATCTTCGGGCAGAGGTTGTAACGACCCCGTTGACATGACCTGCAGCTGTCACACGGCACGCCAACCTCTAGAGCGACTCGCTCGCCAATCTGGTACCCGGTGACACTCTGGCCGATGGCGACAACCACGCCTGCGGACTCATGGCCAAGTGATAGCGGCTCCACAGCACACAAATCGCCATTGCGAAACTTGTTGAAGTAAGAGCAATCGCTGCCGCAGATTCCGGTGGCTTTGATAGCGATCTGAAGCTCATTAGGGCCGGGATCTGAAATAGTTCGAGTTTCCTATTTGGACCAGTTAGTTTGAAGTCGCAGTGACCCAACACCCAAATCACCCCCACGAACAGTGGGTGGAGTGGGATGTGTAACGAAAGAGGAAGGCATACGAGCCGCAAATCCCTTGGCCCATGCAAGACGGATGCTACTACAGTGGACGACTTGGAGTAGTGCCTTGTTGGGATTGGATAGATATCCGCGAGTGCTGAGGGCGCCATTACGAGAAATTTTGGTAGAATAAGCTATGGTGGCAATGGAGCGGGAAGAAATCGAGTGAAAGATAACTGAGTAGGACGCTTCCCCACGAAGAGCGTGGGACGCTCATATACTTGTCAGGATGACCCTCTTGGATCAACACTGGGCTGGCATGCTGGGCTTGCCTCATGTTCGTGCATCGGGGAGATATGGATCGCATGAGGAAAGATTCGAAGCATCCACGTCATTTGCTGGGCGGATCAATCTGGCGCAACGAGCATGGATAGGGGATGCGCGACCACAGCTACTTGGTATGCGTGGCTTCGCGTAGTCTTTTCTTTATCCCGTTGACGCTTTGGTTATAAATGAGGCTAGATCTCCTAGTGGATACCGACCAGGAATCTCCTGCAATTCGCCCGAAGAGCCAGACGGCTACTGGCTCCAGCATCTTTTGTACTGCACACTCGGATCAGCAGCATTGGTGCTCCGGACCGTGCATAAGCAAGATGCGATATAGGAGGCAGTGGTCATAACATGCTGTCTGAAGTGGACCGTTTCTGTAGCGGCCGTCTATCAGAGGCCGCTCCAGTGCTGTGAAACAGCGATAAGGCAGTCCTAGCTGCTACGGAGCCTGCATCCAAAGCGCGCGTTGGGAATCTGCAGTGAACCGGTAGTAGTGGGCTGCAGCAGGGGGTCGCGGACCCATTAATCCTTGGACACAAGTTGCAGGAAACATCAGCCTGATATGCGGGCTGGCCTCAAGGTTAGCACGTCTTCGCCGCTCTGGCACCCCAAGGGCTCTAACGACCAACTCATCCTCGATCCCTGCGCTATCATCAGTCTTGGGAACCTGTACCGAGCCATGCCGGCCTGCACGGAAAATTCGGAGCCTTGACTGGCTAGAACTTGTCGTTGATTTTCCAGAAGATATACGGAATGTGCCTGGGCAATATAAAAGACCCGGGTATATTCACGAGGGGCAAGTTGCGTTCAACGGCGCGCCTCTGGCCAGATAGAGTGGGCCACCCGGTAGAGCACGTTCTCGAATCCGTCGTCTAGTGCCGTACCTTAGCGGAATCCTTCTGGGCCTTGGTGGGCGTGATGAGCCGCTCGTTGGTCAACTGTCGGTTGATGGTCGGATATGCACCGCGGCATTGCTACCGAGGGGCATCGAGTTGACGAAATATCTCGAGCTCGACCCACAGTGCCGGGACAGCAATGTACAGGGTCGTCTTATCAGAGCAACCTCACCTTGTAGCATGTACGAACCATTGGCGCTGGGGATGGGAGAACGAGCTGCACGCGCACGACCGAGGTGTGCCCACAAGCCCAAAGGGCCTTTGGAAGCCATCGAGATTGGCATGTGCCTGGTGCATGACCATGGCGAGAGACACCCGTAGCGCGCTGCAATGCTGTCTTTGATCTACGAATCCGACCTCATCCTGAGGTTGTTGACATCGGTCATCACGAAACGACACGGAGGACGCTGATCGCAGGGGCGTGGTTGGCGTGGCCATGCAGTCTGACAGGGGAGAGGCCACGAGCAAGATGAGATGTCGTTGGTAAGCCGTCCCGCAAACCGAGTCATCCACCTATGTCCGACTGCGTACAAGGACCCTCATTCGCCTCGGAACCAGAACCTCAGTCGCACTACCTGCCGCTGCAGCGGCGGGACGGCAAAAGCAATAATAACAAGACCGGCTCTAACACTCGGCCATGGACGAGGACGGTCGTACGGCAGAGCACCATGGTGGTTCCGAGCGCACCAAGCAAGTGCCAAATTGGCGCGACACTTTCCATCTGCACACCAGGGTACACCCATAGCTAAGGAACTAGGGACCAGACAACGTACATATCATACTCGATTCAGCCAGTCCGGGTCCGTTCCGAGGCGGACGTCCTACGAGATGCTATCGAATAATGTGCACTTGCTGATAAGAACAAGTTCGTGCTCTAGCACCTTTCATATTGCAGATATCGCGTCCCTCGATATACTATTACATGTACGCCTAGATCAGCGCTACTGCTAACGGACCCTGCTCGCGACCATACATGATGCATACAGCAGAACTGGGTCCATGCATCATCAAGCGATGTTCTCCGTCGAGCACTTATGCAGACACCTCTGAAAACAGAAGGCGGTGAACGAATGCACCTTGAGAGGCATGCTCGATGGAACCAGATACAATCGGCGCACTTCGCACCACTCGCGCAATGTTTCCACCATTCGACTGAGACGTCCCGGATCCTCTCGATAGCGGTGAGCGCATCGCCATTACTCGCCCAGCGCACCCAAGCTCACCACTTGAACCTTGATCTTGCGCAAACGGTACTCGCGAGGCGGTCTGCCGGATCTAAAGCTGCCCTATCACCTATCACAGTAATCCATGCGGAATCAGTCGCGGAGGAGTGGGTTCCGCATCTTTTTGACGTGCTAACACCCGCCCATTTGAGCTCAGGACTGAAATTGAAGCAGAGCCACAAGCCACGATAGGATAATCTGACTGGCTGTTTCCGCGTCCGCTGTCTTCCAGACGTGCGGATTCGCGCACAGACTCACGAAGGGACCTGCAGCCTCCACACACCCTTACACACTCACGCCCTGGCTGGGGTGCAAAGCTGATGATCCTTTCCCAGGGTGTACCGAGATCAAAGCAGCTCATGTACCGCCGTGGCGAGCGAGGTTATCTCGTGCCTGAACAGAAACACCTACGAACATTTCCCACTTGCGCCAAACTTGATTCAAGACGGAGCAACAATTTCTCCTGCATTTCTGCCGGCACACCATGCCTCTTTGCGAGGCTAGACCTGGGTTCCTATGTACTTTCCTTTCGGTGATACCGACGCGACATGTTGCCATCGACGACTTCGAGCGCAGCAATCAGCACCTCC
The DNA here is from genome assembly GCA_001644535.1 of Pyrenochaeta sp. DS3sAY3a. NCBI lineage: Eukaryota > Fungi > Ascomycota > Dothideomycetes > Pleosporales > Cucurbitariaceae > Pyrenochaeta > Pyrenochaeta sp. DS3sAY3a. The sequence continues at coordinate 666,337 of KV441649.1, read as the reverse complement.
GAAGCAAAATGTGGAGATTGGGAGAAATGCAATGCACGGCGAATGTACTATGTACACCGGCAATGTACTATGTACCGTCGGAATCATGTGCTTGACCGATGACCGAATACCGGCATCAGGCGCCGCTCTCCAGATCGAGTAAGAATCCAACGCTGTGGGCTGACGCTGTCTGGCATCGCCGTTTCCACGTTGTTGAATTTGCCACGAGGCAAGACTGCCATGTGGGGATGTGATACTTGGAGCGCAACGCTCTGTGTCCTGGCACTTGCAAATGTTCGTATACTCGTTTTCATGGAGTGATGTCGTTCGAGCATATCTAATCGAGACAAAGATTGTTCGTATTTCGCATGTGTATCTCACTGAATCACACTGCCCGTTCCCGATATCGCTAGGCCAAGACGACGACAACGGGTAGAGCCGCAATCTCCAACGACTGGCGTAGGCGCAGGCAAGACGCAGGCAGGTATCCACTATCTATCTATCTAGCATAGGGAACCCGGTTCCGCAACGCTCCCAATAATCGATCCATCTCACCGCTCCATTAGCATCCATTGGCGGCAAGATGCCCTTGCGTGAATGAATTTCCCGGTTCAGATACCAGATATTGCAGTCGTGAAATTTGGAAACTCTCTCAGCCGCAATTTTCGACGGAGACACCCTACAGGCTGCTTTTTGATTTTCCAAATCCCTGGCCTTCAAGCCATTGGCGGATGATACGGTTGACTTCCTCAGGCTTCTGAGTCAAGGCCCAGTGCGTGGCGGCCACCTCACCTCTCGTGAGTTTAGGAATCAGGGCATCCATGCTCTTTGACATTTCTGGCTTGAGCACGGAATCATATGATGCTTGGATGAAGAGGACTGGCTGCTTGATGACCTTCTTGTCCAATAGACTGTCCAGGAGTTAGTTCAGGACGATATGAATGCTGATGACGCTGGAGACTAACGCTTGATCTTCTTCCCAGTTCGTACGACGCTGTCGATACCAGTTGACTAAGGATCGTCAGTTGGTTATATGATTGTGACGAGAGGAATTCGGTACTCACGGGTAGGATGGATTCCGTGCTTGGAGTACTCTTTGACGTAGTAGTCTAGGACCTGTGCCGACGTCAGCATCTCATTCACCATCCACTTTCTATGAAACACCTAAAGCGGTTGATCGTCGGTTGAGCCGTAGTCGAGGCAATTGCAAAGCCGAAGATGCTTCTATGCCGCTGCAGGGTCTTCGGTGTGATACTGTGGTACTTTGTTGTACACAATGTGTTGGGGCCGAAACGTCAATGTCGACCACGCGTCTTGCTTGTTTATTGGCAGAGACAGAGGTGACGATCTTGAGAAGCCGTCTCCCCGAAGCCTCTCCCGCCTATGAAGGCCCCCATGATAAAGCAGAGCTAAACTTACTTTGCCATTTAGGATTCGACTTTCGCCGATCGTGGGCAGATTCTTCTCAATCACACCCTTCTCGGGATCAAAGGCAAGCTCGCCATTGGGGCCTCGAGCTCCATACATGCCTCGAAGGAACTGGCGGATTGTCTGCTCATCCTTGACCGTCTTCTCAACCTCACCAGACGCAAGGTGAAGCTGATAGGCAAACTGAGGCAGCTGGCCTTTGACCAGATCTTCAGTGGAAAAATATTCCCGGTGGGGAGCTGTGTATGGTGCTATGCAAGGCCTTAGTACATCCCAGAGATACCTCCCAGTGAGGAAAAGCATGGTGGTACGAACTGCAGACCGAGAAGACATGGGAAACCAAATCGGGATACCACGCTGCTGCTCGCCACACGACGAAGCCTCCCCTAGAAGGATCACAAAGTCAGCAGACGCAACCCGCATTAAAACAGTATATGATCACCACAAACGCACCAGTCGTGACCACCTAGAATGATTCTCGAAGCGCCGACTTCTCTGGCTAAAGCCGCAATGTCGTCGGAGGCTCTCTTCAGGCCGTACAGACTTATGCTGTTTGGGGGAACTTGCGGTGCATCCTAATATCACATTCAGCTTTTGACTTGCCAGCCACGCACATGGCCATGGTCCGACACATCAGGCCACTTCCGGGCTCCGAGGCCTGATCATGTCCATGTCTGCGTGTGTTGAATACCAGGGCAAGCACCTACAGTTCCCCCATATCCCATCATATCCGGCGCGACCACTCTAAATCCCATATCAACCAAAAGCGGGATCTGGTATCGCCAGCCCATGGAGAGATCGGGCCATCCATGGATCTGCAGGGCGCGAGTGGTACCTCGTCAGTCCAGTGTAGCCACAGGTATAAATCGCAGCAGAAGGGGGAAATGCACGGTAATCCCAGCGACAGACAGCAGCAGGCTCCAACAAGCAAGCAACATGTATATTGCCGCCGGCATATTGCGATAAGAACAGAAAGCCAGGTACCCCAAGGTACCTAGGTGTGATGTGTTTTGAAAATGACCACCGACTCACCAGAAACACCGTCTCGGTCCACTGGCCAGACTTTGGCACAGCATAGAGGTAGTGATACGTATACGCATTGAGCGTCGCGGTCTTGTGCTCTATGCGCGAGTCCGACACGGGGTCAATTGGTTGGACGGGCATGACGCAATCGGCTTCGGCCTGAGAGCCTGGTGTCGGGGTAAAAGCGAAAGCAGACGTGGGATTAATGTTAGGGGTGTGGATGGGGACCTGTGTTGAAGCGGATTTGGTATATTGCAGGAGAACCCAAGAGCGAGCGGTGAGAAGGACACGCGAATTATGGCTAATTATGAGGCTCGAGGAATTTGCTGATTTCTGATGAGACTCTGGAGAGTCGCTCCTGCCTGCTCTGACATGCCGAGGCACCTTCTTCAAAGTGGGGTCGGCACAGCATAGTAAGACTCGCCATAGCGGCTGTCACATTCAATTCGTAATCACGATCAACAGTTCTGACATGTTTGCGTTGGAGGCACGAGAAATCAACCATAGGATTGTTATAGAGCTTGGGCGCTATAGTGGTAGGTTGGAATGCAGGTTGGTCCTAATCACCCCACTCACCCACACGCTTTCGTGGGGTCCCGTGAGCGATCCAAATGCCTGGGTAGGCTTCTGGTATCTCGCATAAGTACATGTATAGTATGTGTTTCATAGCCGGCTCGTATGCGCTACTTGCCGAAGTCCGTGCATGGAAACGGGTAATCGTGAAAGAAGGTCGGTCAGTTCCCAGCAGTCTGGTTGACCAACTGCTGCTTGACGCATCCAAGCGAGCTGCACCTCGCATGTGTTGGAGGAAGATGAAATGGTATTACCTCCGGAAAGTGAAGCGTCCGAACTGCAGATAACGAGCATTCTCCCCATTTGGTAGAGCTTTCGACTCGGTGCTCAGCATCAAGGTATCGTTGTGGTACGCATCATATCCAAAAATAATTGGGTTTTAGGGCGGGTCTGGACAATCCTAAGGCTCGCCATGAGTATGATGTAAACTGATAACGGAGATGACCCGTAATAATAGGTACTACCGTACGAGCACGTAGGGCATGTTTGGAGAAACGAAGTCACGGACCGGTAACCGAAAGAGGTGGAGAGGCGGCGCGCGACTCCCGTCCTTCAGTAGATGACGGTGTCCTCTGCAGCCTCTTCTACAACGTCTTCTCCGTGGTCGTCATAGCTGTCCTTGCTGGCTTCATCAGCAATGGTCTCATGACTTGCCATGTTGTCGCGTCGTGCATACTCCATGGCGGAAGCGTCTTCAATAGCCTCACTCCTGTGGCTGTCGGCGTGATCGACCTTCAGATCCAGGTCCTTGGGAGAGTCGGCGCTGCCATTAGTTCCGCCATTGGTTGCGGACGGGACCTGAGGCCCGTCTGCATTATAGCTCTTACCAGTATTAGAACCCTCTGCATCACGACTAGCCTCATCAGAAGCGTTGTGCTGTGGCCGCGTCTCCTGTTCCTCGCGGTCTTCGTATTCGGCTCGTTCTCGCTCGATGGTCTCGTGGGCCTCAGCAATCTGGGCCTGGATGCGGGCCTCTTGGTCAGGGCTTGTGTCCCATGGCTTGTAGTACTACTCCAACATTAGGGATTGCTCTTCCCACACCAGCGTGAGGACTTGTAACCCACCAGTCGAGGCTCCGCGTCGGTTCGGAGGAAGTGTGCCATGTTAAGGAGGTTTTCGTGTCGAAAGCGCATCCACGCAGAGTCAGCTAATGTGCACTGGTTGCCAATTGAAAACCAGCCTTACCGATTCCTTCTCGAAGCGGCGATGCTCCTTGAGTCTTTGCGCTTTGCGCCTGGCTACGCGTTCAGCTCTCCTCTGTCCGTCCTCTTCATCTTCCTGTTTACGCCGGGCAGCTTGCCTCTTCTCAATCTCGTCGCGACGTCTCTGTCCTGCGGTAGAAGTTTGTGCAAGAGCACCAATGACTGCCCCGAAAAGTCGACGCTCTCTGCCTCTCTCACGGCGGAGGGGCATGCGGCCATTGGTAGCTTGCTGTTGGTCGGCGGGCGCGTCATTGCCAGCTTCTAGTCGCGGTTTCTTGGTGAGCTCTTCAGAAGTAGATGATTGTCGCCTCTTGAGACTGGGCGGAGGCGAAGGCGGCGCAGGAGGCGCATCTGGAAGCTCATCTCGAAGTTCTTCGGGAGCCTCCTCGGGAAGAAGCACTGCGGACGCGATTGGGCCATCCATAGCTGTGGTGGGCTGGATCGACGCGACGTCGCCGTGTGGGTTGATTATGATACGGGCAATGTTGTTGTGTCACGAGCCCAGTGTTGGTAATTTCGAGAGGACATAGCTCGAAGCCCGTCGAAGCTTCCGAACTACAGTTCGCTTCTTGCCTAAACGGGCCTAGCCTCGGGAGTCCGCAACTGCCAAATGTTTCGCGACTCACTTCGCCTTCGATGCAGACAACTCTCTACAGCTCACACAACACCCGACACCAGTTTCCAGGGCGAATCGAGCTTGTAAGAAGCCTCTCACGTGCTCCAGCTTGAAGCAAACACCTCCCACTCTACCGCATCTCCAACATGTCTCGCCATCATCCGTAAGTTGTCCCCGCCACCACAGCCGCTCTGCCATTCTGCCTCTCTATCAAAAGCACGCTCCCCATTCACACACAAAACTAACTCAACCCACAGCGATCTCGTCATGTGCCGCAAGCAAGCCGGCATCTCCATCGGCCGCCTCTGCGACAAATGCGACGGCAAATGCCCCGTCTGCGACTCGTACGTCCGCCCAACCACGCTCGCGCGCATCTGCGACGAGTGCTCCTTCGGCAACTACCAGAACAAATGCGTCGTCTGCGGTGGCGAGGGCATCTCCGACGCCTTCTACTGCTTCGAATGCACGCGCCTCGAGAAGGACAGAGACGGCTGCCCCAAGATCATTAATCTAGGTAGTAGTAGGACGGATCTGTTCTACCAGAAGAAGAACTTCAGAAATCAGTAGTGTGGCCGGGGGCGGCATGGATACTAGAGAATGACATCGTTGAGAATACCAGGAGAGGACATCGTCAGGGAAAGTGCCACGGGGTTGGTTTCGTGCTACTTGGGGAAAATGTCAGAGAGGTCAGGCGGTCAAAAATGAGAAAGAGGGTGGAGCGAGTGCCGGGAATGGCTTTATAAGCAGGGCGTTTGGGCGTCACAAAGGCGTGTACAGTATGAGCATAGATGCTAGCTCATTGAATACCCATGAATTTAAGTCTATAATGATCTACCATATTGTTAGCCACGTGTTTTTGGTGCCAAACTATTGAAAAATCCCTATCTTCATCTCGTGATTCTGTTTGAACGATGGTGGAATTGTTTCACTCCGAGTACGTCTCTTGAACCCACATTCAAACAGTGCAATAGCCCCTCCAAGCGAATCCACTTTGATACTCAAATAACAGAGCTTGTGGGGCTTCAGTGTGCAGCACAGAATGAATCCCGAATCATACTAGACAGCCTCACAATCCTCAAACTTAAACGCCCTCGACGCAAAAAACAGAGTTGCAGTGCTTCAGCGCACAGAACGGTCCCTCTTCTCAACAACAAGAGAGCCGCGAAGCCCTCGCGCCTCCATCGACCTCCAAACCTAAAAAACCTGCCCCGGGTCCTTCGGAACATACATCTGTTTCTCTGTTACGCAGTGAAAGACTGCGAGGACCTTGCGGCTATCAACGACTTTCCACTTCCCAGGTCGGAAAAAAGTGCAAATGGGCCTCAGTGTGCAGTATTCGAAAGTCTTATTCCCGGCCTTTCCCAATAGGACTGCATACGTCGGGGCCGTCCCTCTGGACTCTCGTGCGATGGTCCGACTTGAGGGAGTGGAGGGAGGGGTGGAGTGGAGTGGAGTGGAGTGGAGTGACCATCGTGAGGTTGTTGAGCGCTGTAGCACCGCCTTGCGCGGGTGCATGCATTGAAGGCAGGGCACACGCTGCGCACACCGGAGCGGAGATATGGCCAAGTGAAGGTGCACATGGGTGTCTGCTATCGTGTTGACAGAACTGAGGTTCAGCACGGGTTTGCCTTGTTCACGTCTTACTTGGGCGTTCGCACATGACCTACAATATGGTAGGGAATTTTCCAGAAACTCGTCGATTTTCAGTTGTTGGTCTCTGTGGGTACAACGTCAACAAGGCAAAAAAAATTGTGTAAGCGAGGCTTGACGAAGATCACACCTGGTGCATGTGAGTTATCTTGACGTGGGACTGCACTGCATAGAACCCCTGTTCTGCAAGCGACGAAGCTCCTGTGCTCACTTTGAGAAAACCACCAGTCGATGGATATCTGTGTAATTTGAGATTGAAGGGTGTGTAATGTCCCTGGCAGTGTTGCTGGCTAGCCAACTAGTGTTGTGATGTTGGCATAACAGCCTTCTCGAAAACCTCAGTGCAGCGACAAATTGGCAGATATTGGCCTGGACGTGACCCACCAAGCACGAGGAGACGGCTGTTGACAACAACAAAAACAATAACAAGATCCAAGACAACGAGAATAAATGCTGAGAGAAAGAAAATTGAAACGAAGAATGTTCGATGCTCAACAGTGCAACCTTGTTCAAAGGTTCAAGTTGATAAATCGAGACTTTTATGTGTAGGCGAGCATAAACGCTTGTAGCTATGGCAAATATGGGGCGAGAGAAAGGTGTAAAAGGTACCAGGTACCGCCCGAGTAGATGTAATCAAGATCAAAAAGCAGAAGTCTTCGTAAAATGATGGCCCCTCGGGCCTAAGAGCGAGATTCGGGTGACCAAGGCCCCACATCCTCGTCCTCGTTCAACCAGTGTACCATTGGCGGGGAAAGGGATTTGTCGGAAATGGCCACTGTAGTTGCTTGGGCATGTTGATCGTGTTGAATGGCGCGATTCTGTCGGGACTTAGGTTGTTAACTCGTAAACCCCTTCAGACCCCATTGAGCGTGTTTACCTTGTTGTCAAAGGAAGGAGTACGTTGGTGTTGGCCTCCACATCGTGGCTGCGTTCCTCCAGCAGTTGGATCTGGATTGGCCATGGACAGAGCGATGATAGGTAAGATAGAAGTGGGCAGGAGGATGTGTGTGGTTCAGGTGTAGTGTGGTCAAGGACGGGGCGTATTCCCAAAGATTCTGCAATCTCCTGAGGATCCACACGGTCCAAGTCGTTCCTTTTATATTTCCGATATGGTCTGACGATTAGAAACTGGTCTTGTGGGAAGGATGGCATCGTCAGATCCGACGCTCTTTCTTGACGCCCAGTTTAGGCAATTGCGATTGTAGTACTCCGTTTTGGGAAAGCGTCGAATTCATGTACACTTGAGCAGAGTCTGATTTGATTCGCTGATCACCCGATAGTGCGATAGCCAAGATTGAATGACTGGCGTCAGGCTTTCAAAACTTCTGTCGTGTAATCTCTCCATCCGCAGTGGCTATCATCATAGTATGTGGACCCCCGTTTTGGGAGCAGACCTGATCACTTCTGAAATATATCGCCGACATGCAACTGCGCCGAAGTACGTTACCTGACATATGCGCGCACAATCACATCTCAATAATTGGAGTAGCTCTCCGATTTCGGTCACGATGGCGAATTCCAAATGCAGCAAACACCATTTTCAGGAGAAGACGCGTTTTTGGTTACCGTCAAAGTCGCACGGCAGCGAGCTTTCATGTCGACATATGATTGATGACATCGAAACTAAGCCGACCTGTCAACTGTCAAACGCTAAGCGGAACTGCCACGGCCCAAGTGATCTCGATCGAAGGACTTGTGAAAGCTGGGTGGAATCTGTGCACCACGCTTCATGAACGTGTAATGGTCATGAAACAAAATTGATCTTTACAGATGTTGAGACCAATAGGTTGAGCGGTAAAAGAGCAGATTCTAGTAATTTGTCCGTTCGATGCGTAACCAATGAAGGATATCCTCACATGTGAATCGTCACTATCTGGTGTACGATACGGGAAACCTACCGCTTCCAGGTAACCCGCACCGGTTCAGCTAGAAGGGGTCGAAAATATGCTGACAATCAATCCATTGTCCCATGCAAGCGAGAGAAGAGAGGTCGTGCCATGTGAACATGCGCATTGTGATCTTGCTCTTGTATAAGAGGGGTAGAAGCCAATGAAGGGTATGGTTGTGCCACTGGTTCGCAATTCGATCGCAGATTCTTATTTCTGTTTAACGGCTTCTTTGCTTTGCATTCCGATTTTGGGAGAAGAAAATAGTGCACTGAAAAGAAAGCTGTATTAGACATCCGTCCAGGGAGAATTAGATAACTCTTTGCATCTGTCCTTCAATGAAATTAAACACTATATTGGAGACGAACAAGACCAAGAAATTGACACGAGGAAGGCAAAGTTTGTCCCACCTGGACTATCGAGTTCGGATCTGTGCGCAAGTATTGAATATTTGTTCGTAGTCTTCGGGTACCTCGAAACCTTAGATCTGGAGGTAGGACACGAGTATCGTCATGACTGTTCTACCGGTAGCTTGTCAAAAGCCAGTCGATGACATGAACGTGTGGGGCGGAGACGGGTATCGGTTCACTGTGGTATGTGACCAGGAGGCTGGACCGCGTACCATGGCGTAGGGCAGCGAAGATGTGACAGAAGGATACAGAGCACAGGATTCGAAGGCATGAGTGGACAACGTATCACATCGCTCCAGTGATGACAGTTGAATCAGTGCATATCTTGTTGTCATGGAAGTGGAGGCAGCAGGAGAAGGAGGAGTGACTTGGGAAGCGTGACGCGACGGATGGCATGTGGTCGCTGGCCTTAGCGCGGAAACAGAGCAGGTTGCAGGCAACGGCGACCCCGCCCCCTCCACCGCCCACCGCCTGCCTTGCTACTTACCAACCTACGTACCTACATGGTTGTTCTTGAAGCTAGCCCAGCTACACAGTAAAGCACAACATACTCGACTCCAACTACCTGACTTCTGCAAACCATACTCTGTGACTCTGCTCGTCGCGACCCTTTCACCATGGCATACAACTTTGTGCGGTCTTACATAGACACGTTCCGCGAGCGCACCGCCGCAATCAGCCACCTTTCGACATTTCGCGAAACCGGCCAAATAACACCAGAAGAGTTTGTCCTCGCAGGCGACTTTCTGGTCTTCAAGTTCCCGTCGTGGCAGTGGGCAGATGCGTCATCGCCTGCGAAGCGCGTCGCATATCTGCCCGAGGGCAAGCAGTTCTTAGTGACGCGTGGTGTGCCGTGCCACCGCAGGCTCGACGATAACTTTGCGGGAGAGGCGGGCCAGGATGAGACCATCGTCAGGGACGGGTTCGCGGCAGGCGAGGGTGCGACAGACGACGACGGCTGGCTGAGGACTGGTGGCATGGCGGCCAGTCAAGAAGCCAAGGTCCGCGACGTCAGGACGGTGGATGAGAGCGGCAACTTGGGTGCTGCTGAAGAGGAAGACGAGATACCCGACATGGAAGACGACGAGGATGACGAGGAGGCCATCATAAGAGATCCCCAGGCGGGCTCCAACACTCAAGCGTGCGTCTTCACATCCCCCTTCGTGCCATGCCTGGTGCCTGATAACATAATCTGACTGACCGTGATACAGTCCATTACGAACATACACGCTCTACATCACATACTCGGCGCACTACCGAACGCCTCGATTATACCTCTCTGGCTATGGCTCTACCTCCGTCCCCCTCAAGCCCCAAGAGATGATGGAAGACATTGTTGGAGACTACAAGGACAAGACCGTCACCATCGAAGACTTCCCCTTCTTTGACCACGCGCTCAAGACTGCCTCTGTGCATCCCTGCAAACATGCCTCGGTCATGAAAGTCCTTCTCGACCGTGCAGACGCAGCTTTGAAGCTCCGACTTGCAAAGCTCAAGGCCGGTAAGACTATTGGCAAGGTGGATACTGGCATGGAGGGTCTAGTCGACGATACCAGGTTGCTCAAGCTCACAGAGCAGGCGAAGAACAAGGAAGATAGTGACGCAAAGGATGACTGGGAAGTACTGAGCGAAGGTGGAGACGACGAGGTTGCTATCCGTGTGGATCAGTACCTCGTCGTATTCCTAAAGTTCATGGCTAGGTAAGTCATTCCGATCCCGTGATCATAGTCGGAAGCTAACACATGCCAGTGTCACGCCTGGTATCGAACATGATTTCACAATGGGGGTATGATTGACTAATCAACTCTTCATCTTTGCTATCTATCGGTTTGGGTGGCATACGGACACTACACTGCGGTTTGGTGCACATGGCGTTCATCGGGTTTATGAAACATGGTTTGGCAGACTCTTAGCATAATATTGTGACATTAGCAACCCTTATTCAAGTACAACAATCCTCTCATCCTACAGTGCATCATCTACAGTGCATCATCTCCGCAGTCCCAGCCTCTTCGGCAGAGACTCCCTGTATATCCAAGCCACGCCTGCTGCTGCTGCGCTCAAAGTACCCAGCACCAAGGCAGTGTTGCTAATCGTCGTCTCCTCAACCACCCTCCCAATCTTAGTCTCCTGCTTTCCACTCCCAAACACAACCTTACTCGCGCTCACACCAACATTCTGCGTCTTGCCCGTCGTCTCAAAGTCATCCCAGCTAACCTTGGACAGCACCTCCTGATACTCGACAACCGTGCCCGACCAATTATTCGTAATCCGCCCCTCCTTATTCTTATACCAGCTCTGGCACGCCGGATCCGCAAAACTGCTCTTCTGAAGCACCGCCTGAATCTTGTCGTTGAACTCGTCTGTCCGGCGCTGCGTCGGCATCAGGCCAACGCGCTGCCCGCGATTCCGCGCATCCAGCACCGCAGCCACAAGCGTGTTCAGGTACCGCGACTGCGCCTCGATCATCAGGATGATGGAGTTGTGCCCGAGATTCGTATTGGGCCCGTAGAACATGCCGAAGTTGGGGAGAGACGGCACCGTCGTGCCGTACAGCGCGCTCGCGCCGCCGGCCCAGATGTCGCCGAGAGCTTTGCCCTGGGTGCCAGTTATCTTGATGGGGTGCAGGAACTCGACTGTGCGGAAGCCCGTGGCTAGGACGATCATGTCGTGCTCGTGGACGGAGCCGTCTTCGAGCTCGATGCCGGTCTCCGTGATGCACCTGATCTTGTTGGTCTCGAGCGTCGTCTTGGGGTCTGCGATGGCTGGGTAGTAGTCGTCTGAGATGATGACGCGCTTGCAGCCTGGATTGTAGTCTGGCGTCAACTTTTCCCAGAGGCCCTTGGCGCCGCCGTCGGGGATGTGCGCTTTCATCATGTCTGTGCAGCTCGTCCTGATGAGCTCGGCGAAATCGGATTGTCCGTCTGTCACGGCGTCGTGGAAACTCTCTCGGAAGTCCATGGCCATTCCGCGCAGCCTCCATCGCACAGGGGGTAGATACCGGTATACTGCGCGTCGAAGGGGCGGTACGGGGCCGTCCATGCGGGGAATCACCCAGTTCGGGGAGCGTTGGTAGACTGTCAAAGATGAGGTTGTTGGGAGGATCTCGGGCACGATTTGAGCGGCAGTGGCACCTATGCGACACCATGTTAATGAGATGTATCAGTGCGCTTCTGAAGTCCACTTACCATTTCCAATGACGCCCACGTTCTTGCCATCAAGCTTGTAGCTCCAGTCCCAGCGAGCAGAGTGCATAATTTTGCCTTTGAAGTCGTTCAGACCTTCAATATCTGGATAGCTAGGCTGATTGAGCTGGCCAACTGCGCTGATGAGAAAGTCGCATTCGATGCTGTAAGCTGGGTTGAACTCGGAGTCTTTGCCGCCTGTCACCGTGACGTCGATAATCCACCGATTCTTCTCGTCTGACCATGTCGCCGAATCGACAGATGTGTTGAATCGAATATACTTGTACAGCTGGTACTTCTGGGCGACACCTCGGAGGTAATCGAGAATCTCTTCCTGGCCAGGATATTCACGTGTCCAGTCTGGGTTTTGCTCAAACGAGTACGAGTAGAGCATGCTCCACACGTCACAGCAGCACCCGGGGTATTTGTTGTCGTGCCATGTTCCTCCTACGCTGGAGCTCTTCTCCACGATGATGAAGTTGTGGCATTGGTTGCGCTTGATCAGATCAATGGCCATGCACATGCCTAGCGTATGTTAGCTACAAAGCAATCAGTCACGGTTCATGAAGCTGCGCACCAGAGATTCCAGCTCCAATAATCACCACCGCAGCATCGGTGTGATCCTTATTCCCCACAGGAACCTGCGGCCAAGGTAGTGAGCCTCCCATCTCAAAGAACCACAAAGTCGTAACGTTCAAGTGTCGAAAAGGTCACAATTTTCAAACAGCAATCACAAGGCAAGTCAAGATAAACAAGAGACAGAGCAATTCGGCTATACAAAGCTTCCTACATGCTGGGCATGGACTACAATTTAAAGACGCGCCAGGGCCCACGTCCCATCACCACAGACGCAACGACAAGCCGGGCCAATGGAGTCTACCTTACCAACACGTCAAACGTGCGCCGGACCAGCATGGCGCGTGGTTCCCTGAATCCCCTCACTATATACCCGGTCTTTTGTAATCCGTCCGAGGTACAACCCCTTTCGGAACTACTCTAATACGACGACTTCTCAACGTGGAGATAGATATGAAAGCACCACAACGCAGTGCTTTGCACGGTTGCCTTGATGGCAGTCAGGCCCATACTGCTGTGTCAGTTATACTATTACTTCGAGAGGAGCCATCGGCTCAACGACAGAAGGGGTAATAACCATGCATGACCTCTTGGTGCAGTGTGAATTGTGGGGGTGGAGCCACGGGCCCCGGCCGCTAACTGCATTAGCTTGGCCGGCAGCACTGAATCGAGGGCTTCGACTCGCATGTGTCTTGCTTGTTTTGCAGCTGTCATTACAGTCGAGTCGGGCAGAATGCAGGTATCGCTCTCCTCAGTTCGTTGACGACTTACGTAGTAGACTCTTTGTAAGGGATGGTCTATTCTGGTCTAGCTTTTGTGACTTTGAGTAAGCGCCTTGCCTGTCGTGCATGGCTCGGGACCCACATTGGGAAATACTTTATATAGACGCGAGCGTTTGTTTTGTTTGCAAGTACCTGGTGCATGATTGCGCTGGGGAGAAGTTCATATGTCGGTTGGTGTGGTGGGAGCAATCGGGGAAGTAAATCTTGTGGAGTGGTAGATTTCGACCAGTTTTGCTCCAACGAGTAATTGTATCTTTTCAAACCCCTTTTAGAGCCTGGGATCTTTGCTAACTTTTGAATTATTCACAAACTGATCTACTTTTTAGGGTTGTCAATATTCTTGCATAGGGTCTATTCCAATGTGTTAGTGTGAAAACCCGAGCGAAGTTCTTTTTTGGCACGATCTGATGAAATGGTAAGAGTTTGGAACCATTTTGCACGAGTACTCTATTGCTATCGTTTCTATTCCTGCACGCTTCGCATATCGTCATGAAACACGTATTTCTTCAGAAGCCTTGCTTCTGATGCCACTTCTCCTCCCAGCCCGGGAACCAAGGGCTTTGCTCTAAAGTGTGCGGCTCCCAATCCTCTGGCACTACACCTTGCTCTACTTGCTCTTTATGGAACTCCTCCAGAGCAGGTTTGACTACATGCTCAACATGCCACGTGTTCTTGTAATCCATCAGACTCTTTTTGCCATCGGTGAGCACCTTCAATACAAGTCCAGGCACGAATGCTTCGTCGCGGAAGTCCTCAATTGGAGTGAAGAGAGCTTTAAAATTGAAGACGACACCAGCACTCAGTGGGAGCCGTCGAAGTGTCTGCCAATCCACTCGTAAGTGGCACCGGGAAAGTTCAAGGTCAGCCATTTGGTAATCGCGGTGTTTCTCATGTGGATGTCCTGGGGGCATGTAAAGTGGTTGATCGACCTCAAGACCCCACGAACCTCGTTGGATAGACTTGTCGGTAGGTTTCTTAGTGAAGTATCTACGACGAGTTACTAAAAGTATCACAAGCACAGGTCTTATCACTCTTCTTACCTGTCCATCGAGAATTGCATCTTTTCTTTGTAGTCCGGGATAGGTGCATGTATTTCCGGTAGACTCAGCCCAATCTTGGTGCCGACATTCCATCCTAATGCGCTGCAGATGACACCCGCTCGGAAGAAGTATAACCCAGACTTATCGTCCCGTAGCATAATAGCGAAGTCTTCGGGGACGTTGTTGAGCAAGACTTGAAGTGGGGGAGTCGTCTTGAGATCTGATACCGTTTTCAGAATGCCATTATGGAAAAGCATGTTCTCAGCATCCAGTCTGAAATATTGTGGGTATCGTGCACACAAAAATTGTAAGGCCATCTCCATTAGCTCTTTACAGGCAAGCTCCGAGCCGGGCAGCGCTTGCAAGACCGCATCGCCATGTTCTTTGTACAGATCCTGTCGTTGCTTGATGCGCGTTTCGTAGGTGCTCTCGAGTTCCAGCCACCAATCAGGTTCCATCTTCGTTAGCGCTAGACAGGGTGAGTATCAGGAAGGTAGAGAAGTATATGGATACATACACATGGTCTGATGGTAAGCCCATCTGAATGGTCTATATGGTCTCGGTAATGCCTTCTTGATATCAAATTCCGTGTACGGCTGTGGCAATGGAACTCCACTGAGCGCTGCGTAATCTGGAAAATCGCCGAGGGCTTTGATCTCCTTGATGGAGAACTCACAAGGGGTGAACATCGAGTCGTTCGCATCCATGTATGAGCACTCTAGCGGTACCATGTTCTTGGTCCATGTTGGCTGTGACGTGACGAGTTCCTCTGATGTTGTTCCCAACTTCGAGGGCAATTCGGTTTCAGCCAAGGCTGATCGCCGAGAGGGTGGGAATACGTCTGAGTAGTCGACTTCTTGGGTTTGAAGCTGCTTCTTGCCAGGCGACAACGACCGTGGAGGAGTTTTTGCACCCGAATCCCTTCTACGACTTATGCGAAGCCGCTCGAGTATGACACTGCGCTTGCCCCTCTGTGAGAAGAGCAATGCTGAGCTCACGACGAATGCTGCACCAAGGAAATACATGATATAGTTGACCATATCTAGCATCGTGACCTGAACAATAATAAGAAGGAGGAATGCCTAAGGACAATACGAAGATAGGGGGCACGGCTTAGAAGTCTATAGCCTAAAGCATCGCAAATTGAATGTGGCAAATTGAATAGGAAAGAGTTTGGAGGGAAAGATGACGTTATGACCTGGGGGTTTGCAAATGTGAATACTCTTATCAATAGGGCTGCGGGGTGCTTCACTACTTAAGAATAGGTCCGGAGCATTGTTTGGCGAAGCCAGAAAAAGCAGCTGGCGCAGCGCTTCACGACGAACTAGGTCGACGTCTAAGGAAAGGCCATCGGCAGCCAAACGGCATGCGCTGCAATCGCTGCATACGCCTGGGATGCACAGCATCACGGGCTGATTGGGAGGGGTTTATCAGGGCAGGATGAACGCGCCCCGACTACATTAGGCTTAGCGATTTCCATGAACGGTATGCGAATCCCAATGGCCTTGGCGACGACATGGCAATTCCAGTGGCTTGCTAATCGGTGGCGTGTCGATGGACTGGATGGGCTCGAAGCTTCGCTGGCTGGCGCATATAGCGGCGGCTCCAGACTTCCCCGCGGTCGGCCCTGCACCTCGTTATCGATGCCCACGAGGCACGGGTGCTGCTTGAGGAAAAGAACTCCCATCCGGCTCCAGTTGAACGCATTTAGTCGCTTGGGGCTTTCCATCGGCGTCAACAAGGCCGGAGCTATCATGTACTCCAGCTACTCCTGTAGGGCAATGGTGCGTTGGTCTATGGCGTCTAGGAGTAGCTGCCGGCCCCTCTTCTGCACCAAGTGCTATCCTCCTTCCGTTTCTTCCATCGAGCGATAGCTATCGACGTAGAAGCGCTCTTAGTGTTCTCTGGGAACCGAGTACTGCTTTCGGGCGATCATTTGCAAGCCTCACTTGGGTGCCTATCCAGTCTTGGAGGGCGCGTTGGTCGGACAGGACTCAAGAGGTTTGTGTGGTTCAGGTAGATGAAAGGCGCGCAATAACGGTTCATGAAAGGAGTGATACGGTGGGTTAGGAGAGAACAAAGAATATCTTGAAACAAAGGTTCGGAAATGTTGGTGTCACGTGCTCCGCCCCTTCCGATTGTGCATACCAGGACCGTGCCTTCTTGTACAACCTCAACAAGGCCAATGTCTCTACTACCTGCCCCATCTGTATCGTAGGATCGACCCACAAGCTGGCCGAGTTGCCATCAGAACAATGCTAGAGGATGAGCATCCACACTAGCACTCTGGACAGATGTCTAAACCGGCTTTCCAAATGGACAAGGACATCTCCTTACCATCATCCTCTTCCTCAACGTCGTAGCGGATATCCGGACCGAGTTTCTTGCAACCCAATTCGTCTTGAAATGCGCCATCGTATGATCTACCTGTCGGCCAAATTGTCCACATGTCCTCTGGTACCCACCGACACTTGCATAGGGATTTGTTCAACAAAGTGTTCACAGCCTGCAGTCTTGGGTCCTTGATGCCAACCAAGATACGAAAGGTACCGCGTCTAGTTCTGTGGTGCTTTATCACGCCAAGAGGACATGACCAATACTACGACAAAGCCTTCAACATAATATCAGCCTAAGGTCTGGGAAATGTTCACCGGTATCGGTGACCTGTGCATCTTTAATTATGGAGCAACTGATTTGGAGTCTTGATCTTGTATCCTGAGACTTACGTAAAGAGGTGTCTGGTTTTGCAAAACCCGGAATGTAACAGCCTTGTTAACGCCCAGGTCGATTTACACTTCACATCATCTTAGCTTCTCAGTTATGTCTGTTTATTTGCATATAATATATTCAAGCTTATAGAACCGAATTTAAGGATCGAAAACCTAAAACTAATTTTTAAGTCTGTGTCATAAACATATAGCACCGAGCATAGAGTTCCCTCTGGCCCCGGGAGGTTCTACTGGTCGACAGGTTTCAACCACAAAGATGTTCGTCCATCAACCTTCGTCTTCGAGAACGTTGCTTCGCCTTTACTATTTGCGATCGCTGTCTCATTTCCAAGCTTGTACTTCCTTCCATTCTTCATATTCTTGAAGCCTAGACTGAAGATGCCTGGCTGCTTACCATTATACAATACCAGCTCAACAGATTCTCCGTCATGAGAGTATGCCTTCGCAACAAGAACATCCGGGAAAGGAACCTCTTCTAGGATCGGCGCTCGGAAGCAGTGCTCAGGCGGGCCTTCCGTGAGCAATCTAATCCAGTCTCCGTGTGCACCAAGTCTAGACCGCAGTGCACTCGCCTGACCAATCGTTGACAAGCCCTTGTTCTTCAGTGCGCCGGTGCGAGTTTCATAAGCGGGGAAGTGATCCTCGTCCACTTGACGCAAGAGCTCATCGCGGATCTTGTAATCGCCATACTCGCTCGCAACGCTGGCCATGGCAACCCTGACAAATCCTCGACCGCTCTTGTAGTTACCTGGGTCTAGATTGTCGGCGCCCACGAGGTTGGTCATTTCAAGCTTGCCGTCATCGGTCCAGTGAAGATTCTCCTTCTTCATGAGTGCCCAGTGACGATGTGCAATATGCGGAAGGTATGGGCCACAGAAGACGCTTGGTGCTACGTCCGAGATCGCACCGGCAAGACCGGGGATGGTGAAGCCGGTGAGTTCACTTCGAATGGGTAAAACAGTCCCGTCTGCGTTGGAGAACTCGCTTGCTAGAGCAGCCGAGAAGCGATCCTTCAGTCTGTCAGCATAGTCGGTGCCCAGGACCTTGTCAGACGCAATAATGCCACTAATTCCAACAAAGTTGCAGATGGTGTAGATCCAGTTGGGCTCACAAGGATACAGCGAGTACGGGTTCGTGTCCATATTCCGGAAGACGGCGTCAGCGATACCCTTAAGATCATACTTGTACCGAGCGCCTTCGGTAATGACGAATTCCATCGAGTCTTTCTTGGTGTATCGATCATCTCCAGTGACTATCTGGTAAATGGCCGCTGCCAGTAGGATGTAACCAGAGACCATCTACTACTTGTTAATATTTATTTTAGCCATCACGAGCTTGCACTTACAATATTATCTTCTCTAATTGGGTCCCAATCGAGGGTGAACTTTCCGAGCAGTGACTCCCATTTCCAGTAGCTAAAACATCATCGTATTAGCTGAAGGTCTGGACATAGATGAGAGGTGATACTAACTTCATGACTCGTTTTGTCATCGATTTTTCGATCTAAAGAGCAGAAGATATTAGTCTTTGTTGATATGCAAGTAGCAAAAAAGGTGAACTCACCAGACCTCTCTCAGCTTTGGACAGGTACCCATGGAAGTTAGGGCAATAGTTGTTCTGGAAGGCAGCAAGTTCGTACATCCCTTGGTATAGCTGATATCGAATGGCTGAAGTTTGGAACTGGTCGATGATATCGTGGTAGGAGAAGTCGTCCATGGGAGCAAGACCCATTTCCAACATCCACTGAACGAATCGCAGGCTTCGCAGATCAGCCTCTCGAGCCCCTGGGGCGGGCGCAGCCTGAGCAGTTGATAGATTCTCCTGGACAGCATCCACCAAGTAAGCGTTTCGCTCCTCGCGCTTCTTCTCTGCTTGTCGATTCGCAGATTGGGTCTGTGCGGTGACATAGGCTATACCTAGGACGACTGATGTGGTTACAATTGCACCGGCGGACTCCAAGACAGTGTCTCTGGCGAGCAAGGTAGAGACAAGAGCCGATCCCAACCATAGTGTGATTGGAAAGGCCAGCCCACCACAACCGAACCACATGAAGATGATGAGTGGCACGGAAGCCAAAGTCACCACAAGGGCAAGAATCGAAGGCACTGTGCAGACAGCCACATATCCGGCTCCTGGAAACAGCAGACTCAGTCCTGCCGTCCTGATTCGAGGATCCTCAGCCTTGTAGAACACAGCCAGGCCTGCACTGGCGCAGACGGCATATTGAACAAGCGTGCGTCGCTGGTAATATCGTTTGGCGCTGCCTTTGCCGCATTGGTCCGGGATCAAGACATCTTAGATAGTAAGAACATGATGCAAAACATTTAGGATGCAGTCTGTGGGAGTACCTTTAAATTGGAAGCCCCCAACAGGGGAACGGTCGGTTAGAGAGCAAGATGGACCATCTTTAGCTGTCTTGGAAGATGAAGATGTCACTGTAGCCGTCCTCGACATCGTGTTTGATGATAGTGTATATTGATGAGGTGCAGGAATCGTGATCGAGGATTAGAGCATTCTCTCCTGTTTATCTTCATAGATCGTCGGCAAAGTGAATACATTGGCATCCTGCCTACATGTCATGGCTACTCGAATTCCGTGACTCGAATCGACAGCCTAGTTGTGGTACTAAATATCTAACAGCCATATGATTGGGTGCGGAAGGGAAGCCTTAAGACGGCCCTTCTCCTCTCCCTTTGGTTTTAACTAACGGAGTATTCCGGATTCCCGGATACCCAAACTCCACTGCGGGGGAAGGCCTGGATGTGGGGTACCCCGGATAATGGGACCCAAAGATTTTCGATCAAGTTCGAACAATAGCCGGATCAGAGTACGTGCTAAATCGCAATTTTGTATTGTGTTGCAAACATGAAGAGTTCTACAGCTTCCAGTACGTTACTATTTTCGTCTTTCCGACCCTCGCCTATCCCCGATCCGACATGCTCTTAGATCTACGAATTTCGACCCGACACTAGTTTGCCAAGTTTGTTAACAAGATGGCGTGCTGCATTATTACAGCCGTTATTATGAATAGGCTTATCAAAGCCTGCGATGCATTCGACCTGCGGTTTCTCGAAATCAGATATAACGAAGATGAAGACAGCTGTGCGCCAATGGAAACCGAGAAACCGTCCACACTTGGGGCATGCCGTATCAGTATTGGCGGTATGACATGTGGTGCTTGCGTGGCAAGTATCACAAAAGAGTTGGAAAGCCTCAAGGGCGTATTCAGAGCGAATGTTTCTCTGGCTTTAGGCCGCGCCAATGTGTCGTTTGAACCGGAATCCACCGACACTGATAAACTCCTGAATGCTGTTAGAGAAGCAGGATACGATGCCACTCTTGGAGAAAGGACCTCCGAGGAGACCATTGAGCGCTTGCGCCAGTCTCACGAATTAGAGCATCTGCGCGCTGCGATCTCATCTGCAAGCATATGCGCTACCCTCATTCTTGCTCTTGAATACTGGGCATCATGGCTAGCCTCCGGAGAAGCAACTACACTTACACGCTTCGGGGTTACAATAAGTCTGCTTTCTCTTGCATTCAAAGTGCAGATATGGGATGCATGGTCAATACATGCTCAGGCTTGGTTCAAGAAAAGTAGATATGTTGCCTCAATGGACACTCTATTGAGTTTGTCCCTGTTGCTTAGTCTTTCTTTGTCACTCCTTCATTCGGTACTGCATATTTCAACCGACACTTTTCATTATGCCTCATCTGGCTCCTTCTTGACGGTGGTCATTCTCGCCGGAAAGTACCTTGAGGCAGTTCTTCGGAGGGAGAGCAACTCCAACCTCGCTGCACTCTACGAACTACAAGCCGAAAAGGAGTTATATCGATTTTCAGAGAGCGACGTGAGTGGCACTTAGATTGTAATCGTATATTCACTGATAAGTACTTCTAGGTCGCTGTTCCAGCTTCTCTCCTCAAGAAGGGCGACGACATCATAATTCGACCCCTAACTACAATACCATGCGACTGCTACATCGTAGAAGGAGGGTCTGCGATCAACGAGTCAAACATAACTGGAGAATCTCTCCCTGTTTTCAGAGACGTTGGAGATTTCCTTCTCGCAGGGACAAAGAATCTCTCTCGTCAACTCAGAGTTGTTGTGTGTCAAGACCAAGGAGAATCTTCTTTAGCAAAAGTAATAGAAGGCATCACAACGGCATCTGAGCAACGCACCAAGGGCACCGAGTCACTCGGTGGCTTGATGCGATCTTTCGTATCCGGAGTCCTGATACTTGCAGTAGTTGCTTTTTCATGGACTATGTATGATAATTGGGATTTGGACTTTGCGTCATGTTTTACAGCGGCGTGCGAGAGAGCCACCACTGTTCTCGCAGCAGCTTGTCCTTGTGGAATCGGATTAGCTACACCATCTGCGGCGATGGCCGGCGTTGGTAAGTCTTCTTTTACTTTTTTATGACAGCACTCAGCTGATAATTCATAGATGCGGCATATGCCTATGGCGTTCTTCTGAGCGGTGGAATCGAAACGATGGAATCTCTTCAAAGAGCTACACACATAGTGATGGATAAAACCGGAACACTAACCGAAGGCCGTCTTTCTGTCATCTCGTGTCACTTCGACGAAGGCTTGAAAATGAGCAAGCAATTATGCTATCGACTATTGGCGGCGGCAGAGGTTGAAGACGCTCGTGTACATCCCGTTGCGAAAGCAGTCTTCAAATGGGCCTTGTCATCTTCACAACAGGATGAGAAGACCCTCAACCCCGATACCATAGCGAAAGTGCGGGATATCATCCAGGTACCTGGCAAAGGAGTGCAATGCGAGGTTAATAGCCAAAGAGACGCATGGATACCAGTTCACATAGGGACGCCGGCGTTCCTTGCCGAAAACGGAGTTGTTATACCTCTTTCCGGAAAAGAGGATAATGTAGACATATCGAGAGTTCATTTTGCTTTCGATAAACGATACGCCGGCCATCTTTGTGTCCAGGTACGTTTGCACTTGCCCTGCGCTACATTGAGTACAGCACAATGCGATCTCAGCTGACGCTGATCAGGACACCGTTCGGCAAGAGGCGTCATCTGTGATGAGGACTTTGGAGCAGGAAGGACTTCAGATCACTATGGTAATATGAGCTTGACTCTTACAAAGTCTGGTTTGAACTGACAATATTTTACAGTTGACTGGCGACACTAACGCAGAAGCCGAGCGTGTTTCCTCAACGCTCAACATTCCCGTTCTAGGCTCCCGCGCGTTGCCTGCAGACAAAATGCAATTCGTCAAAGACTTGCAACATAGAGGCCACTGTGTTGTAATGGTAAGACCCATCCATAACTTCGTATACAAATGCTAACGTCCACAGGTCGGTGACGGGATCAACGACTCCCTAGCTCAAGCCGCCGCAGATGTCGGCGTCTCCATTTCACTAACCCAAGGCTGCTTCTCTGGTGTCGGTAGCGTAGTCATTCTTTCCAGCGGCCTGCTATCCCTCGTCTCGATCTTCTCTATTTCAAAACAGGTTGTCGCGCAGGCGAGGTTTAATAAACAGTGGGCATTAGTCTATAACATAATTGCAATCAGTATAGCAATGGGGATGTTTGAGAAATGGGGTATTGTTATCAACGCGTAAGTTTAACAAGCCCACTTAAGATTCACGCAAGTGTGCTAACTAACTTCTTCCAGTTCTATGGCCGGGAGTATGATGGCATTGTCAAGTATAAGTGTGCTCTCAATGAGCCTCTATCTCAGGCATAGGCTTCGGGCAGGAATCTTGTGACGGGTGTACACCTTCATGTGCATGATTTTGATCTTCAATTGCTGGCTTGGATCGCTATTACAGAGCGTGTGCACTGCAAGAATATCATCAGCACAGATAACCACCGAATGCACTTCATGGCGGTCGAAATTCAATTGTGCAGCTGATAGACAGGATTCTCCCAACAGAAGTGCGAATTCTTTCTTCACTGTTGTCCAGCACAGATTCGACTGAACTTGCTGTCCATACAAGCAAGGCTCAACCACTCGCAGCTGTCCCGGTCGATGATGTCGCTTGTGCCCAAGCGTCCTCGTCGTCATCTTCCGCTTCGGAAGAGCCTGCAACGTCTAGACAGCAGCCTCCACAATATGGCACACCATATTTTGAACATTCAGTGGCAATCTCGGCATGAAGTGTCGCAGCCGTTGGACGGTTATCAGGATTTTCGTCCAGCATAGCCCCAATCCACTGGAACACAATGTCGTCTTTCTCTGCGCCCATCTTTTGGAGTTTGGTAGCCCATTTTGGAAAACTGTCCACGTTGGTGTAGAAACGGTAATTCCCAATCTGCTCCGCGAAGAAATTTCGCATTGCCATGACGCTTTCGCTTTTGAGAACAGTTACAATTTCAAAGAAAACGCATCCCAGTGACCATATATCTGCCATGCTATTGCGTTTATCCAAGCGCGCCACTTCAGGGGCCGCATAAAGCAAGGTCTTCCCAGAGTCAGCGGTTGTGGTCGACCCGGTGAGATTCTCCCAGTCCAATGCGATTCCAAAATCTGTCAGTAATACTCTATCGCCCTTTACTAGCACATTCTGCGGTTTGATGTCTCGGTGACGGATCTTGATACTGTGGATATACTGTAATGCGCTGGCAAGGCAGCCAAGAAAAGACCGGAGTAACGAGAGTTTGTCTGGGGAGGTTCGGGCGATGGTATAATACTCGAACAGGTTACAATCAGCAACTGGAATCATCAATATGGCGAAGTGCGTAGGGTCTGTGTAGCTTTGAACCTATGAATTCACTCAGTCTAATTCAAAATGTCTAGGAAAAGGGATTAAGGACTGACCAGTTCTACGCAATGATAGTGCTGCACCTTTTTCAGAACCTTCAGTTCGATGAGGAAACTTTTGACAGCCTCTTTTCCCAATCCCTTCCTTCTTGTGAAAAGTTTTCTCGCGAATTCGCGAGAGCTCACAGTACTCATCACCTTGTCAACCTGGCCATGCGACCCCATTCCTAATCTGGCCAAGACTTGGAAAGGTAGCGGCTCTCCTTGGCCAAAGTGGGAATGCTTTTGATTTACATCATTCTCAAAGACGATTGACTTGGACATAACTCGGTGCTGATGTGCTAGTATTCCTGCTTTTGCTGTTGGTGACAGCGCGTTTGGTAAAGAAGATTGTGTAAACGGGAACCATATATCTGTGATACCAATTTGGATGAACATGTCTAGTCTGTCAAGGCGGTCGATCAATCGTAGAATGGTATATAGCCGAGGAACTCTGCTCCAAGAGAGGTGACCACTATTCTTCAGGAACGTGGAAATAACAATGAAGTTGTGATCAGTGTATTCGAGATCAAGATGGTTGCATATTGCTCCATCCAACTGAACTGGGAACAGCTCGGTTATTGTATGCCTAAGGTCTTCGGTTTTGAAGTTGTTCAAGTGGACTTTGCTTGAATATTCGAGAGGGTCTGCGGGTACTGATGTAAGGCAAGTCGACCAGTTTCGTCCGGAACAGGCTCAAGGTCAACAGGAGCAGGCGCAACGTCTAGCGTTTCCGAGATGCTCAATCTTTTTGACTCGACGCCACAATCACTTGATGATATTTGAGAGGATGGAGCCAATTGACGACCAAATCCACAGAAACGTCCTCCGTTGGCGAATTGGAATTTTCGTCCGTGTATGATCCCTTCTTCACTTTCTGTACCAGAAAAGCTTAACTCTCGCTCCTTTTCCTCCCATGCAAGGTTCTCTGGAGGATTTGAGAGCGATAGAAGTGTTTTGCAACCTTCCATACTATCGGTGTCTGAAAGGTCAGCGAAGGCAAAATTTCGAACTCTGGCTTTCATCTGTTCGAACTCATCGTTTGATAATCGAAGATCTTCCGTGATGTTCATGCTACTAGTAGCGCCAGTACTTTCGTTCACTGCGTTGACTATCGTCTCTCCTTCACGATGGATTTCCACTGTGATCGTGATTTCCTCTCTCAAAGATGATGGGTCGTAGTTTGTCCGAGGCAACTGCAAGGTTCCTAAAACCCAATTATATTGGGTGACCGCGTGGTTTCCTTCGAAAATGTTGACGGTTTCCCAACCCCATTGCTGATACTTAGCAGTGGGGAGCTGTATTGACCTTCGTGTAGGAATAGTCGTATTTCGCTTGACAATGAATTCGATGAACCCGTGTTCCTTTTCAACTCCTATTGAGAAAGGTATGACGTCCACCCAAACTAATTTACGAAGGCGGGCTGAGTGATGGCTTTCCCAACTTCGCGCTGCGATGTAGGCAGCGCCGCCAACCGCAGCGTTTTGATCAAAGCGTTCTTCTGACGAAAAGTACGCTTCAGTAAGGACATTTGACAAGAGCTTGTCCATCAAGAGCACCCTTGAGTCACCCCTGAAGCATACTGTATGAATATCGGACATTGCAATGTCGGCTTCCTCCAACGTTTTCTCAACTAGGTCAGTGATATACGGGACGAGTATATCACAAGCCTGTGTAAGCCATTCCCGTGTCATAATCCATCTAAAATTAGACCCTTTGTACAACGCATCAATCTCTACGGGCCACTGGTTATAGATGGTCAGCTTACGCCTTGCCTTTACACAAGCACGACTTAAGCGGTCTCTTGCCAGATCATCGTTTAGTAAATCATGCCCGGTTCGTTCTTGAAATACCCCAGCTACATTACGTAGCAGTTCACGATCAAATGATGCGCTTCCCTCATAACGGGAAAAGGAGACTGCCTTGACTTCGATATGACCATCGTTGATCGTTGCTACGCTTACGTCCGAGGTGACATCGACGAGATTGATGACAAGAATATTTTCAATTGCCATGAGTGATTGCTTTTTTTTAGACATGTAATGGTAAGCGCATGCGGAAGTAGTAGCGTTGACCAAATGAAGGCAATTCAGACCAGCTATTTCTGCCGCATCCCAAATGGCTTGGCGCCGCCGAGTGTCGTGAGAGGCTGGGACAGTGATGACGGCGCTGAACATATGAACAGTCGTGCCTAGGAGGTCATTTGCGCTCTTTATCACTTCAGCGAGTATCATGGCTAACACTTCCACTGGGGTGATGCGGATGGTTGCGTTCCGATGCTGGACCACAAACACGGTTTTCCCTTCGTCTTGCGTGATCTTATTTCCAGCTGTTCGACCTTCACGTCGAAGTGTGCCGACATACTTCATAACGTCAAAGATAGTATTTTGGGGGTTTTGGTAAGCTTGCTCGACAGCTGGCGCTCCCACGAGATAGCCTGTATCTGTGAAGGCAACAACCGAGGGCATCTCATCAGCACCCCAGTGCTTTATGATTTCAGTCTTGCCTCGCAGGAAAATGGCGGCTTTCGTGTCCACAGTACTCAAGTCTATCCCAATGCAGTGGGTTTCTGATGCCATCGTCGATTAGCACCGACGTCCAACCGACGTCTGATGTGGATTAATTAGGAGTCGTAGCATGAGCTAAGTTGCGTTTGACCACTGGAACTTCGATTTGTGTTGGTGTCTTGCAAAGGCGAGTATGAGGCATTTGTCTGTCCTCGCTGGGTTCGTTCGGCTGAAGTGGTGCCTTCCTAACAGTCAACTTGTGACCAGTCGCACAATTTTGAATGCCTGGAGAAAGAATTATGGCATAGCGACAGGCATATGTGATGGCTTGATAAAGTTACAAGTACAAAGGGTACTGAAGGGGTGGTGTAGAAGCATGGAGAAAGGCTGGAGAGAGCAGGAAGTAAGATGAGAGTGAGGGGCAGCTCTGCTGGCACGAAGCCTCGCAACCTTATGCATAACGAATACCATTGCGTTACTTGATTCCCCGCAGACCCCTCTATTTTGAGCTGACACACCACCTGGGCGAGATACCAGACTGAGCCTCGTGACCCTTGTCGAGCAGGTGAACACCGCTTGCTTGAAGCGTGTAGACCTATCACTGCAGAAGAGTGTATTACCAGCCTGATTCCCCATGTGAAGGAGGGTACTAGCAATCTGTATATGCCGTAGTGGGTAATGTAACACAAGTATCGGTCACTGCAGGTCGAGGGGCTGAAGTCAAATACCGGGGTCTGGACTGCCTCGGGCGCAGATGAGGCTGGATGCGAGAAGAGCCTCACTGCCTTCGCACCTCCGTATCCACACCCACCAGAGCGTCTTCACAGCCCTCAAATCCCAAACGAATGGCGCAGCACGATTCTGCTCATTGGCCTCCACCTACTCGAAGCCTTCGTTCGGTGGCTTGAATTAGAAGGACCTACGAGTACGGCGAGTGCTTCATCAGCTCAAGTTGCTTGTAGACTTGCACAGACCAAACCTACCAGAGGGATTTCACTAGCTTAACATCTTCAACGGCTCGTAAGTTAATGGACATGCCAGGAGGATTTCACTAGTTTAGAGTCTCCAGGGGCCCGGTAGACAATGGACCTGCCAGCGAACCTTCGCCAAATTCGCGTCCGCGTAGACCTAAACAGAATAAACCTGCCAGAGAGGCCTCACACTCTGAATCCATTACTCCTTGAGAACTGTCCTGTAGGCATTGCAGGGAAACCAGAACTGTCAATATATTTTCCTTATACGTACACACACTAAAATTTCTCACACTTAAATTTTTAGCCCCCCAAACGCCAACCCATGCTTCCAACCCCCAAAACCCAAAATCTATTTCCTCCCGTTCTGCGGCCTACGCAGCGGATGAGCCTCGGTATTACTGTCTCAGCATTAGCCCTACAAAGCACTTCAAGAAAGTCAAAAAGAATATTCACTCACAAAACATACTCGTCCAGACTAATAAGGTCGGGCTCACTAAAGACGAGATAAAAGTACTTGAGCGTCTCAGCCATCCAGAAGCTCTCACACTCGTCGAGCTTCTGCGTCTCCGTTCCCTCGGGGACAGTCACATCTGCGATGGCCGAGTGCGCGATGGCGGTCACGGTCGCGTTGCTGATGGCTTCGAACATACGCCAGGCGGCGTCTTGGAGGGCGACGTCGCCGGTTATGCGGTAGAGGACAAAGACGGATTCGATGGCTTCGGGGCTGTGGGAGGGTGTTAGCGTTGGATTAGGGGCGGAGGGAGTAAAGATGACTGAGCGTACCGGAGCAGGTATCGCGGGTCCGCGATCTTTGCGAACCCCGGCTGCAGGCCGTCTGCTTTGATGATGTCGGGGACATCCATTTGCAGGGAATTGTAGTCGGTAGAGTAGGAGTATTTGACGGCATCGTGCCATTTCTTGATGTCCCACGGGCAGTCGTCTGCGTTCTCACATGGAATGGCTCGCATTGATTCGGGCATAATACCTGTCGGCATACTCTCGTAGGCCCAGATACAACCGTCCACGAGTTTGCGAGCTACATCCATGTCTTCTGTGCGGTTGAACATCATTGCGCCCAAAGCCACCATTCCGCCAGCGAAGCACGCAAGATGTTGACCATCTGGTTCAAGCTTGACGGATCCGGCGGAGCTAATTCGCGCATTGCCAGATATGAGAATATCTTGGGCTTGGGGTATCATCGGTCGGAAGAACAGGTGCTGCTTTGCGGGCTCGATGGCGCTTTCATAAAGCCGTCGATACTGACTTGACTGTCCACCGAGCAGCAAGTATTGCTTTGGGAAGTATTCGTACAGTGAGTCCGACATGCCTCCCATGGTAAAAGTCTGGTCGACATCAAATTCCTCGCGGCTAGGATTAATAAGTACTGGGAATAGTCCTGGTATCTTGGTTCGGTTTTGATGCTTCTCAAACAGATTGGAAATTCTCTGCACTGCACTGAAGTATTTTTCATCTCCAGTGAGCTGCGACAAGCGTGTAAACTCGAGACTGAGAGAGCCTAGCTCAGCGCTGAGAACTTGTGCGTCTGTTGTTTGGTATCCACCCAAAGCTGCTCTAGACAGGGTCAGCGTATAGGCGATGAGTTCAGAATTTAAACATACGTTTCCCAGTCCCAGCGAGTTATTGGCATTCGGTTCGACGTATCGAATGCTGCATAGAGCATGTCCCCAAGCTCAACAGCCTTCTCGAGAAGAATGCGGTGCTTCGCATTGCTCAAATCGTATGCGCTCAGGAGACCTCCCAGATACCGGATCGTAGTCTCAAAAACATTCAAACGCTGCACTCCCGTTGTAGTAAAGTCAATCTTCTTGACTGCCTTTACAGCCTCTTCAAATTCTTCTTCTAGTCCCATGATAGCAAGTGTATCCAGCGCATCCACCAAGGTAGCTGCGCGTTGTCCGAACCCATTCTTAAAGCCGCCAGTGACTGGAGTAATTTCATCCTGTAGCCACGCGTGTTTCTTATAGCCATTCCAGGCATGTACAAAAGCATCCTTCACAGCTTTCTGTCTAGAAAGCCTCTCTTCCTTATTGTTCTTGGTCTCAATGCCGAACTGGTGTTGTATTCTTGGTATCGATACGGGTTTGCCGGTGGGCAATGGAATCAGCGATGGAACAGCATGGCGAAGTGGAACCTCGTTCCATTTTACAGGGCCGTCGATTCGGCTGGAAGATGTGAAAGTCGGCAAAGGGAACTCGGTTCGAGCGCTGAGCTGACGGAACGCGAAGAAGAGGAAGGTGACGGCTACGCTTAACACGACAAGACGGCGTACGAGGGGGCTCATAGCGAAGGTTGAAAGCACCTATAACGATAGGGAAGCGGAGCGAGTTCTAAAGGCCATCTATAATCGTCCCAACTTCGTGATTCGAATTGTCCGCGTAGAGATATAGAACTGATCAGGATATCGTCGGAGGAGCCGGTAAAGAAGAAATGCGAAACGGGGAATGTTGTACAGCACAAATTTAGCAAACTAAAGAATGGCTTAAATGAATAACCAAAATGAAAACGCGAGATAAAAGTTATAACGGAGAAGAAGGGACGAAGACAGGGAGCAGAGCCCCATAGTGATGCATGGCTTAGCTCCAGGAACAAGGCCGACGCGCAAGTGCATCATTGCCGGGTGGGCGGTAACAGGGCTATCCCTGCGCAGATCGCAACGGTCGCGTCTCCCAAGTTCGACCAGCATGCGCCATTCAGACACTCTGATGCTCCCACACTCCGGATCTGACAGACCTCCAGCACACTGAGGCGGGGTGTTGCTCAGCCTAGCGGGTGACAATTCCGTCACATTCATCGTACATCAACAGAGCTCACCCCCATCTCTAACATCATGAAGTACAGCGGGTATGCATACTCTCAACACCTCGACCAACACCCGACTCTATCCTCGATCCGCGACCACCGACTCTATACATCGTCACTAAACACATCTAACCCCAATCCCCAGCCTCTACCTCATCCCCAACCCAACCACCACCCTCGACACGGCCATCGCCCTCGTCTCCACCCTCGTCCAAAACCTCGAAACCACCTACCCAACCGCAACCCGCCACTCCCCCTGGACCCTCTCCTACCGCGTCTTCCGCGACACCATCCCGCGCGACCACACGCCCTCCGCAGACGCAGACGGCAAGCCCCGCCCCTTCCCCCACACCTACCAGTCGATCCTGCACCACTCGACCTACAGCCCCAGCCGCGCATACATCTGCACCCAGCCGCCCGGCGACCCGGGCAGAGGCACCGTTGCCGCCATTCCGCTGCGCCAGCAGGACGCCTACGCTGCCCTGGTTAGGTACCAGGAGGCTGCGCTGTGGGCGCCGAGGCATGTGCTGAGTGTGACTGGCGGGACGACGTATACGGTGGGCTTGTGTACGATTCAGATTGCGGAGCTGAGGGCTACGCGCGAGGGCCCGCAGTCTGCGGCTGTGCAGTCGCCGGGCGTGGTAGTGTCGATTAGCGTTGAGATTGGGGGTGGGGAGGATGCGGACGAGAGTACGGCGAATGGACGTGCGGGTAGTGGGGCTCTGGGGAATGGAGTCGAGGATGCGGAAGACGAGGCTATGCAGGTGGAATATGCTCAGGCAGTAATAAGAGAAGCTTGGGGTAAGGTTAAAGAGGGAAAGGACTTGGGTCGCAGCGAGATCAAGGAGGTGATGATGAAGCTTGGGAGGGAGACTGAGACAAAGGAAACAGACGCTGCTGTGAGGATGTGGTGCGAAGTTTTGCGGCTAAGAGGCTAGTGCTCTGGTCCTGCTATCGGATGTATTTGTTTGGAGTCGGGCAGTATTCAAAGAAGTATCGAAGCAAGGATACCAATTCGATGGGTGATGGACAATGACCAAGACGAAGGTGCAGAAATATTATGACGAATAATGACAAAAAGACGATATGGCACATTGGCTGTACGAGCTATGTAGGTGTAATGGCAACAAGCTTGATTCGCTGCCCAAGATCATTAGATTGTTCTCCATGTTCGAAAGAGGCAGAACAGCAATTCCTGATCAAACATTCTGTGGGGAATACATGGCGCATATCAAAGCTTAGTGCATACATGGGACAAGTCAGACGTAGCATGTCAAGGTTCAGTGTAGTAGCATAAGAATCTCCATTACACAGCAAAGCCCCACCCGCTGCTGTCACCCATAATCCGCTCTTCTTGATCCATCATCCATCCCGGTCCTATCCCTACAGGTATCTAAACTACAAGAGCTAAAGGTGCAAAAGTCAAAGAGAAGAAGCAAGAGAAGTAAGAGAAAGTGAGGGGGAAGGTCAGGTATTAAGGCAAAAAGAGTGAACGTGACAAATTCAGATTACAAAAAAAGTACTCGAGGCGCCTTAATCCAAACTTCCCTAGACCGAATGAATGCAAAAAGAAAGTGGCAAAGAAAGTAGTAACCAACAACTAAATGCGGTAAGTGGGAAGTATCCAACAGAAGAAATGAAGTACGGTTTGAATTGCGCCTTGGCTATTGCGCGCCGACCTCCTCCTCAGCCCATCCGGGCAGACCACCATCACCTTGGATAGCAAGACCATAACCACCGTTACCACTGCCGAAGCCGCCGATACCGGAGCTTAAACTGCCGAAAGAGCTCTGCTGTGGTGCCTGCGTTTGCTGAATCGAATGGTTGAAAGGTCCTTGTGTGAAGGCTGGAAGGCTGAGGGCACGGGAGTGTTGAGCACGTGCGTTCAGGTTCGATGGTGCAAGGAGGCCTCCAACAGTAGTAGCTCCAGATCCGCTACCACCAGAGGATCCATTGATGAGACTGAAGCTCGAGGTGCTGTTGTGCGAGGTGTGAGAGTGGTGAGGTTGCGGTGTTGGGTTAAGGTCAGCGCCGTAGAAAGCTGCTTGTGGGGACTGGAAGGACTGTTGCTGTTGGCTCTGCTGTTGTTGCTGCTGCTGCTGGAGGGTGGCCTCAACTTGCTGCTGCTGCTGCTGTTGCTGCTGAGCTTGGAGATACATCATCAATGGATTGTTGTTGCCGGAATTGAGGATATTAGCAGGTGCAGGTGCTTGAACAGATGGGAACTGTCCATTGGTACTACCGCCCGAACCTGGGGCGCCGGATCCAGTTGGGGAAACGGAGTGACCAGCGCGGTTAGGATGCAGTCCATTGATAGGAGACGGAGATTGAACGCCGTCACTACCAGCTTGTTGGGCCTGACCCTGTTGGTTGTTCATCTGACGGGGAGGGTTACCACATCGATCTTTGCCAAAGTTGACCTTGAACCGCTTGTACTCCTCGCGGCCGCGGACTGCTTCAATAGCCTTGATGGCGTTAGCAATGTTGGTGAAGTTAACGAAGGCACAGCTCTTCTCGCGCAGCGTGTTGACCAACTCAATTTCACCGTATTCAGAGAAATCCTGCCTGAGACGATCCTCAGTCCAGGACTCATCAAGGTTGCCAATGTAAACGTTGCGAGAAGCACCGCCACTGACAGCAAGAGCAATTGCTGGAGGCAAAGCACCAGAGTGCTTACCCCAGCCAATCTTCAAGCGGCGGTTATGAATCATCAACCCTTGGAGGTTGCTGAGAGCATAGAATGATGCAGCAGATGTTGGGTCGATAAAGGTTACGAAGCAGATATGCTTGTCAGGGATGTACCTGATATGATGTAAGAGGCCACCACGCACAACATTGCAAATCTCCTCGATGGTTGTCTCGGGATGGATGTTGCCGAGGTACACAGTTCGGTTTCCCAAGTTGTTAACACCACCAGCTGATGTTGCGACAGCCGCAGCAGCAACAGACTGTTGGGCAAGCGCATTGGAAATCATGTCACGGTCCGCACCGTTCAATACGTGGGCATAACCAGGGGCGATGCCAAGATACTGTGCGGCGTTCTGTTGTTGCGTCTTGGAAACATATGCGCATCGATCCTTGCCGTAGTAGACGCGCCTAGGAGTCTGCCACTTAGGCTCTTGAGGTAGCTGAGACACAGCCTTGATTGCGTTTCCGATCGACAAGAAGTGCACAAAGCCGATGGCTTTCTCTCGCACAATCTTGACCGTGTCGATGGGGCCAAACTTGCTGAGATCCTCACGAAGTTCTTCCTCGCTGACATCTTCAGGTAGGTTACCGAGATAGACGTTGCGGGAGGCTCCAGATTGCTGCACAGCCAGAGCGACCGACGTTGGTACCTGCGATGGCTTGCCCCAACCAATCTTGATATCCTGACCCCGAATGGACAACTTTTTCAAGATTGCATCCGAGTGAAAGTGAGTCGCTGAGCTGCTGTCCAAAAAGGAAATGAAAGCACAGTTCTTGTCAGGAAGAAGCCTCACGGATTCAATTTGGCCACTTCTTACGTGACCAAGAATCTCCTCTGCCGATGTCTCGGGGGGAATATTGCCCAGATACACGGTTCGGCTAGTTCCAGACACCAGTCCAGGGGCGATCGGCATCGAAGAACCGATGCCACCAAGTCCTTGTGGGCCAAATCCAGAGAAGCCTCCGGTAGGGGATTGGGGTCCACCGAAGAAACCAGCTCCGTTCATGCTGGTAGGAGAAA
Organism: Pyrenochaeta sp. DS3sAY3a; assembly: GCA_001644535.1. Taxonomy (NCBI): domain Eukaryota; kingdom Fungi; phylum Ascomycota; class Dothideomycetes; order Pleosporales; family Cucurbitariaceae; genus Pyrenochaeta; species Pyrenochaeta sp. DS3sAY3a. The sequence goes on along the minus strand of KV441649.1, from coordinate 632,468 downwards.
CTAAACTCTGATACAGCTGAGGGGAGAGAGGTTGCTGCAGAGGACTACCCATCTGATTCTGTTGATTCTGCTGCTGTGCTTGATTCTGTCCCGCGAAGCTCGCAAAGTTCTGGAACTGAGGAGAAGCAAACGCGGAGGGGGATCCAGGTTGGAAAGGGCTACCAAGCAACAGCTGCGAAGGAAGAAGAGGGGTGAAGTTCATGTCAAAGCCAGTGCCGGGCGTCTGAAGATCGGCGCCATTCTGGTTGCCTGGAGCAAGTCTGCCGGTGTTAATAGACATATTGTTCGACCTTTCGGGGTGCCTGTCGGCGTAACCTGGTTGGTTTGTGGCGAACGCGCCATGAGAGAAACCGTGATGGCCACCACCATTCATTTGGCGCTGGAAGCTCGTTTGAAGGCGAGGACCGCTGGGAGCGTTCGGGGCGTTATCGTGCTGCTGCATGGCGAGTAGATGCGGAGGCAGACTGAAGCTGTCCCGCGCGTTTTGAGATAGGACAGCCGTTGTGAAGGTGTATTATTGCGTCCGGGACTCAGAGGACCGGACGGCGATATATGTAGTGCAAGAAGGGAGGATGCAACCGGTTGCAGGGTGGTGGCAAGAGATGCAAAGGTAGGCTACTGTAATTAAATGTGTAGGGTTAACTGGATATATTAGCATGCCATATTCGAGCGTGGTTGCACCAGACGAGATACTCACATCCAAAAGCACAATGGCAAGTGGGCACTTAATACAGGGCGGATGGCGCCGAATCGAAGGTCAAAGAAGCCCAGGTGCTAGGTCGCTTGCAGGTAATAGCAAGTGAGAATGGACGCTCACAACGCACGAAGGTCGACGAAAGGCTCTCTTCCAGGGTAATCGAGGGCAATAAGAGCTAGGCGGTGTCAAGAAGGGTCGCAGGGGGTCGATTAGATGCTGCAGGTTGGACAGCGAGGGCAGAAGAGCAAACTGCTGTGCTTGTTTGGAGGATGCGAACACTTAAGGAGCGAACAATAACAATGAAGGGTGCAAAGAGGGCAGCTTCGTCAAACGCCTCAGTGCGGAGAGAAAGGTAGGTAATGAGTGACCGGATGGAAGAAGAGGATTGCGCCCTGATGTCGAGGTGGGAGAGTTTGTGAAGAAATGTAGCTGGGACGAGACAGGAGGCCGCGAAATGAAGTGGCCGGAAGCGGACTGGCGCACCTGCTTATTTTAAACGCGCATCTGATCCCACCTCAAGACAATCCGTAACTTCTGCCGCCGCCCTGCAGCCGTCTGGGACGATAGACGCTTTGTGCAATGTGGCGTCGCATTGCTTGCAGCGACACGCTTTGCCGGACGGTACGAGCTGCTGGTGTTGCTTTGTTTCCAGCCCTGCTCAGGCTCTTGGTCGCAAGGTCGGAACCAAGCGAGACGGCCCCCAGCATCAGCACTCACTCGAAGATGCTTGTTCTCTCGGACCGTAATGCATGGCCACTAACGCTTCTGCGTGTCTCATTCTGATGTCTAGTGGAGAAGGAAGACAGCTTCCTACGGCTTCAGTTCTTTTGCACCTTGCCTGAGAACAAACCTACTATTGTGCAGCTGCAAGCTCTTCGGGCTCAATTCCGACCATTCTTGCACGAGGATCAGGAGACGGGAGCTGTAGCGCAACCAGAAATTGTCCCTGACTAAGGCGCTCCGTCGAGTCATCTTCCAGGCAGGCAACAAAGCCGGCGTTTTTCAAGGACGCCAACTTGATCGGGTCCAGACTCTCGAGCACTCTGTGGCTGCCGTGACCGGTCCCAGGCCTGAGGTTGCCCTAGCGAACGGGTTCGACGCGTTGTTTCAAGACGGGCTCTCACGTGCGGCCTTCTGTCGTGATTGGCCCCTGAGCGCGCCAGCAAGCGCTGCGCTTCTTCAATTCCCAATATGTGCATGGCCCGAATTGAGCCTGTGTTGCGATCGTCTCTTGTGCATCAGCTTTCTGGTGTTTTTCCAGCCTAAAGAGCCACATTCCAGTTGCTGCTTCTGTCATTCAGCATCTTCCCCTTGTTCAGGGTAAAGCCAGCCGCTAGTTAAGCTGGGGTTGCCCTCGCTAAAACCACGTGATCTTCAACTTCCAGCGTCACGGCCAATCTGTACTTTTGCTCATTGCGCATCCACCCACAATCGGTGACCCCATGCCAGAGCTGTATCCATCAATTGCCCAGTGCGCCATTGTGGCCACGGCATTGAAAGTGCTGCTTTTTCCTGCATAGTACGTGTGGGCGCCACTCTTTAGATTTGACATTGTTCTGCATGCTGACTATATCCGGCAGCAAGTCAACCGACTTCGAGGTCCACCGCAACTGGCTAGCCCTTACTCATTCTTTACCTATCAAAGAATGGTACTATGAAGTCAGATTCCCCTAGGCACTGTTTGATCTTCAAGGACACCTGTTGACTGTCTTCGCAGAACACTTCAGAATGGACACTCGACTACCCGCCCTTCTTCGCGTACTTTGAGTGGCTCATGTCCCAGGCAGCAGCCTATGTTGAACCCGGACTGCTCAATGTCAAGGCTCTAGGCTACGATAGCTGGCGCACAATCTACTTTCAGCGTACTACAGTGATTCTGACGGAGTTGGTCTTGGTTTATGCCTTGCATCTGTACACATACACCACCGATCGATCATGTTGTAGACTAACCATTACACAGATATGTGAAGACATCCAAGTCAAAAGTCACTGCTCATGCGGCTGCCCTTTCTGTGCTGCTATCGCCAGGCCTTCTAATCATTGATCACATTCACTTCCAGTACAATGGCTTCCTCTACGGCATTCTCATACTCTCCATAGTTCTGGCCCGCAACAACTCGACTTTATTACTATCTGGCATCCTCTTTGCTGCCCTTCTCTGTTTCAAGCACATATATTTATACCTTGCTCCGGCTTACTTCGTATACCTTCTCCGGGCATATTGCTTAGGAGAAAGAACGTCGTTTCCGTACTTCAATATCCGCTTCTTTAATTGCGTCAAACTTGGCGTGGGGATCATTGCAGTATTCGCAGGCGCATTCGGTCCCTTCGGCCTCTGGGGCCAGCTTGAACAGGTGTTCCAACGCCTCTTTCCCTTCTCACGTGGCCTTTGCCACGCTTACTGGGCACCGAATATATGGGCTCTGTACTCGTTCTCTGACAGAGTTCTCATCTACTGTAAGAAACCCAAATCTTTGTGTTGCACACAGCTGACGATTTCAGTGGCCCCTCGACTCGGGTTGCAGATAGATGCAGAGGCGATCAACAGTGTCACGCGAGGCCTTGTTGGAGATACATCCTTCGCAGTCCTTCCTGATGTCGCTCCTTTAACATGTTTCCTTCTCACCCTCGGCGCCCAGATTGTAGGTTTCGCCGCCCAAAGTCATCAGGCATGCTGAAGCTAACACATTCTAGCCCATCCTTGTTCGCCTCCTTTACAAGCCAACCTGGGAGGTCTTTGTCGGCGCGATCACTCTCTGTGGCTATGCTTCCTTTCTCTTCGGGTGGCATGTTCATGAGAAGGCCATTCTGCTTGTCATCATTCCCTTTAGTCTGATTGCCCTTCATGATCGCAGATACTTTGGCGCATTCCGACCACTGGCTGTGGCGGGTCATGTGTCTCTGTTCCCGCTCCTCTTCACAGCAGCAGAGTTTCCTATCAAAACGGTGTATACCATCTTCTGGCTCGTTCTGTTTCTGCTTGCCTTCGATAGGCTTGCTCCAGCGTAAGTTCATTTTCCACATACGCCCGATCTTAGCTAATTTGGTTTAGTTCTCCGCAACCACGCATTTTCCTCCTCGACCGCTTTTCATTACTTTACATTACGCTTTCAATACCCCTGATTGCATACTGTTCATTATTTCATGGGATCGTCTTTGGATCTCGATACGAGTTTCTTCCCTTGATGTTCACAAGCTCATACTCTGCTATCGGTGTAGTAGGTAGTTGGCTTGGCTTCTTGGTTGTGTACTTTGATTCATAATTGGAGGATCAAAAAGGCATAATGTCTATTCCTCGTAGCCTTTCCGCAGAAGCTGGTATCTTTTCAATTTGCTCAATGGGCGGAAAGGTTCATAAAAGCCTTTAACTATCCATCAGTGTGGTCATACATCTCTTTCAGAGCCAAAGATGATGATAATAAGAGGTGATAAGAAATCTAGCAGTGACTCCTTGTGGCGAATTCGACATTGTTCCATCGTCCTGAGATCCATTTTGTGCGTGTGTCATGACTTCTGCGCCAGACCCTGGTTCCCCAGGCATCACCACTTCGATCTGAGGGAAGTATGGTCAAAAGCAAATATGTATGCAATATATACTGACATATATTCAATCAGCACGTGTTCGGTTAGTTAGTCATACATTGTCCATGTGCAGCTTCATGCGCGTGCACAGAAGTGGTGTTCTGGCAAGTGGGTCAGGCTGTTGTAGGTTTGCTTGGGGACTACAGGGCATGAGCAAACGTTCCGGTCAACGTTCACCCATCTTGATAATGGATGCGCTTGATCATGGAAGTTTTATTGCGATGCATCGTTTTCGCAGGCTGAAAGACCCACTCCTGAGGATTAAAATGAGTCCAAACACGCTGTTATTGTAGTGCACGGGGCGTGCGCAACATTGGGAGTGGGAGGGGAGTGTTCTAAGGCGTTCTTACCGGATCGGGTATGGTAGCGCCAAGGTGGCTACCAGAATAGGACCTATACTACCCTCTGCTTGATTTTCTCCCCATTGACACCTCTCCCACTGTTTGCCCTCCTCCCAGCTCCGGTTGCCCACATCTCCATCCACCTCACCCACCACACCTGCGAAACCACACTCTATACACCTTGACGCGCTTTCGGAACCATCAGACGCGTCTCGGAACGCACCTCGGACTGCCGTCCAGTGCGACAACTTTTCCTCAGACGCCCTCTGGCGTGTGAAAGCACTGCCCCGCGCCCCAGACAGTCACCGGAGGGCTGCTGCCTCAAAGCCTACCCACCCTCGGCCTCGATTCTCCCTCAACCGCGCGATCCTCACAACGCGACGGTTCCGAGACGTGCGACGCGGTAGACTAGGCACAAGGACACTTCCTATGCGCTAAGGCTTGGGACATCATGGTATGAGATGGATCGCGCTCTACGTGTGGGCTCTGCTGATTAGTTTCTAGGTGCTCTTCAGGCGCAAACCGGTCAAACCAGAACCGCTTCCCAAGTTCCTCGATGACAATACAGAAGTATGCTTTACCCACGGTTTGTCCTGGACTGATGCTAACTTGACGCGATAGGTATGGGTAATCAAGGAGACATCAGAAGTCTTCATCGACTACGAGCGATATCTCAATCGGTAAGTGATCTCATTTGAATGACGTAAGACTACTGGACTGCGCTAACATGGTGAAGGTATGACTTCTATCAACAGGCTAGTCTTCCCAAACCCTCTACTTACAGCCGAGCCCCTCTAACGTCAAGCCAGAAATCTTTCACGTGCGAGTCAACCGGACACTCCAACTACACCTTCTTCGAGGCCAAGGAGAGCGAGGTAGGCTCCACACCAGTGGCGTGGAAAGGCGAACGCGAGGTAACCCCTGCGCAGACGGACGCTTCGAAGGAGATCAACAGCATATTTCCTGATGGCTTACGGTCTCCCGTCCTCCACTACGTTCAATTTCGAACTACTCCCCGCATGGATGACCTTGGTAAGTCCGTCAGCATGTCTCATCAGAACTATTGCTAATTATCTCATAGTGAACGATGTATTCGATGTACGTCAATTTCCCCCCAAATGGAAGGATTAAACTAATATTGCTTAGAACTTCAAAGAACAGTTCATGATCGGCGACTCGGTCTCCATCGAAGGCGATACCTCGCGTCGCTATGGCAAGATCACTCAAATGACGGACAACACCCGCTTCCACAGCATGTTCGCCGGACAGGTCCTAGATGACTCCATACGCTCCTTTACATACATCATTACCATGGACGACAACGGTGAAATCATCACGAAATACAAAGCGGCTGAACTTCAACGAGACAGGAAGGTTTACTCGAAGCTCATTCTAAAACAATTTCTGCGCGATGCGGTCAATAGGGAGTCGTGGATTGGTGCTTCTTGGATGGTCAAAGACAGTCTGGCCAAGCGCTTCGATATTCCAACCAAAATCCCCGACAACAAAACCAGGGATGCTGTCATGGCTCAGAAGAAGGCTACCATTGCAAACCTCACGAATGGCACAAACGCTGCCCTACCACAAGGACCCCAACAACACATACCAAATGGCCACGGACCTCAAGTGAACGGACATCGGCCTCAACTAGGAGGACCTGGTCAAGCCCAGCCAACCTTTGTCAACTTCGCAACAAACCCACCCGCCATGTATGCTCACCAACATGGTCCACCCCCTCAATTTGTGGCGATGAACGGTCTCCCACGGCCGTATCTTATCAATACACCGGTAGCATATAATGCGGGGCCACCACCTCAACATCCGTACGCATATCAGCCACAAATTGGCGTTCAGCTTCCTCCACATCTCGCCCACATAGTCCATCAGATGCCACCGCCTGGCCCGGGCCATCCCATCAACTTTCCCTTCCAAACCAGCTTTCCCCATCACCAAGAGTCCAGGCCATCAATTGTTCAGCAATCTCAGCGAACACCTCCTCTGGCTCGGCCGTTTGAAGTCGTGAAATACCCTTGTGAAGATCTAGAGATGAAAGAGCCTCGCACAGTCACTACTCGGCCGAAGCTCAAGTTCTTCTCTGATGATGTTCCAAAAGACGTTGAAGAGCCCTCCGACGAGGATAAGACGGGAATATCGATGAAGAGCGTCGGTCCTCTGCTTTGTGCTTGGGAAACTCTCAATGTCCATGACCAGATATACATGCTGGATTCATTCACCTTTGATGACTTTGTTGGCGCTATGCGTTTTACCTCTGAGGAAGTCGACTGCGAGCTGTTCGTCGAAGTTCACTGCTCTGTACTAAAGCAAATTGTCAACAATCATGGCAAGATTCAAATCAATCTTCCCTCGATGAACGCGAGCGATGAATCCGAAGAAGACTCCAGCGCTGAGGCTTCGCCCGAGCCTTCTCCCGAGCCGGAGCCAAAACCTGAGCCACCCGCCCGCTCCACTCGCAGTAGTTTGCGGAAGTCTGAAGTGCAGCAGATCATCAAGCAGAGAACACCAACGCCGGAGCCTCCGAAAGAGACACACAAGGCTGCAGATTTCGTTTCTGAGTTTGATTGGATCGAACAATGCAAGACTCGAAACTTCAGAGAAGGCGGATGGCAATCAATAGTAGTTGCGCTTCTCTATCGCTTGTCATTCGATCCCGTTCAGAAGGAGGCCTGTAACGAGATTCTTGCTGAACTCGTCCCACCTGAAGAGGAACCCACTATCGAAAGCATCACCGCAAACTACATCAGTCTTGATGTAAACCTCCGTATCTCGGCTCTTGAGATGCTGCTCAGGCTCACTGTTGCCACCGAAGCGTTCCGTGACCAACTAATCGCTGCAGCTCAGGAGATGACTCGTCTACGCAAGGAAAAGATTGAGTTCCAAAGGAAGCGTAGAGACATGTAAGTTGATATTGATGTATATATCTCCTTTCACCCACTAATAGCGCACTAGAGCGGACGAGCTTTGCAGGCTGGACCTTGAACGCAAGATTCACCTTCCTGCGAACACCCCTGCGTCACCAACCGATACTAAAGAAAATGACGATATTGATGTTTCAATGGCAGGTACTGCAGAGGAGCCCAAGGTAGCATCCGATGCAGAAGGCAACGCCTCCGAACCCGCTCCCAATCGAAAAACTCGTCCTACGAATAAGAACAAGCGTAAGGCTGCTGCCGAAGAAGCTCGGAAGGAAAAGGCGAAAAAAGCGAAAGCAGAAGCAGAGAAGACCAAGAAGCAGAAGGAGTGGGAGAAGCTATTGAGCACCATCGACAAGAAGAAGGAGGAGCTCCAAGCATGCGAGGCACAGATCAACGAGCTCGACGACGATCTTCGCGAAACTCTTGTGCACCGAAGCAAGGTGCTTGGAAAGGATCGATTCCTCAACAAGTATTATTGGTTTGAACACAATGGTATGCCCTTCGGTGGTGTCCCTGACAGTTCTACCGCAGACTATGGTTACGCAAATGGTCGCATCTGGGTGCAGGGCCCCGATGCATACGAGCTGCAGCCGAACTTGGAAGAACCTGCGCTGTCACAGGACAAGGAACGCTTCGGTTTCACGGTTCCAGAACGCAAAGAGAAGGAAGAAGGCTCGACCCACCTCTCAAATTCTACCGAGTGGGGTTACTATGATGACCCCGAGGATCTCGAAAATCTTATGTTGTGGTTGGATGAACGCGGTTCTCGAGAGCGTTTACTACGAAAGGAGCTATCAACCTTCCACGATAAGATTGCGGAATACATGCGCAATATGAAGAAACACCTCACTGAGGCAGACAAGCCAAAGGAGGAAGATGAAGAAGAGACTACTACCCGCGTATCAACACGGAACAAAACTCATGTTGACAAGGAGACCAGCCAGGATCGATGCCTCTTGTGGACGAACAGCATCATGCGGGAAGAGCATGGGCACAACCATATTGAAGAATATGAACCGCCGAGGAAAGCAAAGGCTAAGCAGGCCAAAGCTGGCAAAGCCAAGGGCAGACGTTGAGGTCTTTCGAGACTACAAACTCGAACGGTCAGAACAAACTAATGGTCCTATCGAGGGGGTATGAAAGGCTTACGAACTGGTTGAGCCTGTTGCGATTTACAGGCTGTGTTTGTCAAAGTTGCTGAATTATGATACCATGAGCATGTGTTTGCAGTATGCAGCTGCACTGTGCATTATTGGAGTTTTGGGGTCGGTTTCTTTTGTTGGACTAGTACCTAAAGTACTAATTAGAGGTCCATATATAAGATCGAAGATTCTGGGATGGCTGCTTCAGAGCATCTCTCAGTCTGGCGTAAGGGCAAACTAGCATAAGCGGCGGCATGGGATGGTGGTCTCACTTCGGCATGCGCATTGTACATGCCATGGCGATAAAATAGATGTCAAAAATTTCTTTCAATTCCAACTCTTCTCCTAACTGCGTGTCTATTGACGGCTTATTTACGAGGGCCGTGGGCCAGTAAACCACATGTGATGTTTGTTTGGGAGCATGATCTTTGGTAGACGCTAGCCTTTTGTGGGTTAGAGCGAGACTAGGCTTGGCGCCCGCAACGGGGAGGCCTCACACTCGATGAGCGTCTCCATTGCACCCACGATATCTCATCAGCACTCGGGAACCCGGCATCAACAATATCTTCCACTCCCTCCAAAGACTCGGATAATCGCCCACAACTACCACCGAAGCACTCCGCGCGCACAAGCACGTGTCCAGCATGGCCGCGAATGGAGCGCGAAAGGGTAGGCTGCGCGACCCGCACCCCTCCTCCGCAAGCTGCTAACGAGCAATAGCGCCTCCCGCAGCATCCTCGCCCAAGTCGCTCGTAGATGCTAGCGCCGTCAAAGACGCCCTGGGCCCCGAGAAGAAGAAAATCACACTGAAGATCAAGAAGCCTGTGCCAAGGCCTTCAATAGCTGGCAATTGGAAAGAAAGCGGTGCTATTAGTATGTCCACCTTTACCTGGCTTCTTCTTCTTTGCCTATATTTGAGCGCGTCAACTAATCCCCTTGCAGATGCCGATAGCAAAGCTGCCGCAGCCACTTCACCAATCGGCAATCCTCTCGACGAGAAGACCATTGCTGGGTTTCCAACTGGCCGCCCACTCGATGACAAAGTAGACACGGTACAATGCAAGCACTGCCGAAGGCCTGTACTGCGCGCCGCTTCCGCAACTCATATTCGCGACTGTCTGAACAGGAAGCAAGAGAAGCTCAAGAAGAAGAAGGAGGCCAAGGAAGCCAAAGACGCCGCGCTGAGAAAGGAGAAGGGCGAAGATGACGATGTTGGTAAAGGAGCCCGGAAATCAGCTGTCAAAGGTGCTGTAATCGATGGAGACGGTGCTAAGAAGGGCAAGAAGAGGAAGCTGGACGCCGATGGAGAGAAAGGCCCGAACGCCAAGAAAAAGAAGAAGGATGAGCCAAAGGCAAAAGGAGCAAAGCCCAAGGGACCTGTGGATGTGGAGCGCCAGTGCGGTGTTCCTCTGCCAAATAATGGCTTCTGCGCGAGGAGCTTGACCTGCAAGAGCCACAGTATGGGGCTGAAGAGAGCTGTGCCTGGCAGAAGTTTGCCGTACGACATGCTGTTGGCGCAGTACCAAAAGAAAAACCAAGCGAAACAACAACGTGCGGCCATCGACGCCAACGCTCCACTTCCAGAGGATCTGGAGCCTTCAGGCGCGGTTGATTCCGATGAAGAAAAGGACAGCATCATGGCAGCTCTCGCGCGCCATCATCCGCGTCCTCTAGCAACATACACGCACACTTCCCAAAGGGCCAAGTACCAATACATCCGCATGAAAGGCATGATCCGATCAGCTCTCGGCGCCCCTCCCAGCAGCGGAGGAAGCATCTACTCAGCCATGACACCTGGCGGCGACGGCATGACTTCTGGGAGGGGCCTGTCGCTAGGACTGATGGGCGCACCGATGAGTGCTACGAACGAGCATTTCCCACAAAGCGCCGGCGGCATGAGTGGCTTCGGAGCACCGCTCAGCGCTGGCTTGGACGGCGGCGCAGGCTCCAGACGCCCAAGCGCGATTGGCATGGCCGGAGGCCCTCGACAGATTCTACCGGGCCAGCTTCCGGGCCCTGGTCAGCGGAAGGGTAGTATGGCGAGTGTTGGTGTTGGGGCTTCTTAGGAGGCGGAGAGGAAAGGCGCTTAAGCCCACTATTGGGTCATGGTCACGGTGTATGGGGACATTATGCTTCTTGAACATTCATTGCATGGGAATGACTCGAGGTCTACTCAAACAGGTGCTTTCCTGATTTTCTTTTCTGGCGTTTCCGGGTACCAGGACTGAGCTAGGCCAGCTTGGTGGATTTATGATACCCTTCGTTTTCTTGTTTGGCTCTCAAGGTACTTTAGTAGATGAGCGTTGCTTGGAAGTCACTACGATATGGACAGAATAAAGGAAAGCAATCAGAGAGTCTCTGAAGTATGTGTATATCAATCCTTCTGGATGTTTTGATTATGATTCTCCGAGCTGTTACTCGTGAATCCGGACTGCCTATTCGAGTGTCGTGGAGCAGGAATCCTGATCTTGATAGAAGGGAACCCCGCTCCGACACCGAATATGCTAATCCTTCGTCGTATGAAAGAAAGAAACCCCTCATGTCCACACAGACTGACCTCGCGGATACACTATACGTGTTGTTCCGAGTCGTGTCCCATCACCGAAGCATAAATCTATGCCTAAATCACAAACGCATGGGTATCTCTCTCTATTCCGCCATTTCAAACCCGCATCTCCACCAGGGCATGGCAAGGACCTAAGTATGCACAAGTCTAGTCCTTATCGTCCTTGACCTCGTCATACGAGCCCCAGTACCCCGTCCTCTGCGGCTTGGGCACCGTCATCTTGTAGTGGAGGTCGTCCTCGTCCTCGCCGCTGCCCATCAAGTCGTCGCTGCTCTCCTCGTGGCGGTCGAGATCGAACTGCTCGTCCTCGCTGCCATTGTGACGGTTCTTGCGCTTGTACATGTTGCGGCCGAACTCGTCGTCGTCGCTGAGCTCGTCTTCGGGGTAGTCGTTGGCGTAGTAGTCCTCTGCGTTCTCGTCCTCGTCGTCCGTGTCGAATTCCTTGTCCGGCTCGTCGTCCTCGGCGTTCCACCAGCCCTCGTCTTCGTCGGCGAGAACCAGGAGGCCAACGGTGCCGGTGGGCTCGGGCAGCTTGCCGTCTGCGTCGGGGATCAGGGGCTCGCGGATGTACGTGTCGTAGACGTAGTCGTCGGCGTCAATGTCCATTGCGTCGTCATGTTGGAGGGCGGCTGCCTGCTCAGGATGGCGCTGGGCAAAGCGTAGGGCGGGGGCTTTGGGCTTGTACTTCGAGGCGGAGGGGAGCGGGATGTGGAGGTTGTCTACTCGCTCGACCTCTTTGGAGAGGGCTTCGAGATTGCGGACGTCGTTCTCTGAGGGCTCGGCGTGGGCTTGGGCTGCTCGAACGGGCGCATGGCGGATGGCACTTCCGGCTCCAGGCCTCTTGCGGGGAGGGGAACTTGACTTTGGAGCTGGGTCGGCGGGTTTCACGTCAGTCTGCGCCTTTGCGGCGTCATTGCTGCTCTGGTTAGCTTGTCTGGCCTCGACAAAGACGTGCTTGTTCGATTTGGCTCTCGAGACTGGGTCGAGGTGGAATCGTCGCTCAGTGCTTGGGGTGGGTGGCGCGGACGACTGCGTGGGACCATCATTGGGCTTTTCCAAGCGCCTGTAGGCAAAGTTCTGGCTGCTGCGCTGGCGCTTGACGGTGCTGTCGAAAACCAGCGCGTCGACGGGCGCTGCGTTCCGCTTCCTCTTGAGGACGAGTGACGTCGGCGGGTTCGACATGGTGGCGAAACAGGCTGAGCGTATGATATTTCCACAGAGTTTTCTCCGGATCTTGGGCAAGAGACGCGGCACCGAAGCGCAGGCAGGTGGGTGGGCGTGGAGGGGCAATGGCGGGGCGGAGAGGTGATCGCAAGGTTATGGGCATCCCACGTCAACGAAGCGGCGGCCGGACCCTGGCGCGCCAAGACGGCTTCCGACGCGACATCAGCTGGCCGGAGGTTAACACTGCCCCGAGACCATGACCACCGCGCCGTGATCATGGGTGCTGTCTAGACTAGGACCCGCCCTCAATCATGTCTGCCTGTCTCGCACGCCTCATAAAGACACCCTCCAGTCCCTGAAGACGTCCGCTCATTTGAACTCCTCTCCGCTCGGCACCTCCGCATCTCCGCACTCTCCACCATCTCCACTCTTCTGCTCGACTCCGACCACGAGACATCTCCACCATGGAACGGATACGCCGCATCTTCGAGCGCGAGAACTCGGCGGCATTGTATGAGCCTCTGGAAGGAGGATCAGAACGTCCTGATGGCGAGCACATCGATGCAGAGGAGCAGCCCTTCTCATGGACCGAATACTCCGTGTTCTTGTTACTCGGCGTTGCCATGCTATGGGCATGGTAAGTTGATTTGCCCTTTATCGTCTTCCTAAAGCTAATGTTGTCAAGGAACATGTTTCTCGCAGCAGCGCCTTATTTCCAGCATCGCTTCGAGTCCAACGACAACCTGCTTCGCAACTTCCAATCAGCCATCTTATCCGTCTCCACTGTCGGCAACTTGGGCTCCATGATAGTCCTCACCAAGCTTCAAGCCCATGCCAACTATCCAAAACGCATCACGGCTGCCTTGTCTCTCAATGCTGCGGTATTCACCATACTCGCCATTTCCACCAAGTTTTTTGTCAATGTATCTGCCACCGTCTATTTCGCATTCCTCATCATTATGGTGTTCAGCACGAGTCTGGCTACAGGAACGTGCCAGAATGGCGTCTTCGCATATGTATCCGGCTTCGGGCGTGAGGAATACACTCAAGGCATCATGATCGGCCAGGGCATCGCTGGTGTGCTGCCCGCCCTTACCCAGATCATCTCCGTTCTCTCAGTTCCCAAGAAGCAGCATACCGATGGCCCGCCTCAAGAATCCAGTACTTCGGCTTTCATCTATTTCATCACAGCCACTGCTGTCTCTGGCGGAACGCTGCTCGCATTCTTCTACCTCCTCTCCAGAGACAGCTCCAAGCAGCGCATGAAACGTACCCTGATCAACCACGGAGACGACAACGACCCAACCTTGAACGAACACAAAGACATTCCCCTGACGCGCTTACTGCAAAAGCTCATATGGCTCGCCAGTGCCGTCTTCCTCACCTTCGCAGTCACCATGTTCTTCCCCGTCTTCACCTCGCAAGTCGTCAGCGTCCGCGACCCCGCCACCTCCCCGCGCCTCTTCCAACCCTCATCCTTCATCCCCCTCGGCTTCTTCTTCTGGAACCTCGGCGACTTCCTCGGCCGCACAGGTCCCGCTCTGCCCGCCCTGCGCCTCACCCACCGGCCTCGCCTCGTCTTCGCCCTCGCCCTCGCCCGCATCCTCTTCATCCCTCTGTACTCGCTCTGCAACCTCGGCGACCGCGGCGCGACTATCAACTCGGACTTCTTCTACCTGTTTGTCGTGCAGCTGCTGTTTGGCGCGACGAATGGCTATCTGGGGAGCACCTGCATGATGGGGTTTTCCGAGTGGGTGGAGCCTGAGGAGTTGGAGGCCGCGGGCGGGTTTATGTCGTTGTGTCTTGTGTTGGGGTTGACGGTGGGGAGCTTTTTGACTTTTTTCGCTTCGGGGGCTTCGTAGAGTTTGTTTTTGTTTGGCTGATTGTTTTCTTTTTAGTAGACAAGTAAAGAATTGTGATACCCTTGCTTACGTACTTACTTGCATTGTGTTGTATTGTTTGACTTGGCTGTCTGTGAGCGAGTGATGATGTAGTGTGATCCGGAGTGCTTTTGTTGGAGAAGACTCGGATAATGCGTTTTCTCGGATACTAACTAGCTGGAGTCTTCTGCATAAAGCGTATATTTTATCGGGCTTGATGAAATGTGATGCTCGCTCTGAGGTCGCCATACCATATGGTAGTCGTCCCCATAAACACATTTCCATCCGTGTTTGGCATATTGGAAGGTGTAAAGTAAAACAAGCACACGATGGGTGCTCTGCAGATGTAAGTTTGAAGTTCTTGAAGGTAGGGAGGGTTCCTTTGGGGGGGAGGTAGGATTTTCTGCTGTGGTTTTGGGGATAGGAAGGGGGGAATGAGGATTTGGTAGATTGTAGCTGATGACTTGGTCGGGAGAGTCAAGGAAGACATTTTTTATTTCCTCTGCTGAGTACTTTTGCTATCCTTTTCTTTCTCCTTGGCCCTTTCGTATGGCTTCTGCGTTTCTTAAGAGATTCACACGTGGGTTTTCACACATTATTACTATCGTAGTGCCTCAATGGAGTGAATGTAAGAAAAGTTTTTCCTGCATTACTCTGATATTTCTGATTGGCCTATTTTTATTCTTCTTATCTCTTCACTTGAAAGGTGAGAAAGGTAAGTAGAAGATCGAGGAGGAGACTAAGAAGAAGGAGGATATGGAGGTGGGTATAAGGGGGTTAAGAAGAACGTCGAGTAGATTAAGACAAAAGCTTTTGTGGTGCTTAAGAAAGGTTAAAACAACGAAGCTATATTGACGATGATGTGAGGAGACGGTCTACCCACTTTCCTTCAAGCGGAATTTACGTATCTAAAGCGCTGCTTTCTTGCAAGTTTGATGGTCAAGCAGTGATGAGATCGACATTGCACTGACAAGGGCTACCAGGCTGCATGGGCACTAAACCCTTCCTGTGCATATACACACGGTGTAGCTGGGCATTTCGTCATACCCAGGTAATTACCACACTTATTCCTTCGTGCTCCTTTCTGGCAGTAGTTACTTACCATTCTTCTTTCGAAAGCACCATATGCACGGCTCGAAATACTAGGTTCGTGATGATACCCCCAACCCCACACCAGGTACTTCCTTGACCTTCGTTACAGCCTGTTGTTCTCAGCCTGGTCCACACCGTACTTCTTCCTTCGTACCCGATGCTAGCAGTAACTACTAGCCGTCCTTCCAATCATCGCCTGCGTAACGCGGAATCGTGGGTTCGTAATAATGTCTTAAAACCTCGAAAGTCCTCCAGTTACTTACTTGACCTCAGTTACAACACGTTGGTTCCAGCCTTGTGCACACTGTTGCCTACACGTTATCCATTGCCTACGAAGATTCAGGTTAACTCAGAATGGCAGAAGCCGTGTCTGACTGGCTCGCTCTCGCTGTAGAAGAAGTTGACGAGAAATCGCTGTTGCCAGGTGTTATAGGGAAAGATGGCACGCTACCGCATTTGCCTAGACAGCTGGTGAAAATACCCTTCAAGAATCCCAATGAAGTCGCTATTGTCTCATGGCGGTGGGACGGAGATCTGAAAACTAAGGGTTCCAGCAATATTGCGAGTGTTGTACACTGTGCAAAGCAGCGAGGTATCAAATACCTGTTGATTGATATCATCTCTATCGACCAGACGTTGCCTGCGAGCGATCTTATCAAGCTTGTTTTAGCTTTCTCGACACTCTACACTAAGATAACGATTCTTGCTGCATACGACATGGTCGGACTTGACGTGACCGATATGAAATACACCCTTTCGCGTCCGTGGATAATGAACGAAATACGTCTTTTCCGTCGAAATCCCGGCACCCTCGTTTACGTAGGGCACAGCAACCAGGGTTCAAAGATTTTCGACTCTTACATGCAAGGCGCCCAACGAAATCAACGAGATCAGCCCAATCGGTCCCGTTTTACGTTCATCCTCGACAGACTCTGGGGCACGGGCTTTGTTGACTCGATTATTGGTGTGCTAAACGGGGACATCGGTATGGCTTTTGTCTCGGACTTCAAATACATCATACCAGCCTATTCACACGTCATTTCTATCGCATACAACCAAATGGAGCGGAATGACTACCTTTTAACGATCGCAGTCCTCTGCGGTATATATGAGAGGATTGAGTGGCTTAATGGACCCCTACAGCGAACGGTAAACATACAAGGCCTTTCCTACTCTCGCTACAGTTTCAATCTAGTGCCGCATGATGAGGATTCGTGGACAATCTATGAGATTTGCCTAGATGGGACACGAGTTGCTCTACTAACACATGAAGAATTTGTCGGAGGTGTAAATGACAGATATGAATTTAAGACGTTCCCAGGTGCCGAGCAGGTCATTTTCAAAGCATTGCGTCTACCAGAGGCGGACTACGAGGATTTTGTGAATCAAGAAGAGGCAAGACGCGCTTGTTTAACGATGGACGATACACTGGATCTACCAATACCCAATGTGGAGGCGATTGAGGTTAGTTTCCCGTTTAAATAGATGGCACTTTTGAGTTTTTCTTGTAGCACTAGCCTCTAAAAATACACATCAATCTTTAAGCGTTCTCAACTGGAGCGCAATGCCACCGCAACCTTCCTTGAATGATCATCTCATTCTTTCCAACAAGCCGACTAAACACTTTCAACACCACGACCACGCCATCTACCAAGGCAACGCCTCAGGCCCCCTCTCCATCCTCTCAACCGCCCCCCTCCTTTCCTCCCCCCGCTCCTCAACCTCCCCATACCCCCTCCCAGAATCCCACCTCCTCTTGACCCTGCGCACCGCAAACCGCCCAACCCCCCACACCGTCCCCGCGACAATCGTCCCCGCAATCCCCGTCGGCGCAAGCACAAACCCCGCACCAGATACAAACGTGCCCAGCGCCCCGGCGCCCACCGTCGCCACCAGCGATCCGATGGCAACGTACTTTGCGTAGCGGACCAGGCGCCAGAAGACGAAGATGAGAGAGGAGCGGAGCACACGGAGGACGGCGCGGGTCCGGCGCGAGGAGACGCCGGTTGACGTTTGGGGGTTGTAGAGGTAGCGGAGGTTGGCTTTTGTGGTTGCTAGGGCTGTGCGGGAGTGGGCGTCTATTTCTGTGTCGGGGGAGGTGCTGGGTGCTGCCATTGTGTTGTTTGGAAGTGTTGGTTATGTTGGGCGAGGGTTGGCGCGCTCTTTTATTGGAACTGAATGGAAACCCAAAGAGAAAGTGGTGATTTCGTCCTGATGATATGGTGGAGAGGAAATCCCGTAGACTGTAAGAGATTGTACGCCTCTGTGAATGCGCACGTTGTGATCCAGAAGTAGCAGGTTGTGTAAAGTGGTCGCAAAGGACTTTGGAATATCTATCATGCAGACTTTCGCTATATATGATGAGACTTCATATCGATTCATCCACTTCCCATAGGCGGAGGAGACGCGCGTTTGGTGTATCCAGGGGCTTGGAATGGCGACCGGAAATCCTCTGAGGTCTGTTGAAAATGTGTGAGAGTGACGTCATTGAACAGCAGACTATGAGAAATATCTACCTAGTAAGTTGACAAAGACATAGTTAGCTGTTTCAACATAACTTACTCCAAAGTTCAAATTCATATTGCTTCAACACTTTGAGGAGATAGAACATACAGTTACGAGCACAAGCTTGGGTGAGAGTAGTAGTATTCTATACACAAATTGAACTCCAATACCTAGTCCTTAGATCCATCCCAAACGCTATTTGTTATATTGACATCAAGATCCAATCCTAAGCTCCTATGCGTGTCTGTCAAAAGAACATGTCCCAAAAGTATACCTGGGCAGCTGAAATGCCAAAAGCCGCCCCAGGGCCAAAAAATGATGCAAAAAAAAGACGCCCATGATGCAAATTGTCAAACGTTTCTTTCGCGTACAGTTTGCTGATATAGTCCGCCGGTGTAGGGGTATAAGAATATGAAGTACTTTCACGGGACACTGCGTGTAAAATCGTGGGTGCGACTGTCTTCCAAACTGTTGAGACTTGTGCCCCGGTAGATGCTATTAGTAGCTCCATGCTTTTCGCCAAATCTGCATTAAATCTCCTTTTGTAAAGGATCGGTGTAGCGTAAGTCGAACAGGCCAAGTGGTTAACTTTGGTTAATTTTAAGCGTCTCCAGCATCGTCCATGGTGATATCGCCCGCAGCATCTTCTTGAACGAGCGGCGAAGTTGTCGGAAGGATCGCGGAGCGAGGACGACTGTACTCGACATCAAGGTGATCGAGCATGCTTGCTGGACTCGAGGAGCGCGAATCCATGTCCTCCGCGGGTGGGGAAAAATCCCAAACCTGTTGAACGTTTGCATCACGCTTCACCAACGTTGGCTTTGGATGTTACTTACCTCCATGACGGTTCGGCCCTGGCGGCTTGCCATGATCACTGCTTTCTCTTCCTCGAACACCACTCTCCACACTGCTTCTGCAGGACCACCGAGCTCTCTAACCAGGGTGCCGTTCTTGAGATCCCAGACCTTAACACGACCATCGCTGCCACCGCTTACTATCCTTGTATTGTCGAACTGTAGGCTGGTCACGCTGTTGTCGTGAGCAGCTAATCGATGTATTGCCTGGTACTCCGCCAGACTCCACACCCGAACCGAGCCGTCTGAACCACCGGTCACAAGGATGTCATCACGCATTTGGAGTTGTCCAACAAGTGATGTGTGACCTTGTAGTACAGCCAGACATTTTCTGCACGCGAAAGTCAGCACGAGAATACTGTAGAGTGGCACCAATAAACTTACCCATCGTTGGGGTCCCATATCCGTACACTGGTGTCTAAACTGCCTGTCGCGACCTTCTTGCCGTCAAAGGCGATCGCATAGATTTGGCTAAAATGACCCGTAAGTGTGCGCAAGCATTTGCCCTCTGATATGCTCCAGATTTTAGCCGTCGTGTCATAGCTGCCGGAAACAACAATATCGCCGTGAATTTCGAGACATCGAACACTGGCTTGATGGCCAATGAGCACATGCTTGCATAGACCTTTTTTCAGGTCCCAGATACGAAGAGTCGTATCTCTCGAACCGGAAATTGCTGTGTTTGCGTCGGACATTTTTAGACATCGAACCGTCGATGTATGTCCACGAAGGGTGAATTGGGGGAATCTGGAGATTCATTAGCCAGTCGCCTTTGAGTTTTCCGAGAACAACGTGCCCAGTTGCAAGGTTCCAGACTCGAACGTCTCTATCACATCCACCGCTGACTAAGAGGTCACCCCAGGGAACCATAGCCCATACGCCCATGACATGCCCTTGCAGTGTTTTCTGGTGATCTCCTACTGTGTCGAAAACATGAATCTTGGCATTGTCCAGGGCGACCACGATGTACTTCTTCGTCAGGTGCAGACTTGTCACTACTCCTTGGTCTGGTGTGATTTGCCTGGAGTCACAGACGCCGCCATTGCGCCATGCTGTCTCAACCATGTATCGCTGCTTGAAATGTGACCGATAGGTTGTGGCTTTCGGCCTTCGCTGCGATAGTTTGCGCTGAGTTTCTCGATCGAGGCTTTGTGTCCGTAGTCCTTCCGTCCCAACGCTCGCTGAACCCACCTCCAAATGGTCTCTTGGAGTCATATCGTCGGTTCTCGAGGTTCGATCGTCGTTCTGCCACCATAGTTTCGGCTCAGCCTCCATCTCTTCGACTCGGTCGTCTTCCTCGATTCTCTCTTCTCTTGGCAGGGCTCGGAAAGAGAACTTCTGACACAATAACCTCCACGCAGTATCGTCGTTAACCAGTTCGCGCCACTTCTTGGATACCTGCGAGGCTCGAGCGAGGGTTGTAGGATCATCGACACATTCTAGAATCTAAATGACGTGTCAGCCTTACGTCACATGACGAAAACCAAGGCCTTGCAAGCTCGAAGTTGGATACTTACTCGTAGACACAGCTCAGTGGGTAGGATCATGAAGGGGTCCTTCTTCAACCGGGGGCTGACAAATTCGGCAACGAAGCTCAACTCCTGGCTGTCACAGAGGTTGAGAAGTTCACCGAGTAGTCGCAGTCGCTCTGCCCTGTTCATATCACTGAAGTTTGCCCGGATGTTCTTGATGTGCGAGTCCTCATGTTCGGCAGCTGTGCTCCAGTCGGGCACTCGCTGTGTGGGTGTAGGACTCGGCGCAGGTGTCGGTGGAGACGCGGGCGCCGAAGGAAGGAGATTGTGCGGAATGGTCGAGGACAAAGGGCTTGTGGGCGTGATTATAGGGCGAGGAGCTCCTGAGCGCGACATCCTGCTCGGCTTCCGAGAGTGGGCGGCTGGCGAGTTGAACATGGCGGCTCGCGAGGACGAGGCCGTGGCTGATGCGGCCATGTCTGTGTCTGAATCGTCAATGTGGGCAGTTGCCGCGTGCTGGTCGTCGCGCTGCGGGCTGAAGTAGTCGTCGTGCTCCATGATGGCGGGTGGGGACTGGGCGGTCATTCACGGTGCAGAACGGGGTTGGCGCACCACGTCGACTCCCACGCGCGCGAGGTATGCAGGGGAGAACTGGGGTACTGGATGCTGCAATGCCAACGGGACAGGAACATGGACAGCGCAGGCCGGATCGAGAAGGAGAAAGGTTGTTGCGAAGAGGGGGCCGGAAGCGTTTCGTCTGCGCTCAGGTTCAGCAGGCCGGGACGTCAAAGAGGGCCAGGGCCCAGGGGGAAATTGGAGCAGGTCGCAGGTGGCACCAGAATACACAGCCAACGGGGTATCACGCGCAAACGCAGTGCAGGCAAGGACAACCGTAAACGTCGCAGAGTGGTGACGCTGTTCAGGAACTGGCACTACGGAGGTGAGATGGACTGCCCCGTGCGCCGCCCTGATGAACGCCTCCAGCCCAGCTTCCAAGCGTCTTGCGCAACACCCGCACCTCGAGAGCGGCGTGATTACATGCGGCCCTGCATTTCGCCTGCTTTGCAATCCAGCACGGCAACAAGAGGCGACCCGAGTCTGGCTTACATGCCACACACCTCCTTCCAGCAGCATCTTCCACCTCGTCCAGCTCTCAGTGTACCATGTCCTGGCGGTGTGCCAAATTTAGTAGCCGCTCTTCAAACGTCGGCCTCATGGTCAGGGGACCTACATCGTGTCTCAAGAGGACCTCCACAGGCACCACCGCAATATTGAATGTGTATGCGCGCCGTTTGCAATAAAGATACTTTGACACGTTTACAGATCCTTTGACTGCACATACGTTCTCCAAGGTTTCTGCTTGACAGAAGTTCGAAGCAAGGACAATTTGGCGCCGACTGACAAGGGCTTGAGTGAAGCGCTTTCCAGATGTCCACGGTTTCGACCGTTGAGCCGCTACGTGACACCTGATGCATCACCTTCTTTTTCTACTTTTCTTCTCTGACTCTCGTGCGTAGATACTTACTTTGTTAATCTTCGAGAAGACAGTGTGATGGCGCATGATATATTTGTTACCAGTAGTGATATACACGAACCTTTGTTAAAGGTCGTTCTCTGCTAAAGCTCCTCCCAACATTTCAATTCTGCGTGGCATTCCAACTCCGCAGCTTCGAAATGCTTCTTGTGAATGTCCTTCGCCCCCGCTCACCATCACCCGAAAAAGCGCCTATAGTGCCGTCATCCAATCATCAGCTGCCAGTACGGTAATGGAATTTTCAAGCGCATTGGTGTTTACAACGCGGACAAATGACGTCAAAATGCTCCATTTATTTCAAGGACTCGAAATATGCCCAGCTGGCAAGATTACATAGCACTTCGTGAGAACATACCAACAATCACTGTAGTATAGCATATGTGAGGGTACAACCCGATTCGTACTTAATCGTTAGGCATATTCGTCAAGTTTACATTTTCGAAACTTATGTCGATCTACTAAGAGACGTACGCTACATCTTTGGAGGGACCGATACCTAGATGTGTACCCACCGATATGCTATAAATGGCCGTTCTGGTTATTTAGAGCTAGGATGGTGTTTGTTAGCCTGATGCACGATGGCTACCTTGATGCGATCTTCGTCATGGCGAAGTGGCTGGTGTGTAGAGCACGTGAGTCGGCGTCCTGGTCAGGTCGGGATCAACAACAGATTCATTTCCCAATAAACACTCCATCACGGCCCCATCACTCGCCATACCAAGCTTTGCTGGTATTGTACTCCTAGCACTCTTGTGCACACTCTAAGTTGTTTTCGTATTCTCATAAGCGGGCACATGCTTTCTCGATCATTGATTATGCATCTGTCCAAGCTCCCTTCGTTGTCTTCGTAGTTCTCCTGCACACCCTCGACATCGAAAGCATACCTAGTGAACTCACTCTATCTCGCCTACGCAGCCATCTCCCTCTACGTCTCTCACAAGAGAACTTGCGCTCTTTCAACCTCCTGATCTATCACATAATGCCATCTTCATATGTCCCACCAGAATACAACATAGAAACTCAGCACAATGGCACCGAACATCTTGCCATCAACAACACATTTGTTCGCCGCTTCTTGACACGACTAGCATTACACACAACGGCAAAGCTTTGTCTCGAGATGGCCTTTGCATCCCGATTTCGAAACACAAAATTGTCAAAACAGGGCGTCGGATCCATTTGACGGAAGGTGCAACAATGAGATACCTGGCTGAAAACACCGCCATTCCTGTCCCAAAGGTATACTGCTCCTTTTTGCACAAGAATAGAGCATATATCGTTATGGAGAGGTTTCAAGGCGAGGAACTACCAAGAGCCTGGAAAAGCTTGTCTGAAGAATCACTTGAGAATGTCTTTCGACAATTAAGAGTGATCTTCCAAGAGCTACGCTCGTTGAAACCTCCTCCAGGCACGGGTGTGGAAAGCTGCACCTTGGCCACCGCCGAAATTTACCCACGGAGATCTAAACCCATTCAATGTTCTGGTTCGTAATGATAAAGTAGTTGGGATTATTGACTGGGAGTTCTCCGGATGGTATCCACATTATTGGGAATATACGTCGTCCTGGCTTGGTAATGTGACAAGGACAGAATGGCAGAGCATACTTGACAAGATTCTCGATCGGCCACACCCTGAGGAATTGAAGATGGAGGAGGTTCGCAACAAATGGTGGGGTGAGTAATCCTTGATGGAATGGTGCTCAATGCGCAGATGTCGTGGAAGATATTCGCATTGCTTGTGATATTGTTGTCAAGACATGATATTGCTCCAGGCTTGTCCGTTACGAAACCACAAATCGTGGTCTTCGCAGTGTCTACGGTCCGCTAACTGTGTCTTGTCTTGTGCAGAGTGCTGGAGACCCCTGTGCTCTGACTGGCTGACTTAGTGTCGCAACAGAAGAGAACAATGCGGCGCTACTCATCTTCGGTTTTGGCAATGAGAATGATGCCGACTGGTGATCCAACTCTAATAACTACCTAATTAATAGTAGTTACCTAGGTTTAAATAATCTATTAGAAGCTGATTAAAACTTAGCAGCGACTAGAACCTTATAATTCCAATGCATTTCCATGCTGAAATTATACCCCAGAATGGTGAAAGAATGCTTTACATCGTGTGCTACTGTACTGCCCCCATGAGGTTGCTTACCTAAAAAGGTTTGACGCGGGCCGAGCGAGGGAAGCACGCAATCTTCCTGTAACGTCATTGGATCCGATGTCGTCGCATTGCCATCACTTTTTCGAGGTCGGTACAGCCAGTTAATAATCCGAGGGGTAGCTTTTCATCATGGAGCTCCGGCATGCCGTCCCCACTCTGAACAATCCTCCTGATCGTGCATCGACCTTGGTGAATGTTTTGTTCAGCAATGAGCGTCCCCCGTAGTATGTTCGCGCTTGCGCGGGCATCGCGAATACCATCGTCACTTCAGTCTCGAGCCAGCAAATCAACGCAGCCTTCACTCTTGTTCGCGAGACTACAATCGAATCAAACCACGCGGAGACTCCACCAGCAGTCAACTCGCAAAGCTCAGCATGCAACAGCAGCAACACAAGATGTCGAATCAACGAATCCCGCCCTGTCATTTCCATGCCTCGACGCTCACGAATCCCGATCCGCATCTCTTTCCAAAAGATCGCTCTCTGGCCCCGAGCCTTCGTATACCTCTGGACACTCTCTCAACTTCCACTCGAAACAGCCCATCCTCCTCGATTGGGGTGGCATACTACCCGAATTCAACATTGCATACGAGACTTGGGGAAATCTGAATCAAGATAAAAGCAATGCGATTTTGCTTCACACAGGGTTATCGGCATCCAGCCATGCACATAGCACAGAGCTGAACACAAAACCAGGGTGGTGGGAGAAGTTCATAGGATCTGGCAAACCTCTAGATACGGACAAATACTTCGTAATATGTACGAATGTGATCGGTGGCTGCTACGGGTCAACAGGACCTTCATCGATCGACCCCGCGAACGGCGAGCGATACGCGACAAGGTTCCCAATCCTGACTATGGAAGACATGGTACGCGCACAATTTCGACTCTTGGACAACTTGGGTATTCAGAAGCTATATGCCAGTGTCGGCTCGAGTATGGGTGGCATGCAGAGTCTTGCAGCTGGTACCCTCTTTTCAGAGCGGGTAGGTCGTATCGTCAGTATCAGCGGCTGTGCGCGTAGCCACCCTTACAGTATTGCAATGAGGCATACGCAACGTCAAGGTGAGCTTTAGGATGGTGGTACAAGAGACGCAAGTTGGCTGACAATTTTACAGTGCTTATGATGGATCCGAACTGGGCTCGGGGATTTTACTATGACGGCGTCCCTCCACACGGCGGCATGAAACTAGCCCGTGAGATCGCCACTGTCACGTACCGCAGCGGCCCAGAGTGGGAGCAACGCTTTGGCCGAAGACGCGCGGATCCCTCGCGTCCACCAGCCCTGTGCCCGGACTTTCTTATCGAGACCTATCTAGATCATGCGGGGGAGAAGTGGTGTCTTGAGTACGACCCGAACAGCTTGCTCTACGTCTCCAAAGCCATGGATCTATTCGATTTAGGGCAGGAACACCGAACCCGCATTAACCAAGTGCGGAAGGAGAATAGTGACAAACTCCAGGCCTACTTGGATGGAAGTGCTACTGCTGCTCAGAGCAGTAGCGATGTCTGCAGTTTGACTCTTCCTGATGAACCGTACGAAGAAAAGGAACAGCCTGCAGAAGTCGACGCGAACGGCGCTGCTCAAACTGATGGTAATGAGCCACCGGCCGATTTAGTGGCCGGGCTCAAACCTCTGGCCAATACGCCTGCACTCGTGTTGGGCGTTGCCAGTGATATTCTTTTCCCAGCGTGGCAGCAGCGAGAAATTGCGACTACGCTGAAGCGTACGGGAAACAAGAACGTGACACACATTGAACTTGGTGAGGAGAAGAGCATCTTCGGTCACGATACCTTTTTGCTCGATCTTGAGAATGTCGGGGGCGCCGTTAAATCGTTTCTTGGCTAAAAGCTAGGCATTTTCTTTTCTCTGCTTATGCATGGCTGAATGCTGGGGTTGGGTATATTTGGGTGCTGGATGGGGGCTAGTGCTGCTGTGATTTCAGCGGTTTGCATTGCGCGGCGTTTGTTGGCTGATTTAGACCCACAACTCTATTTTGAACAAGGAGAGCAGCTTTGTTCTGTGCCTCTGTGTTGCATGTGAGCCTGCAGTATCAGCACTGTCCGAGGTGGCCAAACAGAGTGCCTGTAGATTCGCCCTACGGCTATTCTACCCCACTGCAGACGTCTCACCAACAAGCCCCCGAGTCCGACCGTGTCGTGCGTGTGCGCACGGAGGCTGTCCCCTGTGGGGATAATTGAGATTGGGCGGCCGATGGGTCTGCGGGAGAGGCGCAGAGGATGCTGCGTCCCCGAATCTAGCAGTGGCGCGTGCAGATCGAGCTCCCTTTCCTTCGTTACCCCTCCCCAGGCACACTTGGCTGCCCTGCCGTTGGTAGACGGCTAGACAGGGCAGGTTGCTTGGGCGCCCTGTCGACTTGACTTGATATTCAACCCCAGCCCACGCCGCCAATCTCGACATTTCGCGTTCGTGTGCCGCCCTTCTCTTCTTTGTCCTCCTTTGTTCCTTTCCCGTCTGCGTCCTTTCGTCCTGTCGACGAGGTGACGCGTGCCCGTCCGCCACCATGGCGCGTAACAACAGCACCGACTCCAAGTACGATCTCACGGCGGAGCAGATCTCCGAAGTCCAGTCCGCTTCGAGCAGCGAGATTAGCGACGAGCAGCGCACCCTCTGGCAGAACGTCAAGAAATATCGCAAGGTCACCTACGTCACCCTTGGCCTCACTTCAGCAATTCTGCTCTACGGCTACGACAATGTTGTTGTTGGCACCATTTCAGCTATGCCCGTCTTCCAGTACGTTTTTGGCCCCCGGTTAATTTTGGACTGCAGCCACTGCTTTTGCATTTCAGACATGCTGACGATGCTGCAGGAGGGACTTTGGTATCTTCTACGAAGGCAAATGGATCCTGCCGTCGACATGGCTCGCACTTTGGAATGTCGCCTCACCCATAGGTGCAATGTTAGGGGCCCTGTTTGGAGGATGGTTACAGGACAAGATCGGACGCCGTCTTGCCCTGGGTATTAGCTCCTTCCTCTCCGCCATTGGTGTCGCCATCATGTACATTTCATATCTCCCCACCGACATCACTGGCCGACGCGTAGCCTTCTTGATGGGCAAGTTCTTCCAAGGAGGCGCAATTGGTGCAGTTATGGCTGCATGCCAAACGTACATGTCTGAGATTCTACCTCCTGCTTTACGAGGCTCCGGCATGGCTTTCTTTCCGGCGTTCACTCTGCTCGGCCAATTGACTGGTGCATTGGTCATCTACGGTGCTCTAAACCGTGAGAAGGGCTATGCCGTTGCTTTTGGATCCCAGTGGCCGTTCTCCTTCGTCCCAATTGTAGTCGCCTTCTTCATCCCTGAGTCGCCGGCGTGGTGTGTTCGCAAGCGCATGATGGACAAGGCCTTTGCGGCGCAGGCACGCCTCGACCCTCCTGGCGCAGACACCAAAGCTATAGTGAACAAGATCCTCAGGGACATCGAACACGAGGAGCTTTCAAACAAAGCAACCTACTGGGAGTGTTTCCAGAAGAAGAACTTCCGACGGACCTTTATTATCATATTTTCGAATGCTCTTACTGCTATTTTCGGTCTCCAGCTTTTGGCCAAGGCGTCATATTTCTTACAGCTCATTAACATGAAGCCTGGCACTTCCATCATTTTCCTTATCCTAGGCATTGTCTTGGGCTTGATCGCAAACGTCATCTCGATTTGGGTCATGGCGCGAGTGGGACGGCGACCATTGGTCCTCATTACTCTTTTGATTTCATCTGCCCTCTGGGCATCCATGGGCATTGCAAACTGCTTCAAGATAGTACCTGCTGTGACGTGGTAAGTCCCTGTTCCCCTACCACTCCAGAGTCTACATATTAACCTTCACAGGTGGACAGCAGCATCCATGATGCTAATCATTGTCGTCTGCGGCATCGGCGTCTGGCCCGCCTCCTTCGCCATATCCGCCGAAACCTCATCGCTGCAACTCCGCGCCAAATCCCAGGGCATCGGCTGGTTTGTCTCGGCGCTCGCGTCGACTGTAGCGGGTCTCGCGCTCCCGTACGTCTTCAACCCTGACGAAGGCAATCTCAGGGGCAAAACGGGATTCACGTATGCGGCGTCGTGCTTGCTCGGCGCGGCGCTCTCGTGGTACCTTATCCCTGAGATGAAGGGCCGCAGCGTGGCGGAGATTGACCGCATGTTTGAGGAGGGGTTGCCGGCGAGGAATTTTAAGAATTGGCGGGGTGAGGGGTCGGCGCATGAGGAGCGTCCGGGAGGGCAGCCGTGGGTGTGAGCGAAGTGGGATTTGACTCGCGGGTCTTTGAGCTTTGGGTCGGGCGTAACAGGATTATGGTGTTCTGGGATATTGCGAGGATACCATCGGAGTGCATGTTATTGAGCAATGGGATAGGAGGATTATTCGTCTTTGCGCTGGTGCGTTTACCTAGCACGCTTGATATCCCATATCAAAATATCAAATGTAACCATTGAAACCTCTTAGTGGTTATACCGGCCACACTGTACAGATACACCCTTTACACCTCTCTAACTCATTTCTTATCCCCCCCAGCATTCTTCCCTTTCCCTTTCCCCTTCTCCTTTCCCCCAACCATCTCACTCACAACATTCAATCCCCTCCACTCCGCCCTCACCGCCTCATCAATCCACCTACACTCCGTCGGCCGCACCCTGGCTCGTACAAACTCCTCTAGCGCCCTAGCCCCCGGGGCATCGGCAAACAGCGCCAGGGCGCCGACCCGGGGAATGTGCAGTATGGACGCGAGACGGGCGTCTGCGGCGGTGGGGAGCGGGATTAGGAGTGTTGGGGTTGTGGGCGGGGTGGGAGTGGTGGGAGAAGTGGTGGGAGAAGTGGTGGGAGGTCGCTGGGAGAGCGTGGTGAGGTAGATTAGGGTTGGGAGGTGGGCGTGGGCGGGTGAGAGGGAGGGTTTGGGGTGGGTTAGGAGGAGGATGCTCAGGGGGTTGAGGGGTTTGTTGGGAGGGTTTGCGTCTTTCGTATCGTCATTGGGATCTGGTGCTTTGATATCGCCATTTTGACATGGGCCTTTTTTGTTGTCGTGGGGATTCCTGGGCGAGTTGGTATCTCTGTTTAGAGGGGCGGTCGGTGGAGCGTTCTCTGCGGCTAGTGCCTCTAGGTGTCTGGTGACGCTGTTGATGCCCACGAGAATGTGTTTGCCAATCTCGGGCGGAGGCGGTGGAGTTCCATTAATGAAGTCGTCATTCTTGCTGGTGTTTGTTGAGCGTTTTCTTTTCTGGCCCTTTGATGGGTGGATGTGTGTTCTGCGGTGGTCGCCCAGGGGTGCAAGGAGACTATGGAATGGTTAGTTCATATACGCAAAACTTGGTAGACGCAGGGACAAGCGTTGAATAGGGCTAAATTTGGAATTCCCTGGTGACACGTACTTGCATGTCAGGTCCAGAATAATGTTTTGATCATCTGGAGATATCTCTTGCCTGGCCTCGTCAGCTAGTCTGCGTAGTCCTGATTGGCCGCCACGCTCTCACCACTTTGTTTCTGTAAATGGCAAAGAAGTTTTGAAGACGGGCTTCGAAGATTGGTTGGTCAGCGGCGCCATGGTGCTGCATTCAAGACTCGCAGCACTCGTCACATGCAAGTCACGTCCGTTGTTTTCACTTTTCGCCGTGTCGAGCGAACCCTGGACGCTGTGCGACCCTTGTTTAGCGCTAGTGGGCCCTAGCGGCTGCTAGCGCAAACTCCCAGCGGGAGCCAATGAGGTGATGACGTCCTAGTGGGGGAATTCTACATGGTGAACTCGACAAACGCGTCTCCAGCTCACGGCGCCCGGCAACCACCCTCCCCTCTGCTCCGTTTGCGCTCTTGCAATTCTCGCGCCGGCGCTGCAGCTCATGGTGCCCCGCCCGACCGCGCCCCCATTGCCCCTGCGCGGGCTTCCTGGTCAGTAAGGCTGGCAACGCTGCTGCTGCTGCCTGTACCTTCACAGCTGCTTGCCTCTGCCTGCTCCACCCGCCAACACGCGCTTGCTGTCGCCGACCCACGCCCATTGCCCTCGCAAACAGTCGCAAGGCTTCGACGCCGTCATGAGCTCGCGGGACCATGACCTAGAGCAGTCTGGCGCTGCAGACGAGCCCGCAATCTCCATCCCCGCCTCGCCGCCTCGCCGCGACCCCGTTGAAGACGCCGACGCCAGCTTCACCCGCAAACGCCCCCGCCTGGACAACGGCGACGAGAGCCTGCGCAACATGTCGCCCCAGCCCAGGACCCCCGTCCACTCTGCTGAGCAGGCCGCCGACAACCTCGTCGAAATGACCATACGCTCGCACCCGCCGTCGTCGCCCGTCCACGCCGCCCACCAGCAGTCGCCCGTGGCCATACCCAACTCCGACGACGAAGCCGCCAGCCCACCTGTCGTGGTCATTGACGACGATGATGAGCCAGCCCAATTTGCAGTGCAGCTCAGCGCCGACGACCATTTCCGCCAATTCCCCTTCGCACGCGTTGGGAACTACTCGCAGGTGGTTCGGGAGCTCACCCAGCATGTCCATACAGGTAAGCTTCGCTCAACCACGCTCTCGACATGTTTGCTAACGACTGCAGTGCCCAGCATGGACCCCAGCTTCCTGCCGGTTATCGAGCAATGGCTCCTGGACATCCCCGACCCCTCGGCAGATCTCGACGGCTTCTTCGTCTCCAAGGCTGCATTCTGGGAGGAGTTTGCATCATTTGTGAACAAGTTGCTGCTTCGGAGGTACCAGTGGCTCAATGCATTCAACGCCAACAACAATAATGACGTATGCAGAGCTCCATTTGGTGATCACGACGACCTCCGCACGGATGAGCTCTTTTGTCGCTTCTTCAGTGCATACATACGGGTCTCCGTATTCCTTGTGCAGGTGGATCTCGACCTTCTTTCTCGGCCACGTGCCACGGAACTCTATCTTTCATCCCTGCTCAGTTACAAGCACCTCCGACATCTTAACTCGCTGCTTCGTGCCGAGAAGACCCAGCTTTTCCACATCCTGCATAAAGAGTATGGCATCGATACACGCGCGGTCCACAATCGACTACACAAAGTCTTTCTCAAGAACCGGGGAGCCCAGAGCCTTCAGCGGCTGGCGAATGAGACATTCCATCAAGTGCCCGTCAGCGCGCACAACCATATTGCAGCCAACATCTCGCAGCTCCTCAGTATCGTCGGCTGGTCAGTGTATGAGTGTCCAACGGAACCTGGCTATCCCGATCGCCTTGAATACTCCCGCGCCACGCTCCTCATCATCAACAAGTACAGTGCGGATCTATACGATCTCAGTAAGACGACGGATGCCGGAATTGCTCGGGACATGACACAGTACCTCTCAACGCTTCTATCAGATCTTTGCCAATGGAGCGAACCTATCGCCACTGAGCTCGCCGACAAGTTCTTGGACTTCAGAGATCCAGAGTCTCCCACATTATCTTCATCCTCAGAGGGCTTTGCCACTGCCAAATTTCTTGAATACCGACATAGTCCCCTTGCGTTCCCGGCCTTAGTCTCGAACGCATGGAAGTTCAAGCTTCTTCGGAAGTATCTTGTCAAAGGAAAGATGGACTTGCGCGTCATGAGCATTGCAACCATGGATGCCGCACTTGTCGAGATCTGGCGAGAGTACAGCAACTTGGATCCAACCTGCAGGCATCCTGTCATGCAGCATCTTGCCGACTTTCTCCTTCATGGTCAGGTTGTGGACTATATCATCAGCGTTGACTCCCATCCACAATTGATTTCTCGCAGCGGTAATATCGTTGGATTCCTCGTCGTCACCCATCGATGGTCGGATGGCCAGGCCGACGCCATCTGGAGGACCGTTTCAACCAGCCCTGATCCTCGCGTTGTTGCTGCGACCATGACTATGCTTCGAGGCATCATAATCCTCATGGCTCCACCGGATCAGTTGTATCTCTGCCAAAAGCTTCACGATCTGCCTCTTGAGAGATTCACATTGGACATCTTGCGCTTCCTAAAGGATTTGACGATGAAACTCCTGGATCGGGCGCCATCAATTGATTGGACGTCAAGAGAGTTCAGTGCTCGACCTTGGAACGTTTGCATCCGTATGCTACGTGACACAGCGCCCAGTATAGAGGCAGACAAGAATATGCTGGACCTACACAACGAGGCGGCTGACCAGCTCCGTGCACTCGCCCATGTTGTTCCCCTAGAGGATAGACACACTATCTACCGTGATTGCGCACAGCACATTGCTGCTCGAAGCAAAGAAGCCACTGGCAGCGTGAAGGCTATTCATATCCTAGCAAGCTCTCCTTACCCTGGAGACGGCTTCTTTTTCCAGCAGAACCAAGAGTTAGCACGTCAAATACTCGAGGAAATCCCCGCCTTCGTGGACTCGGAGAGAAAGTCTGGCTCTCAGCTTTGTCAGGTCCTGGCACTGCGAAATCGCCTGGAGCTTCTGGCTCTGTTGATCTATGGCGCTGGAAATGTCGTACCTGCCGATCTGTATGAGCCGCTCTGGGACCACACTATCGGTATGAAGGCAATCTCAAATGATGCACGAAATTTGGCGTGGGCACAGCTTTTCCAAACGATCAAGTATTCTCCCGAGAATGATTTCTGTAAGGAGCTCGTAAACACGTACCTGTCGAAGCTTGACCCTCAAATTTACACAATCGGATTGTTCGAATTCGTCTCGAATTACAATTACCCCACGAATCGTGCGAAGATTTCCACTGAGGAAGGAGAGAAGATGGTGATACAGATTCCTGGTGCCGAAATGCTGTGGTCCATGCTTCTATTCGCGCCAAAGGGCACGATCGAAGACCGCGCAGCTCGTTTGCTTGCCGCTCGCTATGTCCAAATAAAGGATAACCCTGGCGTCACTCTATCAGAGGTTGAACTTGCCCACACCATCCTCGTGGAGAAGTGCATGAAGGAGATGCGATCCGCCTTTGCAATCCTGCGAACCACGGATCAAGACAGCGAATCAGCGAAGGAAGTCGTGGTCACGAATGAGGCACGTGAAGAGAACGAAGTTCGGTTTGGCAGAGTCTTGTTGTTCCAGAAACTGCTGCTCGAATATGTCCGGGGAAAGCCCGATTTCAATCGTGGTCGGAGAACAGATTCCAAGATTGACGAAATGGATATTCCTAGGGGAGATGCTATCGCTATCAAATATCAATGCGGGAACGATCGACAAACTGTCATGATGGCAGCCGACCATACTTTGGAAGACTTGCACCGAAGACTCTGCCATGCAACCGGATTCACGAAGATCAACCTCTTTGCCAAGGGTCATCGACTGAAGATTGCTGGAAATGCAACTGAAAAGCTCTCCGATGTGGACTTCGGTGGCCAGCTTCTCATTCAAAGGGCTGAGGGTGCTGAAGTTACACACCATTCATCGAGCCCAGTTTCGGGCTTCTCGGTATTCGAGACGACCGTGCTAAAGCATTTCGATGAGCTTTTTGCACTTATGGATTCGGACGACACCATCAGCCAACAGGTATGATCGACTCTGCATATATTTTGGAATGTACTAACGTGTTTCAGCTTTTCGACTTCCTCAGTTACTTCCCTGCTCGCAACACCTTCGCAGAGAGTGTTATGAACGATCTCGCTTCGTCTGAAACCCTTTTCCCGGTTGGAAAGTTCTTTCAAGCAAGATACGCAGCACAGGCGCTCCAATCTAGGTTAAGGGAGCATATTCGCAATGTATGTTTAACCCGATTCATACTCTCTTCTTCGTGCTAACAGCTTAATAGTCCTCTTTGAACGAAAACTTCTTGGCCAGCGTCATTCGGCACTTGGATGAAGCTCTTCTCAATCCGGATTTAATCGGTGATCCGGTCGCAAGCTTCCAGGAACTTCAATTGGCTGCTGTTTTGGTAAACGTTCTTCTTGAATTCCTCAGAGGTAAGTTTGAATCGCTTGGTCCATCTTTGCAGGCCAGTCTGACATCAAAAGCAGAACGTCCATCCCCTGAGATATCAGCAACCTACTTCTCCAATGGTCCCGTCCTGGCTGAGCGTCTCATGAAGATTCTTTCAGTCGCCCTTGAAACGAACGATGATGCTGCAGTGATTCAGGATTTATACGCTGTCATCTTGGAGTCATCGCTACATTCGCGTGACATCTGGGATGCTTTTGTCAACAATTCGGATACACGTCGTTTGCACCAAATCCT
Organism: Pyrenochaeta sp. DS3sAY3a; assembly: GCA_001644535.1. Lineage (NCBI taxonomy): Eukaryota > Fungi > Ascomycota > Dothideomycetes > Pleosporales > Cucurbitariaceae > Pyrenochaeta > Pyrenochaeta sp. DS3sAY3a. Next base: position 598,417 of record KV441649.1, on the reverse strand, counting down.
GCTCCTGAATGACTCTCCGCGACCTCTCCGGGAGCAGATCGCGAAGAAGATCGCTTCCGTGTGTGGGGGAGACCTTCCATCAACGTGTCCCGTTACTAAGGGCGAAATTGCGTCGCGCTTCTGGGCCATCATATCATCCATTCTCCCCGAAACCTTGCGATACTCAGAGTCATCGCAGCAATTGTTCGAGATTGCCGAACACGTTTTCCGCGCCAATGATGCATACGACCACAACGAAGCAGCTCTACGCTCATATTTGATACAATGGGGTGGCTTGCTCCTTCAACATGAGCATGAAGAGTTCGTGGGTCGAGATGAGATCGACCATGTCGTGCTCGGCTTTACGAATCTCCTTCTGTGCTGCGTCCTTTCCATCAAGTCATTCAAGAAGCCTGTGAATGCGGATACGCTCTTGAGAGATGTCTTTGACAAATATGTCTTCATTCGAAAGTATGTACCACTCCATTGTCGAGTTCCTTTTAATATTTGGTCATTAATCAACTTACTAACGAATAACAGTACACGAACGCGTTCGCCCACATCACGCTCTGAAGAAGGCACACATCCTAGAGCTCTGCCCGTCCTTGAAAGCTACACGCGGCAGAAGTTGTACGACCTGCTTATTGCGCTGGCGGAAGACAAGAAATCTTACAACACTCTCCTGATGTTAGCAAACGAGGTGGAGAACAGTGACCAGGAAAGTGGACTGCCGTCTGTATCCGTGGACCGCTCCCTGGAAATCCGTTCGAGTACAGGATACGTTGGATTGTATAATCCTCGTGCAATATGCTACATGAACTCCTTGCTAACTCAGCTTTTCATGAATCTCAACTTTCGAAGTTTCATGCTGAGTTTGGAGGTGCAAGAGGCCGGGGCCTCCCAGAAGCTGCTATTTGAGACGCAGCGACTTTTCACACAGATGCAGCATTCTTACCGCAGATCAACTGACCCGCGTAGCTTTGCGGCGTGCGTGAGGAACCTTGAACAACTCCCTATCGACATCAGTATCCAAATGGACGCAGACGAATTCTACAACCTGCTTTTTGATCAATGGGAAGCTCAACTCGTTAAGGAAGAACACAAGCAACAGTTTCGCTCATTTTACGGTGGGCAGACTCTGACCCAAATCAAGTCGAAAGAGTGCAAGCATGTCTCTGAGCGAGCGGAGCCTTTCTTTGCCGTCCAGTGCGATGTGCAAGGGAAAGCTAGTCTTCAGGAGAGTCTCGAAGCTTTCGTTCATGGGGATGTTATGGAAGGCGACAACAAGTACAAGTGCGAATCTTGTGGTGGCAAATTTGTCGACGCTGTAAAGAGGTAAGTTCCCTGAAAGCTGATCGAAGACAGTGCACTAATTTGATCTAGGACATGCTTCAAGGAAGTTCCCGACAACATGATCTTCCACCTTAAGCGGTTCGAGTTCGATCTGAACGATTTCAGCAGAAGGAAAATCTACGATCACTTCGAGTTCCCTCCATCTATCGACATCAGCGCGTATCATGTAGACCATCTCAGTGATCCAAAGAAGCCGCGAGAAACAGACATGTTCGACCTTGTTGGGGTTCTAGTTCACACCGGTAACTGCGAGAATGGCCACTACTATTCTTACATCCGCGAACGCCCTTGCCCGACCGAAGGCGCGACGCCGACCTGGATTGAATTCGACGACAGCAATGTCTCGCCTTTTGATCCTGCCGATATCAATCAGAAGGCGTTTGGGGGCCTGATGGAAGACGGCTACGGCCGAACAATGAAGAACTTCTCTGCTTACATGCTGTTCTACCAACGCAGAACTGCAGTGGAAAACGATCAAAAAGTTTGGGTTACGAATGCTAACAGACAGACATCAAAAGTGCAGGTACCTGAAGCGATTCGAAAAGAGGTTGACATTAACAATGAAAACTTCATTCGGGAATATTGCCTCTTCGACCCAAGCCACTCGAGGTTTATCCGCCAGCTACATGCCACAGCACGAACCATCAATCACGGGGCCTGCTCAGAAGATCATGAACAAGTGAGTAATTTAACAGCTCTCCTATCCCGGCATATGCTGCTTGACACGTATGTTACTAGATAGCTCGATAGTGTTAATGTATGCATTCTGTGACTGGAACATATCTCTAATGCGCGAACAGGAAAAGAGTTCAATACCCACGATTCTCACACATCTCTGGCAAATCGCCTGGCGCCACCAATCCACTGAGATATTCGCCGAAACTTTACAACAAATCCGGAGATATGCGCTCACATGTTCTGAGTGTTGTAGTATTGTGCTCAAATTGATCGCCATGGACGATTTCTCCTTGTACAATCTGCTCTTACGAAACATCCATCCAAAACTCCGGGCACAAACACGCACTTTCCTCATTGACTGTCTGAAGTTCTACCGCGAGAAAGAGCCTTCACTCTATGCTCCTGAAGCTACGGATAGTGACATGGAACTGGATGTCTTCGAGGACAACGTACTTCAAGTCGTCGTCAAACGACTCAAGGACACTGCAATTGAAGGCTATCTAAGCACTCGAGGCTGGGACGATCTGTACTTGACCTTGACTCAAGTGGTTGAAATGGGCCAAGTGGAGACTGCTGTCGTTTTGAATCATGGTCTTCTCGAGTTCTGCCTCAAGTTATTCACCTTGCATTGCAACAAGCACTTCAAGGAGGAATACCAAGACCTGTCGCGAATGATGGAGAAGAGAAGAGGCATCACGAATCGACTCATCGGGTTCGTGTGCACTTTGCTACTCCGCATGGACATCCGCCTCCCTGTGACGACGCGTGGAGATGACCGTTACGCCTCAGCAGATCGCGAAGCACGATTCCCGTTGAACCAACGGGAGAGACATATACTTCTCTTCTGGAGTGAAGAACTTAAGGGTTTAGTCATCGTGGATAAGATCCTCGAGCTCTTCGATCACGGCAAGACGGACTACTTCTATCCAGGAGAGATCATCAAGTGGATGCTCGAATCACTGGAGCCACAAATCCAAACGAATGTGGCCAAAACGATCATTGAGGGCACCACGCTTGAGCCTCTGTACTGCGATACCTACATGCGAGCAGCCTTGTCCTTCTGCGAGGGTTGCCCCATCAGTGAAAACATTTCGAAAGTCTTCTCCGCGGTATCAAAGGCAATCACGTCGCACACCCGAATGGAAGAGGATCGTGCACCAAGTGGCGACGCAGTCCTAGGCTTCTACGCAGGCCTTCTCAGCGCCGAGAACGAAACTTACTTCACGCAGAAGAATAACAGATTTGCTTTCCACCACCTGCTCATGGCTAAATGCCCTGTATACATCATGCCGCTTCTTACACACCATCACGAGAACGTGAGGAAGGGTGCTCAAGCCTTCTTGCATGAGCTATACGCAAATTCACTCGAGCTGCCTTCGGAAACGGTTGCCGTAAAATGGAAATCAATGCGAACTCTAGTTGCCGATATGAACAATCGCATCGTCTACGAGAAGGATGCCGGGGTACTACGGAGTTCTCTCGATCCCCTCATTTCGATATGCCAAGTCCTGATCCAGTCCATCTGGTATCTCAGTCAAAGTGAGGACGAAGACAAGCAGCAATATATGGACGACGGTGATGCTGCCTTGATCTACCAGTACCAAACAGAGGTGGAGCCTAGACTGAGGATTTGGCCTCTGGATGATGGTACTGAAGTAAGCGAGGGGGGTGGGTTTGACGGCCAAAGTGATTACGGGAGTGAGTCTGATGGTGATGATGGAGAGGCCCTGCTTGAAATCAACTAGCAGTCTTTGAGTTAACGAGTATTGAACTGCAGGATCTTCACAATCTGACATTGATACGACATCGGCTTTGCTCCCTCTTTACAATGCAGAGAGTTGGATTGCGATGGCACAGGTTCGGCCTCTGAAGCACAAGTCGTCTAGTTCGTCTAGTCTCCGGACGTCGATTTCCATCAATTTTTGATCTTCGGCGAGCAGGCGACAAATTTTCTTTCTTTTTCATCTTTTTCTTACGTTTATCGGAGTTTACAAAAGGGTACTGTCACGACCAGCAGGATAGTCGTCCTGAGCGGATGCATGACTCGGCATTCAGTCTTGCACATAACGTATCCACCCTGGCGTTTGAGGAGCATGACTTTATTGAAGTCTATGAGGGACGAATTGGGCATCGATGACATTCATGTTTGCGGGCATAGCGTAGGCGATTGGGCGTGACTTAGCGACCTTAGTTGCGTTTTGGGGACACTGATAAATCCTCAAGTACAGTGTCAAGGACATTCAGTGGTGATAGCATTGGAATTTTCTTCTTTTCGAGGTTGGTGTATAGATAGACAATTCATTGACGGCAGGCATTTCAGCATAAAGGGTATATGAAAAACTCAGTGCAACCACGCAGCCATGCTTTTGATGAACTCGTTTAAGAAGGCTCCAATTTCAAAGAAGCTTGGTGGATGCGTGCACATGCTTTCGGCCAATAAAGCTCAGCGGAACCGGGTCTCTTATTCAACAATAAAGTATCCATACAAAGACCCGAACGAAGGCCGGATAAAGCGTACTGTCTATTGTCGATAAGCAAAACCAAGCATTGTCAGCGTGCTAGCTCGACCCACCTGCTGTAGTGTTCACGCGAAGCGACGTCATATCTACGGAGGTCGTCGGCCAGGCTTCCGGGTGAACCGCCGATGTCATAGACCAACAAAACCATAGAAGCTCTATCCGACCTGTACACGTTCTTCCAATTCCCTTTTTTCTCCTTTCCGATTTTTGATTGATACCCGTCTCCTAGGTTCGCATTTCAATTAATCCTAGCGCTCAGGAAGCAGCAGTCACAAGCCAACTCCTTCCAGCCAGCGAAGGAGCAGAGGAACGAAACAGATAACAAAGGAAGAAGCCAATCGAAGCTTCGGTCAACTCACAATGTCGGGCAAATTGGAGGCAATCAAGCCGCAGAAGAAGATTGAGCTCTTCTCTGCCAATTACTTTGCAGCATGCACTGTTGGCGGTATCATCGCGTGCGGGCCCACGCACACCATGGTCACGCCGCTGGATTTGGTACGTTGAAGTTTGACTTAGCTTCAAGGGGTGTCAATCAAAGCCTTGGAATCTCCAATCGCATATATTCGAACATTTTGAGAGAGTTTAAAGCTAAACGTCTACCCAGGTCAAATGCCGTCGCCAGGTAGACTCGTCACTCTACAAGTCCAACTCCCAGGCCTGGAAAATGATCTACTCCAAGGAAGGCCTGCGCGGCGTGTTCTTCGGCTGGACGCCCACTTTTATTGGCTACTCCATGCAAGGCGCTGGAAAGTATGGCTTCTACGAGGGTTTCAAGTACCTCTACGGCGACAAGCTTGCACCCGGTCTACCCAAACAGGTCGTCTATCTCGCTGCATCAGCTAGCGCCGAGTTTCTCGCAGACCTCGCATTGTGCCCCATGGAAGCCATCAAAGTGAGGATGCAAACTACTCTGCCTCCATTTGCACACACGCTTCGCGAGGGGTGGGCAAAGGTCATCAAAGAGGAGGGTGTTGCCGGCTTGTACAAGGGTCTTTATCCGCTCTGGGCTAGGCAGATTCCATACACGATGGTCAAGTTTGCGACGTTCGAAGAGACTGTGACACAGATTTACAAGTTCTTGGGCAAGCCAAAGGATTCATACAATGGACTGCAGCAAACCGGTGTTTCGTTCCTCGGAGGCTACATTGCTGGTATTGGATGCGCTGTTGTTTCTCATCCTGCGGGTACGTTTGCTTTGTCGAAGACACTTTTGCTGAACAAATTGCTGATACCGATTAGATGTCATGGTCTCAAAACTGAACAGCGACCGCAAGGCTGGTGAAGGCGCGGGCCAGGCTATCGGCAGGATCTACGGCAAGATCGGTTTCAGTGGTTTGTGGAACGGACTGCCTGTTCGTATTTTCATGATTGGAACGCTTACTGCTTTCCAATGGCTCATCTATGACTCTTTCAAGGTCTATTTGGGTGTAAGTTTACCTAGGTTCTTTGGCTACCGTTCACTGCTGATATAATCATAGCTTCCAACCACAGGAGGTCACTAAGATGTCTACCGACTGTGCCATTGAATAGCTAAGACGGTAAAACGATTACAGGGCCCAGAGATAGAAGAGACGCCGAGAGATCTTTTAGGATCCGGCTAGATACAGATATTCCTGACGGCTTAGCACCGTCCAAATCAGTTTCGAGGAAAGGCACTTGTTCGATAGGTTATAAGGGAAAGGCGTTCTAGAGCATGGCACGGATCCAAGTATATCGATTCGAACTTCAACTATTCTTAATTCCCAACCTTCATAAAAACCTCCCGTTCTCTGTCCATCCCCTACAAGAGCAACTTCTCCCTATTCCTCTCCACCGTCTCAAAATTCGTTCCCGGCCCATAATTAAACATAAACAGGGACCTATCAACACATCAGCCCCGGCTCTAACCCCCCTTCCCATCGAACCCCCCACCACAAGACAAAAAGAAGAGAAAAACACTCACCGCGGACTCTCCAACCTCGCAACATTAACCACCCTCTCAAACAACTCCGTCTGCCCCGGCACAAGCCTCAATCCGCTCCCCACCACAATCCCCGCAAACTCGCCACCCCGCAACGTCGTCGTCAACCACTCCAGCCCCGTCCCCGCGTCCTCGGCGTCCATGTAGTACAGCGTTACGGCCCAGCCCGCGTCGCGGATGTGCTGGGCGTCGGCTTCGACTTTGGCGGTGATTTCCTCGGGCGTGCCGTATAGGGTGCGGAAGTAGGGGGGCACGGTGTTTGTGGGGAGGAGGCCTGTTAGTAGGATTTTGGTGGTGTGGGGGGTGTTTGGCATTTTTGGTGTTGTGGTGAGGATTTTTGGGGGGATTTTCTTTTGCTGGGAGGAGGGATGAGATGTGTGGGAATAGGTATGGTATTGGGTTTGTGTGTGTGTAAGTGATGCAGGTGATGGTGGTTGTTGATCTCGAATTCGTATATAGTCCGTCGAGGTCGTCCTTTAAATACAATCAAACACTGAAACTTACAAGCATATATACATCCCTACATACACACCAAACCATGACATCGACGCCCTCCCAGCGGAGTTCCACTCCTCTCCACCGCAGTCTCGCGCTCTGCTTTCCCCGAATTATCTCATCGTCCATACTAAAACTCGCAGTGCGTGTGTTGCTCCTAGTCGTGTCCAGCTACCACCGCTACGTGCGTACCGCAGTTCGCTCTCTTGTGCGACGCGAGATGCTGACCAAAAAAAGTATATTGTTAATAATAATAAGATGCCCAGATGGTGGTCTGCTTGGCATGTTGGTAAGAAGATCGTCGTGGACGCTGGCTAGATGCGGGGGGGTTCCGCGCGGAGTTTCCTCCTGGGTACTTAGGTACCTTGGGTGGAACATGAGTGGGGAACTTTGGTGGAGAGATGATTGACGTGCGTTCTGGAAGGGGAGAATCACTAGCCATAATGCTGATTTAGCATTGACATTGATTATCATCGGATTTGCCAATGTGTACATTTGGGCGTAGATTATGGCCACGAACAGACAATACAAGCTGAAAAAATGCAAAGCGTTGAATTCGTTCATCCTAACATCCTTTCAAAATACAGCCGCCAAAGATACACCATCAATCTCGTAGCCAATACTCCGAACCCGAACTTTTCCAGGACCAGAACCAAAAGCCGCCAAGGTATGCGTAAAAAAGATCATATCATTAAGGAGCACGCCCAGAAGAGAAGGATCACGCTGCATCCGTAACACATCCCTCGCTGGCATTCTTCACGAACCTGGCGTACTTGAATAGCGTGCCCTTCTGGTACTTGAGCGCTGGTGCCTTCCAGTTCTTTCGCCGTTCGGCGAGCTCTTGCTCGCTGACTGCAATGTTCAACTCGTTTGATTCGGAGTCGATGGTGATTTCGTCACCGTCTTGGACAAGACCGATGGGGCCACCTTCTTGGGCCTCGGGCACAATGTGTCCGATCAAGAAACCGTGGCTACCACCACTGAAGCGACCATCAGTGATAAGAGCAACATCCTTTCCAAGACCGGCACCCATGATGGCGGAGCTAGGCTTCAACATCTCAGGCATGCCGGGTCCGCCCTTAGGACCCTCGTAACGGATGACAACAACGGTCTTCTCGCCCTTCTTAATCTCCCCGCGCTCGAGAGCGCTGATGAACTCGTCCTCGGCATCGTAGCATTTCGCCTTGCCTGTGAATTGTGTGCCTTCCTTTCCAGTAATCTTTCCTACGCATCCGCCAGGAGCGAGAGTACCACGAAGGATTTGCAAGTGGCCGCTTGTCTTGAGAGGTTCGCTGAGTGGTCGAATGATCTTCTGATCAGCGGGGAAGTCCTTCACATTCTCCAAGTTCTGCTTGAGAGTCTTGCCAGTGACAGTCATCTGGCTGCCATCTAGAAGACCTTCCTTGAGCAGGAACTTGAGCAGTGAGGGTGTGCCGCCGATGTCGTGGACATCAGCCATGACGTACTTGCCAGAAGGCTTCAGATCCGCCAAGAGCGGGATACGATCACTGACGCTTTGGAAGTCGTCAATGGTAAGCTTGAGGCCGACCGAGTCAGCGATGGCGATCAAGTGGAGGACAGCGTTGGTCGAGCCACCAGTAATGCTAATGACGACCATGGCATTCTCGAGAGCTTGGCGGGTCAAAATATCGCTGGGTCGGATGTCTTCCTTGAGCAGGTTTTTGATGGCACCTCCGGCAGCCAAACACTCTAGCATCTTAGCTTGCGAATTTGCCGGGTTTGATGAAGAGCCAGGCAGCGACATGCCCATCGTCTCGATGGCCGTGGCCATGGTGTTGGCGGTGTACATGCCTCCACAAGCGCCCTGACCGTTGCAAGCATGTCTGATTATATCGAAGCGCTGATCCTCGGTAATCTCGCCCGTGATGAATTGGCCATAGGCCTGGAATGCGGAGACAATATCGATTGACTCATTGTTCATGGTTGTAGCGCAGCCGGGCTGGATAGTTCCGCCGTAGACCATGAGTGACGGCCTATTCACACGACCCATGGCCATGATGACGCCGGGCATGTTCTTGTCGCAGCCGGGGATGGAGATGTTTGCATCATACCACTGGCCGCCCATGACAGTCTCGATCGAGTCTGCAATGATCTCGCGCGACTGCAGCGAATAACGCATGCCCTTGGTGCCCATGGAGATGCCGTCGCTCACACCAATCGTGTTGAACTGCATTCCCAGCAGCCCCGCGCGCTGCACGCCCTCCTTGACCTTGTTGTTCAGGTCCATCAAGTGCATGTTGCACGGGTTACCCGAATACCACACCGACGAGATGCCGACCTGGGCCTTGTTCATGTCGTCCTCGCTCATGCCGGTCGCGTACAACATGGCCTGCGAGGCACCCTGCGACTTGGGCTGTGTAATGTTCCTGCTGACGGAATTGAGCTCATGGTCGGCTTTGGCGGTGCGGAGGGCAGTGCTCGAGAGAGCTCGACTGGCAGCAGTTAGTCAAAGCGCAACAGTCACAATATTGGGGGGCAAAAATTACACAGACTGCCATTGTGCCCGCGACGAGCACTTTGAGCGCAGAAACAGACGTCCAGAGCGTGCGAGAGACATTGTGGCCGGCTGCACGCGGTGGTCGAGGGCGGCGGGCACAATTTATGATGCGGCCTCGGAGCTTGCGGTCATCTTCGCGGAGTCGCTCTTCTTTCCGGGCTGCTTCAGCCAGCCAATCAGAGCCATTGTGATGATGCACCTCTACTCACCGTCCTTTACCCAACCACTACCTCACCTCGACGCCATCATAGTGCGTAGCTCTCGAGTTCTTACTGGCCACGACCAAGCTACCCTCATAGTTGAATACGAATCTCTCGTTTGCCGCTTTCAAGTCTGCCATGTGCTTTTTCGCCATGAGACTCAGGGTAAAGGTCACAAAGCACAATGCCTGCTTCACGCACCACGACTGTCGCACGGGCATTGTACCTGACTTATTGCTATTGTAGACAATAACAAGCTATCCGCTATTCAATGTTCAATAAGTTCTCTTCTGACAGCGCACGTACAATGTTGTGCTGCAATGACAGTTCCTTTGACTCAGCCTTCACAGTTCCTCTATTCAAGTCATAGAACAAACATATCATTTCTTACCCTCTACCCCTCTATTCCCTCAGTCTTCGCTCTTTGCTCTTACTACTCCTATGCAATCCCCCTCCTCTTCGATCTCGAGGCTATCAGCAATATCGCAAACATGAAAGTGTTAACCCTTCTCCTTCTTGCACCTTATCTCGCGCAGGCCGCAGACAAGGCAGACAAGGTCTACACAGGTTTTAACTACGGTGCATTCTGGGGCCACCCGGACAATGCCAAACACAAAGAGGACTTCCTAGACGGCTTTGGCTTAGCAAAGAACCTCAGCACCAATATCGCCTTCGACAGCGCACGTCTGTTCACGTGCAAGCAAATGGGGACTCAGAATGAGCCAACTGAAGCTTTTGACGCTGCTGTTGAGTCAAAGACGAACCTACTCCTAGGTTTCTGGATCACGCCCGGAAAAAAGACCGACTCACACGTAGAGTTGTTGAATGATGAATTCACCGCCCTTGAGAAGGGGTTCGACAAGCATGGTCAAGCCCTTGCTGACCTTGTCATTGGACTTTCTGTCGGAAACGAGGATGTATATCGCTTCAATGATCCAAATCAAATCGGTGTCGCAGGGGAGACTGTTTCACAGGCCATCACGGACGTCAAGCAACGCATCGCCAACTCGTCAATAATGGCCAAGTATATGCAGGACAAGCCGATCGGCCATGTTGATACAGCACACAACATTGTAATCGAGGGAGCTGATTTCATCGGTATGACTGCGTATCCATACTGGTCGGGTCAGGACATCACCCAGGCAAAGACCAGCTTTCTTGGGTCACTGGAGGACGTCAAGAAAAAGGCAGGTAGCATTCCTGTCTGGATTGCTGAAATGGGTTGGCCATTCGAAGGCCCTCCACGCGGACCAGCAGACAAACCAGCGATCGCAAGTGCAGAAAACGTGCAGAAGTACTGGGCCGAAGTAGGCTGTGAGCTCTTTGGCAAGTACAACGTGTTTTACTTTCAGCTGCTACGAGACTCGACTTCTGATCAGCCGGACTGGGGTTTGATTGATGCCTCCACGCGCCAGCCTCGCATCAACAACCTCAGCTGCCCCAATATGTCACCAATTAGCTCAGCGCTCCCAACGCCGCCAGATATGGTATCTTCAGCGGCCCCAACACCATCACCAGAGACACCACAAACCACGGACACGAGCACGAGCACTGCGCAAGTCAGCACAGTCATACCCTCAACGTCACCACTCGAAACCTCAAGCAAGGTGAAAAGCACGACGTACATTCAAACCACCGTTACTGTGACAGTCCAGCCACAGGATGAGGCGTCATTTCAAACAGAGCTTGAAACTGTCACTATGACCACGACCACTACGGTGTTCACGATAATTACGCAGTCGCGTCAGGGCGGCGTGCTCGAAGCAACCCCAAGTCCTCCGGCACCACCACAATCAAGTCGCTCAGAAGACATGTTTGCCCTTCCCATCGAGACTTCGATTTCCCCACCGCCAGAGACCGCATCAACAAGCACGCCTCTTTCCGACCCTGCATCCCCCAGCTCCCCTCTCCCAACGCCCACCGCGCCAACACCCTCCGCCCCTGCATCTAGCCAACCCGCTCCTCCTCCCCAGGTCTCCTCATCAACGCAATCCACTCCCGCGTTAGTCACAACGTCAAGTGCAAACGCCACTCTGATCCCGCGCCCACAGCCTTCTGGCGCACCCTCCAGCGGAAAGATGACGGGCTTCACTTGGCCGCCTCCGGCTCACCGGCCTACGGGGCAGGCTGTGGCGCGCCGGGATGAGGCGAGTGGGCATGCGCGACGAGGATGGACGTGGTGGCAGTGGTGGTAGATTTAGGTGTCTGTCTGTATGAGTATGAAGTTGCTGTAGTGTAGGTGTTGATATGATGGTGTTGAATGGTATGATATGGGGAGTATGGATATGTTAGTTTCATTGATGTTGTTGTGGGGAGCGAGTACATGGTGTTTGTAGCATGGGAAAGTCTTCACAATTTACGGATTACAGTATTACATATTCTTACGTATTCTCGCGTCTACGTTCAACTGAGTGATGTTTTGACACCAGAACAACATACCCGGTAGAGCCTTCACGCTCACAAGAGTAACTTGTCTAATTACAATAAAGCTTACAAAATAGCCATGTACAGCGCAGCTACATCAAGCTGCTTGCATTGCAGCCGTATATTTTGAATGTTCCTTCTAATGAATATTGCGAAAAGGAATGTCTATGAATCTTCCTCGCCGCATAAAGGAAGTTGGACAGAAAAAATGTATACCATAACTATACAAAAGGCGCTGTTTTTCTCTTTTACAATCGATGAGTCTTGCGACGAAGGATTTGACGTAGGATGGCGAAGAAACTTTTCCGTAAAGAAATAAAGGTCAGCACAAAGTCTCGACCAACGCCATTTGTTTGGTAACCCTTCTTAGGAAAAATAAACTCCAAGCTTGGAAGATAATTGAGTTCGACAGGGGTTCTTTTGGTGTACATTGTGTGTGCTTCATTGGTAATTATGTGGTTTTGGTTGTTCAAATGCGGGTATAACTGTGTGTGCCATGTTCCACCATAAAACGAAATCTAAAGATTGCCCCAGCCAGCTATTTTATGCAGTAACGAATGGCTGAGCCTCGTCTCGCCCGCCGCCAATTCGGAATCCATGGGGCGCCAAAGCAGGTTCGGGATCAGGCATGAAAGCATGGTTCGAGAAACCGGGATACGTTGGCTCCAACGCCAACGGGTCAAAGCTTGCAAGTATGTCGAAAGGCTCTGAAAAAGGCTCTTGGAGAAATGCCATGGTTCCAAGATTGTCGAACGCCGCGCTTGGAGGGCCTGTGAGCGACCCTTGTGTGAACGGCCCGTTGATCCCAGGTGTGGTCTCATATCCAGTATCCATGATGTGAGTTCTCGCCACCGCAGCTTGCGTCTGGAGGACGTCTAGGATATCATGAACTCTCGAGCGAACATGAGATGAGAACGCGTTGAGCTCATCAGGTTCCATGTATCTTGTCCTTTGTATCAAACTTTGCATGGAGACATCGAGTTGATTGAACGGCTGCTGGACATGTTCAGAGAGCATTTGACTGAACAGGCCAATCGCGACTATTTCGGCATCTCGGTCAGTAGCATTGACTGCTGAGGAGTGCGCAATACTCGTTGGTGGTGGGCCGTCGATTGCAGCCGGTAGATTTTGCTCTAAAAAAGAGTTCCCGGCATTGAAAGAGTTGAAATCAAAATCTATGTTTTGAGGTGACGGGCGACTGAGTGAAGAATCTGGAGGATTTGCAGCCGTCCAGTCATTGTTGCCAACATCTACGCGATGTAGTTAGCTCTTGAAAGTCTGTCAGAATTAGAGCATCATACATGGACTAGGAATCCTTTCTGAGTAAGGGCATACTGTTCTGTAGAGACTTCTCCAGTGTTCGGCGACGCGTAGCTTCCTGGGTTGCGGTGTTCGAGGACAATGGCCAGGATGGTGGAAGTTTTGGTAGTGTATCGGATCCATGGTGTATTCCCAGCACTGTCGGCAAAGCATTAGACATGATCGCGACTCAGGATGGGTCCGGGTCTTCAAATGCTGTGTGATGCCCCACATATTTGGCGCCCCTTGGAAACCACACCGATTCCCGCGATTGTGGACTTCGCTGTCTTTTTGGAATGGACACCCAAGTAATGGAGCAGCATTCATGGTATCATTTCTCTTTTCTTTTGACTCTTGGATGTTCTCGAAAGATCTTGAGTCTCGCCCGTTATAGCCATCGGTCCTGGACTGATTCAAGCTTGGATTACCTGAAGTATTGTTCTCGAGTGGAAGCCAAGACGAGTCATTTTGCGGAGTAGTATGATCATTATTTTGTGTGATCATACAGACTTTGGCGTCTTTAGTTGCTCGATGAGCTGTGTTGTTGGCTGCTTGGACCAAAGAGGTTCCGAAATTAAGTCTCCAGGCGTTTTCTAGTGTGGTGAGGGCATTTTGGATTCCTGATACTACGTTGTCTTCCGGGCTAATTTGTTAGAAAGTGTAGTGTAAGCGTGGCAATATTTTGTACTCACAAACGGCTTGTCAAGTTATTCGTGATGCGGCGGAGACCATCGAAGAAATCGACTGATCTTTGCGGGTAGACGTTTGGATCTAAGTTGTTAAGAAGAAACAACAGCCGGTCCTGTGGAATGATCGAGCCATCGGCATCAATGAGACGTGGATGAGATGGTCCGTTGAAAATCATCCTGGAGTTGTGCGGCCGGTGTTCTTCTCTCCATTTTTGGGCGTCAAAGTCTACCCATGATCCCATAGCACGCAAGAACATGTCATGGTTCATGAACTGAGTATCGTGCCCTAGTTCGATATTCTTCGCCTTCGTGACATTGAACATGGAAGCGTCGTCTGACTTACTTGCAACACGATCAGAAGGCTTTGCGGTCTGGAGGGAAGGTGAAATGGTACTGAGCTGACTGCTAGTTGACGATGATTTAGTTTGGGACACATGTCTTAGCCGTATATGAACAGAAACTTGTTTTAGGTGGTCTTTGCCCGTGAAAGAGACGCCACAGAATGCACAGATGCTTCCGGGCAGCTGGTAATAGAGTCAGCAGAGTCCGATGATTAGTTAAACGGAGTACTTACACGAACACAATGAACAGTCCACGGTGCATCTTTCATATCTTCCCCCAGAAATTGATGTATAGGGTCATGTTCTGCGAGGCGTTTGAGGCCACGACTGAAGTTGAATCCACCGCCGATTTTGGAGAGTTTGGGTACAAAGTTAATGCAAATGACTCCGGGATTTCCTTTGTTTGCCTCTACACAGCGCTCTTTTGGTTTTTGAATGTCTGTTAAGAGTACAAAGTCCTTAGATTGTGGCTCTAACCGTGACTGATGTGGAGAATCTTGAGCAGTGCGATCTAGGTGCGGGAGAGCATTGGAGTCTTCAAGGTTTCCCAATCTATCATTCATGCCGTCCAAAGATCCTGGTGTACACAACGACTCTGTTTTGGCGACTCTCGTTTCGTCATCGTAAAATATGATTGAGTCAGAGTTTTGGACGGATCCACAGTCAGTACGGGTCGAAGTAAATGACGAATCGACCATAGTAGTGCTCAAATCATCAGCATCTGACATTGACACCGAGGTGAGGCTTGATATAATAGGCTCGCGGTTGAAGACAACATATGCAGTGCTCGATGATGCCTCGGGTGCGAATGTCGTTTGGAGGGAATTCTCCTTGTTGGACTTTTTATCGATTGAGGGTGGCTGGCGTTGCGAATGGCGCGCCTCATCTTCGGACTGAATAAAGGGACAAGGCTCATGGGAATCGTCTGTTGACATTGTCACAGCTGATAGTCGTGGGGAGGAGGGGAGCAAGCAAAGCCCGAGCTAGATCGATATGTGGGATATGTATAACAGAAGGGAAATCGATACATGATACCAAAACCGCCGAGTCGAATTAAATCTAGGGAAACATGTGTAATGGAGAGCAGTATCTGTGGTATTTCTGAAGAAAGACGGATGATCAGCCAAGGTATGCAAGATTTCTGTCGTTGATCCTGCGCCTGCCAATGAGGTCAGTGTATAGAGAGCCACCATATGCAGCATTCACTGCATGGCGCAAGAATTATGCACGATCCCTGCCAGTGAGGCTTGGCGATCTTGACCGGATGTCCCTGATACGAAGAACCTGAACGCGCTTCGTTCGAATCTGGTGAAGACAGCAAGAATATCTATGTAATTAAGGGCTATACGATTGTCTTACCCAGCTTTGGGAGGATGCCGTAGCGTGTTGTAATTTTACCTGCCGATATCTAGCTTTAGCAATAGTGTGAATGGAAAAACCTGCCAGGTAAGAGAACATGTCAAGCGTATGTTGAGGAAGTTTGCTAGGAAAATAATGGCAGAGGTTTGTTCAAGGCAAGGGCATGGTCGGTGGCGTGAAAAGCAGGAAAGAGTGATGAAGATAATCTTGGCGAATCCCAAATAAGCGCCCACACAGTGAATGTACACCTGGCCTCCTTTCAAGTCTTCTTGATTGTCGTAACTTCTCTGATTCTTGTTACATTACGGATACAAATATCAGCGCCTGTCGCACATACAAGATCCGTTCAATAAATCTCTCATTTTCTATCGTGCTTACACACTTCCCTCTCCTCGCCCCATTGCTCCTTCAACCCCGATCCCTAGATCTCAACACTGAATCTCGAAAAACCAATGTTTTTTTGTCTAACTACATGTCTCCTCTAACATAAACATGTCTCCATTCTTGAAGCGAAGCGAAGGAAAGTAACGTAACGAATCGGAACATGACATGACATGATTGACTGACCAAGTACGTACTAACGAACAAGAACAAGAACAATCGGACGAGGACGAAAATGCGAATACAAAAACAGCGCAGAAACCCCACAAAAAAAGCGAACTAAGAACAACGATGACAACGATGGTTTTTATCCCATTTTCAAAATCTTTTACTTTCCTTGCGTGGAAAGAATCTACGCAAGTAGTCTGCAGCCAAAAAAAAAAAAGGTATATGTAGAAGAAGAAGATGTTAAAAAAAAAGCGGCGGTTTTGCACCGCAGAAGGGGAAACAAGGTTGGAAAAGAATTGGGTGTGTGGGATATCAAAGAAGCAGTCAGTCGACAGCGAGAAAAAAACTAAGGTAAAAAGGGGAGACCATAACGAACAAAGCTGCAAAGTCGCAGCACGTACAAAACACACAAAACCCCCCTCTCGAGACGCACACACACACACACCATATCAGATCTTCATTAACGGTCACCTCGCCCCCCCATCCAACTCAACAACCTCGTCCTCGGGCCTCTTCCTCAGCCCCCCCTCAACCCTCACCCCGTCCTGCACCCACTCCAACCGCTCAATCTCCTCCAGCCCTTTCCGTCCCCTCGAAACCTTCTTCAGCAAGCCCTCGACGCACTCGCGCGCCCCACCCCACTCAGCCCCCTTCTCGGCATCCCACTCGCCGTCGTCGTCGCCGTACGTGACCCAGCTCCAGTCGCAGCGTGCGATGCGGTGCGCTGCGCGGCTGCGCGACGCTGCTTTGCCCGGGGGCGGGTCGAAGGGGAGCCGGCCTTCCATGAGGGCGTAGAGCAGGACGCCGAGGGCCCAGGCGTCTGTTGCGCGGCCGTCGTAGGGCTGGCCGAGCAGGATTTCGGGGGCCGCGTAGTCTTCGCTTCCGCAGCGGGTGGTGAGGAGGGGGGATTCGGGGGGCGCGGGGATGCGGCGGGAGAGGCCGAGGTCGGTCAGTGTGGCGATGGCGTGGGGATGGGTTTGGGGGTTTTTGAGGAGGGGGACTGTGGCGATGGGGATGTTTAGGAGGACGTCTGGGGTATAGTTAGTATGGTTTTGTGCTGGGGGTGCTTACTCTGTGGTGAGCCGCTAGTGAGCAGTACTTTCTAGCTTGATGTCGCGATGGACGATGAGTTGGGTGTGAAGATATCTCACGGCGCTGACCATTTCGGCAAATATGCGTTGGACGATGTTCACTGTGAGTTTGTCGCGATGGCTACTGGCGACATCAAATAGGTCTCCACCAGGACAGTACGTAAGCACAATGAGTGCTTGGTTGTCATCGTGGTCAAAGGCTTGGAGGTGTACGAGCGACGGGTGTGATATCGATCGGAGCATTTCTACTTCTCGCTTGAGGCTCAATTCTACTCGCTCTTCATCGGCACCCCCAGCAGGACCATGTTCACAGACTTTGATGGCGACTAATTTACGAGGATCTAGATGTTGCTCGTCCAGTGGATCCTTGGCCTTTGTCTTCTCGCACGTGGCCAAATAGACTTTACTGAAGGTGCCTTGGCCGAGTTGTCGGACAGGGCGCCAGAGCTTCTTCGTCTTCTGCGGACCATGGCGCACGACTATGTACTGTTTCTTGTCCTCTTCCGTCACGTCTTCTTCCTCATTGTCAGTCACACTACGATTGCTGGCATTGCTTGCGGGCGGTGTTGGGAAGCCAGAAGGGGCTGGGACTTTTGCAGGCACAAGGCCTCTTTGTGTTGCAAGATATTCTTCACGTTTGAGCTGCTGCTGCATGTTCCTGTCCAGTTCAGGGGCGGCACTGCCAATTGTGACCTGCCGAGGACGGGCATTCTGCATCGAGTCTGGTGTGTACTCGCTCAGGCTTCTGTTCCTCTCGCGCGCTGCTTCATTATTCTGCTGCGACTGCGCGTTGGCTGCGGCTGCTTCCACGCCCACCGTCTTTAACCGCTGATAGCTCTTCTTCTTGAGCGAGGGCGAGGGTGACAAGGAGCCCTTGCTGAACATGGCGAAGGAGTCATCGCGGAACGAGCCCGAGGCGCCTCTGGAGCGGGGACGGACGGCTGCTCTCTGCCATGGGCCAGGCGAGTCGCTCATCACCAAGGGAGAGGGAAGTGGGGTGATGTCGCCAAGGGCGTTGAGTGCGGGCGAGGAGAGGGCGGAGCCCGGCGACAGAGATCCCAGGCTGTTTGTCGACCAGGCGGACCTGAGGTAGCCTTCGTGGTGGATTGCAATCGGCGCGGTGGCCGACTGCCGTCGCGAGTCACCCTCCAGGGTGGAAGGACTGAGGGAATTGAATGAGGGACCAGTCAGGGCAAGGGAGCGGTCGTCCGTCTCGAGCTTGAGGACGGTCGAGGGCGCGCGGACGTGGTATCGGGGCAGGGAGGGGTCCGTTGGGCCTGCGTCGAGGGAGAGATGGGAGTTTGCGAGGGTCGAGGCGGCATTCGCATTCGCATGCGCCGGGGAGTCGAGGGCGGTTTCGAGGGCCGTGTCTGCGTGCGACTCGTCTTGTCGTGTGTGGGCCAGGCCGGGGCCGGGCAGCAGGGTGGAGGAGGCGAGAGCCCGCGAGGATGACGGGCCCTCCATGGTGATGTATCGCGGCGGGCGGGCAACGTCTGGCTCACTCGCTGCGCCAGTCAGTCTGCGGGTACTGCCAAACTTGGACGTGCACCTCCGGCACTGCTAGCGCGCCGCTCGACGACGCCGGCCCCTCGGGAATCACAGGTAAGCTCAGAGCGGAGAGCCACAACGCCAGCCCTGCTGCTCCAAGCGGCAAGGCGCATGCCGAGGCCAGAGCCAACAGGCTCAACAGGCCAAGTGATAACGTATCATCAGGTACACTCTCTTTGCCATCCACCTACATGGTACAGGACCTGCTGCTTCTCGCCCTCTATCTTGTATCCTTAAATTGGGCTCCTCTCGTTGTGCCGTGGTCCCACCGAGTAGCCAATGACACAAAAGACGCTTTCTACTAAACCGTCCAGCCTATGAGAAGTCATGTTTTGCGCACTTCGATGGCACGCGGCGCTGGGTTGGCTACCTAAGTAGCCATCTGGCCCAACTCCCCACGCAAAACCATGGTACAAGCGTGCTCGCGCATACAATGCTTTCCCGAGTCGGCACCGTGACATGTATGACTCGTACACCACCTCACTACACACATGTCACTTGATACACAGGGAACTACCTCATGTGCCAAATCTGGCTTTATATTTTTGTGTGAATCTAATCCTACAGCGGCAGTACTGCGTTCGCCTCAGCTAAACTTTGGCTGCATACTTGCAAATCATCAGACATCAACGCCAGTGGGGTCCTACATGCATCGCGTGAAGCGAAATTTCCCCAAATTTCCACACCCCATTCAACTTTCGCAGACCGTCGCTATGATCACTAATCGTAATCTGTATTATAGAACATGTGATGATCTAGACTCGTGACCAGATCTGTTTTCCACACCCGTACCATGCCTAGAGGCAAGAGGAACATGAGCCCGCCATCTTCCCTACTGCTTTGCCGGAGCTTGACCGAAGCCATACGAATCATCGGGAGAAGCAGGAGAGTAGTTGTACGAAGAGTAGCCACCGTTATAGCCGTTGTTGAAGGGTCCACCGCTGGCAAATTGGTATGGGTTCGTGGAATAGGGAGAGCGACCCTCCTTTCCATTATTGCGGCCACCATGGCCACCATAGCCACCACGACCGCCCCACTGCTGTCCATAACCATTGTTGTAACCTCCACGCGGTTCATTTGGGCTCTCTTGAGCGGCCACATTGCGACCATCGTGTATACCGGCATGGTGCATTCCCGGGTTGCGATTCATGTCGTCGGTGCCTTGCCACCAACCACCAAGTGAAGGCTGCGATCGAAGAGCTGGGAGAGAGCCCTGGGGTGGAGCGAGGCCTGCGAAGGCGTCCGCCGTGACTTGCTGCTGGCCAGCTGTTTTGGCTTCAGGCATCTTCTGCTCCTGTGACTTCTGCAAGGCCTGTACTGCCTGATGCAAGTCTTTGATGTGAGCCTCAAGTTCCAAAGTCTTCTTGTTGTTCGTCTCCAGGGCTGCGATGATATCCTTCTGGATGAGAGTTGCAAGATTGTCAAGCTTATCGTGCGTGCTATTGTGTTGCTTTGAATCCTGATCGGCCTTCTCGTGGCCGGCCTTCATCTGCAGCTTGAACTCGTCAAATCGAGCATTCACCAATCCCAAGAGTTCTTTATGCTTAGAGTCAACTGCTACAGATTGCTCCTTCTTGAACGCTTCGAGCAGATCCCAAGTGGTCTTGCCGACGACATCGAGGTGCTCATTCGTCATGTAGAAGTGGTCTTCCATAGTCTTGATAGGAACGACAGGTCCCATGGGGGTCCGAGGCGTAGCACCAGGGGCGAAAGCGGGCGACTGTGTGTGGTTGGGAGCTGCGGGCGTCCTGTGCAACGGACTAGGGACCGCACTGGGGCAGTTGGGCGCGAAGCTGTTGATGCTGTCGTTCCTACCCATATCGAGCCCACGCAGCATGTCAGTAAGCCGTGAAGACGATTGGTCGGGCATCAATCCCCGATGAGGAACGACCGTTTGTTGCTCTCCAAAACGCAGGTTGTGCATAGGCGTCATCGTGAGTGAAGGAATGTCGCGCGCCTGTGGCGTCAAAGCTTGTTGATCCGAGGCGTTGAAAACCTGTGCAGTAGAGGATTGCGGGTTGATGTCCTTGCCGTCGCCCTGGTACATCATGTCGATTGAGCCTGAGGACGAGTCGCAGAAAACCGGGGTTCTGAAGGCGGTCTTGAAGAGCAGGCGGTTGATGTCAGTCTAGTGAAATGTTAGCGCTGGGACGTTTAATATGAAAGCAGTGTGGGGCATGCCAAGCAAGGTGAAGGAAGGTGAGTAGGTGAAAGCGATTGGGAAAGTGCCAAGGGAATCACGCTAATGACGAACAAGTGAAGGCAACAACGGGCGCACTTACATTTTTTGACGGGGTCTCGCCTTCCGCAAACGACGAAGCTGAGAGAAGGGAAGGGGAGTAGAATCGCGGTTCCAGAGTCGGTCCTACTTTGCTGTGATTGTCACGATGCTCTTCGCCAGTCGACCGGGCAGCGCGAAGAGTGTACAGTGCTTCGACATTTTCGCCTACTGTTGTTATACGCTCGTCTCCGCTCGAAGAAGGCCACAGGATAGGCTTACCTTGAATCAAGTTGGTATAATCCGCAGCAGTATAGCGTTGAAAGGTTGGGCTATCACTACCAGTGTACGCAGAACCCTGATCAGGGTTAGCCGGAGACAAGGCAAACTCGGGATATCGCAGGCTCATGCCATTGTCATCACGTCCACCATAGCCTACACGAAGGTCTTCAGATGCGCGGGTTCGACGCAGTGGACTTCCGGGCTTGGGAGGAGTGTCTTTCGCCGGAGGCGTTGGTGGTCGCATTGACTCAATAGCCGGATTGTTCTCGAGTCCAAGCGACATTCCCCTAGGGACTGGTGGTTCATCGTTCTGAACTCGATCGGCCTGCATGTGATGCATAGACTTAGTCCGACGGTGTCCGCCAGGAGCATTCGACTCGGACGCCTTCTTTGATAGAGACTTTGATTGCTGGGTTGGGCGCGATTTCGGCACCGAAGGCGGCACAAGAGGAAGCGCTGGTATGATGGGACGAACAGCAATGATGGTTGGGTTGCGAGGTGCGGTTCCCAAAACTTGAGCTGCCTTGGGCGGCATTGAAGGTGGAGGCGTTTGCTCTGCACGCCTGTTGAACAGATTGAAATTAATTCCAAACATCTTCTTTTTGGGGCTTTTGGTAGAATTGTCGCGGGACGACTTCTCACTCTTGGTGGCATTTGCAGCGCGGCATTGAGCTCGCAAGTCTTCCCTGCGGATGTATGCGTCGCCTGCAGCAGTATCTAGTCATGATGTTAGCTGATGGTGTACAAAGGTGAGACTCTTATGATAATTACCTCGAATAGGCGTCGGCGGCAATTGACCTGTCTTCTTGAAGAGCTTCATCTCGTTCTTGGACTCTATTTCGCCTCTGCTGGTCCATTCTCCGAAATCAAACTGCTCAGCCTGTGCAGTGTCAATACCAGGCATGCTGCGCTGACGGCGTCGAGACTGAGTCGATGATTGCGGCTGACTGGATCCCGCAGAGCCCTGTCCTGCACTCGGGAGAGAACCAGGTTGATTCGTGGTCTTGCTATGCTGCGATTTTGAACGAGGCAACATACCCTGCTCTCGCGGAGATGCCATCGGCGTAGTCTTTGAAGGGAGTAGACTGTGCTGCGCCGCCTTAGATGATGTCCTTGGCTGCCATTGCGGCTGCGGCTGCGCTTGTCCGCTGCCCTCGCTCTTTTGCGTAGGTTCAGAAGCTGAGGACAGACGCGGGAGCGGCAAACCTGTCGTGTCGATCGCGGGTGGCCGCTTTTTGTTGTTGTCGCGTCGAGAAGACATGATCAAGACCTGGTGTGAGCTGTGGTAGACGCTGTTGTCTGTAGTGAAGGCGGAGCCTGAAAGGGAAAGCGGATGCAGTGAGATCAGTGACAGAATGCAGCAGCAACGGTATGATCTGTACAATGACCAGCCTCCAAAAACTAGTTGCCTAAAAAGCGGTGGGGTGGGGGTGGTGTGGTGGTGGACGACGGGAGAGCGCGCACAGCTTTGTTTCACTGTTGACGAGCAAACGCGTTAAAACTATTGCCAAGGGCAACGAAAAGACCCTGACGCGCTCAACGAAGGAAGGTACGGAAGCGAAAAGTGAAATATTACTCTTTACATGTAGAAGACTAGAGAAATTCTGGGCTACCGGGATCTGAGTACACTTTCACCTTCGCCGCGATTCGCCCATCGTAGCAGCCTAGATCCACAAGTTGCTGAAAGCACATGTTGTTTAGGCCTAAGCCATAGATATGAAATCACTTCACAAATCGTCACCTGCAAAGTGAGCGAATGAAGAACATGTCTAATTGTGTCAATGAGAACAGGATGAAGGAACATATCCATAGCTGAAAGAGAAAGATCGCTACCCACATCGATGGCGCCTGTATTCAAGAGGTATCCCAAAGTTTCACGCCGAATCAGAAAAGATGTGCAAACCAAAGCTCACCGAGATGCTGTCATATGCGATTGCTCCATACCCGGCTCTAGAGTACGAGGCATCCCCTGTTCTTCTTGGCTTTTCCTTCCTTCTTGGTCGTCGGAGGTTCCAAGGCAGCTACAATGGCCTATGAAAAGAATTAGAAATGCACCGAGCCATCAAGACTAGATTTGCTTACTTCATCGAAGACATCCTTCAGCTTGAACTGCGTCAGGGCCGAGCACTCTACATATTTGACTGCACCAAGCTCTTTTGCCATGTCGTTGCCAGCTTCCCACATTACCGGCTTCATCTTCTGCTTTAAAAGCTTGTCCTTGACTTGTTTGTCCTCACGTAGATCTACTTGGGTGCCGACAATCAGACAGGGCACTCCAGGGCAATGGTGGTGGACTTCCGGGAACCACTTCTCACGAACGTTCTCGAACGAAGCAGGTGATGTGACGGAGAAGCAGACGAGGAAGACGTCAGTCTGGGGGTACGAAAGCGGTCGGAGACGATCGTAGTCTTCCTGTCCGGCAGTATCAAAGAGGCCAAGAGTATAGGGCTCATCACCAATCCTTTACACAATCAGCACAGATTCCACCATGACGTTCAAGCCATGCGCCCGCGACACGTTCAACGCAATTTTCGGCGCACACCAAGAAGAACCAAGAGCAGAGGGGGGCTCACATGACGGTGACGGCATAGTTGTCGAAGACTGTGGGGACATATTCTGAGGGGAACTTGTTTGTGGTGTAGCTGATAAGAAGACATGTCTTGCCGACCGCACCATCACCGACGACGACGCACCTGCAGCGCAAGGGAGGTTAGTACACAGGCGTTACAATGCATGCTGAGAGGGAGGATGAAGCGGTATGTGACTGACTTGATGGTCGCAACAACCATGGTGGCCGAGGAGAGACTATGGAGGTGGTGCTACGAGAGAAGGATCCGAGGCGGCGGCGTTTGTTTCTCACGAGCGGAAACGAAGGGCAGAAGTGCAGGGTCGCGGGGAGAGCGTGGGTGTCGGGCTAAGAGGACGACTGGTTGCTATATCCAAACGAGGGGTAGGAATGAATGGCGCAGGGCTGTTGGAGAGAGCCGTTAGTCTCGAGCATGCGGGTGCAGTGGCAGTGACAGACGCAGCCGCGCATACCTTGGAGTCGTCGCGCAGACGGGCGGCGGCGTGTGCAACGCTGGCTTGTCGAGCGTGAAACTCGGAACGTTGGACTAGATCGGGGTTCAAGGCGGGCGGCGTGGGCGACAATGGGGCAGCCAGGCGCGACGGGGGGCGGCCAGGCGCGGTGAAAGGGACAAGGAGGGTGCAGACGCGGTGGCAGAGGACAAAGGGCGCGGGATCACAGGACAGCGTGGTGAGGATGCAGCGTGCGAGCGACGACGTTGATTGAGTGAGGTCGGCAGCGGAGTGCTGGAGCTGGGCGACGCCAATCTTTGGAAGCGGGTTAGGGCTGGTGCTGCGAGCTGCTAGCCCTGCATGGCCCGTTGGCCAGTAGCTCCAAAACGGCGTATTAATGAATGACTGGAGTCGCGTCTGCACAATTCGGTGCCTTATTTTACGGGCTGCTGGTGCGGGTGCTGCTGCTCCTGGTGCTGGCCAGGCCTGCCGCCCGCGCGGGAAAGCTAGCAAGCACTTAGATTACACCCAACGCGTGGCAGACGTATTTTGCTGTCCAAGAGCCGTGTTTCTGGTCGGCTCCGCGCGAGCCACTGCGTTTTGATTGAGGCACAGCGTCGTGGTGCGTTTGCTCGCAGCACCGCATTCCAGCGCGGCTGGTGCATACCGAGGGCGACAAGACGGCCACTTCACCCAGCAGCCCCAGATGCGGGACGCCATCCGTGTCCCGGTGCCCATCGTGCCATCCTCCTCGACTCGTGCGACCTCCTCCACGGTTCTGCGCAGATCTGGCCAAGTCCACTGGTTTAATACCCGAAGCACGCCAATATCGCGCGTCACGACAGCCCCATCGCGACTTGCCTACGGGACCGCTTTTATGCTGCAGACAGCCCGGCCGTCAGCCTTGAACCAGCTTCACGCAGTCAGACACGCATCACGGCCAATTGAGCTTCTGCTCCAAATATTGCCAATACCTACCTATTCGCAGGTGCTGTATTTGGGTCTTCACAAATCTCTCCACATCCAAGATGCATTGTCTTCGACAAATTCATCAGTCGCCAGCCAGCCAATCAACGACTAGCTTCTCCAGATACGCCCACTTCTCCCACATACTACTCCTTGATGATGGCAGTAATTTCCTCCTGTGAAGCATCCATAGAATACGCTTAGCATGCGAGGCCTGCTCCCAAAGTCCCCCGCCCGGATCCCATCAGTCGGTGTCCGATCACCGCACCACTCGAGCATTCATACCCCAAATAAACGTGGCTCAGATGCCTTTTTATAGACCTTCGGAGGGACGTCTGAAGTACGAGGTCATGTCCAGGTCCTCCTACACACACATCATGGAGCCTTCGTCATCTGCTGCAGGGCCTTGGGAACACTGTCACAGTACTCCACTATCCTCTTGCCCCAGTCCGCTCTGCCCCGAAGGTTCGCTGCTCGGTATGTTCTGTTACCATATTAAGCCCGAGATGTAGGCGAGGTCACGTGCTGGTGACTTGAAACTACTCATCAATGGTGTCTTCTCACGAGACTTTCCTGAAGCCAAACGACTACAGGGAAGTAGTAGCCCCAAGCTTTCCTCGCATATTAACACTTCTCATACTCATAGCGCATCAAGGTCAGTGAAGAAGGCATGAGGAAACTGAGTCCATAGCCCTCATACATATAGCTATGATCACGCAATTGGTTGCCAGTTCAAAAAGTCTTTTCTCAGGCAGTACCAATATTAATAGTGACGTACTGTTCCACATTGAAAGTGCATTGAAGTTCCGCTTCATGCTAACAAAGATCACATTAATCATCATGTTTCAGGCGCAAAACTGTACTAATTCAAATAGGAATGGTGGGTCGTACATCTGAGTGTGGCTGATCGAGAGGGTTGGATGGTAATAGCATAAGAATAGTCGGCCGAAGGCGCAAAATACATGCTCCGACAGGGTAACGACCAAAAACTTGCATTTCAAAAGTTTGGACTCGAGAATGAGTCAAGCAAGAAAGCGCATATCTATATGGTCAGAAGAGCCGCAGACATTGAGCTAAACGAAGTCTCATATCGACCTGGTCCAAGAAACAAGCTACCGAACATCTTGTGACAACAGCCCGGTAAACATTTCTACAATGTAACATTAACCTATGGTGGTCTGCAATGATGCATTGCGGATCATCAACGCTACCAATCCACCAATGGAGACAGCACCTACAAACGAATACTGTACGACTGAGCCGCACTTACCCCACAACTGACAACCTCGTTCAAATGTTATTCCCACATTAACAACCCAGTTATTGTGTTCCAAGTCATCGTCTACTCGTGACATGCTAGGCCATGATCTTATTCGCCCTCCATCCTTGTCACCCGGCTCTTTACCCTGGGAAAACGGGCCGCCACATACAACGGCTTCTTCGCCTCATTAATTCGAGCAACGGCCAATCTACATAACGCGTCATGGAGCACGCTGATGGGATGGCATACTGAGATCATTCGACAAGCCGAGGCTGCTGCCACCGACATCCAAGATGGGCCAAGTGAGCAATTTGAAAAGAACAATTTGGTCGGTTGATCTGGTTCCGAGGACGGTGTCATGAAGATACCTACTTAACATGTGTTGGTCCCTGAGAGAAGGGTGGTGGTTCCTCTTCTGGAAAGCTACTTAAGTAAGCAGGTACTGGATCATTCGAGTAACATGCGTGGATTTTTGCTCCCTTTATTAGCAACAGCAGGCATGTCGCGAGCGACTGGTATGTGCTTATTGCGAACATAGATTTTTTCTAACGAGTGCAGCTATTCCGTCCGATAATGCGTCTTCAAAAAGAGCCATCATTACCTGGGACGATGCATACACCAAGGCGACTGCTGCTCTGGCAAAATTGTCACAGAGTGATAAGATCGGTATCGTGACGGGCGTTGGGTAAGACTTATCTTCATGAAAAGCTAGGTACATCAGCTACTGACTGCTTATCTTTGATACTAGATGGCAAGGCGGTAACTGCGTTGGTAACACAAAGGCTGCGGGCTCCATTGGATATCCATCCCTGTGTTTGCAAGGTGAGTCTTTCTTCGGCTCTAATATCACTGTCTCTTCAAAAGTCCGAGAACAATGCTAGTCAAACGAGATCATCGGATACCATATTCGTAATTCCAGATCAACTAACGGTACATAGACGGTCCTTTGGGTGTGCGTTATGTCCAAGGTGCTACTGCTTTCGCCGCTGGAATTCACGCCGCCAGCACTTGGGACATTGATCTTGTTAGGGAACGAGGTTCTTTTCTCGGTGCAGAGGCAAAGCAACTTGGAATCCACGTCCAGCTAGGGCCATCTGCAGGACCTCTTGGCAAGTTTGCGCAAGGTGGCAGGAACTGGGAAGGCTTTGGTTCAGACCCGTATCTCCAAGGCATTATGATGGCTCAAACAATCGAGGGCATGCAGGAGGCCGGTGTCCAAGCAACCGCAAAGCATTTCATTGCCAATGAGCAGGAATTGAACCGGGAGACTATGAGCGCAGACGTGCCTGATCGAGTTCTGAGGGAGCTCTACGTTTGGCCATTTATGGATGCAGTAAAGAGTAACGTTGCTGCAATTATGTGCAGCTACAATAAGATTAACGGTGTGTGGGCCTGCGAAAGCGACTTCGTGATGAACAAGCTTCTCAAGGATGAGCTGGGTTTCCGTGGTTACGTTATGTCTGACTGGAACGGTAAGTCTATCGCCATTATGACATCTAACATTGACTGACATGGCAAAGCGCAACATAGTACTCTCGGCAGCGCCAACGGAGGTCTCGACATGACGATGCCGGGAACAGATTTTGAAAAGAAGAATGTTTACTGGGGACCTCAACTCCAAACCGCAGTCAGCAATCGCCAAGTTCAGCAAAGCCGCCTCGATGATATGGTCAAGAGAATCCTCGCCGCATGGTACCTCGTTGGCCAAGACAAGGGCTATCCCACTGCAACCTTCAACTCGTGGAAGATCGGAAGCCGTGATGTTGGAGGCACCCATAAGACAAACGTCCGCGCCATGGCTCGAGACGGTATTGTGCTCCTAAAGAACACTGGCGCTGCCCTACCTTTCCAGAAACCCAAAAGCATTGCCGTCATTGGATCTGATTCCATTGTTGCACCCAAAGGCGCAAATGCATGCGTGGATCGTGGCTGTAATGATGGAACACTTGCTATGGGCTGGGGGTCAGGCTCAGTGGAGTTCCCGTACCTAGTCGCTCCTCTCGATGCGATCAAAGCACAGGCTCAGAAAGATGGCACTACTGTCACAGCTTCATCCAACGACAATGCTCAACAAGGCGCCAGTGCTGCCCAAAACGCTGAGATTGCTGTTGTGTGCATCAACAGTAATGGCGGAGAGGGATACATCACTGTCGAAGGTAACGCGGGCGACCGAAAGAACCTGGACCCGTGGCACAACGGTAACGAGCTCGTGAAGGCTGTGGCAGCCGTCAACAAGAAGACGGTCGTCGTGGTCCACAGTGTAGGCCCTATTATCATGGAGCAGTGGATTGATAACCCTAACGTTGTTGCCGTTGTCTGGGCTGGCTTGCCCGGTCAGGAGTCTGGCAATGGACTCGTCGACATCCTCTACGGCGTAGCCTCTCCATCCGGCAAGCTTCCATATACCATTGCAAAGAAGCCCGAGGATTACGGCACAACTATCGCCCGTGGAAACGATGCCTCATGGGATCTATTCATTGATTATCGTCGCTTCGACAAGAACAATATCGCACCACGCTTCGAGTTTGGCTTCGGTCTCTCCTACACCAACTTCACGTACTCTGACCTCACAGTCACAGGTGCGCCCACAGCCGGCCCAGCCACCGGTACCAAGGGCCCCGGAGGACCAGCAGACCTATGGGAGACAGTAGCAACCGTCACCGCCAAAGTAGCCAACAGCGGCGGCGTCGCGGGTGCTGAAGTGCCCCAGCTCTATCTGGGCTATCCGAGCAGCACCGGCGAGCCACCCAAGCAGCTTAGGGGCTTCACCAAACTGAAGCTTGCGGCGGGTGCGAGTGGGACTGCGACTTTCAAGTTGAGGAGGAGGGATCTGAGCATTTGGGATGAGAAGACGAAGCAGTGGAGCGTGGTTAGCGGCGAGTATGGAGTGTTTGTTGGAGCGAGCTCGAGGGATGTTCGGCTGACGGGCAAGATTACGGTTTAAGGATTTGTATAGTCGTTGAGAGTGTTGTATATATTTCAAGAAGGGAGTGGTAGCATGAACTGTTTGAATGCATTTATTAAAAGATGGTTGTATAAGGGGTGATTAATCTTGTGTATCCTGATTTCTGGTTGGTTGAAAGCAGACCTTGAGTCGATGATGAAAAGAAGTACACCAAACAGAGGGGGGATAATTTCATGGCGAACGGATTGAATGCACATAATAATCTTCAGCGAATGGCAATTAGTGATGATGAATAGTTCCATAATTTTTCCAATTTTCATTCCAACCTTGGGCCTTATTATGTATGTGTGCCGATATCGGTACTTGAGTATGCAAGGAGCGAGCGGAAGGACAACGTGGAGACGCGCCCTAGAGTCGACAGTCTGCATCGCTCAGGTAAACAAGTCCAAGTCGACATTTGGAGGGAGCTTTTTCTGTCTAGCTCGCGACCGTCGGCCGCCCCTGGGTGCAGATAAGACGGTTTGATAAGCGGCGTCGCCAACAACCGACCGGGTGCTGCGTCATAAGAGGCTCCCAAACGCAGCTGGAGACGCAGCTGTGAAGTCATCCAGAACCAGCAGACAAGGGTAATTGGCGTGAAGGGTCTTCTGCAGTGGGGCGCCGCAACAATCAATCTGCATCCCGGACCACGTCGCGATCGGCCGGCCAGGGTAGAAATTTCAGGGCCCAATCATTTCGACAGTCACGCGTTTTACAAACTTCCTCAGTGGCCGGCGCCCAGCGAGGGTTAGCGTGCCTTGGAGCTGCAGAAAACTCACCCCGCCGGAGCGATAGCCCTTCACGACTCACACAAAAGCCCACATTTCTGCTCGCCGCTGTTGCCCTCCCATCGCGCCAACAAGTCTCCAAGGGTTCTTCATACCCGCCTTCCTCGACCTCGTCTGGCCTCCACTACCGCGTCTATGAGTGCTGCCCCGACACTCTTTACTTCCCAGGTATGTCCCTCCGAGTCTCTGCCTTTGCGGCTTCTTATCTCCCCAACACACTCACCGTCATTTGACGACACAC
The DNA here is from genome assembly GCA_001644535.1 of Pyrenochaeta sp. DS3sAY3a. NCBI lineage: Eukaryota > Fungi > Ascomycota > Dothideomycetes > Pleosporales > Cucurbitariaceae > Pyrenochaeta > Pyrenochaeta sp. DS3sAY3a. The sequence goes on along the minus strand of KV441649.1, from coordinate 567,697 downwards.
TGCCGTCCCCCTCATGGGCCTCATGGGGCTTTTGTCCTCCCGTCCTACGCCTGCATATGTTGTCTACATTGTTGAACATGGCTAATTGAACGCTGCAGGACTACATCTCAGGTACGATGGTGCCCGAACATCGGCGTATCGCGAGCGCCAAACTGACTCTATGGCAGACCACCTGTGGAAGGCATCAGTAAACTGAAAGCCTCTCTACCATAAGACCAAATCATACATCGCATATACCACCTCCGCCAAAATGCTGTCGCAAATCATCAAGCCTTCCACCTTCCGGTCCGCGAGTGTCCTGGGACAAGTAACAAAGAACCGCACACAAGCCCGCTATCTGGCTACCGTGCAATCCAATGGACGTGCTGTTCCAAAGCCTAGCCGCACGGCCACTCCTATCTCAACTGAACGGGCTACCTTCACAATCAAGGTATGTGATTTCGAACACAATGTTCAGAACACGTCACTTACCAGTGTCATAGAATGGCCCTATCTTCACCGGCAAGTCTTTCGGTGCCAAGACTAACATCTCCGGAGAAGCAGTCTTCACCACATCTCTTGTTGGATACCCCGAGTCTATGACGGATCCCTCCTACCGTGGCCAGATCCTCGTCTTCACACAGCCTTTGATCGGCAACTATGGTGTGCCCTCCGCCGCCCGCGATGAGCATGGCCTCCTCCGATACTTCGAGTCGCCCAACATCCAGGCATCCGGTATTGTCGTGCAGGACTATGCTCTGAAGCACAGCCACTGGACTGCTGTCGAGTCTCTTGCCGAGTGGTGTGCTCGTGAGGGTGTCCCTGCCATCTCAGGCGTTGACACTCGTGAGGTTGTGACATATCTCCGTGAACAGGGTTCATCGCTTGCTCGCATCACCATTGGTGAAGAGTACGATGCTGACGAGGATGAGGCCTATATTGACCCTGAGGCCATTCACTTGGTCCGACGTGTCTCTACCAAGGCTCCTTTCCATGTGTCGTCTTCCCTAGGTGACATGCACGTTGCTCTCATCGATTGTGGTGTCAAGGAGAACATCCTGCGCAGCCTTGTATCCCGTGGCGCCAGCGTTACTTGCTTCCCCTTCGACTATCCTATCCACAAGGTCGCTCACCACTTCGACGGTGTTTTCATTTCCAACGGACCTGGTGACCCAACCCATTGTACATCCACCGTGTACAACCTTCGCAAGCTCTTTGAGACTTCCCAGATTCCTGTCATGGGTATCTGTATGGGTCATCAGCTCATTGCTCTTGCTGCCGGTGCCAAGACCATCAAGTTGAAGTATGGTAACCGTGCTCACAACATCCCTGCTCTCGATCTCACGACTGGAAAATGCCACATCACTTCGCAGAACCATGGATACGCCATTGACCCTGAAAGTCTGCCCCATGACTGGCGCGAGTACTTCACCAACTTGAACGACCAGTCCAACGAAGGAATTATTCACAAAACCCGCCCTATCTTCAGTGCGCAGTTCCACCCCGAGGCCAAGGGAGGACCACTTGATTCCGGATACCTGTTCGACAAGTACATGGAGAATGTTCAGAAGTACAAGACCGAGCAAGCCTCCTTCTCAAACCAAAACAATAAGCCCAGCCCACTTCTTGTCGACTTGTTGAGCAAGGAGCGTGTTGGTGTGCACCCTGCTCAGCCAGACTTTGAGGGCCATGCGGCCGGCAAGGTTGAGCCTGAGGTCGTTGTTGGAGGTCCCGTTGCGCCGCCCTACCAGCCAATTACGCAGAAGCCAATTGCTGCGGCGGCTTAACTCGGACGATGAGACGAGAATCAATTTGAGAAGCAGATATCTGGGTCGTTTAGGAGTATTTTCTGGTTGGAGCAATTTGGCGTATACTTGAGGATTTTGTGTTGCGAGATCGAAGATGGAAGAGGCGGCCAAATTTGAACACACGATCTGCCACTCTAGTGTTCATGTCTTTGCATGGCTGTTTTCTGCTCTCTTCATCCCGGCAGCACCTGCAAAGATCAATGTGATGTGTTTGGTGTGACAAACGAGAGGGCTCCGTGGTGAAGTAGCAATGCTGTTTCCATAATCTAGTCAGACTGTGTTACTGTTCCCAAGTGTGACATGTCCGTGTGTGACTGTCTATGGGTGCACGTGTCCGAACAAAGAAGGACTCGAAAACTTTCGGGAAGTTGAGAGGGGGCACCCGCAGTATCGTGAGACCCCGTGACTCCGCGATAAGGTTCCACGCGATTTGGTCCCTGCGCGATGCAAAGCGCCGCCTCGCCTCGTCGGAACTTCCGCGATAATGCGTCATCGATTTCCCCAAGCGCAACCAATTCCGCGGCTGCACCCTCGAATGCAGCACTGCTTCATGGAGCAAGAGCAATAGCGTAAAACAAGAGGCGCCACGATGGTTTTACATAACAATATATCAATGAATTTCAATCAGCATGTCTTTTTGTTAGTGATGATGATAGAATGAGGTAACTAGAATTCTGTCCCTTTGTTAGGAGTATTTCATCAACAGTAGACTATGCACACCCCTCAAGCCTTCCCAAAATCCGGCTCCGCCTCCTCCCCAACATCATCTTTCTCCTTGTCCTTGTCCTTCGCCTCCGCACTCTCCCCTTCCCTCCCCTCCCCCGCATTCCCCTCAGCGCCCCTCCCCACCCTCCTCTCAAGCTCCTTCTTCCTCGCCCCCGCCTTTAATTTCTCCCACTGCTCTCTATATCGTCCGAGGACCTGACTATTCTTCTCGTTCTGCTTGGCCAGGTGCTCGTTATTCAGCATCAGGTCATTGACTTTGGCTATCTGGTTGGCGAGCTGGGCTTCGAGGTCCGCGATGCGTTTTGCGGCTGTGGGGTCAGGGGTCGGTGTATTTGCGTTTGCGGCTGCGTTTGGACCTGTGCTGGGCGACGCGGGCATGGTATGTGTGCGCGTTAGGCCGGGGGACGTAGGCAGCGGCGGGGACGGCAGAGCAGGAACGGCGTTGGAGCCCTGCGAGAGGGCGTGCGCGAGGGCGTGCGGGTCGCTGCTCATTCTGCCCGGGGGCCCGCGGGCGCGGAAGCTTTGCGCGAGGGCGTTGAAGCTGTTTTGCGAGTTGGTCTCCCACATCTGGATGCGCTTGGCCTGCTTCTCGACCATGCTTTTCAGCGTCTCGTTTTCGAGCGCGAGTTCTTCCATGGTCTTGAGGCCGGCGCCGCGGCCGGCCGCGATGGTGCGCTGTGCTGTTACGCCGGAGGATTTGCCGCCGGAGTGTGGACGACGGGCGGTGGTTGGGGAGGGAGGTCCAACATTTTCTCGTGCATCTACGAATTCTTCGTGAGCGCTGCCTTTCAGTGAACCAGAGCCTTCGGTGATGGGGTTGAGGTGTGATCCTTGTGCTGACTGAGGCGCGTTGGGATCACGGAGAATGCTAGCATATGTGACTGTACCTCCTGACGTAGGCACCAGGTAGAAGCTCTCGTTTGGCCCAAGTGGTGGTGCTCCATCGTCCCGCAAAGCGCGCAGTGCTGGTTTGCTGATGAGAGCAGCAAGATCGGGTACGGATGACTTGACAGTTCTTGAAGCTTCAGGCGAATGGGCTCTCGACTTGGATGTGGCCTTCTTCTCCTCTTTGGGTGGATCTGGAGCAGGCGTGGGCGCCAGCGGATTCAAAGGGAGAGATGTAAAGGCTAATGGCGCCGAGATGGCGGATATGACGCCTCCAAAAGCCGAGTAAAAGCGACGGAAGTTGTCTTCTGCTGGAGGGGACGCTGGTTGGGCGGGGGTGTCATCCTTGGGAGACTCTTTGGATTTGCCCAACTCGGCTTTTCGTGACTGTTGCGCAAGGAGATGTCGCACAGGACTCGAACTTTGGTCATTTCGAGCAGTTATTGAGCCCGCCACATTCACTGCGGTGCTACTTGTTGTTCGCCTTCCGCTAGGAATACCTCGCTTTTCGGCTAGGTTACTGGCGATGGAGGACTGAGGAAGCCGGCGGCGGGATGTAGGTGGTGTGGGAGCGGACGGAGCGGACGAGGTGCGAATAGTTGAGGCACTTGGAGAAGACGAAGAAGCAGTAGAGGGATCGGAAGCCTGGCCAGCAGACGAAACGCCCGATGTCTTCTTGCGCGGGGCTTCCTTGATCAAGCCGGCGAGCTTGCGGTGGTGGTCCTCGAGAAGGCCAAGGATGCGGAGAGCCTGTTGGAGGGTTAGGGCGGTATATTGGAGCGCGTGAAGTGGAGCATACCTCGGCGTTGTGCGTGTCCTGAGTAGCATCGTGGAAGGCGACGCTGGCGAGATGGTGCTCGTGCCCCGCGGTCGCGATGCTCTTATCGAAGGTGGCCGTGGCGGCAGTGCGGGCGTGTTCGTGGGCCTTTGTGAGAAAGGTCGACTCCATGGCGGCGTGGCTGTTGTGGTGGGCGGTCTGGGGGCATGTTCAGCAGCTGAGAGAGCGGCGACAGTGCAGCAGACTGACTGCAGCGTGCTGTGAAGTTGGACCCGGGGATCGAAGCATGACAGGGCCAGGCAGCTAGCAAGCGACAGGGATGCAGGCACATGCAAGGCTCAAGCATCCAGGCCGCCGTCTGCCGTCAATGACTGGGGTCGGCAAGCGATCCGGCCAAACGACTGGCAAACACCAAACACGACCAAGTGCGGAGGCGCAAGTTTCAGCATCCCAGCCCCAAGCTGACTGCTGCTGTCTCTGCTGCTCGGGCTGCCTGAAAGCTTCTCGTGCATGTCGTAGCCTCAGGCACTGCCTCCCTCTCTCCTCTTATCATGCCTCTGGCCACTTCAGCGACCCCGTTACACAGAGACGACTCCATTGCGACCCCTACCGACCCTGACGTAACCGACGTAATCGAAGTCTCCACCGCATCTACCCCTCGACCATCTACACGCCGCTGCAACATGCGCCGCTGAAGCACAGTCGTGGAAAAAAACCAGCAAGCAAGCCGACATAATTCGTCTCGTGGCTGCTTCTCCAGCGTCTGCGCACCCGTCTACTATGGCTGCAGTTGAGCGCCGACCAAGCGCGAACTCGTCGCTCGCCACGCCCTTCAGTCGATCGCCCTCAAAGGGTCCAGAGTCATCAACTGTTTCGGTCGCAAGCAGCGAGAACCCAGGCGACGATGCATCCAAGCCATCCGATGGCACAATGGACCGACGCAGACGCCGCTCCGAGGATGCGCGTAGCGATACCTCGTCCCGCCGGCGCATGTCCAGGCTCTTCAAGGGCAGGAAGAAAGGCGCAAAGGCGGGCAGCCAGGACGACTTGGCCCAATTTGATGGAAACGACCAAGTGCCTCCCGTGCCAGACGTCAAGATTTCTGCGGGGGACTGGCCAAGCCAGAGCGAAGAGTCGCTGGGACTTGCAAAGAGCGTGGCCAGCAGTCTGCTGACCGAAGACTCAGACTCAGAGGCGTAAGTAGCAGATTGTTATTCATTTCACCCATCATCTCGCAGCCTCGAATTAATGGTAGGCGGCCTGGACGAGTGCCGTGGTAATGCGTGGTTTAGCCATGTGGCATTGGCGCGTCAGCATTGACACCTGTGCGAACGCCGTTCTAGCCAGCCATACACGACTATCCCCACCGCCGCACATTCGTACCTCGTCGTATCCGTTCCCGTACGCATTCGCGTTCTGCACTCTTCCTTCGTTTTACGCCCTCGTGATACTCCTCACACTTGGCCGTGTTTCCTTTGTCTGCATACGTATGCACTCGGCTTGCGCGTCCCGACTAACCGACTGCTAGCTCACCCAGCAAGCGGCCAGGCATATCTCCACACCAGTCGCATACGGGCCTCTTGACTCTCTCATCGCCCCTGATCGCCTCCGAGACGATTGATTCCGTCGCTTCCGCAGATGCCTCCCTCGCAGACTCGGTAGGGTCCGCCGAGGAAGTCCCACTCAGACACGCCAAAACCATCGATATTGCTGCGAACAAGCGGGGCGTATCGCCAGTGGGAAAGCTTAAAGAAGCCTTTGCGCCTACCCGAAGATCAACATCCCCAAAGACCGTCGTCGAACCTGAACCGCCGAGGCCGAGTACAAGTGGGGGCGGATTTGGTGCCTTCTTTGGGGGCAAGAAGCGGGAGACGAAGGTCTTGGAAGAGCCCTCCCAGGCCTCACCACCACAAATCCACACAGGGGAGGAGACACAATCCTCCAGCTCTCTACGCTCGAACGCCCCGAAGCGCATTATCACGCAGATCCCTGCCACTCCGCCAAACCTGAACGAGGCGCCTACCACCTTGGTGACCCCTCCTACCCCAACCGATGCTAAGGCCGGTGTGCCCAGCCTATTAAAGTCGGACTCGAAGCACAACCCTTCGCAGTCAAATCCCAACATTGTTGTTTCGCCCTCGGGGAATATGATATCGCACAGACGCGTGCGTTCAGCGTCCAATGCTCCGAGCAAGCTTTCACATTCCACGACAGCACCATTGACACCCCATCCCGAAGAAGCAAAGACCCCTGGTGGGACTGCCGTGCCTCCTCAATCTCCCGGTGGACCTGGCGGATTTTTTGCATCTATATTTTCTGCAGCGCAGAACGCTGCTAATAATCTATCCGATACTATTGCTAACAACGCTACTGGCAAGAACAAGCCAAATCAGCTTCAGAAAGAAGAAGACGGACAACCAGAAGACGGAGGTGAAGAAGTCATTGGACCAGAAAATACGGAAACAGTGACTTCAAGTGGGAGCGAGAAACGAAGACCAGCTATCGAAACATTAGGATCTGGTAATTTGAGCTTGGCGCAGCTTGGAATCCTCGAGAGTAACGAGGTCAGCCCGCTAAACTCTACGCTCAACGTCGCCATGAAGACAGACGAAGCTGCTGCAAAGGTGGAGGACATGGCGGCGGCCCAAGCTGTTTCTGCCGCATATGCGGCAGACAGACCTCCATCCATCAGCAGCCAACGTCCTCGTTCAGTCACTGCAGTCTCGGGAAATTCAGGTGCAGGCGCGGCGTCTCCCTCCAGGCAGCCTGAAATCACGGATTCTCCGGCGGCATCTTCAATCCAGAGACAGGGAAGCATCCGCAGCCGAATAAGCGGTGGGAGGCGGAGACGACATAGGGGCAGCTCCGCCACCACTGGAAACACAATAGGTGCGATCGTAAGCGCTAGTACAACAACCCTCGCACCAAACGCTCCTTTGAACGGCAACCGCTTGAATGGAACTGGCTTCGCGGTAGCATCACCGAAGCGGAATCGAGACTTCCACAACTTGTTCAAAAGTGTACCAGAGGATGACTATCTGATTGAAGATTATAGCGCGGCTCTGCAAAAGGAAATATTGCTTCACGGACGACTTTATGTCTCTGAGGGACACCTTTGCTTCTCCAGCAACATTCTCGGCTGGGTCACTAACCTTGTCATCAGCTTTGACGAAGTTGTATCGGTCGAGAAGAAGTCGACAGCTGTGCTCTTTCCCAACGCCATCGTCATCTCGACCCTCCATGCGCGAAATGTGTTTGCTTCATTCTTAACTCGAGACTCAACCTATGACTTGATTATCGGCATATGGAAAATATCACACCCCAACTTGAAATCCTCCCTTAACGGTGTTGCTCTTGATGGATCTGGCACCGGCGACAAAACGGAGAAGGCTGAATCTATTGGCAGTGAAGACGGCTCTCTTCAGGACTCGGACGACGAGGTTTATGATGAAGATGCTGAAGAAGACGACGGCATTGGTAGTTTCACTGAACCCGGTGAAGGAAGCATCGCGGGAAGTGACATTGGCTCCGTGGTTGGGGATACCAAAAAAGTTGCCGGCACAGTAGCACAAGCCGTCGGCGGAGGCGGTGACGTGGCCGAAGCTGCGAAAGCAGCAACCAGCGGTGTTGCAAATGGCCAAGATTCTCCCGGACCCGCGGCACATGGGCCTACAGAATGTGGAGACAATGATCAGCATTACGACAAACTTCTTATCGATACAACGATCCCAGCCCCCCTGGGCAAGGTATACAGCTTAATGTTCGGACCTGCATCAGGCGTCTTCATGCGAAAGTGGTTGATTGAGGATCAAAAGTCCACTGATTTGCAAATGGAAGATGATAAGAAGGGCCTTGGAGAAGATTCAAAGTCTTTTAACTTCTCCTACATTAAACCTCTTTCGGCTCCTGTCGGCCCTCGACAAACGAAATGCAACATTGCCATGACCCTAGAGCAATTTGACTTAGAGAAGGCCGTCAGCGTTCAATGCAGTACTGGTACTCCTGATGTTCCCAACGGCAACATCTTCCTTACCAAGACAAGATATTGTCTTATGTGGGGTCCTGGCAATAGCACTCGATTGATCATGACATTCACTGTGGAGTGGAGCGGAAAGAGCTGGCTAAGGGGTGCGCATACGTTCTTATCCAGGAAAAGAGATCCTGCTGACATATAACAGTTCCGATAGAGAAGGGCGCCAACGATGGTCAAATGTCTTACGCCACATCTCTTACTGCTGCTCTCCGCACAGCTGTGAGCGCAAAGGCCGTGCCACTCAGAGTACCAGGAAAGGGCGGAAAGACTAAGAGACAATCCAAAGCCAATACCCTGGACAAGGCACCCACGCCGGTCGTCGCTCCAGCGCCGGTCACACAAGCAAAGCAAAGCAATTGGGGATTGCTCGATCCACTTCGCACACTGCTCGGCCCTTTTGCAGATATACTAGAGTCGTTATTCACTCCACAGATAATCATTACCATTCTTGGTGTCCTTCTGGTTTATTCATGGTTCTTCCGCGCATCATCAAGCGCCGTAGGCCCGAATCAGTGGTCCAATGCTCAAAGGCAAGTTGCTTACGAAGAAATCTGGCGGCACGAAGAGTCGGAGCTCTGGAAATGGCTCGAGGACCGTGTTGCCCTGGACAGAGTGCATGGTTCTGTAGCCGGTGCACGTGTACAACAGCCAGAATATGAAACGCAGAATGCGATCAAGCCAGAGACGATGAAAGAAAGAGAAATGGACGAGGCGATCCGCGTTACGGAGGAAAAACTCAGTGTCCTTAAAAACGCAGTGCAACGCCAGCGCGCGAAGACGAAGACGAAAAGCCCAAAGGAAGAGCAGACGTAAGTTTAGCTAATCCAGGCTTGAAGCAGGTATGAAGAAGAGAGAGAGGGACTGTGGAAGATCTGGTTGGGTTTCCACACTCACGACATGAGACGGTCGTCACATCGCATTGCGCAATATACTTTCTTTCTTCTGTAGAACGGATCATCTGAGTTGTAACTGTAACGCAAAGACTTGCATGGCGATGGCGTTTTTCTTTTTATCTGTCACAGACTTGCATCGCAGATGTTATCGGCGAAGCTACGCTGCACTTTTCGTTGAGTACCGTATATAAGAATGCATGAAGGTGTTGACTGCACTGTTCGTTTGAACTTTGCCAGTTCAACGCCTTGAATTATTTGGGTATCATTCACTATATTTAATGGGTACTTTCCAGTCTATAATAATCTAAGCCCGCTAGTAACGACATTAGCTCATGGTCCACCTCATCCGACTCACCCTTCACCTCTTCCGGCTCATCCTCCACTTCCTCTGGCATAGCCGGCACTTTCCCCTCCCTCACCAACCCCTCGTACAACGCCAGCGCCGCCAGCGCTTTCCCATCCCTCGCCCCCTCCCTCCACGCCCGCTCCAGCGGCACAAGCTTTAACACGATGTTCTCGCCCTCGTTGCGCAGGCCTGTCGCCTTCCCCTTCAGCCACCGCATATGGCTGCGTGTAAGTCTCTTCTGGCACAAAAACAAAGGGATGAATTCGTCTGTTGCGCCGGGTGAAGGGTACACGGCGTTCTGCACACGCTCCCGACTCTCGCTGTAGCCCAACTTTTTCTTGCGCGCGTTCTCGTCCTCGTCCTCGTCAAGAGAGGCGACGAGCTCAGACATATTCAGGAGGTCGGCTTCTTTGACGACGAGACCGGCTTCTTCTTTGAGTTCGGCGGCGGCGCTGCCTGTCAGAGTGGATCCGTCTAGCATGCCGGCGGGTATCTCTGTGAAGGAGAGAGAGCTGGCTGCTATGCGGGGTTGGAGGGTGAAGAGGACTTGTTTTTCTTGGGATCCGGTTGCGTCGGCGGGTTGGAGGATTATCTGTGTTTTGGGGAAGCGTTAAATTGGTGTTTGGATGCAAGGGGGTTTTTAGTTCTCGCGTGCATTTTCTCTTCATTTCGTTTCCTTCTCTTGAGAGTCACGATTGGAAACAAAGAAATGAAATGATGTTCAACTTACCAGTACGCCGACGCTGCCGCCGCGCAGAAACACAGCGCCGGGTAACCAGTCGGCTCGCTCCTTGTCTTCTCCATCGTGAATATACGGATCTGTTTCGATTTTCGCCTGGACCTTCATAAAACCCAGCTTATCCTCTTTGTCGGGCTTGTCCCGCCAGAACCAGTCTACAGCCTGCACATCGAGCTGGCGCAGCTTGTAGGGCCGCTTGTGGAAGGGGTGCCTTGCATAGTTTTGGAGGGAGAGGTTGTTGAGGAGGTTGGAGTACCACGATGACAGAGCGGGGAAAGTGAAGGCGGGTTTTGAGGAAGGGTCGTTGGGATTGGGGAACAGAGAGAGGAATTCTTGGACTGTGAGATTGTGGGGGAGATAGACTGGGATGTTGGGGTTGGTATCATTTGGGTCTGGGGTAAGGATGGTGAGGGAGGGTTCCCGGGTTGGGCTTATCGTGTTCTCGTCATGGACGGTGAATAGCATTTTGGCAATTGTGGGTGAGGAGAGTGGTGAGATTGAGAAAGTAAAGGAGAAGCAAGTCTATGTGTAGCGAAGAAGAGCGACGCAGCCTGGACCGGTGACTTTAGATGTGGCGCATGAGAGTTCACAGCCCTAGCGCAGGGCTAGTCCAGGTCCTAGTGAAGGTCGGAGCTACGCCTTGTCTCCGTGCCCCACACTGCATCATCGTACACGATCACACCCCGACGTCGCGACTTGATAGCTTTAATAAGCAAACAAACCACGTCTTCTCTCGCAGCCTATGCAACATCCCCACTTCTCCCAGACACATGCTTCTTGACAAGTAGCCGTCTCCGATCATGGGCACGCTAACAGCAGATTGTCCGAGGCTGGACTCGCATTGTCCGCACAAGCTTGCCACTTCATGTCGGCTCACTTCAACCATGAACTGCTGTGCCTGTGCCGATGAGCGAGTACACTCACGGACGTACCGCGTGTACATTGATGGCGTAGGCTTTGTGCAGAGGGGCACGCGGTGGCAGGGCTACTGCTGGTTCTGCAAAGGTCGGTACCACTCAATGCCAGCCCACATATAACATATACTGATGTAACCAATTCTAGAGTTCTGGAGCAACAGACTCGCCGCAACAGACCCCCCAATTGAAGTTGCCGACACACGCATCCCAGAGATCCCCGACCAAACCGAGTTCCTGGACAGGTGGTGGGAGTTTCACCAACGCTACCGGGTCGTCAAGCGCCCCGATGGCAGCGAACAGCGGATAGCAGTTATTGGGGAGCCGTTCCACGAGGTCAGCCCGGGATTTCTGCCGCGGACCTTGGATCAGTTGAGAGCGGGTGTCCGCAATAATGCTAGGCGACCAGAGAACAGGCTGAGGAGGGCAAGGCTGGCGTCAGAAGAGGAGCCCTCAGGGGAACCTCACCAGAGCCTCGACGATGCACTCAACGACCTCATGAATGAAGTATCTGACGACGACGCAATCCTTCAAGAGTTGACTCCGGGACAAGCAGCACCACAGCTGCCTGCAGTTTCACCGGCTACAGCACACCCACCCGAAGCGGCAGCCTTACACAGGGTTGCAGAGCTCGAGTCAAGGGCAGAAGAACTTGGAGGCATGGCCGAGCAGATATCAAGAGGAGAGGCTCGTCTTCGACGTGCACGCGAGCGTTTTGCACGCGTCTTTGGCTCCCGCGAAGACGTCCAGCAAGACGATTACGAATCCCCTCTTACCACAATGTACAGCCGAGCCTACGATCGCTATCGCCAGGCTGAACAGCGGCGTGCAGAAGGCACCACTGCCCCTCCACTTCAATTGGAGGGGCTGTCGCCTGAAGAACGACGAGAGGTGGATGAAGAGCTCCTTTGGGGCGTCATACGTGACTCCGATATATTGGCAGACTCCCTCTTGGAGCAAGAGGGCGATGTTTGGGCTTACGACCCTACCAATCCTCCCACTCTTCCCCCACCAACCTACACCGCCAACGATGACGAAAACGACGACGACGATGAAGAAGAAGAAGATGAAGAAACAAGTGACGAGAATCCCGCTCCCGACACAACCCAAACCACCGACTGGGCAGAGGCAGCAGCGGCAGAGGCGGCAGAGGCACTCTCTCGCCGCGCCCGCGTCCAAGAGATCATAAACCGCCAGCGCCTAATGCGCGTATCCCTAGAACACCCAGGAGGCCCAAGCTACGTCTCCGCGCTCCCCAGCTCAAACGACTGGCCCGGCCTAAACCAGCTCCTCCAGCGTCTCGAAGCAACAAACGACATGGCCTCCCAATGGCGCCAAATGCACACCACATCGCACCTCTTCGGCCCCCCGCCGCCGCGGCACCAGCCGCCCCCCTCGCACACACTGGATAACCAGCCCGACCGCCCGGAGCCAAAGACTGACGAGGAAATGACCCGCGTCCTCGCGTGCCAGGTCTGCTACCAGCAGCTCGCGAATATTGCGGTGCTGCCGTGCGGACACATGTGCATGTGTGAGTGGTGCGCGGATGTGGTTGTTCCTGTCAAGCACGAGCATATCCCTGCTGTGCCGACCAATTGCCCCATGTGTCGCCGGAAGGTGAAGCAGAGGTTCAAAATCCATGTCGGCTAGTGAGGTAGCTGGTTGAGTGGACGGGCGCGGTCTTTGAAAACGGGATATAGATTTTGAGATTGGATGGTTGATGGCGTTATGAAGTAATGATTTATGTGCTTGACGGGGTGCGAAGGGCATTGCGGTTACATTCCGGTGGGCATGTGACTGCAAGTTTTATTTGAAGGGCGTGCGAATGCGGGCATGCTCGAAGTGAATATCTCACAAAATAGTCACTTACTTGAACTTTGGAGATGATAGGCACTTGGAAGGAGGTCTATTAAACTTAATCCAAAGAGTACTATGAAATGGAAATCCCACAAGGCGAACAGCAAGTTACACTGTACCACCACCATCATCTCCACCATGCAACGTGCACCCAACCATTAGACCACTCACTGGACATGTCTCGCGTACTCACAAATCAAATCAGCAACGAGCGTTCCAAACACAAGAATACTAGCGCGCAGAACAACACATGCAAACCCGATAACGGAAACAAAACGAGCAGGAAAATACGTCCCTGTAGTGCTACATTCACGCCTCCACGCCCTCGAGCACCTCATCAAAGTACCCCGGCGACCGCCCCTCTCCCGGCGTATAATCCGCGCCCAAATTCCTCGGGCCTGGCATAATCCTCGGGCTCGCCAGCCCCGCGCTCATCTTCTTGATGGCCTCGAAAGTAGCCTGCAGCCGCGTTTGGCTAGTTGACGACGCATTGGAATTGGCACTCGCGCCAGGATTCACAGCACCCGTCCAGCTCATCGTACGACCCGACTGAGGCGAACTGGTCCGACTCACAGACTGAGATCTGATCTTGCGGCTGGGCGAAGGGGGTGAAAAGCCCAGTGTAGGCGGCGTGTGCGTGCCCGGGCTGATCTGGGGCGCGAGTGTGGGGTCTGCAAATTCAAGGACGACTTGCTTTCCTTGGCGCGACTCGTACGTGTTGTGTCTGCGCAGGCCGGGCGTGAGGGCAGGGGATTTTGCGCGGACGAGGGGGATGGGCGGCGCGGTGGAATGGCCTGGTTGGATTTCAGTAGGAGAAGAGATGCGGCGCGCGAGCGCCTGGAAAATGGATGGTGTGCTGGACGGAGGCGAAGAGAAGAGCTGCGTGACATATTGCTGGTCGACGTTGGAGTTGGAGACTGAGCGCCTACCTCGCGAGTGGCGCGCTGTGCTTCCTACTGGCCCAGGGCCCTTCCTGAGGAAGGGGGGAGAGGCTGTGCTTGGGGTTGCGGAGGGGGTCGGGCTGGAGCTCGAGGGCGCAGAGGACGGCCTTGGGGGGTGTAAGGAGTTAGAAGGCGTGGAGCTGGATGCGGATTTCATACCAGCAACACGAAGTAATTCCTGAGACGCCGTAGCAACAGGTTTGGCGGGGCGCTCACAGACGACCTCCTGGACTACTAGAGGTGGAATTGCAAGGCCGGAGTCTGATCGCGCGCTGGATTTGGGGGTGGCACTGCTGCTGGATCTGCTAGTTATTTCTGATCCAACCTCGTTGCTGGGTCTGCGGCTGTTGTTGGTGCTGACTTGCCCACTCCCGTCTTTCTTGAGTGCTGCGTCAAGATCCGTCACAGGTACATTCCCAAACTCTCTCTGTAGATTGGCTAGCCTCTCGTCGTATGACTCGGCCAGGGTGTTGGAGATGGTGTTGATCGTATCTGCAGCGCCGGAGCTAGGTTTCCAGTCGATAGGGCATAGAACGCCATGTTTGGCGACAGCCTGAAAGGCCTCGAGTAGACGAAGAGCTTCCAGAACACTGCGGCCTACAGTAAGGTTGTTGAGCGTAATCTACGTGTAACTGTCAGTCTTTTGCTCGGTGCGGATGAATAGGGGATGTAAATTAGCCAGGGGTGAACAGAGATGTTGACTGACTTGCTGCACAATGCCCTCTCCGTCAACAATGAACATGCCTCGCAAGCTGACGCCCTGGTCCTCGATCAAGACTCCGTAGTCTTTGGCCATGCGGTGCGTTGCATCACTCAGAAGTGGAATGTCAATCTGGCCCAGCCCACCATACTGTCTCGGAACATTCGTCCAGTGCCATAGAGAGTGCTTAGTGTCGACTGACACGAAGACGACGCCACAATTCCGATCCTTGAACTCCTCATAGCAGTTCTGGAAGGCGAGGACTTCGGTCGGGCAGACGAAGCTGAACGCAGCCGGGATGAAGAGGATAATCAGCCACGGCTTCTGGGGATCTGGAGTTGCTGGCTTGGTGGAAGGCTTGATGTAGGTGCTGAGAGAGACTTCTGTTCAGTTGTGAGTACGTCGCTGTCGAGGCAGTCGCGATCGGGGAAAGGGACCCACCTTCTATCACTCCGCTAATGACTGCCTCACACTGGAAGAACGGTGCTTTCCCGCCGATGCGAACTTGACCCAGTGCACTCATAATAGTATCCGCCCTAGATGCAGATGAATTAATTGACTTCGTGAAGGACGATTGTTGTGATTCGTGTATTGCCAGTGTTTTCCTCTCTTCCCGCGGCGAACAAAACTGGTTTCGACGATGCTGCTATGACTTCGTAGTCAGCATATGCTCCGCTAACTTTATACTCCATATCGCTTGTATCTGCGATGACATGATGTCTTTCCCAGGCCGCTGAATGCTGTAGCGGTAGCTCTCCTGAAGCATGTGTCTCTACCGCTCTTGGGCGAGTTTCTGGTCGACATTGTTTGCCGCCGCTTCTGGTAAGGGCGGGTTTTGACATGCTTCCAGTCCCTATGCAGTGGTCACTGAGTCATGTTGTGAGACAGGTTGCTGTTTTGCGGGGAGAGGTTGGGGTTGAGTAGGTAGCTTTTCGCAAACACTCTAGACAAGTGAGATCAGAAGACAAGGAGATAATACCACAGTCGGGCCGAAGTGTAGATCTTCTCGACGAGAAAAAGCATGAGTGAAAGAATAAAGCTATCCAAGTAGGCCAAGTCTAGAAATCTTGAAGCCTTTGTGCTTCATGTCTTAGACAGATAATCGGCCCATTAACTGATCCTTTGTCACCACGTGGCTGATGAACCATCTTCTCCTAATGTATTTACGGCATGGGCAAAACGTACAGGATCTGACGTCAAAGCCTCTGTGGAGCCCCTTGCAAATCTGTTCATTTCCAGTTCTGGGATCGTTGCCAAGGGCGATCTAGAGATTTGCCCAAGACAACGAGATGCATCTTCACCCAAAATGTCCAATGCTCGATTATTGACGAATTGTCTGCTTATCTTTCTGAATTATCCGAGTCCAGGTCCACGTAACGTAACATTCGCTACTTGGTGTCGGAGCATCGCCAAATCGTATCAGCTGTTTCCGAGTCACTTCATTGATCTCTTGATCGTTACCCTGTCCGGCTCTGCCCAATATCGTTGTCCTGCGGACATAACTCCGAATAGATAGGTATGGCTAAGCCCTTGCGAAGTACGTCTGATACCTAGGTATGCGGAGTTCGCCAAACACAGCCCTTGGCGAGCCACGTTGGTTTCTTTGTCACAGAGGTTGAGCCTCATTTTCTTCCCGCTTCTTTGCATTTCAGCTGAGTCCGATCAATGCAGAGTAAGCGATGGGATAGGATGGCTGTGTACTATCGCAGGGTCTGGCCCATACTGTGGGAAGCTCTTTGATTCCATCTTTCTGACGGCTATCGTGAATGCTCACCACGCGGCGTCTTAGGCGGCGTGGCACGGTGCACTTTCAAAGCGGTGTGGGATGCCGCATGACCCAAAGCATGGAATCTCTGCATGGCACCACCTTTGCATGGAAGCAAGCCTGGACCCTCCCCTGGTGGGATGGCATTTTAGACATCCCCATCTAAAGCCATAGAGTTTGATTTGCGCAGACCTTGTGACCCGTGAGCATGGTCGAACATATTTCATGATAAGAGACAAGACTTAAAAATCTCCGCGGACAGAGCTTGTCGTCAAAGCTTCCGTGCCATCGAATACAGCACCAAAAAAATCAGGTATCATCAAATCTTATACTTTCTCTTGTATTCCTCATTAAGGGGTATCATAGTTTGCTTTCTCGGACATTGCGCTCCTCTACTGGCAGCGCTCCGCTCATCATCCCTAGCTGTTCATCCAGACTCTCTCTTCCGAACAATACCAATTCTCTGCCGCCTCTTGTAGTCCACCAATTAACGGCTACTCCGCTTCGTTCTGCATCCATTTCCCCGCTGACTAGCACCTCCCAGTATCTGGCCTTGACAGTCTCTCGCATCTCGTCATCGTTGATCTGGTTCAGCAGTTCTGCTGTGAGCGGCATCCATTCCTCCAAAAGAGCAATAGGTAAGAAAGGCAACGCATCAATGAGCGTCAAGGCGAGAACGGCCTGCTCGGATAGTGCAGGGGGTGGTGCGTCAGAGCCCTGAAGGGCTAATGAGACCTCATCAGGCGGAAGAGGTTGGGGTGGTGCGTTTAGTGCTCGATGGAAGACGAGTTCGAGTAATACAGCAGGGAGTTCAGGGTGTGTTGCTGATAGCGCTGAAGGCGGTGCCGTGACTCGCATCAGCGTTTTGAAAGCTAATCGGAATTGTCTAGGCGACAGATTGTGAGGAAAGACGCTAAATAGAGCATCGATGTAGAACGGAAGATGCTTGGCAGTGATCTCAGCAGATTGAGGAGCGGAAAGAACGGCAAGCATTACGCTGTGTGCGGCCTCGAAAATGGGTAGCATATTTCTGTTCTCACCAGCAGCGAGATATGGTACTGCAGACGCTACAAGGAGGTCCTCGTTAGTGGTAGATGATAGCACGAGCGTAAAATGTTCAGACGTGTTCAAAAAGTATAGGTCCAGTATGCGATCCAAGGGATGTCGGGGTATCTGGCCCAGCTGTTGGGGCGCGATGGTTTTTACAAGTTTGTCGACGTGGTTGGGGTATGCCGCGAGGATGTCGATGGCAGTCAGATAAACAAAGGTGTGCTGAGAGAATGAGGCTGGGCCTAAGCGTGAAGTAATGAAGTAGAGATGTCGAAGGATCTGGAGCGCTTGTGAGGCGAGTAGGGGAGCAATAGCATCACCTGCCAATGCTCTGTCGCCTAAGGTACGGGTAAACACGCCTCGAAGTATGATTGTAGTAGCGAAAAGAGCGGCCTTCAACAACTTCCACAGCTGTGGTGTCGTCTTATGGAGTGCCTCGTCCTCCAGTTGGGCCGATTCTTCAGCAGGATCTATGTCTGAAAACTTGATTTGACGCCATTGGGTTGTGAGTGCACGGGCAAAGCTGGCCAAGTCGTCCATCATGGTTTGGATGATCCACGGGTTCTTGACATTCTCGACAGCATGAGCGACAAGTCTGGAAAGCGGGCCCATTGCGGAGACCAGTGGCCTGTTCAGAATAGCTTCCACTTGCCTATATGAGCTGGAATGAGACTAAATAGGAATTAGTCGAACGAAAAAGAACTTTCGTGGTCCACTTACACTCCAATCGAGCTTTCCACTTTGTGCAACTCGCACATCGAGATCCAGTCCGCCGAGGAAGTATGCCGACTGGAATCCCTCGTTCGAATAGTAAGCCGTTCCAATCAAGACAGGCAAGAGCAAGTCATAATTGATTTGGGCCTTTTCCATGTCCGCGATGCAGCCGAAAGCATGGTTCAGAACAAGTGAAATTGTTTGTCCTCCGAGTGCGTCGGCTTCGTTACGTTCTCGGACTTCGATCAAGGCCAAATTGGTTGCTTGCACCAAAGCACTCTCCACTCTCTTTCTCATGGCCGAAGCCCAGTACAGATCCATGCCCTGTTCTTCCAGGCCTCCTATTCCAATCAAGAGGCCACCGAGGACGATCAGGTGCTTCCATCGTTGGCTCCGGTCGTCTGCTCCAGCGGCAATTGCTCGTATCCAGTCATCCAAAGAAAGATTTCCGCCGACGGGGAGTTGTCCTGGCTCCAGGGGCTTCGCCTTGTTGTAGCGCACATTATTGTGGTGAGTGATGATGGTAGTGACGGCAGAATGGAAGACGGAGACGAGGCGGAGGGATGTACGGACGCCGTTAGGGCGGTCCCATAGCGCGGGTGCAGTGAGAAGATGGGACGTAAGCAGGCTGAGGTTGTGGGGGTTCCCAAGTGTGGTCAGGAGCGACGACGCCGTCCCGAGTATGCTGGGTTGTGCTATCAGCAGCTGCCATCCCAACGCGATTCAGATACATACCGAGGTGTGTCCTGCTGGTCGGTGTACGTTTGCAGAGAGCGCAGCAGCGTAGACAGCAGGCGATCAACCGACATTGCGAATATCGAGTGCCTGTCGCAGGCCGGGCAAGACGCGCATGGAGGAGTGAGGTGGAAGACGGCGGCTGGTGTTGACTGGCAGCCATCACGTCGCGAGCCGAGGTCGAGCTCGGACCTCTCACGACGGCGTGGTCACAACCGTGGATGTATCAACACCAGACAGTCGTCGAGTGCGCCGTACCCTCAGGCGTTGGAAATTGAAGACGAAGACGAATCCCACAGCACTCTTGGACAATATCCAAGTCATGCCGCTCAAATGAGGTACATGCCCACCAACCCTCTCCAAGGCGCATCCATATCGCTGACACCTGCAGCTTCATCCTCCGTGCTCAGTCCTCTGCGCCCCTTGGCTACACGACTCCGCCTTTCCCATCACTCTACTGGCCACTTCCTCCCGGTGTAGCCCAATCCTACTATCTCTACGACCCAGGCGACATCCTCCGCTTCACCGTGTACTGGACTCTCCTCCTTGTTGGAGGAATACACTTCGTCACTGGTATTTGGGCTTGCGTCGTACAATGGCGAAACTGGAAGTTGATATGGATCGCTCCACCCCTGTTCGCCGTCATTGGGGGTATTGAAGCACTGGTCGCCGGGGCCATCGTCGGTGGATTGTGAGTTCCCTTTACATTTCTAGAGCATCCCGCTGACTTGACGTCCAAGACTCGGTGGTGTCTACCAAGCTGGATACTTCGAGATGTCGACATGGATTCCTTTCGTATGGGCTGTTATAAATACCGTCGTGCTTATTCTATCGTCTTTCGCCATCTACGGCGGATTGTGAGCAATGAAGAGAAGCCGCGCATGATGGACTCGACCTCCTCACGCGATCAAGCCATGTTTGTTATCATGGATTGCTCAAGGTCAGCGTCTCATTCAGCCGTCATGTTCACAAGTACGACAAGCAAATTTCGAGCATATAAAGTTTCACGCCGCCAACCACAGCTGCTCCATCCATATCTCACAGCCATGGAGGGACCTCAAGCAGATGATCCACATCCATTTCTGGATCCAAAGACCTACGAGTTAGGAGATGAGGTAGCTTACAAAATCTATCTGCTTGTCAAGATTGAATCGGCAACCCCGAGTAAGCCTCTTGTCCAAGCGGGGTTTGCTCTCCATGATGCTGGAAAACCACCGGAGGGCTGCGTCCTCGTTGACAATCATCATTCTGCTTGCATTAATCAATACCTATCCGATGGTATTCGTTCCTGCATCATGCCCTACGCATACCACAGGGAACCAGATGACCCTGTTGAAAAGATTTCTGTTTTGTGGCATGGATATGGCCGTGACACTGGTATTAAACAGCTCCAGCGCCGATTTGGCGAACATGTGGAGCTGGCAATAGACCAGGCTACAAGCGGCCTTATTCTTGCGAAGTGGGAGAACACAGATGATGGCAAAATCGCGTATGTATCAGCTAAACCCGACTATCATGTTTGGTTCGAGGTCAAGCCTGTGCATGTGAGATACGAAGTTTAGTTGTTCTGGCATTGGGGTGAGAAACGTTGGCACATGAGAAGCTGTGCTCACTAGGATAGTAAAGTGACAAAATAAGATCATGTCAAATCCCATCATAAGCCCACTACCCCAGCCAATGTACACTCGTGTCCCCCTTATCCAATCTCATTACAGACTTCACTCGCACCAGGCTCACCAAAGCATACACCCCTCTACATCCAGCACCAGCGCGTACATACACATGCACACATAATCACCCAGTCCTTACTCGAGTGTGAAAAAGCCGCGGATCAGAATACACGTCGTACCAAGCGACCTCGCCGCCGTCGTACTCCGACGCTCTGATAGCCTGCGCTGAGCTCCGAGATCCGCAGACCTGGTTCATGGTCAATACGATTACGCCCAGCAAAACTTCATGCAGGGAAGAGGTCTGTGTGGAACTTAATCTTTGTCTGGACGTCTTCCCACTTCCTGGCTTCTTCATCGTCGTTTATCCATAGGTACGTACATTTGACGGCTATGCAAACATGCACACGCTCAACGCATAAAGCGCAGACTCGCACATGGCCATCGGAACACGCGGTACTCACACTCAGGCTAGGTAGCCCTCACAACCACCCTTCACACGCAGCACGCCAACCCCCTTAAACATCCGCGCCTCCCTCAACACTCACGCCCACCAAATGCCCACTCTTAAACTCATCCACAATATGCTCCATCGTCACCCACTCGACCCCCTCATGCCCGTTGACCCACTCTATAAACCGCTCATGCAGCAGCACAACCTGAGGCTTCCCACTGACCTGCGGGTGAATGCTAATCGGGAACACGAAGCTCCCGTCGTCCGGACACTCGCGGTACAGGTACTCGAACTGCTCTTTCCACAGGCGCTCGATGGTCGCTGTGTCGACGTAGCCGTGCGTGCTGGCTTGGGAAAGCGAGAGCTGGAATGGCGGCCAGTCGTCTAGGTGCCAGTTTGCGGGGATCTCGACGACGGACGAGGGCTTGAGGGTGCTCATGGGCGTCATCCAGGACGATGCGGGCAGGGAGACGTCGGTCGAGGTACATGTGGTTAGGTGCGGGGCGGGACAATAGTAGGGCTGGGAGTCGTGGTGCATGAAGGAGTGGTCGTATTCCTTGTTGTTGTTGTTAGATGGTCTGGCACGCTGACCTCTTGGATTGGGGAAGGGGAAGGGGATCTCACAATGCCGAATTCTTCAAGTAGAGCGATGGTCTCGTTGCTCGTGCTCCAAGCCGGTGCCGTCCAGCCTCTCGGCCTCTTCCCCACAATGTCCGTAAGGACTTGGATACTCTTCTCCAGCACATCTCTCTGCTGCTGCTCGCTCAACGTCGACACAAATTCATGCGTGTACCCATGCAACCCAATCTCATGCCCCTTGTCCACAATCTTACGTATCTGTTTGGGAAAAGACTCCGCCGAATGTGCTGGTACGAACCATGTTGTTTTGATATTGTACTTGTCCCAGAGTTTGAGCAGGCGGTCGATTCCGACCGTGGCTCCGAAGATCCCACGAGATATATCGGTTGGGTTTGCGGGTGCGCCGGTCTTGGTGTTCAACCTAGAGGGTATTAAGAAGTGTAGTAGGGAGAGTAGGGGCGAGTGGAACGGACCAGCCGCTCACGGCGTCCACATCAATCCCATACGAGCACAGTACTCTTTTCGGCATGTTAGTCGGATCAATTCGCGTAGCAGAAATTCCTTCCAAGAAAGACCAAGTTAGGCAGAAAGCCGTGTCTCAAGCCTCATTTATCAGTCTTCCCTACTCATCAACATCCGCAATCGGCCCACAATGTTGGTAGTGACGTGACATGCGATCTTCACCCCTCCTACCTCACATATACCCGTACTATTACATACACTGTCCATGCCAATGCCCCATAAGTAGAAGGTAAGAAGCACAAATGCTCCCACTAACATGGCTAGCCTTGCTCAAACTGCAGTAGCATATGTAAGTTAGCGCTGCTAGCTCGAAATGCAGGAGTGGCAACGTGTATCTCGCCTATGCGCTCGTTCCGCGTCCGGGTGGCGTTAGGGACTTGGAGTTGAGCGGGGCGATGGGGTCGATGCTAGGGTTGCGGATATAAGCGCAAGAGAGGGGCATGGGTGGGGGACTGCCGAGGAGGTGTTAGGAGCATGCACTAGAGTGTATTCTTGACTGGAGATGTAAATGTGATTTCTCGTCAGGAATCTCGAAACCATAGTGGACACTGTTTTTCAGCAATCCCATCTCGTCATAAAAGATGTTGTTTGTAGAGTGCAAAGGAACACCATATGAGGTATGAAGGTGACGTCATTCCTCGACGACATGAGGACATATTCCAAAGAAATACTGTATCAAATACATTGCTAACTTTGGCTCAAGATAGGCCATCAACATGGCGAAGCAGCGAAGATTGAAATAGGCCGTTGCATCGAGTTCTACGCTGGCCTCTTTCTCAAAAACTGCAAGCAGACATGGCCCCAGGTCCTCGAACACGCGTCAAAGTTCGAAGAGCAGGCCAAGATAAAATGGCCAGCATACCATGAAGAAATGCAGGGCATAGCCGATGGCGCTGGACGAGACTTGCTCGACATCGTGGCGCTGAATGTGCGCACTGAAATCAACTTTGGCTTGTTCAGTGATGGCTGTACGTCGCTGGCATGGCACACTGAGAAAAGAGCCTGGTTGGCGCAGAACTGGGATGTAAGCTGAAAACCCAATACTTTGAAGAGGTTCATTTCCAAGATGATGTTAATGGTATACAGTGGATGGCCGAACAGAAGCAAAACCTCATCATCACCAAGATCACACAGGAAAACAAGCCCACCATCGTCCAAGTCACCGAAGCCGGCATCATCGGCAAAATAGGCTTCAACAGCCTGGGCGTCGGCACTCTGCTCAACGCAATCAAAGTGCACGGCGTGGACTCCACGAAACTGCCAGTCCATTTCGGCCTGCGAATGGCCCTCGAGAGCTCCTCCGTCGAAGAAGCAACCCTAAAGTTGCAAAGCTTCGGCATGGCCTCGTCGGCGCATATTCTACTTGGAGACCCAACCACCGCTCTTGGCCTCGAGTTCACAAAATCCACGTTTGCAGATTGCCTTCCAGACTTTGCGGGGCGCGTCGTGCATGCAAACCACCTCCTGCTTGAGCATCCCGGCGAAACGGATACCATATGGATTAAGGATTCTTTGACAAGGGTGCCCACCATGGCGGAGAATGCGGGGAAGCTCGGGACCGAGCCGAGTTGGGAAGATGTCAGTCAGTCGTTTGAAGATGAGCAAAATTATCCTGGTTCGATATGTAGGTTTGAGACGAAAGAGACGGGGAGTGGGACTTTGTTTAATATCGTGATGGACTTGAAGAGTAAGAAGGCTGTTGTGAGGCTGGGAAGGCCAACTCAAGTCGAGGAAACAATTGGTATACAGCTGTGATTATAATCTTGAATGTTCATCGTTTTGACAGACGAATTTGGACTTGTTCTGGCATGGTACGTCGAGCATGTATTCTTGAGATCTCATTTACGTATTGACACTACACCTTGATCATACTCTGAGTAACTTGAGGCCTGATAAAGTGTCTGATATTGGTCTTTATGAAGATGGTTACGACGAGGTCGTAAGTGAAACGAGCAGTCTGAATACAACAAGAATCTAATGCCAAGTTATACCCTGGTAACCTTGTACCACCCACGAGCGCAGAGCTGGGTGTGCGTATCATGGACCTCGCCTTCGAAGATAGAAAAGTATTCATTAAGTAAAACCCCCTCCGTCATGAGACAAGTGTTAGATTCCTAGTCCAGGCTTCACTTCCATCCCAGTATCCAAAGAAAACTCCGCATTCCAATCTCGAGGAGGAACGTTATATGCATAAGCGCTGACGCCTTCTGAATCTATCCTGGTGGTCGTAGGGTTGAAAACACTCCAAAACTGGTAAGCTTCATCAATCTCCGCATGGACTGGCAGTGGTGCCGAATAATGTTGGCTAGGGCCGTCCTGGCCTGGCGGTTGATGAGGTGTTGGTGGCAAAAAGCTCCCTCCTTGAGAAAGAAACTCCAGGTACTCCTTTTTGATAGGGGCAAGAAGTCGACCATACTCTTCAAGACATCTTTTTGCGGCCGCCCATCGCTCAGCGATGCTCGAGAAACATTTCGCAAAAACTTCCATCCACTCTTCCACCTCGTGCCAGGAGTAGAGTTCTGCAATTTCTTGCTTGCACTTTTGCAGACCTTGAAGGAAAACGAGGGCGCAATTAAAGACATGATGGCATGGATGGAAGACATATTTGATCTTTCCAGCTTCTGCTTCAGATTGCTTGAAGTAGCCGTCAGCGACCTTTACAGCGTTGACTAAAGCAATCATCATCTGATTCGTGGTCGGGTTGGGAATCCGACGAGACGAGCGGTTCAGTGCGACTAGTATGTAGGGGCACGCAATGTCGGTATAAAGACACATCTCAGTCCACCTTGGTACAAGCCCACGATCCTGGTTGGCATCTTTGGCAGCATATATCTCTCGCTGCCACTCGTTCATAGCATTGACACAGCGCTCCATCCATTCCTCTATAGACGCACAGTCCTTGGGTACCGGGTCGCCATGCCAGAGTACAGAGATAATGTCCACCTCAATGAGCCGGAACCGACAAATGATGCGTTGTGTGAATTTAGATACGCGCCCTGACGGTTCCATGCTTGCTTGGGTGATCGCTGTGTCGTCAATTTCCAAGGGGAAGGCAACCTCAATACGTCGGATTGGTAGGCTGGTCGGCCGCAGGAATATGCAACATACTCCAACCTCCATTTCCCAAGCACACCAAAATATTCGCCGGCGCATATCGCGTTGATATGGTGAGACGCTACTGTCATTTGGTAGCTCTTGATGAAGGCCTAGATCGATAACGGCTTGACTTATCAACCCGGTCAACAGCCACAAGTCCGCCATGCGAGGATTTAGAAATATGTACTGAGTGAGGAGGAGGATAGCCTGTAATCCAGGAACATCATTCGTTGCCACGTCCGGAATCCATTGCATAGCGTGCCGAACGAGCTGGTATGCAGTCTCATTGGCTTTCTGAACTTTGTGCCTTGCACTAGTAGTCAAAGAAATCGCCATGATGATGCATACGATATATCGGTTGCGCAATGAGTCCTCTCCGGGTGTTGACGCTTTCCTGTGGTAGATGGAGTTGAACGCTATTGTCACATCATTGCGGTGGTAGATTGGGTACTGCGTGATTACACGATCCAGATAGATCTGCAGCAGGGTGTTGGCACCCACCTCATCAGGCATCAAATCGTGAAAAAGACCTTTGGTTGGCTGCGGGTTCAGGATAGATCTCGGGTGGTTCTCGTCCAGATCTGTCGAGACGACAGGGCCTTTCTTGGAGGGGAGGCGGGTTGCTTTAACGACGCACTGGAGGAGTGGCCGCGCTTTGGAAACGCCAAGAAAGGACGGAGTGATGTCCTCCATGGCCTGGTTGACGAGGCTGTCAGTGAATGTACATTTTTCTGGCCGCCATTCAGCTGGCTTTGAGCTGGAGTCCTGGGAATCTGCGGGGGATGGAATTGCAGCATTTGGAGCATGGCGTGGGAGTCGCGAGGCTGGGCTGGGGAGTCCTCCAAGGCGTTGAATGTGAGCCTCGAGAAAATCAGCTATGCTCCGCGGTGCCTCCTGCTGAGTGGATGAATCAAAGCCGACACAGTCGACTCCTGCGTCTACACATCGTTTGCAGGCAGGCACATCACCATCGCACTGCGACGAGTCAGTAACGGGAGGGCGACTAGGGGAGGCCTTAAAGGGTGGGCACCGTACCATAAGCTTGCGTTTTCTACAGCGCGCACAGGCAAGGACGCGGCGACGCACTCTGGTGCGACTCTGCATGGTGGAGGCTGCTCTTCTCGCGTCGGGAGGAGGGCGCGCAGCTCATGGCGCTGGAGAGAGGGGAGCGCTGCAGCTGGGGACGGCGCCCGGAGTGTGAAGAAAGTCTGATGCTGCGTCGTCTCAAGTGGACGACATCCTGGCGCCTGAGCACGCGCAGGTGCATGAGTGGCATGGATGGGTGCCACGATCATCACTGCCGCATTGGTCCGCGCTTGCCTGATAAGATTGCCTCCCAGTCGCTGCTGCCCTCGCCCTCTGCTGCCCAGCCCCGTGCCTGCCTGTCTTTGTTCGCGCCTCGCCTGGCCTGCGGCGTCTGTCAGCTTCTCGGTGCTGGGTACTCTTCAGCTGCGAGCGCGTGCGATCAAAAGCACCATGCCCGCGGCCAGACGTTGTGGACCTCGTTGACTTCCTCCGCCTGAGCCTGCGCACAGATGGCTGCCACCACGGCCGCTGCCGCTGCCGCCAGCGCCCGCCCTCCCCGGATAGACCTGGACGCCCTGATTCAGGTACGGAGTACCCCAGACTGCCCGGCACCCTCTGGCATCCGCTTTAACAGTCAACACAGAGCCTCCCTGCCTGCATCCGCTGCCGACAGTGCCGTCGCGGCTGCGACACGCTGCTGCCGAAGTGCAGGTGCGCGCTGTCTTTGTCCCACCACATGGCGCTCCACTAACCCAACGACGACAGGCAGTGTGCCAAAGCGGGCGTCGAGTGCAAGTTCCTCGACCATGGCCGCAAGGAGCATCTCCCCCGGAGGTAAGTCCGTAGCATCATCGTCTCGCCCCAAGGTCTGGCGATTGACTTGCATCAGCTACATCTCGGACCTAGTAGACCAGGTCCGACGCATCGAAGGCCAGCAGCATCCTCACCTCCTCCTAGCTGCCTCTGCAGATCATGCACAGGACGCTAGCTTGGCTGCCCAACTGCAGGCAGACGCCATCATCTCCGACACCAGCCTCCACTACGACCATCATTTTGCTTTCGCTGCAGACAGCTACCGCTATCTAGGCGCCGAGTCTTGTCTGCTCAAGTCCCCGAGGCTGGAGGCTGCCAAAGGACGCTCTCCTTTTGAAGGCAACGAGGAAGATGACGAATGGCAGCTTTCCACCAAGGAATCAGCTGCAAAGCAGTATGAGCTCCTCGAGCTGTTCCTCCAGACCATCCAGCCCGTGTATCCCATCCTGGATGAGTCGTTGCGCTACCTGACAGAGGAGCTGCCACCAGACCTCACCCCAACAGAGCAATTCTCCCTGTATATGATCTACTCCATCTCATGCTACATTCTTCCAAACACGGGGAAGAGACAGAATGCGCATCAAGTCTGGAATCCCACAGGAAGACTCTCCTACCACCAAGCCAACTCCATCAAGTATCGAGCCCTTGCAACACAATATTTCGAAAAAGCTATGGAGCATCTCGATGCGGCCACAGTAGATCCAACTATAGCCACTCTCAGATCTGTGCTCTTGCTGGCCATCAACAGCTCATTTGATCCGAAATCAGGGAACAGTGGCCAGCAGATCGCCCTTGCCGCCCGCCTTGCGTTTGATCTGGAATCGAAGCGAGAGCTGCAGGAGCTAGAGCCCAATGATGTGGAGATGCTTCGAAGAATGCATATGACCATTTTTAGTCTCGAAAATCAAGTTGCCTCGACCCTTGATAGACCTGCCTTGTTCCCAGAGCCTGTACGCTGAAGTGATTGGATTGCACCTTGGACGCAGCTAATATTCTCAGGAATCCGAACTATGCTTTGACAAAGCCAAACCAGCGGACTACATGTGCTCACTGTTTCGGTTGCAGAATCGCTTCCGCAAGGGCGATTATGCTACGAAACAAGAGGTGAAGAAGCTTCTTCCCCTTTTAGACGAGAAAGCCGAATTGCTGCCAATCGTTCGCATCGTGTTGCATATGACACATCTTCTGCTAAACCCATGCTGGGGTAGCGCTTGGCATGTCCTTGAAGCCGTCGTGAGCCTTGGAGGCGTTCATGTCTTCGTGACGCCGCACTGGGTATATCGAGCAGGCACTGTCCTGATCCAGAACATACCCTCGATTTTCGGTGGCAACCTCATTCAGCTGTATTCGAACGCACTTCTCGTTCTTGAATTGTCTTCCTGGAAATGGCCAAGTTCTGCTGCCCTTTCGGCATCACTGGTTGATCTCATGGCTCACATGAAGACAAAGTACAGACCGGATTGGTCTGACAAACTTCAGCAAGGAGACGTGAGGATATGAGTCTGAAGTCGAAAATCACAACAGCAATAACTCTCAAAGCCAGCCTTCTTCACTTCGAGCATCTCACAAACAATTGAAACCGGCTGCACGTGAAGAAGTTTATATTGGAACGATATATACACCCTTTAATCACCAACGACAAAACTCCATAGCTCTTTCCAGAACCCACGTTCAAGTCTCGTTGTTCTTCTTTCTAATATCCGAGTGATCCTTTCTCTTTCTCTTCTCTTGGCATCTTCTGCCGCAATCTCAGCTTGCATTTCAAGGTCCATTTCCTCGTCACTGTTGTGCTCTTCATCTGCAGAATGTCTTGGGGCTGGTGCATTTTGACCGTCAACGTTGGCATTCTGCGCAGCGAGCTCATGCGCCTCGAAGGGAGGCTGCGCTGGTGCTATTATTGGTGGACCTTCTTCTGCATCGTCGAGTTCGATGGTCGACAAGTCTTCCAGGACATAATGTGCAACGGTAAGATTGCGGAGGTCGACGCGGGATGAGCGTGGATGTATGTATTTGTAAGTAAAATACAACAGAGCGAAGAGGAAAGGCTGCACAGAAGTTTAGTAGAGAATTCAATGAATGCAACGAGATACGCACCCCTATGTATGCTCCAAATACATCGAAGGCTAGACTGGTTGTTGACTTGAGCGTCCCCGTTGAAGTCAGGCTGCCTTTCGCGACGAGGAGGATGAGTGGCGGAATGCCCGACCAAACGATGACAAACCCGCAGCCAATAATACCTACATAGGCCGGGAGTGGCTGCCAGCGAGATTTGAAGAGATGATTTTCGTATAAGGGATCGTTGCGGCTGAAGACATTGAGCGATTCCAGACGATCGAGTCTGCTTTCATGATTAGGAACGCACTTTGTAGGGATGGCTACTTTGGTATTGATCTTACCCAGCTTTGAACCTGAGAAACGTTATACATTGGCAAAGATTGACACAAGCTGCTGTGCCCGTATACAGCTCAGACATTGTGATCCGTGGCTGCGAAATGCAGGCGTTAGCAAAGTCTACGAGACAAACATAACTCTTGGACAGCATTCATATACCTGATTACCAGCCTTATCCGTAAGACCGACTAGCGACAAGAACCCAAGCGCAGAGCAAAACAGTATCGAAGCAAGCGGAGTCTTGCCATGGTTCGTGCGGCCGAGCACACGCGCTATTCTCATCGGTGCATAGTTCTGCGCCAGCATAAAGACATTGCGCGAGGCAGCGTACAAATATGTGTTTCTAACCAGATCAGCATTCACCTCCAGTCTCGAGTTCAAGGGCTTCGCTTACGCAGTAGTATACGCCGATATGATGAAAAACGCATTCAACACCTTGGGCAAAGCATGCAACGAGGATTCCTGCGCCGCAATCACGAAGATGGACTTGGGCGTGCCACCGCGCACCCAAATCTTAGGTAAGTCGGGGTTTGCGTAGTTCAAATTCGCGGACCCGGCGAGCATGGCGAATGGGTAGATTGTCAGAGGAACGAGATAGACGAAGGACATTGTTGCGGGCACGTCTTTCCACGGATTTGCAGCCTCACCCGCAGTCATCGCTACGAGGTCGGCGCCAAAGCATGCTGTTCCCATTGTAAGCCTGCAAGTCATATTTGAGGATTGGCTTGATACGTACAGAACATGGCGAGCGAGATGGATGTACTGTTCGCCAAGGTCAGCAAAAGCAGAACATGAACAGGAAGTGAGCTTACATGAAAGCAAATAGTGATCCTCCAGGTCCAGAGATACCAAAGTCCTTCTCAGAAACACCGCTCAGTCTTAGCGGCCCTGGACTCGTGTTGTTGAAGCCGGTTGGTGCCCAGCCTGGAGTGAAACCATGTGTGGTGTAATCTGGAACAACAGTTAGCTTCAACACCTTTACGGCTCCGGCGTCGTGGTATCTTACTCTGACTGTAAACTGTCTGTGGGACTCGACCTCCCCCTAACAAAACATAGTCAGGACGATATCGACTGTACATGGCGGAACTAACTAATCACCTCCAAAGTTGAGCGCCACCATCAGGATGATGACGAGAGCCAAAAGGCTCAATTTGAACCACATCACCACCTACGAGCACCGAATTAGCCATGTCTTCCTCCAGGCGATTCTTCATGAACTCACACGTTCAATCTTGCCATATAGCTAGTCTTTCGTCAGCATGATTCCTCATTTCGAACTTGCTTGCAAAAAGCTCACCTTAACCCCGAGACAATGAGAGAGCGTTGTCAAAGCAATAAATCCAAGATTGATCGCGAACTCCTCCCCAATCTTATGCGGCTTGCCATCCGTTCTCAACAGCGCCGTTAGTTCCGCCGAATGTGCCGTGAGAGTCGCCATGCAGCATATCTCGCCCAGTCTTCATATTTCAGTCAGCCAATGCACTATTTGCACGCAGATGGGCTCAGAATTTACGCGTAAAGACTCGCAACTGTAAACCCGCAGGCTGGGTCCACGAAAGTGTGTGGCAGATCTACGAGAGCGCCTGTCAACGGTCTACAGGCTACCATCTCTGTAATGGAATAGAAAACGCATCTAAAATTGGTCAGTTGGTCTGGCTTTGGCGATGTGTTGGGTCAAAGATGGGTGTACGCACGCGACAATCACTCCAGCGACAGCATAGCTAACCGCCGCTCCGAGGCTCCCCGTGGTCGATACTAAGGATCCAGACGTCACGAAAAGTCCGACGCCGATGCAGCCAGATATACCGATGCCTGGACGGTTAGTTTGAGGCAATTGAGGTGCGGGAGGGTAAAGAAGAGCGCACCTGCGAGATGGGGCCGCTTGAGGATGCGGTCTAAGTGCTCATTAGGGAAGGCGACGTAGGGAAAGCGATCAAGAGGTCTTCGTTCTTCGGCCATGTTGTTTGTGGTGTAGGAAACGCAGCAAAGTATTGTCTTGGGGGACTAGGACTTGGTGAAGGTGGAAAGTCTGAACACTGAAAGATTAAACAAGGAAAATAAAGGAAACCCCTAATTGACAATAACTTTGCGCCGAAATTTTGGCTTACAAGTAGCAGAAGACGTTCCCATCGTTGTTTACATGAGGCGGGTACGCAATATGTAAACACTTTCTTCCCTCACCAGGCTGGGTCACGTGACGAGGCTGGGAGTTGGCGCTCAGGACTTGCGTCGCGGAAGTTTCCAATTGGCTGTTTCCGAGCTTGTATTTTCGTGAGCTGAAGGTGGGGATCGTGTCTGCCCTGTCTGCCTACTGATATTCCTCCAGCGTCCTCATTGCATAGTTGTCACCTCGCGAATCAGATACCACTGAAAATATTGGCTCGCGTGTTAAGACACGTGTGATTGGTTTACCCCTCATCGGGAACAGAAGCACACGACTACTTGCGTCTGAATTCTAGATTCTTGAAATAAGGCTCGAAAAGAATTGATCGGATTGGCTTGATGTCCGATCGGAGGGAGGACGTGGAGCAAGGCTGAGTCAAACCCGACGATGCAGGCTCAGCTCCTGCTAAGCAGAACCCTATGATGTATCCATGATTGGTACTAGATCTTTGAGGTTTCTGCATGACTATCACATCTCGCTAACCTGGGCGGCATTTGAAACAAGTCCTGAAGATAGAATACGGGTCGTATTGCATTCTCAACTCAGCCTGATGGTCGCGGCCATGTGGCGGCAGGGTGCAGTCGTCAGCCCCTGCACATTGCGTTGCTCCAAGCATAGCCCTTGATGCTGCCTATAATCTTGTCAGCACAAAGACTCCAAGATCATCCCCGTAGAATGCACTTGAGATGTCACTGACACACGTTCTTGGGCAGCCCGTGGTTGGGCAACGGCTCATGGCTACGCCGAGCTATACCCCGACCTTTACATCCTCTTCAGCCTCGTTGAGTTCAGCAACAGCAACATGTTTACAGAAGCCAAAGCGACTATTATCCGGATCGAAGGATTACATTGCCACTGCCATTTCACCAACCGGAGTCGTAGTTGCTGCTTTTCAAAAGCAAATATTCATCTACAAATTGAAGGGCAAAGATAAATCTCAAGAAATTCGTCATCAACCTGTGTTTTCGCCCGCCCTAGACCGAAAGGAAAGCATCCGCGCGATAGCTGCGTCTGAAGATCTCCTCGTCGTCGCAACTCACTATCGACTGCTGGTGTATAGCGAGTACAGCGAGACGAATGACTTGGCAAATCGTCTTATTCATGACCAACGCCTTAACATAGAAAGCAACTGGACTAGCTGGTCCGTGTCCATTTCTCAAAGAGGCACGTCGGCGCAGGGAATAGGATCCAAGGCGAGGGTCGTAGTAGGTGGAGTAGGCGAGAATGGTGTAAAGGTCTTCCACTATGTCATCATCGGGAATTGTTGGAATGTTGTCAATTACCAGTTGTACTTGGAGTGCACCAACAATAATGAGGCAGTAAAAGTTGTTGGATTTTCCCCAGACCGAAGCAACGCCAGATTGGGGACCACGATTTTTGCCTTGACGTCTGGAAATCATCTATATTGTTGGCAAATCAGTCGAAGTCGGCGAACGACCGGATTGGAACCGATGAGGCCTGTTTGGGATCTAGACTGCAATCCAAGCTCAAAAGAAAGCACGCGTGTAAGTGAACTTCAAACCCATGGGAACTACGGTTGACTTGATCCAGGTTTTCCAAGACGAAATATCATCTGCAGCGATGATAGTCTGCAAATGGGGCCACCCATACATAATGTGCACAGTCGATCATCATGAAAGATCGTTTCTCCCTCCCACATTCATTGTTGCTGTTGACCCTGAGGACTCAAATGCTCAAAGGCGCGAGAAAATGAACCAGTTGCGAGATAAAGTTGTCAGTCCGTCAGTCCTCGCAGGATCCGTGTCACCGAATGGCCTCTTTGCGGTGGTGGTTGAGAAAAAAGAATCAAAGGGCGACAATATCAAACTTCTGACACTGCAAAAAGCGCCCGGGGGAGCTCTTACATGCTTTGCTCGACCGCAAACATGGCGTTCGAAAGTCGAGTCAATCAGCGTCGCTTCTTCCGCTATATCGATTTTCATGGAAGAACAGCTTGGTGCCCTGGAAATCACCATTGTTGATGGAAAAGGGCACATCATGTTTGCGAGGGTGAGCGTTCCGAACATGCGAGCCTTCGAGCCTTCGATAATTTCTTCCCTTGACAGCATTGGGGAACTTCATAATGAACCATTAGCGTATGAGCTTTCGCCTCGTGGAAGCCATCGCAACTCGGCGACTAGTGGTACCACGGGACGGTTCTCAGAGCGAACATCAATGGCATCGGGTTGAAAGACACACAGTCTTGCGCTCGAGAGCGTCATCCAGAGAGCTCAATAGCCCATCATTGTTGACTGGACTTGGTGGCTTGACGAGAACGATGAGCGACCCAGAAGTCGACTCGAGAATCAGGGCGTGGCGGCTGTGAGAGGCAATAAGAGCAGGAGCGATGACGAAGTGCAGGGACTACATTGATTTTTTGAGGAAGGAAAGAACGACGACGTGACCTGGCATATGTGTGCCCAAAGAACGCATCCACGCTCATTAT
Organism: Pyrenochaeta sp. DS3sAY3a; assembly: GCA_001644535.1. Taxonomy (NCBI): domain Eukaryota; kingdom Fungi; phylum Ascomycota; class Dothideomycetes; order Pleosporales; family Cucurbitariaceae; genus Pyrenochaeta; species Pyrenochaeta sp. DS3sAY3a. Next base: position 533,676 of record KV441649.1, on the reverse strand, counting down.
CGACTCTACAAACCTTGACGCCTACGAACCCTTGGTATCGACCTATCCTGGACACCTTCGCAACTCAGATACTGCCGCTCTGCCTAATTTTATTGTTATAATCTACTCCACCACTCGAGACTCGACCGCCGAATCCGCTGGGAGGCTTCCCATTGCAACACTTGCACAACATCCGCGGATTGCATTCAGAGCTACAATGATCACAAGTTCCATTCTTGCTAGATCTCTGGTCATCACTCTCTTGCAGCATGTACTCGCTACTCCATATCGTTGGCCGAACTCGTCGCTACCGGTCAACAGCACGATATGCAACTCTACACTGTCGTTGTGCAACCTGAATGGCACCACTGGCACATCCAACCCGTCGAGCGCACCGGGGATATACAAGTGCACAGAGGTGTATCCTACGGACCTCACCGTGCTCAATGGGCGGTATCCAAACTACAACACGGGCCATCTACACCAAGCCAAACAGTTCTTCATGCTGCGACTCCAACTCCTCGGTGACGGAGAGATAGCCACACGCGTGCAGTTCTCCGGCCTACCTCTAAATACATCAAACACGACCTGTCGTCTCGAGTTCGTGCTCCCTGATACCCGGCTCCAACGCATTCGTGGCCCCAATCCAAGCTTCAATGTCTACCAGGTTGAGCGCGAGGTCGATTCGATCGCCACATGGAATACATATGAGGGCAACAGCGATGATGCGGAGCTGTTTGGCACTGTCAATGGCGAGCCTCGGGCGCTAGAGAGGACGAGGAGCGTGGGTGGCGTTGCGGCTATCAACGAAACGAACTGCAACGAAACTTTGAGTTTTCAAATGGGCATGAAGTACGAGAGTCCTAGTGTCCCGAATTATTGGGAGTTCTCAAATGTCATGCCACCGGCGTGGCCGGTACAGGGATTTCGGATTGTGTACGGTTGCTGAATGAGGCCCCTCGACGTCCGTTGTGGACACATGATGATTGCTATTCAGTGCGATATTCTGTAAGGGTGGAGAGATAACCTAGTCGCTTCCATTTGGTATTATTATGTTAAATGCATGACATTTTTGATTGTTGAGAGTATTATAAGGCAGTGAAGTTGTTCTTCGTCCCACTCTTGTGATTACGTCGGTGCCTCTCAGTTCTCGGGTTATCTCAATCCGTGCCAACCCTGTTACCAGATCAAAGACAAAAACGAAATCAGCTTTGACCACAAGAAGATTTCAAAGTCTTTAATCCGTGGGCGAGAAGCCTTCCAGCTGAACCGCTGAGCTCCTACATCCGTCTCCGTCCCCGTCCCCGTCCCGGGTAACTTAGCCGCAGCAGAAAGCCGAACTCGAGATAAGGAAAACCGTACGATTACAATTGTCCGTTCAGGAAAATTTGCAGCGCAACGGTCGGAATGTGGAGATTGTTCCTGGAGCGAAGCACAGACTTGTCGTGTTTGTATGTGCCTGAGAGTCGCGGACGCATGAAAGACCACGGCCGGCGGGAGATGTCGGAAAAGCGCGGCGTCCAGAACCTTACCCGATGACAGCCAGCAGCGAACGTCATGATAATTGTGGGCGAAGAAGAAACTGACAGAGTGCAATTGAATAGATGTGAATAAATTGAGATTTAGTATAGATGATAGTTAATGTTGATAATATGTGTAGATGGTTTTATGCCGTAGTTGAAATATCCTGTTCCTGATGACGGAAAGATTGATGTCCTGTTTCCCATACCCAATGCGAATCGCATATTTCCTCCTCGTGGCACTTCTCGAGGGCGAGTCTGATTGTGCATCGTGATGTTGATGTGACACAATGCTCATCCCTGGCGGTGTGACTTCGCGGCTGTTTGCGCGCGTGTTTCCCCTCCTCCTCCCACTCATCATGCTTCATCTTCTTCCACCTCATCCCCGGAAGCGAGTGTACTGTCTGCAGCTTGAAGCTGATTTTAGTCATGCTTATAGCATTCGCCGTCTCTTGTGTTCAATCACTGAACCTCATAGAGCTCCATCGCCCGCTCCACATCCCGGATAGATCCGCGATCTCCATAGGCTTCCTCAAGCGCCTTGTTCCTGTCCTTCTGGCTCGCGAGTCTCGCTTCCAGACCAGCAATGGCCCTTTCCATATCTTCTAAGCTTGAACGTTCGCCGTAGGAGTCCAGCAACATCATGTTCTTCTCCTCCTGGGTGGGTTCAGGGGCCAGGTGGACCTTGCGGTTCGCATCATTGAGCGCGTTTGCGATGCCAAAGCCTATGTGGCGATTAGCATCACTGAGTGTGACAGTCCGGCGTCCTGGAAGCGAGGTCTCTGGGTTGTAGAATTGTTGTGGGATGTAGATCATACCCATAGCAATTGCGGCCATAGTTGGTAGATACCTGGATGGTGTTAGCGATGAAGGTGAAGTGGCAATGCAAGGGTAGGCTAACCATTTTGCTATTCTTCCAAGTTTGGGGACAGCATTGGCAGTTGCCGCCAGCTGTGCTGCTGCGGCATCCTCCATGGACATGACCGCGCGAGCACGTGCTGAGGTGGTGAAGAGCCTCTGTCTTAGGAGTGGTGAGAAACGGGTGAAAGACATGTTGGCGGATGGTTCGGAGAAATGTTGAGAATGTATTCCCAGTTTGGTCCAGTCGGGTAGTCCTCCAAGGGCGGTTATGGTCGTTTGGTATATATGTTTCCTGTTCTGTATGGCAGGCTGATGGTGGATGGATGGATGGTGTACGCTTTAGGCCAAGATTACTGGATACGTATCGGCCGCGGTTTCGGTAGCAAAGCGGTGGAGTTTGATTGATGGATGCAACGTGTTGTACTTCGGATAAGACATCCAAGACGGCGGGGGGCATGTGAAGGTATATACGCCGTGCGGGGAAGGGCATGTCACGAGTAGGCGGAGCAGTGCCACCGTCTCCCCACCCGCGTCCCAAACATCACTCCACCAACCACAGCACTTGACCTCTCATCTCCGCGCGCTGCAAATGGGGTGATGCGTCCAATCCGATACATTCTCGCGTCACAGCCCCTGACCAAGAGGCTCAAGACTGCCGCGACAGCCCAGAGTTGCACTGACGTACCGCGTCGTTGGCAGCGTCTTCTCGGCCGCGCATCTGTCGCGGGTACGCTGCCCTCTGTTTGCGGCTACGTCTCAGGAACTGGCTCGGCTGCAATTAACGGGAGGCACCGAGGTTCATTAACGGCTTCCAGCAGCGGACGCAGGGAAAGAGGCCAGAGGGAGGTTAGCTGACATTTTGATTGTGGTTAGATGAACCGTCGAGTGATTGTGGGGTGAGCGGTGGCGTTGCATCGACCGAGGCCTCATCTAGGAAACGATGTGTTGATGTCAGCGCGCATCCCAAAACCTTGGTTCAGGAGACTATCAGAAGTTTTCTTCGTCAATAACGTCAGCTTGCTGTTGCTCTAAGAGTTCACAGTGCTAGTGGCTGGCAGAGAACGATGCGCGAACATTATTCTGTCTCTTCTAGAGATTTGCGACGATGACGTCGTTTGACGCTGCACTTTTCGCTGCACTTTGTTCCTGTTCACCATTCGAGATGTCCAACTGACAATGTATCTCAGCTGTAACCCCGATTGCGATTTTGAAAGATCAGCTCAAGATCTTACAAACACTCTACTCGAAGCACATGTTGACTTTACCATCCCAGTTGACTGCCATCGTAGTCGTTGGCAAGCTAACCTCTTACGCTTTAGTTTGGTCGACGAACATCATACCTCAAGGTAGTCGCTCCTATCTCATCAGGAACCTAGGCACAGATGGGGCTTTTCATTCTTGGCTTCTAATAACTCTTTTGATCAGCTTCCTGAATTTCAACATCGCTCTACCAGCTCGACAAGAGCATACCATCGATGTCTCACTGTCGTCGGGCTCATACGAGCAGTAGTCCTGGCTCCATCAAAAGTAATTCTTAGTAGTGGGGATGCTCTCAAAGCATTGAAGTTTCTCGTCCAATAAAACATAGACATATCCAGAGTGAATCACTTCCTAGGCTTCACTAAAGAACCCTGTCTTAAGCCGCAATTATAATCAACATTTCGACTACTTCAACTCTGTTCTGAGCGTAATATGAAATCTATGATCATTTCACGTCTGTTTCTCTCTATAATGTTCACAGGTGGTCGAGTATAGAATGAATAACACTCATCAATCAGATAAGGAATGTTGCAGAGCCTTCAAAGTGCAAATTTTCGCAATCATCTTACTCCTCCACGTTGCTGTTCTACCCAATCTACCACTCTGTGTTGGAATAAAGAGTACTGCTTGTGACTGCTAGATTATTTTTTCACATCGAAGTACTTTTCGAGCTAAGTGCAATTACTACTCCATATCACACGTAGATGTAGAGGCGCTGATGCTAACACAAAACTTCACTAGCACAGTGAGATCACCGCTAGCTTCGAATTTCACTCATCTGTTACCATCTATGTAAATGCACAGGAAAGCTCAGACGCCTAGCAACTCTTTCACTCTCTTTTAGTTATGTAGTCGAATGCTTAAGAAGGTCCTACCTACAATGTTGCCTAAGCAGCAACTCATTCATCCAACCCCCCTCACTCAACCTGCTCTTCAACTCAACTCACCTCTTACGGAGCATTTTCTTAACCTGTTCTAACCTCTAAAGATGGGTTCAAGAGCACCGCCAATCGGTCAATCCCAGTTCCAGTCCGACCTGCCTGGAAATCCCCGTGACCCCACACTGCCCTTCACTCTTTCGACATTCATGAATGCCTGAATCCAACGAGGAAGATTGGGAATATCTGATGGGGATGTACTCTCACCTTCGGTTCCTGCGCATCAATATCCCGAACTATGTCGCCCCTCGTCTCCGCGAGCACCATCGGGAATGGTCCATCTATGCTCTTCTCTTGATCAATGCGCCGCCAACTCCACGAACACCTAATCGATTTGGTGTTCCGTTTTCTAGAATGGAATTCTTGATGGCCTTTCGGCTTACCACTAAATGGATAAGGCAATTCCGAGGACCTCTCGAAGGACCAGTCAAGCTACTTTGGCGGATGACAATGGACTTGTATACCCATCGAGTGAACATCATTCAGTTCCTCGCGGACCCACAGCAAAGACGGCGACCACGAATCATGCTCGAGTTTTTGACCGACCACGTCCCGATGGATCTTCGAAGTGACTCACTCTTCATACGATTCCTTCGATGTTCACGAGACCTAGCGGGCTACGTCGTGCACGCAGGGGTGTTTTACAGTGCCATCATCGCTCGAATCCACTTTGGCACGGAATCGGGATTGAACGGAAACGTACGGGCAGCCCTTTTCAACTTGACGCACCTCCAGGCTGCGGCTTTCATGAGCGGCCTGGAAGCACCGGGGCTGATGGATGTCGATCCCTTGGACCAGATGTGCTGCTGCGGGCCGAGACGCAGCCCTCCTATCGAGTGTGTGTTGGATGATCCTATCAAGACACCCTGCGGGCACCTCTACAACCGGGACTGTATGATGTTATTCTTGCGCTATATATCATCGGATTGTGCAGATTGCGGGCTTAACATGGTCAGGGTCTCGGAGCGAGCTCGCAGGCTGGCTGGTGGGCAGGCATAGATAGAAGGAGTCTTGATGGAAAATTATGAAGCGTATGCATGCTTTCAACATTGCACAATGTATCTCTGGAGTGTTGACATGGCTTGAAACAAAAAAAGGACGAACTATCGAGACAAGCTGTCTGCTTGGTTATGATATGCGATTGTGGAAGTGATTATGGTGCATGATCACTGCGACGAGCAAGATATCGGTTTAGCTGTGACCTCTTCGCTACATCCCTACATGCCCTTGTCTTTGGCAAATGAGTAAGAACTCGGGTTAAATACTCGAATGATAGTCTCAATTTATTGCAGATGGTCACTCCCATCGTTACCTTTTGGTACGAGACGCACCGCACTGACTTGTTGCACACTTCGAGAATGCAGGACTAGTATGCTGCAGTCAATGCAATTTAATTGGAACAGATAGGAAACTTCAGGATATCAAACACTTATGGTACCTGGGTACCCATTGTCCCCATAATGTCCTCCTAAATACAGCCAAGGAAAACCCATTCAATAACATAAACCTAAGAACAATGTAAATGCTGTTGCGAAACTCGTAGACTATCATATCTTCATGCCTCTAGCCAATCAACCGGCGTAAGGAGGAGGAGGGAGTCGTTCAAGTCCTTGATCATGATCCATTGACTCCGAAGTCAACTCAAACGCCGAAGTCCTCGAATGAAGGCTGGTTATCGGTCTCAACCCATTTGGACTTGGCCTAGTCATCGTGTCTTGTCCAAAAGCCAGTGGGTCAACCTCGTGATACTCTGGCCGTGACTCTGTTCCAATGCCTCCTGCAATGTCAAGGGCGGGAGGTGCATGCCAACCTGACACAATCTGAACACGCTCCCTGCAAGCAATTCCGGTGAAGTCACGTCCAGCGCATTCTCCATCGATATCAACCTGCAGTTCGTATTCCAAAGCTTGTCCATAACTTGTGAAACTTGGTAGGAGCCTCGGTTCTGACAGTCGTACTTCAGCCAAGTCAAGGATGTTCAGGCGGTTGTAGAGTGGCTCGCCTTCAGCTGTTTCGAACTTCCGGTCAACGAGCACCATAGTATCTTTTGCGACGGTTACGGTTTCTTTTCCGGCATTCCTGGTTGTGTTGATGGTGGGAACGAAAGTACTCAGAGTAGAGACTAGTTGAACTCTAAGCCGGCGCATGAACAAGCTTGGTGGATCTGGCAATGACTGAGAGCGGTCAAGGTGCTCAACTGTGACCGTGATCGGCACTCGAGAGCCAATGATCAACACCCTGGCAGGGGTGGCGAAGAAATTGAATCGAGCAAAGGGGATTTCGGTGAAGTTTGTAAGGCCAAGGAATAATTGCTTATCCCCCAGAGCATCCTTGACTCTTCCAAGCTTACTGCCTTCGCTGTAGCCTGGCAGCAATTTCCGAGACCTGATGAATTTGTATCGACAATACTTCTCAGGGAGTTTTGGACCGAAATTGAGGTCTGGCTGAAGTAATCCGGGGTGGTAATCTGGGGCTGGGGGGATAAACTTGAGTTCTCTTCGTACACGAGTGTTTGAGGTGTCAGACATCATGCTCTCCATATGTGCTTCGAGACAATATATGATCTTGGGAAATAGTAATCCAGCCGCGGATGTTGGCTGCGCACAACTTGGCGGTAGTATAAATCCTGGGGAATGTTGAAATCGTGGGTGGTTGAATGCATCCTTTGAGTACCACCAATTTCGATTACCGGGAGGCGGCAGCTTCACTTGAAGAGGAAACGTGAAGTCGAATGGTAGTTCGACTTTGCCATCTTCAGCTGTGCCCTTTCGCAGAATGTCGAAGTTCTCGCCGGCGCCCGTGGAGACGAAAAGCTCCTGCGAGAACTCGAAGAAGTCTGATCTGATGCCAGTAGCATCGGAATCGTATATGAGGGAGAAGCCCCTGAAAAATATGCTAATGTTGATCGGGCGTACAGAAGGCTCAACGCGTAGGACGCCATGGATGTGATCTCCGGACGTGTATAAGAGCTTTTGGTCTGAAAAAAGTTCAATGTATAGAGGATTGTGCCGTTTATTGGCAGTAGTTGGGCCTGCGAGCGACATCTTGGCTACACTCAAACGATTTCGTGAAACGTTGGATGAAAAGCGCAAGTTGTAAGTTGTGCAGAGCGTGAAATTTGCGAAGACCGAATTTATTTGAATAATTGACTACGGAATACTGAGGACATGGTCCAGGACGAATTGCAAGAATGTGGTGGTGCCAGCTTTGTGGCTGCGCCAGGCGCTTGTTGTGATGCATCTTTCTACCCGCCTGTCACGAGGTCACGGGAATTCGGGCTTGGGGTTCTTGGTTGACCACGCCGGGCGTTTGGCGGTGCTGTAGAGACCTGCGTAGAAAACCGGTAAGGCTCAGCCACTTCATTGCGCGTTGTCCAATGATTAAAGGGGTCTCGATACTGCAACAGAATTCAGGAAAGCCACAATATGGGAGGTGGTTTTGGGTTCAAGTTCATCATCATTGGTCGAGACATGAACTAGGGTGGTGAGGTCATGACGGATTGGTGCAACTCACGACTTTTTTGTTCCCGCGAGAGCACAACCCACCACCCTTCACCACCAGGCGACACCATGGCTGCCAACTACACCTGCACAGCCTGCTCACGAGCCCTCTCGAGGTCGTCCTCAAATCTCCAAGTAATGCGCACCAACCTATAGCCAATGCACGTATTAATCGTCTCAGCGAGTGAACAGACTCAATCTTCGCCGATCACAACGAGCTTTCTCGACGACTGCGCCCACCTTGTACAATGCGTCGCGGACGCTTTCAGCCGGAGCGAGACCCGAGTCCGTCACCACACCGCAACCCAAGGTCAAATCAGGCGTTGAAAGTCTTGCCCAAAAGCTGCGCAAAAGTGCTCCAGCCTTGACAGAGACGTATGTTGCGTATGGCGCCACATCAACCCTTGTCAAGGAATGCGCGCGGCCGGGGAACTACACAATTCCACAGGCACTGGAGAAGTCTGGTGAGATTCCAACAGACGAGAACGGCGTGCACCTTGGCCAAGCTGAAGGCTGGTGGTACGACTGTGAGTTTTCCGTCAGTGGCTTTGCATGAGAGCATTCGTTGATGGCCGTAGCATTCGGATTGAAGCCAACCTTCTTCAATTGGGCGCAGATTACCTTCGTCCACATGTACATGCTCCAGGTTCGCTTCCGCATGTTGCCTCCGACCCACTCATCTCTGTGGATACAACATCTTACCAACCAGGCGTTCTACGCCGCAGAGGACCGTCTTGTGGTGTGGCATCAGTTCAATGCCAATACACTGCGCCAGAAATATCTCAAGGATATGTTTGCGCAGTGGCGCGGTGTCCTTGTGTCCTACGACGAGGGGCTTATGAAAGGCGATGCTATGCTGGCGGCAGCCATCTGGAGGAATCTGCTGGGAGGGAAAGACGATGCAGACTTTGAAAAAATAGCGCAAGTTGTTGGATACATGAGGAGGGAACTGAAGAGGCTGGACAATGCGAGCGATGACGAGGTTCTGAATGGGAGCTGGAAGTTCAATGGTGACCCCGGGCAGGAAGCTGGCCTGGTCAAGGCTCCCAGCAGGCTGATGACTATCAAGAGTGCCGCATAGTCGGGCAAGTTTGACGAGGATCGTATGAGATCATGTTCATGTACGTGTTTGAGTATATTGTACAGTATGGATTTGGGCACCAAGGGCGCTGAAACGCTGGTTGTGCTGTGTACTACGAGCAATAAGAACTGAAGCCATTACGCACTTCATAAATGAGAACGATGAATGAGAACGCTAAGCCCCAGTACTTATATAATTGTTTCCAATAACCATGCTCCAACGCAGCATGAACCATGGTGAATGCGGCAGAAGCCGGTCTACTAGCATAAGCGAACCATGGTCTTGGCATCGCGACTTGCTCGTGGATGGTGAGCGACCATGCTACCTAGTTCCGCTTCACACTGAAGGGTGCGCACCCCCTTCGAACTCACAACCTGCATCCATAGACTTTGCTCCACAACCGCATCACCCTCAAAAAGATCGCCAACATGCCAGCCACCGTTGTCCACCATGGCCCCCCACCGGAGATACCTGGCTTCCTCATTCCCAACCACGACGCACATCCGCTCAAAGAAGAGGTCGCAAACCTCGTCGGACGCGATAACCTGCGATTTCCCGGGGCGCAACCTGTGTCCTTTGCGCGCGAACACATTGAAGAACTGCAGCGACAAGAATATTTCATGTGCGAAAAGACCGATGGCATACGCTGTTTGTTGTTCTTTCACTGGCAGGACAATGGACAAGCTCTCGAGCCTGCGACCTTTTTGATCGACCGCAAGAACAACTACTATAACATCACACCTGCGTTTACCATTCGTCACTATCAATATCCAGAAGATCAAGATAAATTCCTGTTCGGCACGTTGCTCGACGGCGAGCTGGTGCACGACTATTACCCAGGCGAGCCGGCCCCGCGACTGAACTTCTACGTCTTCGATACCTTGGCCGCTGATGGCCAGAATGTTACACAGAAGTCATTGGATAAGAGACTGGGGAGGTTTCAAGAGTGGGTGCTCAAGCCATATCACAACATGTTGAAGAAGATTCCCAACATCAAGCCCGACGACTTGAAACCCTTCGCCTTGAAGGAGAAGAAGACTTATCCCGCATACTCTCTCCAGGATATGTTCAACAATGTTCTACCAACACTCAAGCATGGCAACGATGGCCTCATCTTCACGTGTAAGGCTACGCGCTACGAATTCGGTACAGATAGGCACATTCTAAAGTGGAAACCCCCGCACGAAAACACCATAGATTTCAAGCTTCGGCTCGGTGAATTTCCCTTGTTTGACCCACAAGACGGCGAAGAGGGACTTATCCCAGATTACGACGCAATACCCTCACCTCTTACCCTTCATGTCATGCACAGCAAAGACAACTACCAACCATTTGCTACCTTGTCGGTTACACCAGCTGAATGGGCGATCCTGAAAGGTCTGAATCAGCGCCTCGATGGTCGTATCATAGAGTGCTACCGCAATACCAATGGTCAATGGAAATTCAAGGCCGAGGCCGATGGCACACCGAGATGGCGGGACGACAAGACGGATGCTAACCATGTCTCGACAGTCAACAGCGTCTTGTCGAGTATCGAAAACCCCGTCACAGAGCTGGATCTCCTAGCCAACCAGGAGAACATCAAGAAAGAGGTGTACAGAATGCACGGGAAAACATACGTTCCTCCGCAGGACGGAGGTGAGCGGGATGCCAAGAAGCGCAAGTACAGCGAGACAGGGCTAAATGGCAATGGCGGACTGCATTAGAACCGTGGTCACGACGGTGGAGATTGTAGGTGGTGGCTTGGATGGACCAATGATCAAAGACGAGATTCTTGCATTTAAAGTGCTTACATTTATTTTCCATACTCATTGCTAAGAGCCGGCGTTTTAAGGAAAAAAGGATACATCAGGGTTTTTGGCGTATTCGGTGGGCAAGGGCATTTCTGATCTGAAATCTCCCGCACGGCATGATACCCACGCTCTCGCAGCGGATATTCTTAAAGGGACTGAGTTTAGATAATTCACAACTATTTTTGTTTGATCATGGATATGCAAAGGTGATGTTCCTGGCGAATGTGTTTTATATAACACACGCGAGTTTTGGACGCAAAATGGTCCCCCGGAAACATCGGTCTCTGCCAGTCTGGTTTTACGCGTTAAGACTAGATGGGTAACCTTTGTACCAGTGTATTTTTAGAAGTTCCACTTATTTGTCCCTGCGTCGACGGCTCATGACACTAACGAAAGTGGTGACGTCTCGAGTATCTGTAGACTTCGCGACGATTAGCTACCAGAAGCGGATTATATATGTTTCATGAATGATCTCGGTGTTTTTTTGCACGAGATTTCTTTAGCGGCACATATAGCCCTGGACAGTCTGAATACAATAGGCTATCTGGACGGGTGAGAAAGCGCTGAAATCATCACTGCAAACATCAAGAGAAAATACTTTCCAGCAAGCTTGAGATGTAAACACAAGACTCAGATCACAGTTCAAACGCAATACCCATAGTCACCTCGAATGACCATCGGGCGATGTCGGCCTAGACCATAGACGTAGATTGTGCGCGCAGGCTCCTTGCATATCTGAAGCTGTTGAACGGGTCTTGCATGGAGCTAGATTGAATTCCCCAGCAGCTGAGGCTAGAGGCAACCTAATTCGGCATAGGAAGCTGCGAGATGTCGTGCATATAGGGATGCGTGTATAGTGTATGGAGCAGGCATGTTTATGCGCCTACGGCGTGGTTGCAGCATCCGTGGGGTGGATGGTGGGATGCCATGTGTAGTGCTGAGGGCTGTTGTCCAATAGGTTAGTCATGGGGTAATGGTGTTGGTGGTTTGTGTCGAGACGGGCGTCGTATTTTGAGGTCTAGGTATAGCATGGAGAATTGAGAACATGGATGTCCACCCCGATGTCGAGTTGGGAAAGTCGACTGACTGGCAGGGTGGATTGCGTCAGCGAGAACCCCAGTTTTCTAGGACTTGATCATGCGCTATAAGTCCTAACTTAAGTGCTGATGGTGTTATGGTCTCTGATTTGATGATGCCCATGGCTCGACAATAGTCGGTATCGCTGATGAGGAAATAGTATGCAGCCCAATCAGTGGTGAATCTGATCAATATCTCCGATTGACCCCACCATGGCCTGGGAGACTCGAGACGTTGGCAATAACATGGCTCTTGTTCAAGACATAAGGTTCCCCCAGTGATCTGGGCCTGGCTGCTTCATGTGAGGACTCGTTATCTTGAGTAGCCGTTACATGGCGGTAAAGGGGATTGCAATTGGTGGATCGGGCGCATGTGAACGCCTGGGGATTTAGCCGTTGTGCCGCAGAGAAAAGCAAGTAGTGGGCCAGAGTGACTCTCATTAGTCTGGACAAGAGATCCCTGCGGTGAGGCAAGAAGCAGTCGACGACCCTGGGTCGGATACGGACGTCGGAAGTAGTCTGTGGTTGCGAGGTGCGAGGTGCGAGGTGACGGGCGGCCTCGACGCGTAGGGCTTCTGGAACCGTGGATCATGCTGCAGGCTCTGGCGCGCCCCACCCCAAGCGAGCCCGTGTTAGGCAAGGCGCATCGAGCAAGCCAGATACCGTTTGACCGCATCTCTGATGCCCCTCAGGACTTGTGAGCAGCAGAGATTTTGCTCTTCCCTGTGCCTCTTCCTTGCCTCGTCGTCCCTGCTGCGACGCCTCCGCCTGCCCGCGTGAGACTTGCCAATTCAGCTGCCTAAGTGAGCACGCCGTTGACCCAGGTACTGCTCCGAACAGCCACGGCACAGCGAGTCCTGTGACCTCGAGCCCGGCCAATCGCCCGCCGTGTTTCCGAATGCGTCATTCCACGAGCCAGGTACGCCTCGACCAGCACTCCGACCATCTTATCACAGCCTGAACGGCTCGTGCAAGGACAGCCATGAGCCCAACTGACCGCGCCCAGTCTGCAGTGGCCTCCAACTCTCCGCCTAGTATACATACAAGTCCCCCCGCGTGCAAGCTCGTGGGCGCGCAACTCGTGACGGAATCGCCCGGCCGTTAAGCCTCTCGTCCAGCCAGCCAGTCCATGCTTCTTCACCCAGACCCGAGCCTGGCCGAGGTCCCAGGCTTCTCTCGAGAGCAATTGGACGCCTTGGCCCGGAATGTCGAGCTGAGAAGGCAGCAGCTCGAGCGCGACATCAATGACTATATCAAAGCCAAGCAGGCCGATCTGCGCACTTATGGGCACGAGGTATGTCGAGTCTGCGTGCACCGCTTGCCACACTGAACCACCGTTTGCGAGAATCGACACGCTGATTTCGGCCTAGCTCGTAGAACAGCAACGTTCCATGGAATGCGGTCCGAATTCAGGGTCTACAAAACCCGCCGCGGTGACCGGTGCCGAAGAAACTGCTGATTCTCCCGGAATGGCTGGCGAGCCTGCCCAATTGTCGCCCGTCGCAAAGGAGCGCGACCCCGAGGAAAAAGCGAAGCAGCGGAAACACACGCGCGTGCACAAGCGCGAGAAGGAGCTTTACGGACTGATCACGCCTGTCTTCCTTCCGCTACTTGACGCGCGAGACACGTCGCCAACCAAAAAGAAGGAGAAGAAACAACCCAAGCTGGACAAGGCCGAGGACGCAAGCAGCACTGCGAGAGACGCCGAGAAGGGAAAAGAAAGCCGCAAGAGTCGGAGAGAAAATAAGGATACAGAAGGCGCAGCGTCCGGGGAGCCAGCAAACGACATGGCCCAACCCGAGGCTTCGAAGAAATTGAGACGCTCAGTCATTAAGAAGTCTTCGCTGAGGCACAACAACACTCCACGCACACGACGGAAGCGAGTGAGTCTGGTCATCGATGGCCAAACAGTTCTGCCAGCCGATACAGTGCTTGAGCCGTCTCTTATGTCGCCCAGCAGCGAGACGACATCGGCGTCCAACTCCACCACTTCAATTGAAGAAATGATAGATCCGCGGCTTACCGGTCCAGATACAACTGCCCATGTGGAGCATCACGATGCCGTGCACCACAGTCTTCCTCTTCCCATGTCGAACGCTCCCATGTCGCCTACGAAGCCATTGACAGAAACTCCATCCCCGATAATCACAACGTTTGTCTCGCATTCGCCTCCTGATCTCGCACTGCGATCGCCTAGTATACCCTTCGGGCCTCCCCAAACAGCGACTCGCACTTTTCTCGATCCCTCACCAGCTCACCCATCGACGATTCCTGAAACCGCTGGACCAGATCCCATCTATCCGTCAGAGTACCTGACGTCTCCTCCTCTTGAAGACGATGAACTTGCCGAAGAATCACACTTTGACACCTATGTCGGAGGTCTCCACGGCTCAGGAGTCGATGACGTGGATCAAGCGGGGAGCTATGGGTATCCGAGCAGCCTGGGAGCCAGCTATCTGGAAAGTTACATGCAGGGGCGGCCATTGAGTGTGCGAATGCAAGCCGCTGATAAGGCGGGGCTAGACGAGCGAGAGAAGCGCGACATGGTCATGGGCTCGCAGGCCGAAAAAGACAAGGAGATGCTAGATGACGACGACTTTGACATGGAAATGGAAGCAGCAAGAGCAAGAGATGCAGACGATGAACTAATGGGTAATATGGAAGGCTTTTGAGCGAGTATTGCCCGGAATCCCAGAGTCTGGGCGAAGACAAGAAGAGAAATAAGGATCAGCTTATGCAAGACACCCCGCCGACTGCGAACCACGTACCCAGTAAGACTGTAAGACGGGCAACGCTGGCGCTCATGTGGGACTCAGGTAGTATTATAAGTGGAGGACCGTCTCCACATTGCAGATCCTCCCGAGTAAAGTACCAAGAAGAACGTGGACCCATGTCACTGGATCCTGAGCACAAATTGGACACAGAAGCGAGAGAAAAAAGCACGGCTGGTGTTCTGGCTGGCTCAACACATTTTGAGCTTTTGGGGTGCACGGCGTTGCGACACCATTGGTGGGGTTTGGGCAGGATCTGAAACTCGGGCACTGCAGACGATGCAGGACGTGACGGGATGGGCCAATATAGGCGCGGTTTCGGCTATCTTGTCGAGCTGCGTGGGCCCCATGTGCATGTGCATCTTGGCGTAGATAACTTTTGTGGGGTTTTCGGTGTAATGCTGGGAGATGGAATGAGGAATTGGTGTACTTGTATATATGGGAGGCTGTTCTGCTGTTTTGACCGTAATGACGGGTTTGCATAGAGAAGAAATCGCAAGGCGACTTGCTAAAGTTACCAGATTCATCCATCCACTTGATGCTCAGACAGAGCTCTCGATAAGTGACAAGAGATAAAGTTCGACGAGACGTTGTATTCTACTAGTATGAAAGAGATTCAAGTAATTTGCTTAATAGCTCATAGTGTTGTATCAAGAACAATGAAGACGATACTCCCATCAATCCCGCTCACTGACCTGCTCCGTCCGATTAACAACTCTGTCCAGCAGAGACATCATCTCATCGCTCACAAACCCCGGATCATCGTGCTGGATGAAATGCCCACAATTGACCGCCGTAATAGGTCCTATGGCCTTGCCCTCATCCGTAATATTTATGAGCCCTTCATTGTAACGCCGCCATGCGGGGTTGGCATATGTCATGGTGAGCACCTTGGGCGTGTGCAGCGAGCCTGCGTCTTGATCGGGAAAGTTAGCTTCAAACGTGCGTTAGCAGCACTTGGGGAAACAAAAAAACTGGGCCCGGCTTACAGGACTGTTCGGCGAAGGTGACCCAGTCGTGGCCGGCGACTGTGAGATAGGGGCCTCTGCCGAGATAGCCTTCTAGTTTTGGGCTGTCGGAGAAGGGGAGCAGTTGTGCGAGGTTTCGTCTTGAGAGGCCTTCCTGGTTGGGCACATCTGGATGGAACATTTTTCGATATTTCTCTCGCGTGTCGCGGACGTCGTCTGCGCTGACTCCAGGTGGAAGGGAGTGAGGATTGAAGTCTGGCGCATCAGGATCCGGCCACATGTCTTGGTAGTCGGAGTTTGCCATTATGCTGTCGAGAAACAAGAGCCCTGATACAGTTCCTGGATAACATTGAGTGAACAGTCTTGCTAGCGCACACCCGATGCTGTTGGCGACGAATATCAAGCAGGGATAGTGGGTAGGCTTATTGACGTCCATGTATTCTCTCCAAATCTGGAGAGTGAACTGCTTGAGTGATTTAACAGCAGAGATTGCATCATGGCCATGACATGGGGGTGGCTCTTTGTCGTCTGGGTCGTGGTCTGAATCGCCTTGGCCATAGCGATCATAACTGAGCAAGGCAGGATACGGTAAGCGTCCCATTAACCGTTTCTCCAGAAAACTACGCATTGTGGCATCCCATGAGCTTCTTGGCATCATAAGGCCATTGAGGAAAACAATTAGTGTTTGAGAAAACGGATTGTGGTGGTGGTTGCGTGCTTTCGAAGCCCGATAATATGTGTAGTGTATCCTAGCCCCAGGTTTGTGGTCGAGGGCAATGGAAGAGACGTATGGTTTTGGAAATGGCGGTAAGTCTTCCTCAGATGGACTCAAATTATTTGCGAATGGGATGGGAAGCTTTTGAGGACCGGAGGCAAACTTTTTCGCAGCGAGAACTGGATCAAGTTGTTCCACATTTCCGTGGTGAGGGGTGTCTGAGCCTTTGGTTGCAGTCATATTGACGACAGCCTTTCTCGCCCTGGCAAAGCCGGTGGACTAACTCTTGAGCCTTTGGTCTCTTGTGGGTTGTTCGCCCAGAACTTAATGGCATGTGGCAAAGACTGGTTGAGATTGGCTGCAGAGCGCTGTTGCGTCGAGCGATATCAAAGACTCACTAGTAGTCCTAATTCGGAAAGCGCGATATGCAAGAGAAGCGGAAGATCCGAGGGCGCTCGAAGGAAAGAGACTCTGGAAGGTATAAGGACCAAGTGGAAACGTAGTCAAGTTGCGACGATGCTGGGCGAGCGAGGATGTAATAAGATATGCCTCGCGATAATGCGCCTGGCCAATTTACCCCTCTCGAAGGCTTGCCAGGCTGGTAGAGGCCAAGCGTACCGTTCTCCTGTGCGCGCGAAGTCACAGGATTAGACGGAACCGCGTTCGCGGGAGCAGTGGTTCGAGAAGTGTTTCAGAATAAAGATGCTAGAACAGGCTGAAAGAAACAAAGGACGCAGAGGTTCTCAGACAATCATGTGTAGGGGCGCAGGAACCAAAGGGTCACAGCGACTCCTCTCAGCCAAGAAGAGGGTCCTCCGCCATGCTCGAGGGATGATGACATGCAGATCATCCAGACCAGCGCACGGCACAGCCGCGTGAACCAAGACTGGAATACCTACATGTTAAATCAATGGCACCAAACAAGAAAGGAAGCGTGAATGGCACCGGGATTAGCTGCCGCTGTCAGTTGGGAGGTTCCACGGCCATGGACGGGCGACGGGCTAGCTGGACGTGGGCAGGCATGGCCGGCGTGTGCGCAGGTACCGACCGCGACTGCCCTATGACGTGGTGCCTGGTGTTTGGCGGCCGCGCCTGCCCATCTCATCGCGTCGCTGCTGCGTAGATCCACCTGCATCCCGGCCAGCTGCGCTGTTGCTCAAAATGCTCGCCGTCAGCCGCCGCACCTTTCCATCCCGTCCTCCATCAATGTGTCCCAGCATCCATCACCACCGCAGTCTTAGCTCCCGCCCAACCCCGTCCTTCGCTGCATCTCCACCCTTCTCTCAGCTGCGTCGCCTTACCCGAGGCTCTTCAGTGGGTACCTGGGTAGGCATAGCAATCCCCCGACGATCCTGCCGCAGCTAACGTCGGCAGCGTGCTTGATTCCATCTCCCCTCCGTCATGGCGACTTATGTCGATGCCGAGTGCCAAACCATCTGGGCTGGCCTCACCAAACGTGCTTCCGTTCGTCCTGAGATGCTCCTGACTGCCCCAGACACCACCACTCCTCCTGACGAAATGGTAACAGAGAAGCCGCAGTTTCTCGCTCAGATACCATCCATCGTGCAGCCTCCACCGGACGATGCTCCCGCCAAACCCCAGACTCTCCTCGAGCGGCGCAAGAATCGGCCAGGCCTAGTCGCTCGTATATCGCTTCCCGAGACAACCCTTGTGGACGACGGCATCGACGACGAGGTTCTTCCTTCACCACCGCCAACTCAAGCCGCCATCTCTCCTCTTCCCGAGGCCAACAAGCGTCATGCCGGCCACACTCCCTTGTTCCCACGCTCTCGCTCTCGCTCGCCGTCTCCCGTGCAAGGTCAAGCAGAAAACACTTCTGAAGTACAACCAGCTGCCCCAGAGGAGGATCGAGTCCAGACCCCAAGTCACGACGAGGCGCTCACCGGTCCTCTTGTATTACCTACAAACCCAGTGGATGGTACTGCGGATCACATAGCGCTTGATGCGTTGGATATTGAGCTGGAGAAAGTTGCTAGGGACCAGGAGAGGTTCAGCAGACTCAAAGATGCACCAGAGCCGGCGATAGAAGAGGTCACGGAGCAGGAACTCCCGCTCAGCCGGAAAGGTTCTGCAGAATCGCGCAGATCCGCAGACGATGTTGATTTTATCGATGGCGTCCAATTGAAAAGTCCGCCCCTGAATTTTGGTGCCCCTCTCGGACAGGTGTCTCGACGAAGAAGCGAGGCCGACGATCCGTATTGAGGCTATTTATCTTTGAAAGAGCACTATCTTTAGATTTTTCGGGCATAAAAGCGCAGCGTCGAATCACTTTGGGGAAGCATTGTCATCGGGCCATGCGATCCTTTCATTAGGGCGAACCTTTCATTAGGGCGAAAAACTTGGGCGAAAAGTTTGGATAGGGGCAGGGAAAAGGATTATGGGAAATGATACCCTGAACAGCCTCAAGGAGGCCATTGTAGGTATTCATGCTGCAGGCTATAGATTACCAGTCCAGCACATAACAAGAACAAAACAAATATTCAGTCAAAAGTACAAGAGCACAAGCGAAGAATTGTATTGTTGCTGACGTTTCAGTGACTTGTGCCACCAACCTCGAGTACTGTAGCGAGCGAAACGATACTGGATCACGCAGCACAAACATCCTTATCTGCATCCTCCTTGACCACATCGCTAGCTTTCTCGCTGATCATGAAAGTGCTCACAACTGGGAAGACGCCAGGGATCTGGAAGACAGAATCAGCTACTATCACACACATGGCAGCATCAACACTTACTCTTGGATAGATGCTTGCATCTACGACGCGAAGACCCTTGACGCCACGTACTCTGAACCGAGAGTCCAAAACAGCATTGACATCGCCGTCCTTGCCGATCGCCGCAGTGCTGGTGGGATGATGACCAAAAGTCTGGCCAGTAATCCTGTACGAGGAAATCATATTAGCACGGGAAACCCTCTCTAAAAAGATTCAATGTAATGTAAGAGAGAATGGTATACTCACCAATCCTCATCAGCCTGCCCACAATATCCATCCGCATCCGGCCCACTAGGACACGGCGGCTCCTTCGCCTCAACCTTGATGCCCTTCGCACCAGCATACATTTTCCTCGCCCAGGCAATCGTATCCTTCATGGCGCCCATATCCGTCTCCTTGCCCTCCTCATAGTGCATGAAATTGATATCAGGCGTATCCTGCGGATTCGCGCTAAACAGCTTGACATAGCCCTTTTTGTTCTGCGGGTGGTTCTTCACCATGGAGATGCCATAGGTGCCGGGACCGTCCTGGGGCAGCGCGGAATTGGTCTGGTTGGAGGGCCAGAAGCCGCGGAACGCAAAGGAGCCCTGCATGACGAACATGTCGCGCTCGCCGTCGGGCGAGTGCTTCGTCTTCATCATGATGATGGGCTGCGAGAAGCCGCCCGACGTGCTGCCCGTGACTTGCCCGATGATGGGCATTTCCTGGTTGTCCTGCATGTTTTGGCCGACGCCGGGGCTGTCGACGAGCACGGGGATGTTGAACGAGGTGAGGTGCGCGGCGGGGCCGATGCCAGAGAGCATGAGCAGTTGGGGCGTGTTGAATGTGCCGCCCGAGAGGATGACTTCTTTGCGGGCGATGGCGGTCTTGACGGTGCCTTTTGCGCCCTCGACATAGCGTGCGTCGGCTTTGTAGAGAGATTTTCCTTGCAGGAACTCGATCCCTGTTGCGCGTGGTTTGCCACCGCAGGCGGTGCCTTTGTCGAAGAGGACTTTGGTGGCGAGGCTGTTGATGCTCAGGGTCAGGGGAAACTTCTTGTCAATTGTATCTTTGATGTAGTCTCGTGAGCTGTAGCGCTCGCCATTGGCCTTTGTATGGGTTGGGAGCCCCCAGATTCCAGTCATCCAGTCACGCTTGGGATCGAGGAAGTTGGCATCTGTGCCCATCTGCTTCGTAATGTCTGCTTGAACCGTTGAGACGGAAAAGTTCTGGGCAATGGCTTGAATTATTCCAAGCACGGGCTGACCTATCGAGGCTGGCTTGTTCATGTTGGTTTGGAAGTAACCGTTGAAGCCATGGCCTGCTGTGCCTGCGGGGAGATAGTTGTTCTTCTCGATGCGTTCGAAAATCTTGCGCATATTGTCAGCGCTGCGGAAGTCAGTAATGCAATTCCATGAGTAGGCTTCATTCATCTTACTTCCAGGATGCATCGCCCGTCAGGTTCTGAATATAGTTCCAGTCACTGTCGGAAGGAAGCCAACTGGGACTTGTCAGCCTTGCCCTTTGAATTGTTTGGTAAATTTGTGCTATCCACTTACGTGCACATGGCATTAATCATGCTACTTCCACCAACGCTGCTTCCTCTCGGATAATATATACCCAAGAACTTGCTGTCGCGAGGTGGCGTGCCGCTTCCAGGTCCAACCCAGTATCTGCCCTCCTTCGTCTTCCATACCAGCTTGTTGTTCATCATATTCTTCTTGTCATCCGCATAGTTCTTGACGAAGAAGTCCCATGTGATTTGTGGTGGGTACTGGCCCGAATTGCCTTGAGTCGATTGGTCACCTGCTTCAATGAGGAGGACGGTGTAGTTTGCACGAGCAAGGTTGGAGGCAAGAGGACCACCGCCCGGCCCTGATCCCACTACGATGTAGTCATACGTATCTTGGGACAGTGCAGGTGTAATGAGTGAAATACTGGCGAGCAACAGGAGAGCTTGTGTGAGAAACCCCATCTTGCTGCGACCTGGAGCACAGGTTCTCCAGAGCAAAGATTAAAGAAGCAGGATGCGCGATGGAACAATTGAGCTGGACCCACATTATATGCCACAGAAGCTTATACAGTATAAGTTGGAAATCATACCATCGTCGCGCTTACGTTCATCAAAGAACTGCCGGTCAATGCAGACTCCTCGTCCTTTCCGCCTCTTTCTTTCGAGATATGTTTTGCTGGGCACCTTCAAACCATGATAGACTTCAATCATACTTAGTGGGCAACCCCAGCAAATCTACTCAACACGGGAAAAGATGGGGCTGCCAAGATGATATACATGCAAAAATAGCAGGTGCACTTGAGTCGCTTTGGAATTAGTCTTCATGGGTGACTGGAAACATAATGCCGACGAGTTGGATATCGCGTGGTTGTTAGACCCTGGATATTGCAATAACGCGATGATCGTTCTTTCGACAGGATGAAAGGATAAACGAGTATGAGAAAGTGATCAGACCCTTCCTACAACTCGAAGGTTAAAACATGAACTCAACCTTACCATTCGACTTCGAAAACGGCCTGTAAGAGCATCAACAGAGTACGTTACCTCGAGTTGAATCACAACAAGGTTGAATCAATGGTCTTGTTGGCATACCACCTGCTGGCGCTACCGCTGTCAAGCTAGAACAAAGGTAAATTGTCGTCAGTGATAGATTGAAAGAGGGGAGCAACGATGTTGAGTGGTCCTAGGTCCCCAGATTTGCCGTGGTTCTAAGCGACCACAATGCAGGGCTACCCTTGATTGCAGTCGCCCACTGCTTTTGGATGAGCACCCCACTGACATGTAAAGATCCCACGTGAACATGTGTATATGTCTGTGGCAAGGCGAATGAAAACAGTCCTATGAGATACTGCACTGGCTTGTAGGGTAAGTTGTCGTCGAGTTGCAGTCATGACCTGCTATCGTCGTGGATTTTTGTCATTATATACTACTCATCATCCAACCCCTTGATCTAATCGTCCTCGTCCCAGTTGCCTTGCTGTGCCTTGCCAGGCATCTTCGGGCCACCCGCTTGTCTTGCAACAATGATCTGGTCAACACTGAGCACCGTCCTTGCTGCCTCGGTGGCGAGCTTGATAGCCCAGCTTTTGCTGACCCACAGATCCAGGATACCTTCCTCCTTAGCGTCCAGGATGCCAGTGTTGTCATCGTTCTCGATGTCGACACCAGCAGTCCATTCGTCATCCTTGCGACCTTTCTGAGCAGCATGGGCAACGTACAACCGTGCGAGAACTTCGGTAGCGTCGAGTCCAGCAGACTCCGCGAGAGTCCGAGGGATGACCTCAAAAGCTTCGGCATACTTACGGATCGAGTACTGAGCAAGACCTGAGGTTCGGTCTGCGATGGCCTTGATTCTCTCAATGAGCTGCATCTCAGTGGCGCCCGCACCTGGTACTAGCCGCGGGTCACGAGTGATGGCCTTGACAACGTTGACACCGTCATCAATAGCTCGCTCAACATCATCGAGGTGGTTCTGGGTAGCACCACGCAGCACCAGTGTAGCTGTCCGTGTTTGCTCATTCTCTTGCCTGAAAACTGTGACGCGATCACCGCCAATCTCTAGAGTCTCAACCACGTCGATAGTGCCCATTTCATCCGGCATTGGAGCACCGAGGCGAGCGAGCGGTGTGGCGCCAACAACACGGCATAGTCGGCGAAGTTCGAACTTTGAGAGAACTTTGATGACGAGGATGTTGTAGCGGTTGAGGTAATGCAGTGCAAGCTCTCCGATTGTTGACCCAGCAACAACGACTCGCATACCGGAATCATGGAGCTCTTTGATAATCTGCTCGACTTGTTGCTCTTCTCCCTTTGTGAAGTCCATCATCTCCTTGGCGTTGTGTAAGAGCACCGTGCCCTTTGTCTCGGTCTGAGAGATATCCACGGGACATGAGAAGACTCCGACCTTGGCTTTGGAAGCTTTCGTAATGATGCCTTCTGGCTGTCTCGCGAAGACCATGCCCTTGACGACCTTGCTCTGCTCGAGGCTACCGCCTATGATTTTGACCACGCGGACATTATCGACATTGAAGTTGACGGGGTTCTTGGGGAGGACGGCGAGAACGGCTTCGGCAACGATGTCTGCGAGGAAGTCTTCGCTGCCGGATTGCTTCGCAGCGACGACTGTGCGGATGGCTTTGCTGAGCTCTTCCTGAGACCGGATATCTGCAACCTTGTCGCATACAAGCTCTGCAAAATGGTAAGCTATTTTTCACATTATATGGTCCTGCGGGCCAAATACCTTCCAGTGTCTGCTGAGCAGCGGTTTGTGCCTTCTCATAACCCAGAACAATATCACTCGTCTTGAGACCCATCCTGATCAGCTCCTCGGCCTTCTTGAGCAGCTCGCCTGCCAGAATGATGACGAGATTTGTCGCGTCTCCCATCTCCGCCTCTTGCTGTTGGCTGGCCATTACGACCAACTTGGCCGCCGGGTGCACGACCTCAAGCTCACGCAATATGGTCGCCGCATCGGAGGTTAGGATCATTTTCTGGAGGTGGTTTATGACTATCTTGTTGCGGCCATAGGGACCGAGGGACGTCTGAACTGTCTGCGCGATCGTCCGGCAGGCGTCGATGTTGCGGATAACAGCTCCATCTTCTGCATCGTAGCTGGCGGGGGGTGGTTAGTGCATGTAGGGAGAGAGTCTGGGGCTTTGAGAGCGGTATTACTTTTGATAACCTTGCTTGAACAAGCCGGCATTAGGAGCGTTGGGTATTGAGAGAGACATGGTGGCGGTGGTGGGGGTATCTCTGGGGTTGTGGTGCTGCCTTCAAAACCTAGGACCTCACCACGAAATTTACCCACCAGAACGCGTCCCGCGATTGGCTTGGCAATGTCGGTGGAAGTTATCACCGATCACTTTCACGTCCCATGTCGAACGAAATGCCTGAGGCCAGTAATTTAAAGAGAACTGTACGAATTACATGCGGTGGTCCACACTAGTCACATGTAACAGATTTTCACATTTCTCTGTCGCAGAAGCATCTCACTAGCACCAAGGTCTGACATGGCAACCTCTTCATAGGTCCCCCTCAGGATGAGGTAGGCAAGTAGGTATGCATCAAAAATGCAGAACGTCAGACCCAGAAGAGAGGCTTTATCCTCAAATTCAGAGAATGCTTCAGAAGATAGTCGTGTCATATCTATGTTCAGGCAACGCGAGAACATGCAGAAGTGAATGTAAGCAAAATCTATCTAGCCGTACACCTTAGAACTTGTGAAGGTACCGCTAGCGAAAAAGACTGCTATCCCTCTGGGCACCGCTAAATGACCAACATCTCATGACAGTGCGAGAATACTGGGGATAAGGATGGTGCCGTAATGAAGATGAAGACTGGAAGAGCAGCGCGCGGAAATTTTGATAGAGGCAGGATGCTTAGTCATGCGCCGCTAGTCCCAAAGCACTTCCGCTCCCCGAACTTTTCTAGATCGTCGACATGAGTAGAGACGACACCAACCAGCCACGCGGGCAGGGAACATGAACGTGGGCCAACAGACAACGAGGCGACTGGCCTCTCGGGCTGGTAAGTCAATTGCTCTAGATCTTGCAGGCGACAATGGCTAACAGCAACAGGTCAATCAGTCTGCCGCTCATGTAGAGACACCATATCCCGCAACACCTATGCAACCGCCGCTGCAGCGGTCCAGGTCGATGATTCAACCGTCCAGAATGTGCCACCAGTCGCCCAAACAGGCCCGCAGACCTCGTTCGCCGTAAATGCTGGCGTGGTCCTCTCCCGCCCACCACAACTCACCCGCGACCTTCATCCTTTCGAGTCTGCCTTCTTCCTCTACCAACGTCGCCTCAATGAGCGTCTCGCACTGCCCTTCACACGATACTTCTACTTTAAGAAGCGGACGGTGGCCGATCTGGAATGGAAGAGGAAGATGAAACATCGTCTGACCCCATCAAGGGACATTGGCCGATACCAAGGCTATGGAGACGAGGCATGGAACGACGAATTGGTGGTTGGGGCAAAAGAGAGCGAATTCGAGCATCAGGTTGAGAGGTTACTAGAGGACGCTGAGCAGGATGGAGGGGACGGTGAAGCGGAGCCTGTGGGCAGCAAGAAGATCGAACGAGAAGCAGTTGAAAGGCCTATGCCTCGTACCACTGAGGCGGACAAGAATAACGATACCAAGAGTTTGAACCGAGCTCTGCAAAAGACTCTGTACCTCTTGGTCAAGAACAAAGAGGGGAAATGGCAATTCCCTCAGGACAAATTGTCCGAGGAACATCTCCACGGTGTGAGTCTCCCCTCACCTGGCCATTGAGTGAGGAATGGATTACTGACAGAGAACAGGCAGCGCAGCGCATCATAACCCAAACTGGTGGCGTTAACATGAACACCTGGCTTGTAGGCCACGTCCCCATTGGTCACCACGAGGTTCAATACCCCACTGCTCGCACTTCAGGAACTCTCAAGGAACAAGGCGCAAAAACCTTTTTCCTCAAAGCCCGCATAATGGCCGGCCAGGTCAACCTCAAAGAGAACAAGCTTGGTCTTCAAGATTTCAAGTGGTTGTCAAGGGATGAGGTCAAGACCGCAGTCGACGACAGCTACTGGCACAGCATCAAGAACATGCTGGTTGGGCGATGATGAAAACGATTGATCTGTAACATAACGAACGCCTCTGGATATAGGAGTAGGGAGAAGTCATGTAGATCTATGTATAGTATTCAAAGCAGCCCAGCACATCGAACGTTGCTCAACCCTATCATCAATATGCACAGGCTTTACTCAAGCCAAGCACCCAAGTTCAAGATCTTGATAACCACAAGGTGAAATTGACTTGGAGCTTGTTTCTTCATAGGAAACTGATGATGTGAGCACTTCTTTCACCTCTTTTCACTCCGGCCTACATAATCAATGTAAGATCCAAGTTCCACTGCTCCCTCTATGCTTGATACGTCATATTCATGCCTATGTCTGATAGAAGTATTAAATAAAAGTATGCTTCATATTTCGTATTCATACTCATACTCATGGTACAATGCTTTATCAATGCTGTGCTAACGATGCAGTCAAGACGAAATATGCCCCACCCGATATGCACTCAGCCCTTTCCACTCAAACACATGTATGCTTTCCTTCACCAATCCTTCGGCAACGTATCCTTATGCTGCGCCTTATACACGCTCTCAGGCTTCTGATTCACACTAATCTCCTCCGCGCTCTCAGCCGCTTCCAGCCTCTGCCCATTCTTCTTCAGCTCCATCAAGCGCACCTCATCCTCCTCCGACACCGTCTCTTCAACTCTCGTATCCACCGTCTTCATAATAGTCGTCTGGAACAGGCTGCCGCCCAGGGTATCTGTCTTTGCACGGCGGCCACTCCGCTTGCCGGAGCTGAGTCGTGCGTTTGGCGTCCCGTCTTCGTACTCGCGGTATCTGTTCTTGGGGTTCGAGCTGCCGAAGGTGGAGCCAAAGCATGCAGGTAGAAAGCGAGCGACGAAGCGCCGGAAGGCGGGCATGCACATGCAGATTATGCCCACGTTGAGTTCGAGCGGGCTGAAGATGCCGGAGAGCACGTTGTCGTAGATTGGGTTGTGTGAACCGCCGTATTGGGCGAGAGCCCAAAGGCGGACGATCGATACTACGATTGTGCTGTTTACATGATGAATTAGCATTTTTCTTGCGCGGATTCTTGATTTAGGAGGAACTTACATAGCGCCGGTGCTGAAAATGGCAACAAGCATAAGCTTTTTTCTTAAGCTCAGGTTCAGCTTGAGTAGCTCGGGGATGGGGATCACCACGATGTAGACGTCAACAGCGATGTTATATCCCGCGGCGACGAACCAAAAGATCGATTGGTTTATGCAATGATCATATGGAGTCTCCATGTCCCAAGATGTCCAGACAGCTACAGAAGTCAGATTACAAAGTTCACAATTCGATTTTGGTAAAGTCTTACCCGATATTGGCTTGCAGGCGAATGTCATCGGTAGACCAAATGCAATCGGGAAAAGTACCGACATTACGATGCCTGCGTACACGAGCTTTCTTGTTCTTTCTGCAGGAAATATACGGAGGAACATGAAGAGGAAGCAGAGTTTGCTAGCAGCCGAGGAGATAAAGTAGCTAAGCTGGTTGAAGTAGACTATCTGTAGAACAGTCATTGTTAGCTTCAAGTCACATCATACGACTTGATAAACTCCGCGAAACATACCTTCATGATGAGATAGATATTCTCTGGTGGTACAGCCCAAGTGTCTTTGCCAAATCCAAATACTCCACAAACCAATTGTCCGAACGTCACTGGTGCGGAGAATGTATATGCGACAACCGCACTCAAGTCGTCGAGTCCAAAGATGTGCTGTTGTATCGACACTTGAAGTCGAATGAGTAGTGCAAGCAGGGCAAGGGCTCCGAAAACGGCATTGGTGATGATGAGTTGATTGGATCGATCTTTGATCGGAATTCCACATAGTGCGTTCGTGGTGTTGATCGCAGCTGTATCGACTGTTAGCTGGAGAATGGTGGATGGGGCCTCGCGACTTGACGAGTAGAACGCTGCGCCGCCTTGACCAAGGATATGGACTCACAGAGACTTTCTTTCAGCGTACATGAGCCCATAACGCAACCTTGAATGGCCAAATTAAGCGGTTGATCGGTGCATATGCACTGTGTGTCTGTTGGTTGACATCTTGTCTGATTTGAGACCGCAGATGCGAAACATGTCGCCTACTGATGGTCAGTATTTGCCACAAGTACATATCACGCTCTTTGATTCCTCTCAAATGCGCAGCCCCAGCGTGATTCTCCGAACGCGACACGGTGAAGCTCTGGACTA
This sequence comes from Pyrenochaeta sp. DS3sAY3a, assembly GCA_001644535.1. Lineage (NCBI taxonomy): Eukaryota > Fungi > Ascomycota > Dothideomycetes > Pleosporales > Cucurbitariaceae > Pyrenochaeta > Pyrenochaeta sp. DS3sAY3a. The sequence continues at coordinate 505,691 of KV441649.1, read as the reverse complement.
CAAGGAGAGTCAAAGCGTGCCATATGCTGCAGCTCACAACTAGCAGACGCAGTCTACTCGTCTATGCAAGAGAGCGAGAAGCACCATCCTGTTCAGCAGTACATGATGGCCAACCAGGTGAGTCGTTGTGTCACCGGTTGACGGGTAATTGGGAGTTGTACTTACAGCACACGTGGGAAGGGGGGCTTGCGCCGCAACAGGAGCCACGGATAAGAGCGCAAAGCCCAATACGAAGAATGTGCTGTGCCGCATAGTCGAAACAGCTCCTGGGAAACTTTTTGACAAATGCAGAAGCCGGAGAATTATACGATTCACGGCCCCCGTTGAAGTGTTACGGACATCCTAAATGTACTGAGGAAGTGCTCACCCAAAAAGCCTCGGAGTGAAATTCGTAGCTGTACAGGGCTCTGAGCCAGGTTCTAACTTACTTTTTCGCCTCAAGTCGCACAAGGTCCACGTTCAAACGCAGTCAAACAGTCCGGGGTCTGCTGACGGGGGCCCATGGTCAGCTCCAGATCGCCCAGCACTAATGCCGGAGGCTCAAAGCAGCGAGGCTGCCGTGATATTTCTAACTTTGTTGGTGTGTGGTCAAACGGCCTTGGTCTCCATTACATTTTTGTTTGTTTTGCTTTTCCAACATCAATCCAATGAATGCCGCGTGAAGACTGCACAAAAGTTAACCGTGATACAAGGAGCAGAACGCGGAATACTACGTATGGCAGTAGCGCTGTTGTGCATGGTCATCTGTTTGAGAGATCAAAAGAAATTGGCAATGCTTTGCAAGAAACTCTTTGTGATTCGGCCGCTCAACGAAATCTCCGCTGCGGGTGTTGATAGAAGAGGGTTGGTCCGCTTGTTCCCCCTGTCAATCTGCATCCACCCTGGCTCCTTCGGGATTGACAGGTCTTGCAACGAACGCCACTGGCTGTGAAGGTTGCGGAACGGCAGCTTGTACCCGCCAGTGATAGGCGTGGTGGCAGTGTGCACAGATAATCACAACATCGTTTGCCGAAACGGCGTGCTGAATGTCGGCAGTTACCCGTGTGTACTACGTAAAGTTGAAGTTCGTTTTCACGTCCCTGATTCAGATTTACGCACGCACGCAGGATAGTCGACACCTGCCCTACTACGTAAGAGACTTCAGGGGTAAATCAAGGTGAAGATGAGAGAGCGAGGCAATCGAACAAGCATCGAGATTTAGATAGGTAAGACGGGAGCGTTATGGTGCGTTCCGCACCCGAGCAACGCGGAGCGGCCTCCACGCGTGAATTGTGGCTTCTGCTAGCCCCTTTGAGGACTAGGGCCCATGTCAGCGGAGACGGAAAGTGATCTAGATCACCACCTGCATTCTCGCACACCTTCTTGCATGACACTTCATGGCCTTTCTCCAATCAAAAAGAAGATTGCAGTTTAGACATGGGCATCATCTTTCGAAATCGGTCTCGTCTGTCTTTAGGCACTCCGATTCAACATTTCCTAGATCGATGAGATGCTCCGTCTCTAGTCAAGATGATCCCCACGCCGCAAGCCTTGAGTGGTAAAGCGGGTAAGGCCTAAGACCTGTATGCCCCTGCATCACGAAACAAGGGTCTTAAAGGATCCCGCGTCTGCTTGATGGAGCTGAATGTCACAAACCGCTTCGGCGATAGGCGGACGTGCAGTGTGCAGGTTACACTCGACAGTGTTTATCTCTGCATAGCGTCCCATGGCCTTGGGCCTGAGGATTCCTCCTCCCCAGCAGCTCACTTCTGTCACCCTGCTTGCCTCGTCAGGTTATGATGCCCTTCTTTTCGGATCTCCTCCTAGGTGCTGAGGTGAGGACATGGCTCACTGTCATCTTGCCCATCACTTTCGTCACGTACTGGGGCCTGTGGATAGTCTACGCACGCACACTGCACCCCCTCGCTAAGATTCCTGGTCCTTTCTGGCCGTCCATTTCGCGGTCATGGCTCATGTACAGGGCTCTGGTCGGAGATCTCGAAATCCACCAGCGAGATCTACATGACAAATATGGGCCTGTCGTTCGTGTTGCTCCTGACGAGGTCGTTTGCGATGATCCAAGGGAAATTCCGCTCGTCTACCCTACCACCAAACCGCTGGAGAAAACAGTCTGGTACGATGCTTGGCGTCCTGCAGGCATGGGCGCAAGGCCTGACATGTACGTTGCACCATCCAAGGCTGATTCAACTCCTGCCGAAGATCTCCAAGTCAATTTGAGCTGCGAATGAGAAATCCGCCCAAGCTGACTCGCACACTTCCAGGTTCACGAACAGGTCTGAAAAAGATCATGCTGCCTATCAAAGAATCCTTGGTGGCGTCTACTCCCTCGGCAATGTTCTGAAGAGTGAGGCGAGACTCGATGAATCAACTGAGCTTTTCTTTGAGCGGATTGATGAGTTTGCTGATCGGAACGAGGTATTTGACTTCGGTTTCTGGTTGGAGATGTACTGCTATGACAATATCGGAATCATCTTCTTCGGTAAGCAGTTTGGGTTCTTAAAGGACCGTATCGACTATGGTGGCTATATTCGCGCTGTGCACCAGGCATTGCCATTTCTCCACGTTGTCGCTACCGCACCGGGCTACATTCGGCCTCTCCTCATGGGTGTTGCTATCACTATTCCCAAGTTACTCAAAGCTGTGCTTGCAGTGGATGGCATCAAAAAGACTGCGGAACGTGAGACCTACGAAGCACAGGCTCGAACTGAAGAAGATACGGCCAAGCGATTTGATATGACCTCTGCATTGCTTGGGATCATGCGAGAAAAGGGTGGTAAGAACAAGTTCGGACCAAGAGAGGTCGTATCGGAGAACTGGGTCGCTATGTGAGTGCTGGCCGATGCATTAGCAATACCACGCTGACCACCTTCCAAGCATTACCGGATCAGACAGCACATCAATCGGTCTCCGGTCCATCTTCTACTTTTTGATGAAGAACCCAGAGAAGCTCGATAAGGCTAGGGCTGAAGTCGACGCCGCCTTCGCAGATGGTACGCTAACGAATCCGGTTCGGTACCACCAGGCAATTCAACTCCCGTACCTGGCTGCAGTAATCATAGAATCTTTCCGCCTATTCAGTCCATTTGCGGCACCTCTCCAACGCTACTCTCCGAAACAGGGTATTATGCTTGCTGGTACTTATATTCCAGGCGGCTGGCGAATCGGACTCAACCCTGCAGTTGTATCGCACCACAAGGAAGTTTTCGGCGAAGATGCTGTATCCTTCCGGCCGGAGCGTTGGCTAGATCGAACTCCTGACCAAATCAAGCTGATGCACAAGTCTGTGATGCATTTCGGAGTCGGAACCCGAACCTGCACTGGTCAAAACGTGAGTCTGAAAGTGATTTTGTACCACTTACCGCATGTTCTAATGCATATAGATTGCTATGGCCGAGATCAATAAGATTGTTCCTGAACTTCTTCGCCGATACGAATTCAGGATGTCACATGATGGCGAATGGAAGACGCAAAATGCAGCTTTCAACTTCCAGACTGGAATTACTTGCTACTTCAAGAAGCGTCAGCTAGCCTAGAAGCTGGTCGGTTAGAGTAGACTCGTGCTTCCTCACTCAGGAGATCGAGGGTATGATTTGTGTCTTAGATGATATTGGTGGCCGGAGACCATGAGTAACACAGTTAGTAGCTAGCTCAAAAACCGTACCCCATTCCAGCACCCTGTGTAGACTCCAAGTTTAGCTTGTGGGGTATGTCCAAGGCGACCAAAGTGAGATTCAAGCTCATAACCAACGGACCGAGCCGCATTAGGGTGTATACGCTAAGCTTCGCTTAAGTCCATCAAAGATGTCATCGTGAAAAGCCCCGAACGGAGACCCTCCGAAGAAATCTGATTCGTATCAACCACAGATAAGTGGGCGACCGATCCACATTTCCGTTTTGATTACTGAAGAATATTCCACATGATTCCGGCTCCCCAATGGCGAGTAATTTCCATCCGGGTCCGGCATTTCACGTGACACTTACAGTAAAGTGGGTTGAAAGAGTCGACTAGAAATGAAACCGTCCATCCACTTGACAAAACGGTTCGAATTTCACTCCGTCTCTCCACAAACAAGCAGCTTCCTCCTTACGGATACCACCAATCACTACAATGTTGAACCAAGCAGCGTGGCTCACGGAGGCGAAGGCCAAACCACTGCAGGTAAAGGAGGCGCCGATGCCAACTGCTGGTAAAGGAGAGGTTGTTGTGAAAAACCATGCCGTCGCAGTGAACCCAGTGGACTGTAAGAACGGGATCGGGTGTCGAGTAAGAGGTTGCTAATTTGCATGCCAGGGAAAATTCAGGACTATGGCATTTTCTTGCAGAAGTATCCCAACGTCACCGGGACAGATTTCTCGGGCGAGGTCTACGAAGTTGGTGAGGGCGTAACGCATTTGAAGAAGGGTGATCGAGTTCTTGGGTGCGCTGGCAACTGACTCGCTATTAAAGCGGAATGTGGACCGAATCACTAACATCAAGCAGGCATGCCCAGTCCCTCGGCACAGGAAATACCGCAAATGCAGCTTTTCAGCTTTTCACTTTGTGTGATGCTCTTGTGGTCTCCAAGATCCCTTCAGACCTAGCATTCACCTCTGCGGCTGTATTGCCGCTCGCGATCTCAACGGCAGCATGCTGCTTGTTCAAGAAGGAAACACTTGCACTGCCTTTGCCTAGTTTGAACCCCTCTTCCACGAACAAGTCCATCTTGGTCTGGGGTGGCTCAAGCAGCATTGGCGCCGTAGCGATCCAGCTGGCTGTAGCAGCAGGTGTGAAGGTTGTAAGTGTAGCAGGGGGGCACAACCTTGACAAGACTAAGGGCCTCGGCGCCAGAGCGGCCTTCGACTACAAGTCACCCAAAGTGACCGACGACATCATTGCAGCTCTCGAAGGGACAGAATTTGTTGGTGTCTGTGATTGCATTGGCACTCCCGATGCAGCTGCAAGCTGGGCTCCAGTCTATCAGAAACTTGGCGGCCGATACGGTTCAGTCACGCCAGGAGCAAAAGGCATTCCTGAGGGCATTCAGGGTTCTAGTGTTTTCGCTGTGACAGTCACGTCGGCTGATCGATTCATCGGAGAGGGTGTTTGGGCTAAATGGGTGCCAGAGGCGCTCAAAACCGGCGCTTTGAAACCGGTACCAGAACCAATCGTGATTCCAGGAGGACTGGACTCCGTTCAGAAAGGATACGACGAACAGAAAAAGGGTGTCAGTTTCAGGAAGGTCGTTGTGGATTTGGAGTAGAGATCATGGCAATTTCTGTGGTTCAGTTGCATAATGGACCAATGCATACAGTTGTAATCCCAATCTTGACATCAAAACACATTTAGAGCTGTGTGAAATGTCCAAGTTTCAAGTTTAAGTGGTGCTGTTCTGATGACTAAGACTCGCGGCGAAATATAGGAGCGGACCCACTTTAAAAAGTTGAGGTACAAAAGCGACCTTCTACTTTTCTACCTTTACCACATACAACCAGCGCATCTCGTGTAATGGCATACTTTAGGTATGACGGGACTGATGTAGTCGCACATAATTTCTTAAACTTGTAAGCAGGTCTCTTTCTTTGTTCCCTCCCCAGCCAAATGATGAAAACCTTTCCACATTCGCAGTTTCCACGCTAGCCATCGATCGAACCTAAGACAGATGGACAATGAGCGCGAATACCTTCCTTGGATGTCTGATGGCTCTGTCATTACAAATCCATCTCGCGGATACGCTTGTTGAGAGCCTGTACTGACTGTGTTTAGTTTCAATGAACAGCTTTCCAAACCATCACCATGATCAATAGGGATGTTCGTTTAAAGTTGCGACTAGTTCATTCAAGCTCTCATAGTACCATACACACCAATAGAATATCTCGATTAAAGACCCGCCAATTTTGATACATTTACTCCCGCTCAAGCTCGCATGCCCCGGCATCGTAGTCATTCGCACCCTTCTCCCCCGACCTCTGTCCATCCGTTCGGCTCATATCAAGGGTATCATAGTTGTTCCTTATCCCAGCATTGATTGCTTAAAGCAAGAAGAAAGTGAACAGACCGGTGATACCAGCAAAGGCAACACTACCGGTGAGATGCGATGCAGCACCAGTTGAAGAGGTAGGTGGTGCAGAGCCTGAAGGAGAGGCACCGGAAGTGGTGTTCTCGGTGAGGTTACCGCCAGTGCCGGCGGTCGATGTCGGAGAGACGTTGCTGGTAGCGCGTGCGGAGCTGTTCTTGAAGGCTGCCAAGGTCCTTTCGCCGGATTGACTGGTTGGATGTTAGCTACGTCAAGTATTTGGTGGCAATGGGCAAGTTGACTTACGGTGGGTTGATCACACCGACCATGCCGTTCTGGCAATGCTGTCCTTGTGTGCAGTAGAACCAGACGGGAGCAGATGCATTGGTGACCTCATAGGTGAATGTCCAGTTGGCAACAGCTTGGGTGTTGGTGGTAGGGACGAAACCGGACCAGAAGCCGCCAGCCGCCAGAGGCGTGCAAGGAGAGGCAAAGGCAGCTTGTGCAACAGAGTGGTTCTTGGGCCAGAAGCGGAACGTAACAGTGTCGCCCTCGGCGGCGCGGATGCTGTCTGGCTGAAAGACAAGATCACCACTCCTGCTGCCGACAGCAACAAAATGATTCTCTGCGAGAGCGGCGCCAGCAAGGGCGGTAGCAGCGAAGATGTTGGAGAAATGCATTATGATTGGTTTGGCGTGAAAGAGGCTAGCTCGTTTAGGTAAGATTGGGTATTATCGAGGTATTTGGTGTCGAATTGGTATGAGAACTGAAGATGTGGACCTGCCTAGGGAACAAGAATCTGCAGTTGAGAAGATTTGAGTCCATTATATAGCATAAAGAGGGAAACAGTTGCCGCCAGGAAGGGTGCTTCCAAGATGGAAAACTCGGCCTAAGCAAGCCATGGCTAAACACCTTCGAGACACCTCAAGTCGCGAAGGCATGCACAATTGACGCCTGCTCCCTGATACGCCTACCCCAGGGAAACATGACGGCTGGTGCGCACTGCTGCGATTGGCGGCTTCAGCCACTGGCTGTTCGGGCACCAATCTGTTTTGCCTGAGGTGCGCGCTGTGGCTGTTTGAAAGCCAAGGCACCAGGGCGTTAAAGACCCTGCCTCAGGGCGGATGTGTTTCTGGCTAAGGGATGAAACTGGGAGATGGTTGTCGCTGGAACGTGGGACGTCTGGGAGGGAGGCGTGCATGGACCACGCCGCGACCCCTTCACACGCCTCTTCAAGGGCGCTCCTGTCGTTGCCCCCCAAATAGACCGACATTAAGGACAGTAGCCACTCACCACCACGGCTTCTGGGGTGCATACGCGTTGACAAGCCGTTGGCACGCGCCGACAAGTGTTTCTATTGTGCGGGTTCATTATTCGCGGCTCCAGTCAACGACTGAGGCAGGCATCTCGCTTGCATCTGGTGAGCTCGTGTCTTCCATCACCTCCCCTCTGGCATAAGACGAGGCCTGTCCATACTGTCAAAGCACGACTTCCATTGCAGCTCGCTGTCAAGGGAACCGGCATTCGCGGATACGGATGGTTCGAGCTTCCGATGTGGCATCGTGAGGCTGTGTGCACCCGGACCAGTATCTTTTGACGGTAGCAGCATGTACCCGGGGAGAAGAAGTACGCCAGACACGTCAGCTCAAACATGGCCTGACGGCGGCCTTCTCTCGGGCGCTTGATTAGACTTGTAGCTTTAAGTCACTTTGGCCACTGCGAGACATTTCATTGCGGTCAGCCCTGATGACCAGGACTTTCGGGGCACTACGTCTTCTATACGATGGTCAGAGTCGTAATGGCGGGTCAAGCAAGATCGAATGGGCTTCGTTGCATCATTGCCGCCACTTCCGGCGCGTGACATTTCAACTTCCTCTCCTTCAATAGATCGGCACCAGCAGTCCATCCAAAATTGTCTTGCGCATGCATATCGACCGCTGCGTAGAATTATTGATCGCTCTGCTCAGATACCCGTTGCGGATGAGGCGATGCTAGCTTCGGGCATATTCTCTCGCTTGTGGACCTAAGCAAGCCGTGCCCGCTGCAACCATTCCAAAAATACCGCCAAACTCCGCTTTCCATCTCGTGTCTATTGACACTATGAGGTAACCTACTCTATTTGGCTGTACACCATAGTATTTCTGCGGTCATCTGCTCTGTTTGTTAGCTCTTTTCGTGATGATGAGGAGTCGCAGTACGAGGGTTCCCTCGCTCCGGCTCACCGTTGCCCAGTACGACTACGAGATGACGGAGGTAGTGCTGGCAGCTATGCAGCGCAAGTAGACAGAATGTATTCCTGTGATCAGTATAAGTATTGTAAGCTTTCTGGACAATTAAGATATCATCATCCAGTTCATAATCCCAACATTCACCAATATCTTCAACCTTCTCCACACGAAAAATCCTCACCCACCCATAAATAATTATCTCAAAATCATTTAACCTCAACCCAATCAATTCATCATGAAGTTCTCTGCTGCCATTTCTACCGTCACTTTGGGCTTCGCTAGCCTTGCTTCTGCTATCTCTGGTGGGTTCTCAGTGTACTGCTGGAATTCAAGGCATGCTAACCTTTCATAGTCAGCTACGATCAAGGATACGATGATCCCAACCGCTCATTGACCGTAGTATCCTGCTCAGATGGTGTCAATGGACTGATCACCAAGTATGGCTGGCAGACACAAGGCCAAGTCGCACGTTTCCCACACATTGGTGGTTATCAAGGCGTTGAAAGCTGGAACAGCCCACAAGTACGGCCTCTTGTAATATATCCTCGAACTTAGAACTAACACGTCCTTTCTCAGTGCGGAACTTGCTATGGTGTAACCTACAACGGCAAGACCATCTACGTTTTGGCCGTCGACCACACTGCGAATGGATTCAACCTCGCCAAGGCGGCTATGGATGAGCTCACGAACGGTCAAGCTGAGATGCTTGGACGCGTGGAGGCTGTGTACTCTCAAGTGCCAGTCAGCAACTGTGGCCTATAAGAAAAGAGGCTATGGTGGTGAAAAATGAAGGGGAAGGGTTTTGCATCATGAATGAGGACCCCGGTAATTTTTAGTGTCTATCCTTTAGCGTGCATAGCATGGTGTTGTCTTTGTATATGGTCATTCCTTAATGAAGTAATTGGTAAATGAAGAATAGTATTGAATCAACCAATACATCCTTGTTCGCATACCCCGCTCTTCTAACTTATTGAATGCAATCTCGAGTATGTATAAGAACAGGACTTGTATCAAAGGGGATCTTGGCTGCGCAGTGCAATGATTTCATCTTCATAAAATCATGTGAGTCGATAAAGATAAATTAGCAGGTGCAGCTATGTGCAGAAGTAGACGGTAGACATGTCTCCACCTTGAAGCTGAACATATGAGAGCGGGTAAGAATGAACCTCCTGTGCCCCAAGAATACAGACTCTCATCTGTAAACTTTGAGAAATACGAATGTAATATTGTCATGCTCAAGAAAGCCACCACTGTAGGGGGTGGTATCACTTTTGGAAAGATACCTTGTATTTTGTGGCCTGACAAAGGGCGGCGTCTTTCAACTGATTATTATGTATGAATTCATCTTATCAACGTGGTAAGTATAACTATTTATGCTATCATACGTCATATTCCACCACTGCACCCGATTTTGGATTATATAAAAGTTTCATGAAGAATGCACCACAGCGTATGTTTGAATTTAAGTGTGAAACTCTGCGTCAGTGTCAACTGTTTGCTACATCTGACATATTTTGCTGGAACTATTTTCCATTATCTAATTCGTCTTTTGATCAAACAGCGTTACTTGGACGTAGACATGTCCTTCTCACAGTCGTGATTGGCTCTTTCATCACAAAAATGTATCAAATATGTTAGTACTTTAGCAATAACTTACAAGATACAGTTTCCCGAGCATTCCTTTGTTATTCTTTTCAGATTTCCCCTACGGCCTGATTTTATTTCATATTTCTACAGATGTTGTTCCGTGGTTTGGTTGTTTCGCCAGCTTTTGTGCTATGTCTTCCAACTTGCTAGCACTATCGAAAGGTATGTCAAGCGTCAACCAGGAAATCTTGGTCTCTCGCTTTGACTTGGTAAATCTTCCATCCCTCATAGAGTCATTTTGAGACCATGTTCACTAGATCTCTAAATACTATCCGCCACTACCTTTAATTGCACTACGCGCCGATCGGTTGTAACACACCGAGATGAGAGAATTTTGGTTCATTGCCGCAACGTTCTCGTGTTGTTAAATGTCCTAGGAATGGCCCAAGTAGGGGTAGATGGAGACTAGCAAAAAAAGCGACAAGGAAGTGAACGTTACTGCTCCACCTGTAGTGTTGATAATTGAAAAAGGATTCAGGTCGAGAGTATTGGGCAGATTGATGGGTGTCAGAAGGCTACCATAGTCCATGACAGCCTCCAAAGATTGCTGCCCTCACAATTAGAAGGCATTGCCTGAAAATGGGGGAGAATAATCGCATTCCGACTGAATATCTCACTCCAAGAAAAAACCTGTCAAGTCAGTACACCCCAATTTCTCCAAACCCGATATATATCCCAGTACAGCAAACCTATCCTACACGCAAGACAAGACAAAATAATCCTCCCAGCCCTTTGGAAAACCCAGCAAGTCATCACCTCCTCTTTTCCAAGCGGAATGCCACTCCCACGTGCAATGTGCCCACGTGCACTCCTCATTCCAGCATCTTGAACACTACGTCACTGGACACCATGCGTCTGACTAGAATCCTGCCTCTGGAACGAGAGACGTTTGTACTACTCGAAACAAAATGAGTCTAATTGGAGGGCGAGGGATTTATGAGTGAGTACCTACATGTGTCAAACGGTCTAATATGGTTAGTGAGGGGTTTGAAGGGGGTGAAAACCTATGAGGTTGCGCTCTTGTGGTATGGACTTTGTGGAAGATAGCGCTTGCATGATATGTCTGCGTGGGTCAGTGATGGGGCATGTTGGTGTCAGTGAACGGTGAACGTTGAACCTTCTTGAAAGGAGGTAGGACGCATCTTCGCGAAATCCCAACAGTTGTTCGCCTATGCACTCTCAAAGCTTAAACCACAGAAATTTATGAACAAATACTCTTGCTACCCGACCACTTGAAGCCTTCAAAATATACCGCGGAACAACATTTCCTTCTCTATGTAGTAAGCACGCACCCACAACCGACCAACGGGCCACAGCGAGAGGTGAGTACTAACTATACCAGGCAGGAGACTCCGCGCCATACTCGAAGAATCAAGGTTGTCAGCTAGAGCTCGTATGGGGAGTGCGGGGATAAGGTTCGGCGTGTAGGGCGTGTATTTACTCCCTGCGAACCTAATTACGCAGCTGAGCAGTGAAGCATGGAATAATTGCGGGATTTATTGGATAGCGGTCATGACGATTCTGTGAGCAAATTGCAAGGTGGGTAATGTTGAATCAAGCATTTCGCATGAGGCAAGGGATTGCTCTATCTCAACTAGTTCATCGTGATCCTGCTAGAAGTCGTATTGGATGGAACCACAATGACAACAATATCGAACACCGGCACGAATATCTTGTGATGGACGGAATCTATTATCGTTGGATAGCTATCTACTGCCTGTATTTTCAGGCATATGCACTCATTCATTGGTATAAAACGAGAAGCGAAACGTGTTCGCATCAAATAAATGTTTCCTCATTCTCATGAAGACGTGAATATAAAAGCACTTTTAAATGTGGAAGGAATGTGGCTGGTGTAAATCAAAGCCAACGCTACGCCCGCATAGCAACTCCTTTCCCCGGAATAAAATAGATATTACAAAGTGTATGCGGATGAAAATCTCATGAGCAAATTCGTTGTGACCTATAGAATGCAGATCAATGGGAACGCAAACTACTGGTGCTTCGAAGCCATGAGTCGGCTCAGGCTTCCGTTTGCTGCACCGAGCGAAGGCACGGGTGATTTGGCGTAGACGATTTCGCCTTCGATAGGATTTGTTGATGTCCTCGATATGGGAGGCGTCTTGTGGCTGTATTGCTTTGGACTCGACGGCATAGTCAACGGCGTAACAAGATCAATGGACTTGCTGCTGTAACTTGAACTATGCGGCTTGTTTCTGGGTGGCAGGGGTCGCGATGAAGGTACGTATGCTGGGGTATATGGCAACGAAAAGCTGACAGAAGACGCTGGTGTGTGCGATAATGACGGTGCGGCGCTGAAGCTCACTTGGGATGTGGATGCACGATTGTAACGCGGGCGATGAGGTCGAACTGTGTCGGCAGCATACGAAGAGCTTTGAAATTGTCGGAGGTAGCGGGATGCTTCTGACTCTTGCCTCTCATCACTGGAGGGAGTGTTGTCGTCCGAGGACATGTCGGAAAAAGCGATCGACGAGCGTTTGGATTCTGGCTGAGTGGGAGACCGCTGGGGTACAATATCACGGAAGGTCAAGTCCTCGAAAGAGAAGTTTGCGAAAGGAGTCGACGGTGGTGAGTACTGGTCGTATGAGTAGGTGAGACTCTTCTCCGAATCCCTCTTCCGGCAGCTGTAAAGACTTAGTATGGATGTAAGAGACATGTTTATGCATGACTATACCTTTCTGAGCAGTATAATACCGAGTTACTTGGAACGATGATTTGCTTTTCGCAAACAGTGCTAGCTCATGTTAGTTGGGATGGATTGGCAAAATTACCACGATGGAGACAAACCAGTAATTCAAAAAGCTCACGGCCATTGATTCCTCCTCGTCCTCACTATCCGCGTCCTTGTGAGAATGAGCTTTATGACTGCCCTTGCTACCGTGGGAATGCGTGCGTTTTGATAGAGGGGCGGGTTTCGCGGACCGTGCGTGCGCCGGCAGCGTCTTCCTTGAATGGTGAGACGGGTGACGAACGTGATGTGTCGCTGTAGCCATGGTATGGAGGTCCAGAGAACTTTAAAGCCTCAGTGGAATAATCGCGCACGGTGCGCGGTGAGCGAGTCGATCTATGTGACAGGCTGAATGAAGTAGCGAAAAGAGCGGTGACACAGCCTCAGGTACTTGACGGCAGCGCTGCTGATAGATTCGGTATGACGGAAGGTTTGTGCTTTGTTTAGAATTCCTTATCGCGTTGGGTAGTGCGCCAACGATTTAGCCAGGCACACTTGGTGGCGCTCGAGATCTCAGGTGCTAATGCAATTGCAAACAAGTACCGGCCGGCAAAGGCTCCGTTCGATAAGGCGCAACAAAGAGCCAGGTACGTGCGACGAGGAATGCACAGAAGCAGCAAACGTCTCTGGAGATAAGGGACGTGCGACGCCGGAATGGAGGATACTGGCAGCGGGCAATTTGTCTTTTGATAGGAGCAGCGTAGTACCGGTACCGGTCTTTGATCGGCTGGTAGGGCTGGCGACGGGGGAGCGATAAGGCCAAACTTGGCCAGCGATTGCGAGCGACGGAGAGCCGAGGGTTTCCAGAGCACAAGCGGCTGTTGGCGGCAGTGAGACGCAGCGGTAGTATCTGAGATGAGATCGATAACAACGCGAGAGCACCAGGGGAGCAGCCTGTCGTTAAGTAATTAAGACCCCGGCCGTCAGCGATGGATCGCAGCAGTTCTAGATTTTCTAGTTGACGACTGCCCGCACTAGTCGTATATATAGGCGGGTGGGTTATCGTTGCGCGTGGAGGGATGGTTCGGATTGCGAGCTCCCAGGAGCCATTGATATCACCCAGCACGCCATGCCGAAGCCGTTGTTGGTCGCCTCCTGCCCACCTTCCCCACCTGCGCCCACCACGGTGCCTTGGATTCAATCTGGAGACGCCCGCCTGCAGCTGCGGAAGGGAAGCCGTGCCTACGCCTGCTTGTTCCTGGCCATCACGGTGTTGTGCATGAGCTGCTGCTGCTGGCGAATCGCAAACCGACTCGTTCCGACCAACGCAATCCGGTAGCAAGGGATGGCACAGCGTACAGCGGCCAGGAAACCGAACCACAACCTCTGCTGGATTGCCTATCAGCGCGCTGCAACACAGTCACATCTTGCATTGCGAGCTGCCTGCCTACAATGAAGCCTTATTGCGAATTGTTGCACAAGCGTCTCCTTGCGGTAAGCCGAAGCTTGCCCTCAGGTAATGGAAATCACGCAACGGTCGCGGACGCCAGGATGCAGTGCAGCGTGCTTAAAACTTCGCCAGTCAGAGCATCCGCCAGAACCCATCGTGCTGGTAGACCGCTCACAATTCGCGATTCAGAGCAGTAGCTTTTCATCTAGGCGGGTGGAATTGTAGCTGGACTGGTGGGTCCGCTTTCAAACTCTACCAAGCCCCTCTTGCAAAGGGCCAATAGATTTCCCAGATCGACACCACTCGCTGTCGTGCAAATGCCATACCTTGAAAATTTAAAAATTGTGACTAGAACCATGATGCGTGCAGCAGTCCACGATCGCTACGGGCTGCATCCGCTTGACACACCGACACGTGTCGGCCAGCAAGAGATTTTCTCATGAATGATGAATCAGAGACCAAATGGGTCCGCAGCCGCCTGCCGTCTGGTGATGTGCCAGATCTGAATCGGCGTCGAGGTTGGATAAAACGGACCCTCCTGGAGACGTTCAGGGACTGGTGGGAATTCAATTTGCTCGAAACTGAAGCCGTTCCGCTCTACCCCACAAAAGTCAGCAACCAACTCACCCAACATGGTCGACTCGACAGGAACAAGGCACAGGAGGACCCACTACACGCGTTCAGAAAAGTCTCGAACGTCTGCTCGTTGCGTATTGTTGCAGAGATAAGCACTTGAAGCCCGGGGTTCAGCTCAAAGAATTCTCTCAATGTTCCAACCAAGCGGGGAATGACGGTTTTATCGTACGTCTGTAGTATTGTTAAACTGGGGGCTCTCGTATCAAAGACTTATGACGATGGCTTACGACGTCAGCTCCTAGGAGTACATCCGGTGCTTCCATGCCGTAATCCTCTGAAAATGTCGATGTATCGAGGGGCCATCCCCACCTAAGAGCTGCTGTTCTGACTTGGCATTCGGACGAGTTATCGGCATCAAGTCCATTCAAGAATAGATTCGTCTTGATAGCATCGACAACTGCCTCGTCACCGTCCGTAGCAACGACACCGGCGGCTTTGAGATACTTGGCACATAGAATCGAAAGCATACCGGTGCCCGCACCAAGCTCGAATAATCTCTTGCTGGCGGTTAAAGCACGACCACTTTCAGATGCAAGATACGACCCAAGAAGAAGCGCCGCCTCCCAAGTCCGAAGACCCGTGGTGCCGGACGATGAGATGACAGACCGAGCTTCAAGGAGTGTCACCGCCCGCTCGTTCTCCGCGCTGCCGTCAGTAGTAGCAAGGGGATACGAGTACGTCACGAATGCTTTCTGCTGAGCCGAGTCGGCTTCGGAAGGGACGCTGGAAGCGACAAGAGTCGACATGGCAGACATGAGATCATCTGATATTTCCTATGCACGAAAAAGAGCACGATGTCAGCGACTGGTCGAAAGGAACCGCGCAATGTTTGAGATCAAGGGTGCCACATGGTGAGTTGGAAAAGCGATGTAAAGCAATGTAGGTTGTGCTGCATATAGCTATAGAAAGTACCACTGTGAAGAAAGAGGAGTCGTACATCCTCTTCAGGGTCGGTTATCGACTGTTCAAGCTTAGAGATGAGGAGTTTCAACACTCGGAGCTGGTAGCGATCTAAGGGTGGCGAAGGGATAGTGTCTTTGTCGAAGAGATTGGAGAACAGCCATGACTGGACTGCAGCAGTTTTCAGGGTTTCGCCAGTAGGCCAAAACAATTGAAATGGCTCAACCAACTGAAAGTACTGGCGTCGTAAGATTCGAAGTTGTTGCATATGTAAGTTGTCCATGGCTACAAACGAGATGATCTTGCAGATTTCCGAATCGGCAGTGAAAGGAATTTTGCGGTGATCCAGCCCGACTCTCCTAGTTTACGATGGTGGAGTTTTTCGTGATTCGAGGTGGTCGCCGTGAACATTGAAGTTGGTGTTCCTCGAGGGCGCTGTGCGCTTACCTAATTGGGAGTGGGGCAGCTTGGCGCCTTTCTCGCTTCGCACAGTGTCGAAATTCTAGGGCAGAATTAACGACCACTCCATCCTGCCGCCAACTGACACCACAGCGTAATCGACAACAGCAGGATCGAGTTCTGTCCAGTACGTGCCCACGCCCAAATCGACACTCCTGGTGAAGCGAAGGGAATCTAATTGAGCGTCTCGCAGGTCGAACCTATCCTTCAACATGGCCGATTCCCAAGTCACCCTGCGCACGCGCAAGTTCATCCGCAACCCCCTCCTCGGTCGTCGCCAAATGGTCGTGTAAGTGCAAGGAACACTGGAAGCAGCATTTTGAAGGAAACACGGGTCTGACGTGGTTGTCTAGCGATGTCCTCCACCCCAACCGCGCAAACGTTTCCAAGGACGAGCTCCGCGGCAAGCTCGGTGAGCTCTACAAGGCCAAGAAGGACGATGTCTCCGTCTTCGGATTCAAGACACACTTTGGTGGCGGCAAGAGCACCGGCTTTGCCCTCATCTACGACAGCAACGAGGCCATGAAGAAGTTCGAGCCCCGCTACAGGCTAGTAAGATACGGCATGGCCACCAAGGTCGAGAAGGCCAGCAGGCAGCAGCGTACGTCTCCTCCCGCGATGATCAGCATACCGTCATTCTCAATGATACGGCCGTGGATGGTATTACGATGGACACACACTGACAATGACAACAGGCAAGCAGCGCAAGAACAGGATGAAGGAGTTCCGAGGCACAGCCAAGACCAAGGGTGGCGCGAAGAAGGACAAGAAATAAGCGGGTGCACTCTCATGATGACTACGAAGGTCATGGCTGGAGTCGTGTGGGGGTTTCTCTCTGGAACTTGCTGGTCCTCCCTCTGGTTCTTCATCACGGTGGACATGGAGTTGCTGGCATCGGCATGTATAGCTACGAGCGCCTGAAAAACTCTTGCGGATGGGCACGACAAGATGGGTGGCGTTTGAGATTCATGGTCTGCTAACCATCAATTGCATTACATGGACCTTTCAATCCTAACAAAATATTCGCCACTTCTTCCACTTGCTGTGATACAACCTTGTTTGTGTACCCGCATCCTATCGATTCATTCAGCGCTGCGTGCTTCATGGTTCTTGGAAATAGGATTATTCTGATACCAGATGTCGTTGTCCCCTGAATCATGCAGAATAGCCAAGCATAAGTTCATAAGTTCGCCACATCTGTTGCCTCATGTCATGAACGTCACCAACACCACCAACATCACCCAAATCATCACAACGCCTATGCTGATCATCATTCATTAATTCTATACACTGTTCAAACCAGCTCGTCACAAAGCCGGCTCACTCTATCATCTTTTGAGTATCCATCACCCAGGCTTGATCCTTCTGGACGCCGGAAACTATTTTACATAGCCATAGTCCATGGAAACAGTGATTATTAGTAGGAGGCTTCACATCCCCGGAAGAGGAAGCAAACCATAGCTTAAAAGCTTAGTCTCCTTGAATTTGAAAGTTGTTGTTACAGTTGTGTTAAGTGGCCGTGTTTTACACGATTCGATTAGTTAGGTAGGTTTAGTCGTCACCTCCACAGCCTCCATCTTCACTGGAGCAGGTGCCGAAGCAGGTGTTGGAACAGGTGCCGGAGTAGGAGTCTGCTGCAGCGCCGTCGGCATCGAAGGTGGAAGGGAAGTATTCACTTTCGCAACCGGCGTCTGCATCTGCGCCGAGCCCGATGCCTGTCCCTCTACAGGAGAAGCTCTCTTCTTCGGCTCCGCCATCTCCCAGAAGCGCCGCGGGACATTCTTCGCAGGCGGCATACCCAGGAAGCCCTTGCTACCTTGCATACTCTCAAGTGGCTTCGCCCTGCCCCCAACGTAACAGCCCAGCGCGCCGCTCCACACGAAGCCTCCGCCAACTACGCCACGAAGAACACCAAAGGCCCGGGCATCGTGATATGCAATGCCGGTCTCTGGGTCGCGATAGCGCGCTACTTCGTTCGTGACCGCACAGAGTTCCTTCTTGGGGTGAGGGAGTGCGGATTCGATAGCAGCGAGATTCTTCTTGGTGGGTTTGAGGGCAGAGGAAGTGAGCATGGCAGTGACGAAGATAGTTGCATCGGCATGGGTCCAGTTGAAAAGTGTAGTGGCCAACTGGACCAGGGCAGCCTTGTCTTTGTCTTTGAGTAGAGAGGCGGCTGTTCGAGCACGCGAGGAAATGGGTGGTGCATCGAGGTCTGGAAAGTTGGAGAGGATAAGGAGGTTTCGCAGTGCACGCTTGATGATTCTGCGTCGAGGAGGAGCTGGTGGTGCTGCAGGTGCTGCAGGAAGTGCTTGATTGTGAGGCAGTGCTAAGAGACCTTGAAGTCCAATTGAATTGCCGAATCGAG
This sequence comes from Pyrenochaeta sp. DS3sAY3a, assembly GCA_001644535.1. Lineage (NCBI taxonomy): Eukaryota > Fungi > Ascomycota > Dothideomycetes > Pleosporales > Cucurbitariaceae > Pyrenochaeta > Pyrenochaeta sp. DS3sAY3a. The sequence continues at coordinate 487,324 of KV441649.1, read as the reverse complement.
GGACACTGGGGCTGTTCTGGGATCCTTGGAACTGAGACAAGGGTGGGTGTGAGGTTGCATACTGCTGCTGGAAAGGGGAAGCTTGGGTAAAGGGATTGGGCGGAAGGTCGGGCTGGCTTGATTGAGATGGTTGGTTTTGAGCGTATTGGTCGATACCAAAGAGGAAAGAGTCTTGGTTCACAGGAGCAATGGTGACACTACTGCTCGCAAAAGAGGACATGCCGTGGGAACCCATGAATACGTCGCCCCCAGATGCCTGCGAGGCGGGTGTCCATGGTTGCTGTGACGTCTGCTGTTGAGGTGGCAATGATGTTGGGACCGTGGACGCCTGGGGAAAGCTTGTCGAAGTTTGCAGAGGTTGTGGTGTTTCTTGAGAAGGTAGGCTTGGGGTGATAGAGGCTGACTCAACTTGTTTCTGCTCGGCTTGATTGTGTTGAACTTGGTTAAGTTCAGCTTGGTTCTCCACATGTTGATGCTGTCCGTGCTCGTTCTGTTCAGTTTGATGCTGTTCCACTTGGCTTTGCTCTGATGGATTTTGTCCAACGTGGGTTTGCTCAGCCGAACTCTGCCTGACCTGCTTCTGTTCAGTCTGGTCCGTTCCGACATGGTTCTGTTCAGGTGTTGGCTGCTCGGACTGGTCTGCCTGGGCTGGTTGTCCAGTCTGCACAGGTGGTACGGATGGTACTAGCTGTGTAGGTGCGGTAGGCTGGGCTGTTTGCGAGGCTGGGGCATTGACATCTCTGTTCAATCTGTCCTCCAGATGCTGAAGAGTCGGTGCGTCCTTCCCGGTGTATTTGATCTTATCGTCCACCCAGATAGCCGGCCCACTGTAGAATCGAATAAATGGGCCGTCAATCTGGCGATTTTTCAAGGCGTCAATCTTGGCTTGTCGCTCTGCTGCCCTTGCCTCCTCTGCTTCTTCCCATCGGTGCAGCGTCTTCTTATTGATTCTCTCATTGCGAGCGGCTTCAGCTAGCCTCTCTGCCTGTGTCAGCGGCTTCTCGATAGTAGTCTTCGACTTGCGCGTTTCCGCCGCCTTCATCATGGCCAGCGTATCATCCCGTCTACGATCCTTCTCCTTGAGTTTAGCCATTGTTGTCTCCTTGTTCGCCATGGTCTGCTTCCGCGACGATGTTCTCACAGGGCCATCTTCCTCGGTAGGCAGCCATGATGCCCGCTCAGACTTTTTCTTTGGGCGTGGAGGGGCGGACGTGGGCGAATGTGCATCAGGGAGATCGAGTTTGACCTTTTTACGAGCGAGAGCGGCAGCGCGGGCGGCGAAAGGGTTGGTTGCTACTTTGCGCTTCTTGGTGCGGTCCTGACGCTCTGCCTTGCGCAGCTCTTTCTCGCCGGCATCGTCATCGTCACCCTCGTCTTCATCCTCCGAGGACGACGAGTCCATGTTGTAGTCAGCCTGCTCGTTCACGTCGTCGCCATGAAACTCCTCCTCATTCGGGGCATCCTCCCATTCCTCTCCCCACTCTTCCTCCTGTTCGGCAGACTTGGCCAGCAGCGTGGACATGCGGTTTCCCGCATTGGTTCGTCTGGCCCTCGTTGTGACCATGAGGTCCACAGGCGCCTCGGCCTCGGACTCGGTGCCGTCTTCAGACTCGTCGTCATGCTCATCGTGGGTAGAGGGGGCGACCTCTTCCGTCTCCGCGGGCGCCTCTCTCTCTTCAGAAGACATGGCGGCTCGCTCGCGATGGAGTTGGGATTGCGACGGCCGGGGCGCAAGTCGCGGGGAAGGTGCACGCGAGCAGGGGAGGTGCTGAGGCAAAGCGAGCGTCGTGTGGGCGGCAGCGGTCAAGGGTCGCGCTGTGTTTTCCAGAACAGCTCCATGCGGCACCCGTCATGCGTTGCAGGTTGACAATCAAGGGCGAGGTGGGGCGTGGGAACGGAGGCCTTGGACAGATGTAGGCGGGTTGTTTCGAGCGCCGCTATCGACAACAGGCACGGCTGGCGCAGGTGGCAGAGATAATGGGCGAGGCAGCGTTTCCAGAGCACGCGCCTGAGGATGACGCGACGGCGGGCAGAGAAAGACGCCGCCAAGCTCGCGGACCGATGCTTGGCCCTCAAAAGTTGCCCGAGGGGGCTCCCGGCATCTGAAACATAGCGCGGGTTAGCGATTGATCAAACGTCGTCGAAGGCGTCCCGCACCACACCCGTCGACGCCTGCTGGCCGGCTACTAGTGTCAAGCTCACGCTGGCATTGACGTTGGCTGCGTTGCACAGTCTGAGCTGGCCTTCTCGAAGGAATCCACTCTGTTTGCCTGCAATGCGAGGAGCGCCCTGACTCAGCTGGTCGAGGGCCAGCCGAAACCAGACCCTCGCGACCAGGCGGCGGGCTCGCAGCAGCAGGATTCAGCAGCAGCAGCATCTCGTAGATAGTCGTCCCCAGACTCCTCAGAGTCGAGCAGCTGCAGCAGGCCTCCTGCACAATCATCCGAGTATAGCAGCAGGCTGCCAATCAGGGCGTGAAACAGGGCCGCCGTGGAGAGTGCCCACGTCAGATTCTGGAGAGTGACGGACTCCAACGACGCGCCTCTGTGTTTCAAAAATGGCGGGCATTTGCTGCCCATTCTCGCAGCCAGCCACTCAGGCCGCGCCGCCCGCCAAAGGCTCGCAGTCGTGCCCCTGACTGCTGTTCAAAAGCAGTGCACTGCTGCGGTGCTCTGATAATACTGCCTCAGCACGATTGCGCAGCTCCAGCGGACGGCCAGCAGCAGCAGCACCACCGCCGCCCGTACTCTGTAACGCTCCAGCGTGTCTGCGGACGCATCTCTCCTCGTTGGCCTTAGCATGCCCGTTAGCGCGTCCCTGGCTGGCTCCCCCGTTTCTCTCTAGTCTAGCGAGCCGACCGACGACCACTTCACATCTTTGCTCCCCACCCGCGCGCCCTTCATCTCGCTGCCTCGCCCGACCCATCTTCCTGTCCTCTGCCTCTCCCTCTCGCCGCCGCTGCCCCCTCCCGCCGGCTCTCTCTATGCCCTCGACCTCGACGGCCTAATCGCCCTTCCGCCCTAATCCCTATTTCTTCTGTTCTCCAGTCACCCCGGTGATCTGTCTATTCCGCCCGCCTGCTGTATCATAATCAAGCATCCCTCCCTCACGCCCCGGCCGCCAGCACCTCCATTGCCAGCGCCGCCGCACCCCGCCGCTCCTTATCGCCCTCGATCGTTGCCCTCGAACGCACGCTCAGCCCGTCGAGCCCTGTGCAGCGGCCTCCCGAGACCCTGCGCATCGCACGCACCGAGCCTGCAGATCCGCCCGTCTCGCCAGCGTCCCGACCGCCGCGAATCCCTCGAAAGAGCTGATTCCGTCGCAACAGATCCAGAGCATAGGACCGTCGCATTTCCTGCGTGGTTCACTTGTCGAGCATCTTCGGACTGGATTCCACCGGTGCCACCGTCACACAGCCCGTCTTTGCACACTTGCTGTGTTGAGCTGAGCCCAGCTTGCTGGCAACCCAATTCTCCCCGCCTCACGTTCCTTTGGCCGGCACCAACCTGCATTTCGAGCATTACCCTGGTTTTGGTAAACGAGAGCCCTCGCCAACATTCTTCCCGGCATTAGAACTACTAGCACCGCTATACCACAGGGTCTATAATTCATAATGGCTCCCACTACCCGCCCCGAGCACCACATCAACCTCAACTACATCCCCCAGCTGTCCACGCAGGCGCCCCACTCCGGCTCTTCGACTGGCAACACCTCGCCCGTCGAGCCCCCCAACAGTGGATCCTTGCGCTTCCCTGTCAACACGTCGAACCCGTTGGGAAACACTGCGGCTGGCGCCAGGCTGGGAGCTGGATCCCCGTCGCATGATTATGGCGGTCGCCTATTCTCCAAACGGTATGTCGCACTCTGAAACACTCTACGCACCTTAGCTAACGTTGGATACCAGTGCACGCGAGATTCAAGCACAGGAGGGCTTGACTCCACAAATGTGGGGACCTCCTACCAGCGGCAACTCGACGCCGCTGCGTGAAACCATCCCAGAGTCTCCCAATGGTGACAGCTTTCCTGACTTTAATAACGTGATGCCAGAGTCCACGTCAGCTGGCCAGACTTCAGGTCGCCGTGCCCGCGCTGGCACCCTTCCTTCACGCTTCTCTCCTGCTGGACCACCTCCCGGCCTCATGTCTGCCTCGTCTCTTCTCCCAAAGACATCTCGCCCCACACCGTCGACAAGCCCCTTCAAACCAGGTCCAGGTACGCCCACCGACACTTCTGGCTTCAACGCATTGGGATCTACCAACGCTGCAGCCAAGTCTGCACTTCTCTCCCGTCTTCGTGCAGGTTCAATGCCTCAGCGTCCAGGTCTTCTTCCCCCATCGACGTCTCCGTTCGGATCTTCTATATTCTCCACGGGCTGGTCAAGCAGCCGTGATCGTAGCAGCACTCTCCAAAGCATCGCTTCTCTACCATCGAATGGCCCTGGGTCTCCTGTCTCGTCTTTCTCTCGCGACTCGCTCGCTGACACAGACGTCAAGACGCTCGACTACCTTGGACTGGTAGATACCCCACAGCCTGCTCGAGCTACGCTTGCACCTTCGGATATCGAGCTCCTTCTTGAAAGTCAACGAAATGCTAACAATCTCAACTCGACCAGTGCCAACCGATTCCGTTCCTACTCTGTGAACGCGAAAGAAAAGTACGCAGAAGATGAGGATGATCAGTACGGCGCATACAGTGGCCAGATAACTCCTGCAGAGGCCAATGCTCTCCTCATACACGAGGCTGTTCGTCAGCATAACCTGGAAGTACAAGCCTTCGCAAATCTTGCCTCTTCCGCACGTCCACGAGCGAGGACCGCCGGTGTGCTGGATGCTCCTACACGAGGGCTGATGCGGAGCTATCTTCCCGTCATGGGCCAGTTCAACAACAACATGACTGGTGGTGACTTGACTGAAGATGCCGAATACAACTTGACTGAAGCTGTCAAGAAGCTTCATTTGCCTGGTTCAAACCTCGGTGACGATGGCACCTTGGAGGGACCGACGAGGTCACTCTGGCTTGGTAACATACCCTCATCCACAACTGTGTCGTCTTTGAATGTCATCTTTGCTGCTTACGGCTCGATTGAATCGACCCGAGTGTTGACTCACAAGAATTGCGGATTCGTCAACTTCGAAAGCCTCGAGAGTGCTATTCAGGCCAAGCAGACTTTGAACGGAAAGGAGATTTTCCCTGGCGCTGGCCCTGTCCGAATTGGTTTCGCCAAAATTCCAAGCGCAGCAGCTACGCCTGGACACAACGGCCTCTTCCCTTCACCTAGCCCTGATCCCCTGTCCAAGGGACAAGCGGAGGGTACAGCTGGTAACAGTACCGCGAAAGCAACCAACCTTCAGTCCGCAAATGCACCCTTGACTACTCCTGAGCTCAATGATATCCGTAGCGACATCATCCAGATCGTAAAAGAACTGGGTGCTACGGATGAGGAGCAGTCGAGGATTTCGTCGCAAGTTGACGCTGCTGTTCAGTTCAACAACTATTTCGACGAAGTCCCGACAGTCGAAGAGCCTAGTCACACCCGCATCCATGATGCACCAAGGCTACGGGAGATTCGCAAACGTATCGATAATGGCTCTTGCTCCAAGGAAGATATTGAACAAATCGCCATGAGCATGCTCCCTGAGATCGCTGAGCTGTCCTCGGATTACCTTGGCAATACGGTTGTGCAGAAGTTGTTCGAATTCTGTGAGGAGCCAACCAAGGAAGCAATGCTGCGCGAAATCGCACCTCACCTCGCCAAGATTGGTGTGCACAAAAATGGAACATGGGCTGCTCAGAAGATCATTGACGTTTCCAAGACACCCACTATGCAGAAGATGGTTGTCGATGCTGTCCGACCTTACGCCATGGCCCTCTTCCTCGACCAGTTCGGCAATTATGTCATGCAAGGCTGCCTCAAGTATCAGCACTTCAACAACTTCATCTTCGAGGTTATGCTTGCTCGCCTGTGGGACCTTGCGCAGGGTCGATTCGGTGCCCGTGCCATGCGAGCTTGCCTTGAAAGCCACTTTGCCACCAAGGATCAGCAACGGATGGTCGCTGCTACAATTGCTCTCCATAGCGTGCAGCTTGCGACCAATGCCAATGGTGCTCTCCTTTTGACTTGGTTCCTCGACACCTGCACCTTCCCCCGAAGGCGCACTGTCCTAGCGCCTCGTCTGGTCCCTCATATCGTCCACCTTTGCACCCACAAGGTCGCTTATCTCACTGTGCTCAAGATAATCAATCAGCGCAACGAGCCAGAGGCACGAGACACGATTCTGCAGGCATTGTTTTTCTCTCCCAATGACCAGGTTCTCGAGGATATCTTGGCTGATCAAAATTGTGGAGCTACCCTGATCTTCAAGGTGCTTACCACGCCTTTCTTCGATGAACAGATTCGTGCAGATGTCGTTCAGAATGTACGAAACGTACTCGTCCGCATCAAGGCACAGCCTCAGCAAGGCTACAAGCGACTCATGGACGAAGTAGGTCTGTCAACCCGAGGTGGACCTGGCCACCGAGAGCACTCCCAGACCCGCCCCGCTTCAAAGGATAGTGCAGGACCACAAGCCAACCAGCCTTTCTACCAGGGAGCTGCTCCTGGTTTCGATCCCGTTGGCCTCCAGCGGACCGCAAGCATGGACTCGAATGGTTTCGAACAGTATCCCATGGGCGGCAATCCTGCCATGTTCATGCCCAACATGCAGAATATGAGCGGTCCCCAGCAGTTGCAATATCAACAGCTCCTTGCTCGACAGAATCAGTTTTATCCCCAGATGAATGTGAATGGCTTCCCACCTGCGGTGCCGGCCATGGACGCTTATCGCAACGCTTCGCCCGGCGCTGCTCCTGGATTTAGCGGATCACCAATGATGCAGCCTGCCAACCTTTCAGGGCAAGGCATGGTACCTGGTATCGGCGCAGGAATGTATCCGTATGGCATGTATATGCCTCAGCAACAGCAACAGCAGGCTGCTGGAGGAAACCAGCGTCGCGGAAGGGTAAGCAGAAATGCGTCTCCAGCCGGCGGTCGACGCTAATGTCTCTCTGCAGAGATGAGCAAGTAGATGCAGCCAAAGACATCTTGGTTGTGTGCATGTACGGTGTTGCGAAGAGAGAAATGCAGCACCATCTTTTCCTGTATATGATTTTTCCTTCACGTACACGTATGGGCTAGTAAGCGATCAACATAAGCGGCATACACGGCGCACACAACACCCACCTACACCTGATGATGCCATCTCATCTCCTTTGTCATTTCGGATGTGTCTATCTGTCATGTTTTGGAGAGAAGGGAGCAGGCCTACCTTGCATCTCATATCTACGAAGTGCGCAATGTTGGCCTCTCTCGATGCCTCCAATTTCTTTTCAGATTTTCTACCTTCTCGCCGTCGCTTCACAACAAAGGGACATGTAGTTGTCAAGCTTGAACAACATGTTTCCTGGTTCGCGGGAAACCCTTCTTGTATCTTACTTCTTCTTTTTTTTTCCCCAGTCGGAGTTCCTGGACAACGACTCTCATTCACTCTTGGTCGGTGTCGGTGTCGGTTTCGGGTCGTTTGTACTGTATCGATATGGAACGATGGATTCGGGTGACGACTATGCCCCTCTTAACATGTTTACATGTTACGAGGACGCAGACAAAAACGCGCCAAATGTATCTGGCACATGGGTTCTTGGAACCGGAATATGTCTGGAAACATGTGGAGACGGTGGGTGTGGAATGGAATGGAATGGCGCTCGATAGCCCGGGTCCTTTTTTGTGATCTGAGCGCGGGCACCGGATTACTTTCGCTAAAGTGCATTGTGCGTGGATAAAAGGTAGAATGAATGGTCTTTTTTTCTTTCTGAATTGAATTGCTTGTGTGAATGATTGAGTGATATGCTACTTCGTGGTTGTGAATGTTGAGTGTACTTGGATAGAGACGGCTGATGTGGGACGATTTTCACTCACGACAGGCAGGATGCGGTGTTCTAGTGTTTGATGCTGTTTATTATTGTTTTTAATATCTTCTATATATACTTCGAAGGCGCAAGGAGTGATCAGGCTCTTTGGAGCTGATTTGCCACGGGAATGATAGGAGGCGTTTACTTTGAGCAAGTCATTTAGACATAGCACAATTACACGCCCCTTCGCTATCTAGTTCTTTCAATCGTACGTGCGGACGAAGCTCTATCAATTGAGTTGTGAGCACTTGCGTAAGCACTTTGACGTGGAACTCGTCATCTTCCATTGAGACGGTCTACAGCTGCCTCGAGAAAGGAGTTCTCTCTTCACCCATAATAAACTTTTTCCTGAGTCTTAGGCGACTTCATAGTCTGTATTCTAGTCAAACGGCGTATTCTTCGTCTCAACTCCCTTCCTCCTCCTTCTCTGCCTCCTCAGCCTCAGCCTTCTTCTTATCCTCCCATTTCTGCTTCTTATCCAACAACTTCTGCAGATTCTTCGCGCCATTAAACACACCACCCGTATTCGCAATGCAAGCCGCACACGTAGGATCCTTCCTATACCGCTTGAGCGCGCACGCCTCGCAGAAATAGTGTCCGCACTTTGTCGTGATAGGATTCTTATACGGCTTCTTGCAAATCAGACACACAAACGGTATTTTCTCCAGCAACGCGAAGTCAATGCCATCCTCGTCCTTTGCCTTCTCGTCTCGATTTGCGGAAGCCACGATCGTGCCGCCGGGCTTCTTGCCCTTGGTCGATAGTTCCCACTCGCGATCGAGCTTCCAGCCTGCGGCGTAGTCTTCGCGGGCGTGCAGGAACTTGCAGTTGTCGCCGAAGCCGCAGAAGCCCGTTTGCTTGTAGTCCTTGCATACATCTGGGGTGTAGTCTGTGACGGTGATGGCGCGGATGTTGGTGGCCGCTTTTTGCGGGCCTACTTGCCGCGCTGGCGCATCGGGCTTCTCGAGGGAGGAGGGGTCTGGTTTGGAGCGCGTGGTGCCGAGTAACTTCTTGGAGCTGAGCCCGTCGGTGGTGTTCTCTTCGTACCAGTTTGAAAGCTTGGTAGCATCGTTGCTGGCTTCTATTATGGCGGAGTTGTCGGCTGCGTAGTTTGTGGTGCTTTCGAAGGTGGATCTGTGCTTTTGGTCTGCTGTCGAGGCTTTCAGTGCGCTGTCGTTGATCTTGCGCCGCTTGACGACACGGCCGTCTTCGCCTTCTGCTTCTGATCCGGAGGATGCATCGGAGTCTGAGGGCGGTGGAGGTGCGATCTTGCGCGGTGCGGCTTTGGCGCCTCGTTTTTTGAATTTTATGACTGGAGCTTCCATGGGGTTTGTGTTGAAGATTGGAGGGGGAATGCAATCCGCTGGATGTTTGGAAGTCGAGGAAAGTTCGAGTGGCGCTGTGGCTGAGAAATCAACGCACGTGATCTGGGGAACTTGCTGACTTTCTCGTCGGCCGACGTCGATCTGCCTCACGCTTGGACGCGCTAGAACCTACCACATTGCTTTGGAGCGATCAATTCCAACTTTATCTAACGTGATCGTACACATCAAAAACTAGTGTCCGTCCAGGGCGCGTCTAGATTCGTCGTTGAGCAATGGCCGCATTACGTGGCTTTGTATGCATGCGGTCAGCCTGTGGAGCGAAGATTGATTCCATTCTACTTCGCACAGCTAACATACGTAGTAAACAAAGATGCCGCAGAGTCACATCTGGGAGTGTTTCAATCACAGTGACGTGTTCGAACTGGATGTCGTGCCCCTTTTCGCATAAACAAGTGTATCCTTGCCTGCTAACATTACCAATCGCGTCGTGTGTGGGGTCGTCGACGTCGACCTGTGCATGTGTTGATCCAATCGCGTACACAAACAGCCCTCCTCGGTCTAGCAGTGGTGAGGGGCGTCTTGCGCGAGACGATGCGCAACGCAGGCGATGACTGGCTTTGGGCCTTGGACATGCACTCACGGCGGCTGCAGGCCAATTGAATGATGCTTGCTTGTTGATGTGATGTTTGGTCCCAGCTGTGCCTAGGGTTCGTCCAGGAAGCGTGAGCACGGGACCTCATTTCCGCTCTTTCTGCAAAATACCACCCGCTCCGCTGCCACTCTTCTTTGTCGCCAGTCTTGCCCGTTCGGCGTTCCTTTCTCTCCTTTCCCTGCCCGCTGTAGGCGCTCGACGGTGGTGCGCGTTGTAATTTCTCCCCCGGTGTTGCAGAAACGCGTTCAGGCCACAGCAGCCGCTGCCGTGTCGCCAGATCCTCGTCGCGCGTCATTCTCAGCCAAACCCTTCCAACACCCCCATCGCATCCTGCGTGCATTCCTGCCGCACCCCGAGCGACTGAAACGCACGCCTCTCGGCCCTCTGTCGTTGGTCTGCAGTCGGTATTGCCAGCCCTCGCCGCCTCCTGCCTCCGGAATCTAGTCGTTGGTCACACCACGCCCTCTCCACTTGAAAGCGCCCGCCAACCGAGGCATTCAACAATCTTCTGCACGCCCATCGAACCGGGAAGCTTCGCACAAGACATGGACAATTAGACACTAGATCGTATTCAAGATCAGAACATGGCGACTGCAAATCCCCCGCCAGGCGCGCTGGCGGTTGGCGAGGAAAATGGTGCGGATCCGTTCTACACCAGTTCCCAGGACCCCCAGAGGCAGCGTTATGCAGCATTCGACAATTCGCAATTCTCTCTGTATCTGAATGGATCCCCGGCACAGGCCAAGCGTGCTCTCCAGGCGCATCTTGCTGAAACCACCCGCCGGCTCCAAGAGACGTCGCATTTGGGCAGTGCTCTTGTCCAGCAGCGGAAAGAACTAGAAGACAAATTGAAGGAAGTGGACCAACAAGAAAAGGACGGCGATATCGGTCCGGAGCTGCGCTCGAGGTTGGCCGAACTTGAGAAAGAGTTCAATGTAGTAGGGAGGGAGACCGCTCGCACCTTCCTTCCCAAGTCCCGCGCACCGAGCGGCGAGACAGATGCTGCTGGAGGCGTGTCAATATATGCCAGCGAAGGCCATCATTCACCAACCAAAGTCAGCGTCCCATCCCGAAAACAGCGCAATCAACAGCCCAGCCGTATCAATGATGTCGCCCTCGCCACGGAAATCTCCACGTCCCTACTTTCTCAACTGAAAGATCTACAGGCAGTTCTACGAGAGCGAGATGAGGCTCTCAAGGCTGCTGATCTGGACCGGTCACAGTTGGAAATCGAAGTCGAGGGGTTGTCACAACGTCTACGAACTTTAGATGAGAGTGAATCTCGGCTGAAAGATGTCAATTGGAACTTGGAGACGCTAGTCCGTGAATCGGAAGTTCAGTCAAAGGCAGCAGCGGATAAAGAACATCGCCTCAATGACGCTCTGAACCAAATTCAATCCAAGAAGTCAACACTAGAGCGAGAGTTCGAGGAGTTGAAGGGCTTGCACTCAAAGCTCAACGACGATCACATCAACAAATCGAAGCAGCATGAGACTGAGCTTTCGAGCTTACGACGCCATGTGGCTATGGGCGAGGCAGAACGGGGTGCTATGCAACGCAAAGTAGAAGAGCTCACAAACCAAAACCAAGAACTGGCGAAGGCAGTAGCCTATCGGATCAAGGTTGAGGATCAAATGGGAGGCGAAGATACATCTCCTGATGACGGAGGCGAAGAGCGTGAAACTCAAACTCCTGAACACTCTCCTCCACCATCTCCAAGCAAAGCTACGCCACGACATGGTATGCTTGAATCCGAGACTTTGAAGCACTCCCTACAGCACGCCCATCGTATGATTCAGCAGCTCAAGAACAACATTCACCGCGAGAAGACTGAGAAGGTGGAGCTCAAGCGCATGCTCCAAGATGCTCGCGATGAGATTGATACAAATCGTTCTTTGAACGGACCAGGCAGTGTTGGCAAACGCAAGAAGAATGAAAAAGATGTCTTCAAGAAGCCTGCCCGGCCTGATCGTCTGGGCGCGTTGCGGTCCGGAACCCAGGAGATCTTAGCGGACGACGATGATTGGGAAGAGCAAGAAGGCATGCAGAATACGCCCAGTCGTCAACCTCGATCCTTGAATTCTGTCCCTGGGGCTTTCAGTTCTGGGTTCAGCTCAGCTGCCGAGACCAGTGCTAACGAGGGCTTCGAGACTGCCAATGAAACCTCGGATGCTGCATTTGAGACTGCCAACGAACGTGATGGCATGACAACAGAGTCGGACGCTTTCCAGACTGGAGCCGAGACGCTTGATGGAGACAGCAGCGACCAATTGACCGAAACTGAAGCCGGACCATCACAATCGACTTTGCGTCTCAACCGGACAGCGAACGCCAAAGCTTCCCACCACGATTCGTACGAGAGTACGGCGTCTGCGTCAGGCGATGAGTATGATGATATGGAACTCAGGACACCCATCCAGCATTCGCATCCTCGCTTCAGGCTCAGGGGCCGACCAGGAAGCTCAAGAAGATCAACGCCAAGAAGTGGCTTGGACTTCTTTGCTGCCACTCCTCCAATCTCCAAAGACTCTCCTGCTAGTATCTTGAGCCATAGCAATGACGGAACTCCTGCTCAAGGCAAGAGCCTATTCGCCGAGCTGAATGATCTGAGTGGTGATGATGATGACGTAAGCAGCTATGCGGACGATACACCAAGTCGTTCGAGTGTGTTGCACTCGCCGGAGTCATCAGAGGCCTTACGAAAGTCTGTCCTCGGCAAATCAGCTCTTGAGGCTAGCATACCAAGACCGACCATGGTGGACTCGAGCACAATGACGGAACGAGAGGTTCCAAAGCCTTCCAGCATGTCTTCATTGTGGACTCAACATACAGAGCCTCATGCTGTACCTGTACCAGCCTTGAAGTTATCATCGCTTCATGTACAGAACACAGATCCACAGGCTATGGTGCGCCCAGAACTTCACGTCTCCGCTGTAACTTCACAAGATACTTCGCCCAAGCTTGTGCCTATCCCAGCTTTGCAGATCTCCAATGTCTCTGGGCAAGCTACTGATCCACAAAAGCCGCAAACGCCAGTCCTGGCCATATCATCTGTTGCAGTTCATGATACAGTACCGAAGCTACCAATCCCCACTCGATCCAGTCTCTCTTCAGTGTCGGCTCAAGATACAACACCTCGAGCAATCCCTATTACTCCTTTGCACTTTTCCTCGGTGTCTACTCATGTCACAGAGCCTCGTCACGTTGCTCCCCAGTCTCTTAGCATTTCAACATTGTCCTCACATACTACAGAGCCTCGTGAGGTAGCTGTTCCGTCTCTGGTACTCTCGACTCTGTCATCACATACAACGGAGCCTCGCGAGGTACATGTTCCATCTCTAGGATTGTCGAGTCTGTCTTCGCATACTACGGACCCGCGGGAAGTCCCTACTCCATCCCTCGGTCTATCAACGCTCTCATCTCACGAGACCGAGCCAATTGTACCAGTGGCCGAGAAGAGTGTGCCCCCGGCTTTGAATCTTTCGAGCCTTACTCATCAGAAGACCGAGCCGAAGCAAGGCTCCGAATCAAGATCGCTGGTTCCGGCTACTCTGCTTGCATCTGCAATCTCTACACAGACAACAGACCCCACCGAGAGTACAAGAGAACTCCCCATCATTCATAGTTCGAAGGATGGAGCTGCGGAGAAATCGGAGCCAATCACTCGGAGCGTTGAACCATTGGAGCCCATCCCATCGGTGCCACTGCACTTGTCAAAGATATCTGCTCATGCCACTGAACCGAAGGACGTCCCTCGTCCAACCCTTTCCACCTTTTCTTCAGTGTCATCTCAAGCAACAGAGCCCCTTGGTGTGAAGCGAACCATATCCCAGCTCTCCGGGTTGCATTCGCAAACTACAGAGCCAATTGCTGTCAAGCCAACTATCCCCCAGCTTTCCGCTCTTTCCTTACAATCAACGGAGCCACTTGCAGTGAGAAGAGTCGTTCCTCAGCTCTCCACTATCTCTTCACATGCTACTGAGCCCCTTGCTGTGAAGAGAGTCATTCCCGAGCTATCTACTATCTCTTCACACACCACAGAGCCACTTACACCGATGCTACCTCAGTTGCAAGTGTCATCCTTTTCCTCGAAGTCTACTGAGCCGCTAGAAGTGCCGAAATCGGCCCCTCCACAGCTATCATCTTTGTCGTTCCAGGACTCGCATCCTGTGGCACCAGCCCCGGCAGCTTTTACTCTTTCAGGCTTATCATCGCAAACAACAGAGCCTGTGGAGCCTCCCAAACTCGCTCTTCCGCAGTTCTCCACGCTGTCCCTGCAGTCCACTAGCCCTGCAGAGCCTCCTCGAGCACCTCTCCCACAAGTATCAGCAATCAAGGCGCTCCATACGGAGCCTACTGCTTCGCCTGTCGTCACGCTGTCGCAGCATCGCATCTCGGACGTGAGAACTTTGCATGATACCCAACCGGAGTCGCCGACACTTCCATCGTTCCTTCCTACTCCTTCCAGCCGGCCATCAACAGCAAATCGCGTCTCTGCTCCTGCGCTCTCGTTGTCAACAGTCGTCTCTCAGGACACCGAGCCATCGGTACCTTCCAGACCTGTTACCGCACATCGAACAGGCCCAGTTCCTTTCTTGACTTCTACGTCAGCTGCTCAAACGGAGCAAGTTGAAAGTAACCCGTCAGAGGCACCGAAACTCGGGTATTTCGACAATGTGCTTCCCTGGAGTAAAGAAAACGCGATCCAATCAGAGTCAATATCCAGCAGGGGAGATACTCGCCAACCTCTCGGAGCTGTTAGCGCGAATGTTACACCGAAACGCTCTGCAGCAACGATGGCCGATGAGGGCACTCAGACCATGGTGTCCGCTGAGCAGATTGACAAGCTACTCCTCGCTCGAAGCCAACAACGTTATTCTGGCGTCATTGCTACGGCAGATGTAGACAAAGCGATGTCACCACCACCATCACCAAGTAGAAGAAACTCAAATGAGCCTGGCCGGACATCCAGGCGTCCAGGTAGTTCAGGTAGCACTCGTTCGCGTGGTACTACACCGCCACCACTTCCACCGGATCACAAGGAAGTCATTGCTGCTGCTGCCGCCAAAGCACTACCTCCAGCCACTTTAGGAGCAATGGGTCCGCCCACAATACCCGCATCTGCGTATAAGAAGCGACCACAAACTCCCTCGATCAAGACTGGTACTGCAGTATTGTCCCCGAAGACCGGTGGTACTACCCCTCGTCCCCGTCGTCAGTCACAGCGTAGTGATGCGCGGAGTGGCGCATCTTCTCCGATCAGCCGTCGCTCATCGCTTTCTTCCTTCACTTCTGAGATTGACCAACGCTTTAATATACCGGGTGGGCCCTCATTTAGTGCAAATGGAATACCTGCTGGAACGACGGACCCGCGAATGATTCAAGCCATCACTCAAACAATGATTGGAGAGTATCTGTGGAAGTATACGCGCAAAGCTGGTCGAGAGGGTCTTTCTGAGAATCGTCATCGGAGATTCTTCTGGATCCACCCTTACACGAGAACTTTGTATTGGAGCGACAGGGACCCACAGACCGCTGGAAAATCTGAACTCAAGGCAAAAAGTGTAGCAATTGAGTCTGTTCAGGAGGTTGACGATGGAAACCCTCTTCCCCCGGGTCTTCACCAAAAGAGTTTAGTCGTCAGCACACCCGGCCGCTCCTTGAAGTTCACTGCTCCTACTGGCCAGCGTCACGAGACTTGGTACAATGCCCTGAACTATCTTTGTCAGCGAGTGGAAGAGGGGGAGCAACAAGATCAGAAGCAGCAGGGCACGGACGAAATCCAGGATGAATTCAATGCTGGCTACCGAAGCTCATCACGACAGACCGGCCGATCCAAGGCTTCCGTATCATCATACATGAGCCGACGCACCTCTTCCCCTCACCATGCTCAGGTGCCTACGCTGCGTCAGTCAACGGTTACTCAGCAACGAGCTCAATCAACCGAGCCTGGACAGAGTTCAGTCTCAAGTCGGTTCAGCAGCATCCTTCGACCAAGCGGTACAATGCGTGGATCATTCTCTAGCCGACTGAGTAGAACCAGCGTGCAAGAAGCCACATCGTACGAAGAGCCAACCAGCGCTAACTTGGAGATGGGCCGTGACATTCATACTCACGTAGAGCGGGAGTTGGAAGGGATGCCCAACGTCCGGGCGTGTTGCGATGGTATGTCATTCCTGAAATATATGTTATGATGCAGCTAATTTTTCTTAGGCAAACACGATGTGGGCCACCTTCATCATCACCATACATTGAATGGTCGCAGGACCACGAGTTCTCGCCCGTCACTCATTGGTTCTTTGAGCTCACGGGCTCAATCTCGCACTGAGTCTCGCACTGAATCTCGCACTGAGTCGCGAACTGAATCTTTCCGCTCGGACTCACGCAACGAACGAGCTCGCCACAAGAACGAATCAGTGGTAGCAAATCATGGTGGTGATTCTTAAGCTCTTCTGCACTCTTTCAACATCTGTTATTAGTACCACTCTCGTTGTCAAATGGCTAGGCTGACAGCCTATTTTCTTTAGTTTCACAAAACAAGCCACAGGAGTCATCTCCCTTTCCTATGTATGTCGCCATCCGGATCTCAGCATCTGGCCGTCATTTCTCTTTTTGGGCTCGAATAAAGCAGCTGGACCTGAAGTGGGAAACAATGGTTCCCCAGGCCTGGCGTTCATTGGTGAGCGATAGTTTCGCCGGATTGCACAGCAAGTTCGACTGGAATTGGAGCTGGTACACTGAGACGACCATGTCATGAAGCTTTCCTTGCACTTTATTTCTGTTGTTCCAAGTTTACAAGAACCCTACTCAAACCCACTGTAACTCCGCCCTCAATCAGCGCATCTGAACTTTCATACTCTGTTTAATCCTTCATTCCAGTTTCTCATATTCCTATCTCGCAAGGATGCGAGTTTTGTCACATAATGTCTTTTTGGCGGTGTTTGAGGTCGTATGATGGTGGCTGAGGGTCAGATTGATAGCGAGATGAATCAAGAAAGATGAAAATTGTGAAAAGCATGATAGCCGTGTGACTGTCTTTTCATGGACGAACCGAGCAAGCATTGAGGCCTCCAAGCCGTCGAAGTCACTCTCCTATTCTTGGTCAAGAAATTGGGGAAGAATGCAACAACACCGAGGAGTAATCAAGGCTTGATCCCTGTGTGTTTGTTCCAGTAGCGCAAGGCAGCTGTTTGTTTGCAACGCGAGCAATTAGCTGGACTGACGTGATTGGCGGTGGCGGCGTCTTGCATGAACTTGCTGCAATCCACCTGCGACCCCCAGCTGGGGATCTCCTGGCCGGGTCGAATCAGTGCAATGCCAAGCCGTACTGCCGTGCGTCACCGCCCCACCCGGCAGCTCCTCGAAACACCAAACTTTCCTCCTCGGCCAACGCGTCACTTTCGTCGCCCGCAACACCATCATCACCTTTCGCACCTTCCGACTATCGACAGCGCTTTCCTTTCAGCAACTGCGGGCAGCTCTTGTTTGTTTACCATAGACTTTCGAGGGTCGCTACCCGCCTTTTAATCCCCTTCCCATTCACCAAAACACAACTTTCACACGCGACAACGAACCATTCGTCACCGCTCGCCGAAAAGTCGCGCGCATTCCAGGACAACCGCTTTCTTACAACCCGTACACCAGCCTTTCAACTCGGCTAATATTCGACTACCCCTACAATCATGGCGCGAAACTCCGAAAAAGCGCATTCTATGCTCTTCCGCTTCCGCGCTGCTCAAGCCGCCGAAGCAGGAATCATCGACATCTCGCGCACACGTCGCCCCAAGCTCATTACCTCTGTCACATCAATCCCAACATGCGAGAAGTGGAGGGGCCAAGTGCTCAAGGAGATCAGTCGCAAGGTCACAAAGATCCAAGATGAGGCACTGTCCGACTTCCAAATCCGCGATCTAAACGATGAGATCAACAAGCTCATGCGCGAAAAACACATGTGGGAGAGCCAGATCCGGGGATTGGGAGGGCCCAACTACATGCGAGGAGGAAGGATTGTAGATGAAGATGGAAAAGAAGTGCCAGGGGGTGGTAAAGGCTACCGATATTTCGGCAGAGCAAAGGATCTGCCGGGTGTCAAGGAGCTGTTTGAGCGGCAAACCAGGCCAGAAGATGACATGAACAAGGGTAGGGAGAAGCGGAGTGAACTGAGGCAAAAAGTGGACGCTGGATACTATGGCTACAATCTGGACGAAGAGGACGGCACACTACTAGCGTACGAGCTCGCAAAGGAAAAGGAAGCCTGGGACAACTTCATGCTCCTCGAAGACGATCTCAACGACAAACCCTCCAAATTCCAGAGAGAATGGACAGAACTACCCGGCGATGCTGGAGATGGTGTGAGGTGGCGAGTACCTACGCTGGACGAAGTCAACGACGAGCTCCTGGAGCGTAGGAGGCGCAAGTTGCTCGAAAAGCTTGGTTAAACGTCTTCATCAAAGGAGATGTGGAGCAGCAAAGACTGCACATTGTAATATCACTCAAGGCGACACATTTTCAAGTCTGCTTTTGCTTAATTGAAGGGAGGGATGGGGGAAAGGGTAGAAAAGATTGATACCCATGTCGGAATATCGACATTCACATCACAGTTCATATGTATTGATATTCCTAGATTGACGAGATGTGACGGAGCTTGCTTCGGAGTCATGAGAAAATCAAATAAGAAATTATTCAAGATTGAAACAACCATAAGGTGATAAAAGATTCGAGAAGTTCAAGTATAGTGTAATGGTTATTCGACCGTGATCTGATTCCTGCTGCGAGTAATTCACCTTCGCTTCTATCCATCCTTTGAACGCAATCGCCTGACAAACCAAATTCCCACATAAAATACATTCATCCGGCAGGACCGGTTCCTATAGTCTCAATTCTCTGAGTCTATCTCTAAGCTAATCTACAAATTATTCGCTGTATTTGTCAGTATGCCGGACGAAACCTGGCTGAACGAACAGCTCGGATTCACACGGCTCATAGGCACAGAAACGATTCTAGCTGCTTCTGTACAGTCTCCTCGTTGTAGCCAGTGGTGACCTTTTTGTGGGACTGTTGATGCCCCTGACCAGGATGATGCAGCATAGTTCCCCAAGTCCTGCTCTGGAGTCTACCTCGTCTTGCTTTGTGGTCATAGGACTAGAAGGCCTCTCTGCATATCGTTCTGGCAGAGCTCTGCGTAGTAGTGTACAAGGCTGTAATAGGAGATGATTTAGACTAAGCTATCTTCTCTATAGCCAACGCTCGAGTACTAAAGGTAGGGACATTGCATAGTCTAGTGTAGCCTTCTGCTTACATGAAGATCATACTCCCAGCTAAAAGTGGCTAACCTTGCAGCTCAAGAATTCCTTCGTGTGCTTTAAGCTTACCTAGACTCTTTGTAGCTAATACTCGAGCATGCTTTAGGAAGGTAATTTAGCCGTTTGCATCCAATGAATTGTGCTCTGGAGCGAGTGATGCATCCCCCAATCCGAACCTGAAACATCGGTGAAGGATGTCTACGTATGTGCAACAGCGAAATTTTTCGGACAACAACAAAACCTTCGGAGAACACGATATTCTTCGCATGAGCCACGGTAGTCCCTTATCTCCGCGATCACACTAGGCTTTCCATGTCAGCCATATGCATCGTGCGGCATTATCGGGATCTTTTTTTTCTGCTTCGGACCGTCCGATGACCCACCGTTTTCGCTAGAGCCCGCATCATAACCAATCGTTGGAGCTCTATCTCCGATGCCAGGGATCCCGCTTGCACCGATAACTGATGAGATCAGAAAATATTGCATGACGTAAAACACTCCATAGCCGCAAACGAGTGTGGTTCTACCAATGTGCTAGCCAGCAGCGACTGGAAATGCAACCAATCTTGCACACTGGCCGATTGTGCACTCGCCAACGCCCACCGGACCGAATTCACAGTCAACGTCATTCGGCGACAACGGACTTTAAGAGAGACAAAGAATGTATAAGATCGCGTCAAAACTGCTTCATGGTAGAAGCTTTCAATTGGCATCACACAACTGCAGGAAACTTCCAAGACATCAATCGCATTCGCCATCATCAAACAAAATACCCACACCCCATCGAGCTTCAAAATGTCCAACACCGAGTTTCAAGGATGGCTAGGCAAGGATGAAGAGTCCATCAAGGGAAAGATGGAATGGGGCTCCTTTGAACCCAAGAAATGGACCGAAGACGACGTCGACATTGAGATTTCACACTGCGGCATCTGCGGCTCTGACCTGCACATGCTCAAATCCGGATGGGGACCTACCCCGTACCCCTGCGTGGTCGGCCACGAAATCATCGGCAAAGCAGTCCGCGTAGGCAAGAACATCACGCATATCAAAGAAGGTTCTCGCGTGGGAGTCGGTGCCCAAGCCCGCTCGTGTCTCCAGAAGGACTGCCCAGACTGCTCGCAAGGCTTGCAAAATTACTGCCACCGCGAAGCTATCAACACGTATGGCTCTGTGTACCCCAATGGTGAGGGAAAGAGCTACGGTGGATATGCTACACATAACAGAACGAACGGGCACTTCGTGGTCAACATTCCCGAATCCCTGGATTCTGCGGACGCAGCACCCATGCTCTGTGGTGGTATTACTGTCTTCTCGCCACTGAAACAGAATGGATGCGGTCCCGGCAAGACTGTTGGTATTATTGGTGTTGGCGGACTAGGCCACTTCGGTGTACTCTTTGCAAAGGCGCTAGGCGCAGATAGAGTCGTTGGTATTTCGCGACGAGGGGACAAGCGAGACGACGTCCTCAAGTTGGGCGCGGACGCGTACGTGGCGACGGCGGATGATAAAGACTGGGCGAAGCATAATGCGCAGACTCTAGATCTGATCGTGTGCACGGTGAGCAGTGCGGATATGCCGTTGAACGAGTATCTGTCCCTGTTGAAGACAAAGGGCACCTTCATCCAGGTTGGGTGAGTATTCCCCTTTCCACTTTGACTGCATGTCTCCCCTTTCAGTGTGCGAGTGCTAATAGTTCCCAGTGCTCCTGACGGCGGCAAATTCCCTGAGATCAATGCCTTCACTCTCATCTCAGCTGGAATCAAGATTGGCGGCTCAGGTATCGGTTCGCCTGCTCAGATCGAGGAAATGCTGCAGTTGGCTGCGGATCAAAAAGTGAAGCCTTGGATCCAGAAGAGGAGTATGAAGGAGGCGAATCAGGCAGTGCTGGACATGGTGGATGGAAAGGCCCGCTATAGATATGTCCTGGAGAACTAGATCATTTAGCGAGCTGTCAGGCGTCGAGATACGGAAAAGAGCTTCAGAATATGATATAAATCATGAATGAACTATGAATGGCCATACGAATTCGTTTAAGATTCTGGTGACTCGAGTGAATAATCTAGTAACTAAACCAAAACGCTGTTTGGAATTGAGGCTTTGGATTGTAAGTGGTTCACAGAGCTATCCAATATTCTAGCTGTAGTTTTGTCCAATAGAAACTTTTGGATACTACCAAGTCACTTGACCTCATGCAGATGTGCAATCCAAGTCGGTAAAGGCGGAGTGTTATAGCTTGGCAGGACTGCATTCAAAAGAGTCGGTCAGGTACCACCCCAACGAGCGAACTTGTCCAAACCTCGACATCGCTTCATTTTTGTAGATAACTCCGCATCTGGGAAAGTATGTCTTCTATTGCGAATCCTTACTGTGAGCTATGCTTAATAAGTAATCAAATGGTAATGTTTCGAAAACAGTGTGGGCTTGGGACCAGGCTGCCGTCCTGGTGGCTTGCTGTCGAGCTGAACTAGATGGTGGCGCCTTCCAAGATCTCGTTTCAGCCGTGAGCGCTCGCATTTGAGGACACGAAATCTTGGGTAAAGAATGTTATCCTTTTGAACTTCGAAAACTTTTCTTCACACTACTTGTACGGCGAAGTTCGATGTCGCCACTCTTGTTCTCTTACTTGGTGGATCCTTGGAATGCTGCTCAATCTGAGCAGGATGTGCGCATCCGCCTAATTCAACTCGAGCCGCCCAAACAGAATTCAAAGCCTAGAAGCTGGTTAGGCAAACACCTTCTTTGGAACGAGGGATCACCCACAGAACCAGAACTCGACACACTCTCTTGTCATATCTTCTGGACTCCACTTTACGCGGCGGAACCCTTCAAAGCTTTGTCATATACTTGGGGTACTGGCGGCTTCACACAACCGATTCACGTTAACGGCAAAGAGCTTTTTATTACAGAGTCTTTAGAATCGGCACTTAGACACCTTCGCCACCCATCTGAGCCCGTCACGCTTTGGATTGACCAGATCTGTATTGACCAAAAGAATTATCAAGAGAAGACAGAGCAAGTCGGGAGTATGGGTCACATCTACAGCGCGGCCGAAGAGGTCTTAGTCTGGCTCGGACCAGCTGCAGATGACTCTGATAAATTCATGGATGTCTGGAAAACTGTTGGTAAAGACGCCGACGATTGGGGCATGATGAGCTACTACACACCACAAAACTGGCCGACCCTCCAAAGAATCGTGCAGCGAGCCGATCCGGAAGAGGAGAAGACCATGGAGTATCATGAGATTGTCAAACGTTCCATGCCGCTGTTCAACATACAAGTCCTGGAAGCCATGGCGGCTTGGTACAGGAGGCCATGGTTTACGCGAGTGTGGGTGCTCCAAGAGTTTGGTCTAGCCACCACTGCTATATTCGTCTGTGGTGATAAGAGAATCACGGCCGATCAAGCTTTGCTTGCTTGTCAAACGCTCATGAATGGCATCGGTCAATTTGCTTTCGCATGGCCGTCATGCCAAAAAGAGAAGGCGAGAGCAATGGCTCTTCTGCAAGAGCACGATCCCACCCAAACCTTCTTTTCTACGCGTCAGCGCAGAAAAGGTCGAGATGCCGGCAGACACCTTGGAGACTCACTCTACCAGTTACTACAGAAGCTTTTTGTCGACAACAGAATGCTAGCGACGATGCCTTGTGATACTGTGTACGGCGTTCTCGGAATTGCTAACGATACGGAGAAGCTTGGGATTCATGTCGATTATACTCTCAAGGAGAGAACGGACTTGTTGTATATCCGAACCACCAGAGCAATTATTAAGAACGGAAACCTCGATATCCTTGCATTAGCCCAGCATCCCAAGTTTGTCGACGGTCTGCCATCCTGGGTGCCTGACTGGACCAGCTCTCTGCAGCGGTCCTTCGCTTACCAGTCAGCGATCGATAAAGTTCCCTTCTTCTCTGCTTCTAAGGGTGCGCTGAGTTTGATAGATACACCAGAAGAGCAAATCCTGGGCCTGGAGGGGTTTAAAGTGGACGAGATTGAGGAGATAGCCGGGATCTGGGAAGGGGCACAGGAGTATGGGAAAGGAGATCAGCACGAAGCCTACATCGCATATCTAGCGCAGATCAAACTTCTGTGCTTGCTGTCGGAGAATAAGCAAAAGGATATCTATTCCTCGCTCTCAAGGCGCAAGGAGTCATTGTGGCGGGTTCCCATAGGTGATATTGAAGAGACAGAGCTCTTTGATGGGGCGCGAGCTACAAATTCCTCTGCACAAGCCTACAAAACATGTGTCCAGAACCTAGAGTTCTTTGAGCAGTGGAAAGCCTTTGCGGATGACGAATTCGATGTGGCGAAAGAGGACTGGCGACAGTCCGAAGCGACAAACAATGCTAGCCGTTACCGGCTGGCTACCCAAAGGATGAAGAATAAGCGGCCATTCATGACAAAAGATGGGTACGTTGGTTTAGGGCCTCGGTACATGCGTGCTGGCGATTTGGTCGTGGTATTCTGCGGTGGAGAGCTACCGTACGTCGTTCGTCCTCTTGAGGACGGCTTGTTTCGGCTTATAGGCGAATGTTACTGTGATGGTGTTATGGACGGCGAGATTGTGAGCAAGAGGACTAAGGAAGGGTTCTTCCTAGTGTAAGGCTCTCATGGTAGTTGTGTCTTTACGAACTTGGCGAAGCATAAATACTACTATAATACTACAGCTAGCAATTGAAGGACTGACCTAGTTGGGATTTACTACAGCTAAGTTGTTAGAGAGGGTGGCGAACTCCCTCCCCTCACCCTTGTACCGGAGACGACATGGTGAAAATATAGCTGAAGAGAAGAGTGCTGCATATAGCTCCTATATAGTGGAGGGAGTGCGTTGCTAACGATCGTTACCTCGCTCCGCAATAATGCACTACCTAAACCTCTCATATCTTTCTTCTTCCTCCATCCTCTTCTGCACCCGCTCGATAGTCTCACTGCTATACAGATCCTCAAACTTCTTATCGCCCTTCAATACCTCCTTTTCATGTTTACTCGCCTCCTCCTTAGTCATCAGCACCAGATGCTTCATTTGCAAAACACTGTTCTTCTGGCCCGGGGTACTCTGGTCCACGAAATTCTCGGTTGGCTTCTCCCACCGGATCAGGACTAGACGTGTAGATAGGCCGCTGATGATACTTCGTCCGTTGTACACTTCTTCGACTAGATATCCCACGTCATCCTGCATGATTGGAATCTTGAGCCCCTGAGCATCTTCGATGAAAAGGGCGCGGGCGAGACGTTCCTCGGCGCCTTGCAGAGCTCCAAGAATGCCGTCGTACATTTTGTCGCGAGACTTGGATGGGAGGTACTCGTGTGGATATCCAGCGATGGAAAGGATGACGTGGTTTGCTACGGCAAGACCAAAGATAGCCGGCATGGTTCCGAGTACAGGCAAGATTCTGACACGGAAATCTGGCAACACACCTAAGTCACCAACACTGCCTTTGGCGAACTCCTCTTCGTTCAGGGGCTGTAGCTCGGCTTTTCCAGGGCCTGGCCGTTCAGTAGAGTAGACAACGGGAATTCCGTCTTTGACGCCTTGTAACCTCAACTTTCTTCTGGTAGACTTTGAAAGCGGATCGTCTGTGCTGTTGGAGATGTCGCCAATGAATATCCTTGTAGGATCAGACTTGCAGCCTGCACCCATGGAGGAAATAACTTTGAGGTTATTCTTGTAGCAATAGGCCAGAAGTGCAACTTTGCTGTCAATGTTGTCGATTGCGTCAATCACATAGTCCGGCTTCTGCCCGTTCAGATCTGCTAACTGAGCTTGTGCACTGGACTCGCTGAACAGCTCATTCCGGCATTCAAAGTGCGTCCAGGGAGTAATTTGTTCTAATCGCTTGCGCAGACAGTGTACTTTAGGTGTTCCAACGTCAGCCAAGGTGGCTACAGCGTGTCGATTCAGAGATGAGAGAGTGACTTGGTCAAAGTCAATTAGGCGTATTTTAGAACATCCTGAGCGGGCGAGAGCTGCGGTTGCATGCGATCCGACTCCACCGCAGCCGACTACAATGACGAAAGCATCGCGCAACTTTGCGAGACCAGGGTCAGTGAGGAAGACCCTATTTCTCGCTAGCTGTTCAAGAATAAGGTCTGATGACTTGTTAGATTTTGCTCGATGAGCGATTGCTCTTGGAATCGACTGCCGTACCATCATCGTAGTCGCCTTTTCTTGCTCGTGCCGCCAAGGCCACACTTCGCTCGTCTTCTTTGCTAGGTGCGAAAACATGGGAAGCAGCCCCATATTCTGTCATCTGAGGAAGTCAGCTCTTGCTACTCTTCTCTCCAAGGACCATGAATTTGATATAGTGTTCTCTCTCGCGTACCACTCTTCACTTACTCTTTGTGCATGATGGTCGTCATTGAGCTCTGGTATTGATGCCTTCAAATCAGCAACCCTTGCCATACGCCTGGCCTTCTGGAAACCAAGGATTGCACTCCCGACAACAAAGCCGGACACAGCGGCAGTGGTGATTAATTGGGCATTGCGAGACTCAGTGGCTCTCGAGATCCATGAAGACATCCTTTAGGCCTCAATGAACGCTTTAGGGAGCGCAAACCCAGCCTATATCCGCGAGATCATCTATCCACCTAGGGACAAGAGAGGTTGACCACTGGCGAAGGATATAAGCTGCGATGCTAGATTCTGGACAAATTCGTGATGTCGCGGTCAAAGATGCAGCCATCGGCCAAGCTAGGGCGGAAGCAGTTAGGCGCCAGATTTTCTCCAGGGCCGCCTCCACGACGCAGATGACCATGGGCGAACAATAGCCGCCAACCACTCAAGCTCGTCTGGACGCGTCCGAGACATTTCTCACGCGCCGTGGAGGACTGTGGTCTCGTGGAAGCACTGCCTTGCCCATAAAAACGACCCAAACCCCTCGAATCGATTTGTTTGTCGTAATCCAGATATTTCGAGCCTCAAGTCCGCCATGTCAAAGGTTACATTTGCGATCATTGCTGCTGGCGGTGCGGCTGCTGGTGCTGCAGCCACGGCAGCCTTCTACTCGACAGGGAAGAAAGCAGCTCCTCTGCCAACGCAAGTCTCGACAACCACAACTACAACCGTGACAGGACCTCCACGACCTGTTCCAATATCCTTAGTCCCCGCTATCCCCGCTGCGCCTCCACGTGTAGCCAGAAGTCCCCCCGTGGACCCCAACGGGCTCTTCCAATACGGTTTCCCTGGCCCAGTAAACGACCTCCGACCCGCTGCCTCGTTGACTTCGTCCTACGACCGCCGAACCAGAAATCCAGCATGGGTCGCAGAGCACATCACACCCGAGTCTTTAGCAAATGGAAAAGCGGATCGGAAACACAGCGTCTTTGTTGAGGACATTACCATTCCAGAGATGTTCCGCGCAAAGTTGAAGGACTACTTCCGAAGTGGCTATGATCGCGGCCACCAGGTCCCCGCTGCGGATGCAAAGTGGTCACAAGAGGCAATGGACGACACATTTGCGCTGAGCAATATGTGCCCGCAGGTTGGAGATGGCTTCAACCGCGACTACTGGGCACATTTCGAGGATTTCTGCCGGCGCTTGACCCACACATATCCTTCAGTGCGTATCGTGACTGGCCCATTATACCTACCCAAGCGCGAGGCAGATGGCAAGTGGAGGGTCAGCTACGAGGTGATTGGCAACCCGCCAAATGTCGCTGTGCCTACCCATTTCTACAAGGTTATTTTCGCCGAAGATGGGACCATAGGAGGGAAAGTCGCCTTGGGTGCTTTCGTACTGCCAAACGCTGTCATTCCAAACACCAAGCCGCTCACAGACTTCGAAGTACCACTTGAGGTGGTCGAGAGAGCAAGTGGGCTCCAGTTTGCAACAAAGCTAGATGCGTCAAGAAGGAGGAGGTTGTGTCAGGAAGTTGGTTGCTCTGTCATTATCAAGGAATATGCACAGAGACAGCAGGCCTTCGCGAAGAAGTAGATCGCCACGAGCAAGCGCATTCGCGTTTTGGTCATGATAGTATATATGTATTTCACATGTCAGCATAGGAACAGCGAGCGTCATGAATGTCTCTCTCATAGCGTCGGTTCATCGGACTTGAATATTACCGGATGTTGTTTTGTGCACAGCTCTTGCTGCTTATTGTACAGTATAATACATGTGACTATACATGATTCTTATTCTCCCCATGTGGTTAAACACGGTTCTTATCCTCCCAAAGTCCCTTGGGCATCTTCGTCTATTCCGTCCAATGATTCTCCAACCCAATCCTACAAGTTCAACCCACCCTGTGCACTCTCCTTTTGTATCCTCGCAACGTACTGCTTGCTAACCGTGTTCCAGGCGCTCATATACTTCTCCATGCAGCTTGTGAAGCAGGTCTCTTCGCCCTTGGATAGCGAGGTGCCGGGCTTGGGTACGCAGCGCTCGAAGCAGTGTTCGTTGAGTTTCTCGACGAGCATGCGTGCGTTTTGCATGGCGGCTTCTTGCTGCACTTGGCGCATGATCTGGGTTTTACTGTGTGAAGGTGGTTGTTAGTTCCAGTCGAGTGACGAAGCGGGAGTTCGGATGGAATGGGATGAACATACGCATCGCCGCCACCGCCGAAAGGAGAACCGCCTAACGAGTCCATTGTGCCGAGTATGTGTATGCGAAGCGCTTCTCAGGAAATGCTTGTAAGTAGAAGTGGATTCCGATTGTCAATCGTCTTTCAGGCCGCTGCAAAATTGTGGTCGACGTCAAGAGGAGCGGTTTCCCACTAGCCCTAGCGCCACTAGAGACGACCCCTGCATGCACATGGAAAGGCCACTCATCACCACCCGTCGCCGTGCCCTGCTCTCTGCCCGTCTTGCGCCCAGCACGCTCACGTTAATGTCGCCGTCTCGCGCCACTCTCCTCTTCTCATAGCTTCATTCTTCTTGGGAAGCACGATTTCACTTCTCCACCTGCAGACGCGCCATCTGCCTTCCATTCTTTCGGCGACCTTGTATACGCACTAGCTTGGGGATAGCTGGTCTCAGCAGAGCGGAGGACACTGTACAACCATGCTGTTCGCAAGATCATGGACAAGCTTGTGCTTGTTGGCGGGCAGCTTGACACGTGTGTCGGCAAGATCTGGAGGGTTGTCTGAGGATCCTGATATCAAGGCCATCTCAGTAGGTAGCTGTTGCGCGCGGTCCGTCGGATATGTTGCTAATGCCTTTGTAGCTACGAACACACAGCCTTGAACCTGTAAGTCGCCCACGCAGACTCTCTTGTCTCGCGAATCACGCAACTCCCGAGTATACAGCTCCTAATTGCTACAGCCATACCTCGACTCGGACATGCAAAGCCGCTGGTGGGATTTTGGCGGAGACACCATTATTCGAACCGACAGATACATCCGACTGGCTTCGGACAAACCTTCTCGCGATGGATGGCTATTCTCACGGGTGCCATTGACGGCTACAAACTGGGAGGTGGGTGGACACGTTCGTCCATGGAACTGCGGAATGCTCACACGAGTAGATTCAATTCGAGTTTAAGATCAGCGGTCAAGGCAATCTGTATGGCGACGGCTTCGCGATGTGGCTCACCAAGCAGCGAGCACAACCTGGAAACGTCTTTGGTCATACAGACAAGTTCGAGGGTCTGGGCGTCTTCTTCGACACGTACAAGAACAACCGCCCTGGTACCGTGTTCCCATACATCATGGCTATGAACGGTGACGGCAGCACGGTCTATGACAAGGACAACGATGGCAAGGCGAATGAGCTTGCTGGATGCTCTGTATGCTATGCTCCTGTCTTCTTGCCATTGAAGCAAAAGCTGATCTAGAAATCTCATACAGGCTCGTGGCATTCGCAATGCTCAGGTCGCTACCAAGGCCCGTCTCACTTACTTCCAGGACCAATACTTGCGTCTCGAGCTGCAGTACAAGCAGGAGGACGAGTGGACCCAATGCTTCGAACTCGAGAACTTCAAGGTCCCACCTGTTGCATACCTTGGTTTCTCTGCGGAGACTGGTGAACTGTCTGATAACCACGATATCATTTCAGTCAAGACCCAGAATTTGTACAAGAAGAATCCTGGTGCCGGCGGAAAGCCGTCTAACCCGAATGCTGCTGGAGGAAAGGCTGGAAGCTTCATGGTTAGGGAAAAGAAGACTAGTGGAAGTTGGACTTGGTTCTTCATGAAGTTCATTCTGTTTGGCTTGGCTTTGACTGGTGCATACGTGGGCTTCACCATCTATCGTACACGACAACGGGATAGGTTCTAGAGGAAATCCCGTCTCCAAGTGAGCGAATGAGGACACTCTCATAGGTCGAAGTCGTCTGTCGCGAAGTTCGTGGTGTAGACAGTCTGAAGGTGGACCAGAGGCTCAAACAGGTGGCATTGTACAGGGTTGGATGGTGGGAGTTTACGCTGGGAAAAAGGCCTTGGCAAGGCCATTCATATACCATTACGCATGGCTTTTGATGCCTTCTTTTCCCTAGCGGTCATTGTTACAATACTTTTTCTCCTAGTAGTTTACGTGTCGAATTATCAACATTGAATGTTCTCAAAAGTTCATGTTCTCAAAAGTTCATGTGCCGCTGGTTATGAACAGTTCCCGCCAAATGACGAGGAACCGTCTATCTGCCCCGGACTAAGTTTGGTTTGGCATCCGATTTAGATGACTTTTGCGCCATGGAGGTATTTGGCAAGCAGTCATGATGTCGCGATGCATTGGCTTGCAAAACATTGTGGAATGTAGCGGAAAGACTAAGGAACCAGGGAAAGCTTCGATCTCAAGCATTTATTCAACCTTCCATATCGGGTAATTTTTCAAATATCGTTGACGACGGCCATCAAACCCGGTGCCAAGGCCCGGACCGCGCGATTTGGACGGTTGTTTGCAAGCAGCTCGACCGACTTCACGGCTTCACCGCCTTCTATTGGTGCAAAGCGCGACTTCGAACAGTAGTTTGATCGGCAATTGGCAATAGAGAACACCGAGATGAAGAATTCCAAGTTCACTGTGAAGGGAAAAGGTGAGTGAAGGAGTGAAGTCTTGAGATGAAGTCGACGTGCTGAAAGCAGGGTCCGAACGGCGGGTAGCGAACATGCCGCTTTGAGCAGGTTCTCGAAAAAGTGTCGAAGGCAGCCATGCAGCCTACCCAGGCTGCAGCCTTAGCGTCGCCTCACACTAGCGCGGCCCGTGACCCCGCGCCCGGCCGCTAGTGGGGGTATAAGTATCGAGCCGTCGCGTCGCGACTTTTCGCTCGACACTTCTCACCCTCAACCCTGCTGCGAGTACGTATACCTCTTTTTTCACGCTGCGCTTGCCACTGTCGCAGAACTCGTGGACTCGCCATCCCGGGTTCTGCTTGCTATTCTGACGACTAACCTGCTAATTCCCACCAGATCCCAGTGAACGACAACCTCCAGTCACAAGGCAACACCGAGGACTAATCACCCTTGGGCGTTGCGCTGCATGACAACGAGAACGGAAATCGGAGGGAGTGCGCCATCATACTAGGTGAGCCACTTCGCCAGGGCTCTTGGGTCCTCGCGATTTCGCAGCGGGTTGGCGATCTTGCCATCCCACCCACACCCCGCCCGCCGCGCAGTGCGGAAGAAGTAAAAGGTTTGAAGCGCCGTGCTACCTTGCGTTCGCGCTCGGAGGGCGTGCTGCTTATGATACCGAAAGTAGTTTTCAATCCAAGCGCCTTTGTAACGCGGGTCGTGGGAGTGAGTGGAATGGCAGGATCTGCTCACGGGTGAGGGAATTTTTGAAACCCCTTCTATTCACACCATTTCTTTTGAAACCCCTTCATTTGAAAGTGCATCCAAGACCTGATCATATTCGTACTCAACGCTATTCGACAGGTTCAGAAAAAGATCCAGTGATGATGTCTTGTCTCACCAGACGAGGCATTAAAGCCAAAGTCGATGCGAGGAACCCGGCCGGCCTTGTCTGTTGGCCGAAAGGTTAATGGATCGGGGGCTTGAGGTTCCTCTTGTGAACAGCAGGAGAGCTAATCTGAGGATCTAACACAATACACCTTCAATTTACTTCTACTTTTGACTATCATGATGAGTTGTGACAATATTGATGAGACATGGTGGTGATGACAGTGCATGAGTGATACCCAAGCACAGCTACAGTCTGTATTGCTATGTACACCCAACCACCACACCAATGTAACCCGTCAATCTAGACAATGCATCACTGAGCCGGCCAGTCGCTTACTCGTAGACGTAGCAAAAGGGCCCCGCAACAGTACTAACCAAGTCCTTGATCTTATACGACTTCCCATCAACATTCAGAACCTCAAGATCAATATTATCTTCCAAGCTCTGCGCCCGCCCTCCACCCATCATCGACGTGCCCCCAGCAATGACTTGCTGCCTGTTAGCAAAGTCTTGCGTCTGCCAGATATACCACGTCCGGTCAATCATGGCGTGATGGAGATAGAAGTACGGGTCTCCAGGGGATGTGTAGAAATCTTGAGTCGGTCAAGTCAGCTCAGCTCAGAATGCCACATGTTTCTTCATCTATGCATGAAGAGAGGAGGGAAGGGAATGAAGGGGAGGGAGGACAAGACGTACCACTGCCTGGATCTCCGGATACGGTGAAGTGGCCTGCAGAGTGTACGCCGTTTTGGCTCTGCATGGTGTCTTGGAACGGTCCGATGGTCTTGCTATTTGTGATGAGTGCAGCGATCTTTGCGGTTGTTGCGTCGCGCTGTGTCAGATAGCCGCTGATGTCACGCTTGATGCAGCGGGGGTTGTAGCCATAGCCGTCGGAACGGGGGTTCTTGGGGGGCGAAGTGTCTCCCATGGCGGCCATGGGGCTGAAGAAGTGTTAATACATGATTTGCGAGGACGCTGTGCAGTTAGTGGAGTACGTACCCGAGATTCACCATCGCGCCCTTCAACGGGCCACTGGCGATGCAGCCGCCTCCTTGGCCGGCGGGCTTGAGACCGTTGCTGCTGTGCGCGACTTTCTCGCCCTGGCCGCCCATGCTGGTGTCGCTGCCATCGAAGATGGGGCTGGTCTCGGGGCTGGCTGCCCATCTTCCCCAGTCCCAGTACTATTATCGTGGGTCAGTTGGGATCAAACAGTGCCATGTTTTGGTGGAACGACTTACAGGCTGAGTGCCGTTATATCCACACTCTGTCCGGAGCGCGTTCTCATATGCGTACGTGTAGTACCTGTGCCAGCTCAAGAAGTTTCCGGTACCGTGGATAGAAAGCGTGTTTTTCATGTGGATGACAACGAAGTCGTCGAAGCGTGTCTTGGCTCCAGGATAGGTGGTGGCACTGAGCTTGGATGGGGCTTTGAGGATACCTGGGGAGTGTTAAAATGGTGTTACTTCTCATGAGTGGATGAATGGCGAGTCTGAGTAACTGTAAAGGGATAATGTGAAAGATGGTGAACTTACATAGCACGGCAGCAATGTATGCTTTCTTCTCAGCGGCGGTGATATCACCCCTTCAAATTCGTCAGTCAACCACCAAGACCTCTGCGTTTCATCTCAAAGACATACCATTCTTTCCTGACACGCAGCTTGTCCTTTGTACATGTCGTCGACTTGGCGATAGCAGCATCCACAGCAGCCCGTCCCTTCGTCTGAAGATCACCAACCGCGTCGGCAGCACAGAGAACGGAAAGCAAAGAAGCAGACGCAAACAGAGCGAACAGCGCCCTAAGAGAAAACCGACCCGCCATTGTTCAACAATGGAAGCACCAATAAGGACGTGGTCTCCCTCTCTGCGTTGGGGTATCCCACTCGTTGGAGAAAAGGCATCTCCAACTTATACGAATCCCTCCCCTTCGTAAGCCTCGCGCTTCCAGGCGCATGGTGTTCGGACCATGCGGCCGCTGGTTGCATGGTTGTATCTATGGTATAGAAGGGCAAAGTAGGGCTAGATGAAACTGATGAGACGCTCATCAAGAGAGAATGCAGACCACGTGCGCACAGTACGTGATAGGAAATGAGGGCTACGTGATAGGGTCGGCAGATGTAAGCTGCAATATATCACTACCTGGACGGTGTAAGCTGTGGGGAAACGAGATCCAGAGGTATACAAGAGGGATTAAGTTAACAAAAATGCTCTTTAGAGTCCTTCCTTGACACCTCGCTCTGTTCAAGACGGCACGGTCTCCAGGTCTAAGCTTGAAACCTTGAGGAGTACTCTGGATGGGAAAAACTATCATTCTTTTCGAGCAGTGAAGTCTACGATGTTGTGCATCAGGTGCAGAAATTCTCCTTGCATGGCACGTTGCCAAGTCGGCATCTTTGTATGGTAGGCGTATAAACGAGACGTTGGGTACGACCCAAGATTAGCTTAATTTATCTCGTTTGCATGAGGTGGTCAGCGCGCTGGAGTATTTTTGACATCTGAAAACTCGAAAAGTGGCACGGTAACAAGTTTGATGCGGAATCTGGTAATAGAGGTCGTCATTTTGAGTATGGTCTTGTGTTCAGTCCTATCTCGTTTAAAGTCATATTGTTGCAGCATCCACCAACCCCCAATCGCAGCGCTACAAGCTACCAAAACACGGCGATGTGGCGATCTTCAATACAATTTTTTCGTCATGCCAGGGTATGCAAGCGCAAATCGGTCCACGTTTCCTACACCACAGTAGGGATGTCGGAAGAATGGCGCGTGGGTGTTTAGCCGGAAGTATCATTCATCTCGGAAACGTTCGGCCGACGGTATGGAACACTATCGGGTGCAGTGAACACGAGGTCAAGGCTGATCGAGTTTGATCTTGAGTATTGCTTGTCCAAGATCGTCCTGCATCTTTGGTCACCGTAATTGGGTCGTGTCTTGAGGAGTGGCGGCCCGTTATTGGCAAGTCTTGTACGTCGACACCTGCTACGCAATCCTTGATATGTTTGCTCTCAAAACATCGCATGATGCCACATTTTTGACAGGTTACCGAGCCCTTCTTCTTTGGTCTAGACCGA
Organism: Pyrenochaeta sp. DS3sAY3a; assembly: GCA_001644535.1. NCBI lineage: Eukaryota > Fungi > Ascomycota > Dothideomycetes > Pleosporales > Cucurbitariaceae > Pyrenochaeta > Pyrenochaeta sp. DS3sAY3a. The sequence continues at coordinate 453,208 of KV441649.1, read as the reverse complement.
CACGGCCATAGGGAGAAAGAAACCATCCGCGGCAACTTTAGCTGATGACATAGTGTGAACGGAACAGCTGTCCAAGGAGAAAGAGATGCAGCCTCGAGTGTGTACCTTCGGATGCCAATCTCGATGAAAATTAAGCATACACAGTAAGGCTACTGTGCAGTAGTGTCGGCGTATACCCGCCGATGTATACGAAGCGGGCGTTCAAGCTTTTGATACTAAGAGTTGTGTAACTCTTCCTATGCCGTGTCAACTGCCCAGGTAGTCTGTTGATTGCCCCTCCATTCTTGACGCTTCATATGAAGTATGAGACGTATCCAACTCTCTGTGGGTCGATTTAGGTTTCGTCATTGGCCTTCTCATCTTCCGGCCGTGTTTGCAGGTAGCTCAGCAGGATCACGAGTCATACCTGGAGCCTCCACGGGTATTTCACGCACCGGGCTTTCATGATACATGGTATATTTCACAGACTGGCTTGGCGCTTCGTGGACCTCATGCACTTCATGAGAGGGTCGAAACTGACGCTGTCTTCGTCGGCGCCAGAAGAAAAGACCAAGAACAATAAAAGCAATGAGGGCAACACCGCCTACTGCTCCACCAATAGCTCCCTGAACAGCTGGCGAGAGACCGCCAGATGACGGGTTTGTCTGTGTAGAAGTCGTTGGCGCAGATGATGTGCTCGTGGTCGAGATTGAGGACGAAGAGCTCGTGATAGAGGACACAGGTGCACTCGAGGTAGCAATCACCGCACCAAGGAGCTACAAGGCGTTAGTATTTCATTACTTGCACGATATTAATATCCTTACATTGACAGTAGAAAATCGGCTATCATTGATTTCGGTGATTTCTTTGAAGCCCCATCGCTGCCCATTCTGCGGGGCCGTAATATTGGGATCAATTGACAGGGTTCCGTTGCCGTCTTCCCTATTCAAGTGATAACCTGTCCCGTTGGCAGCATTCGTCATGAACCAAGTTCCATCTCCCCACGGGCTGATTGACCAGTACGCGCTCGCATCTGCGATGTCGCCCCTCGCAATCATAGGACGGGTCTTGCCAGCAGTTGCTTCATCTGTATCGGAAGCCATCAACCAAGAATTAGGACCGCCTATCGAACAACGAAGCGTATACGTCGTGGAATTAAGCCGAAACACTTGCCATCGGTTGTTGGGGCGGCTTTCATTGGTGAAGTCGAAGTACACAGCTCCCCTCAGGGATCCGTCCCAATCAAAGATTGTTCAGGTCCTCCAACGTACAGCACGTACCACATGTTGGAGTCGAGTCCTGGTTCCAATGTCGCCATCTTGGGTGGTGATGAGTACTATGCTGGAAGCAAGACGATGAATGTGCAGTCGAGGACGAGTGATTAGAAGTGAGACTCCAGAACAAACGAGACTTTACTCGGAATAGCGAGCCAAATGACGATTAAAGAAGGAAGTGAGTAAAAAGGGTTGGGTAAAGCAAGCGGCAAGGCTGTACCAAATAAAAGAGGGGGATCATAAAATCGGTGGAGGTTTTGGCCCCATTCGACCCTGCCATCGGGCGTATCTCAACCAAACGAGGTCGCACCAGACCGAAAGAGAAGGCGATCATGATACAAAAGTGGATTAGCGTTCGCTTGCGCAAAAAATGCGATGATCTTGAAGCATCAAACTAGTCTTTCAGATGTGGTGCAGCAGGCGGTTAGATGGAATCGAGATACCTAAGCATCGCAGGGCTGAACCTCGAGACCTCAAGGATGGACCACCGAATTCCCTTCAACAGGCCCATTCTCCTCAATGAGATGATTCCGACCCAGAAATTGTTGCTGGCAAGGGTGAGGTTGGGGGTTGATCGCATTGTGGACAGTAATTCGATACGCGGTGCAGGGTGCCAAGCGCCCGTCAAACGTCCCGAAATCCTATTCGCTGTGCCGCAGGTTTATGAAGCGCCGCAGACAAGCTCCTTGAACTTGCATCGAAATTCCTTACTGGAGTTCTCACTGGAAGGGAAATTCATGGCTGATGTCCACTTTGCCGCCAGCACCTACCAGGGACCAGGGTACGGGGAACGAACAAAATAAGGCTGTAAGAAAGTGACCGATCCGGAGATGAGGGTCGGGCAATTAAGATGCATACATCCTGCTGCTTCAAGGAGATCACAGCTGGAGGTTGTGAAGGAAGATGGGACTCGGGATGAGATGCGTCGATAGGAGAACCAATGCAGTGGGACCTGCTCAACGGGTATGCCCGTTCGTGCAGGATAGTCATCCTTGTCGGGTTTACTCACACGTGTTTATGAAAGATAAGGTACTCATGCCCAGAGTGCTGAAATAATATAAGCACGGCTCCCATTATTGTGTGACAGAACAAGGCTTTGCGATTGGAGGCATCTAAAATATGAATGTCAGATAACTGAAATGGGTTCAATATTGCCAAATACGTATAGCCCGTATGTAAGCCTTCATTTCCCCAAACAAACTGTAGGGCATTGATGCGTTGGCGAATGCTACAAGGTGAACTTTTGGCGTGGTAGGCTCTTTACATGCCTCTAGCTACTACTGGGTACAGGGTTTTGTGGGTTCTGCGTAATCCGCTGGCCCAAAAATGTTAGGGAGCCTGGAAAGATACCTCGGAGGTACTCTGGTACTCTCGCCTCAATGTAGAAGGCTAGCGACATGTGTTCCTTAATGATCTAGATGTGCAAAATTCGTCATGGTAACAGGAGGTCCGACATCGGTCTCATATTCCTTCGTTTTCAATATTGTGAATCGAGATAATAGAGTCAAAGAAATACAGATTTCAGATTGTCATGAGCGCAAAATGTTGATTGACCTCAAAAGGATTTACTAAGCATTCACTACAGACTTGTCCAATCTGTATTATTCTGCGCTTCATGAGTTTAGAACGTACGGATTGGCATGTTCCGCTTCCTACTTCAATTCCGCATCTCGAGAGATCGAGCCACGACCAGTGAGACAATTCCTCGGCACAAAGGACTTTCGACGAGTTCGGTGGGCATTGTTCCGGAATGTCCTCGTGCACGTGATGGGCGGAGGGGCCCGGAAAAGCGTCGCGGAGCATTTCCGGCTGTACAACAACGTCATCTTTCACATGTCGGAAACAAAGGAACCAATTGGTCTGTCACTCCAGCCACTGGGGCAGGCTCGTGAAAGCCAAACCATGAACTGCATCACACGACCATGACAATAACTGTTTTTCTTGAGCATAACAAACCCAAGAAAGCCATGATGAACGGTTCCAATGCTTGGAATCTTCGATGTTTGCATCGGTAACGTAATTCCTGAGGAGCCGATCGCCGGCCGAGCGACATCAGAGGTCACAACTTCCGCTCGTCCACTAAATGCGGATCTGGGGTAAGTATGTTCGACGCCAAGGGGCTCTCTCACGGCACGCGTCCGTCTCGTAGCTGCACCAGTCTAACCTGCCGGTCTGGGCTTGCGCAAGGGCCGAGGCTGCTGCGGGACAAATTGTGGTTGTCCTCACACCCGCGGGTAGCTCACTGGACAAGCTAGAATATGACTGTAACGAATTTACTTGTGCCCTCATGATCTTCTTCTCGAATTTTTCCTTTTAGTCGCTTCTCCCTTGACGTGGTCGGTCCTCCATTTTTGCATGTTGTGAGATCCTTTCTGCCTTTGTTCCCCAGATTTCAAAAGCCGAGGCCATCGCAAGCTAGCTGGAGCTCCTCCAAAGCCAGGGTCTAGCTCGGAAGCCTTGTTCCAGTACCATAATTTCTCCTTCGCGTGCGATTCCACGGCCGGAAGCTTTTTCGTCTTCACTTCTGCTCAGTCGCAGCGTTTCTAAGCTCTGAAGCTCAAACCCCATACACCCATGTCTGCGAAGTCAACGCAAGGGCCTGGCGGCAAGAAGCCCGCTTCGGCGGCCACCAACTTGATCGGTAAGCTCTAGAATGGGGAATTGTAAAGTCTGGCGCTTCAATGGCAGTTTCTGACCCCAAACCACAGCTGGTGGCGGTGCTGGAATGATGGAGGCGCTCGTGTGCCATCCTCTAGGTATGTTCAATTGCTCCGAATTATGCTTGAAGAAAATGGCTCACTAACATGAATTTCAGATACAATCAAAGTCCGAATGCAGCTTTCAAGACGAGCTCGTGCACCTGGAGTACGTTCAAACCAAAGCCTGTAGTTAGAGCGATTAATTCACATCACTGCCAAAGAACACTACTGACGAGAACACTTTAAAGGCCCCGAAGCGCGGCTTCATTACTACTGGTGCTGAGATTGTGAAGAGAGAAACAGCATTGGGTCTCTACAAGGGTCTGGGTGCCGTGCTTACAGGCATTGTACCTAAGATGGCTATTCGATTCACCAGTTACGAGTGGTACAAGCAGCTCCTAGCAGATAGCGAAGGCAGGGTAACCTCAAAATCAACCTTCATGGGTAAGGCGAAATCCTTGAGCCAGAAGCAAAGCGAAGGCGCTTACAATTTCTAGCTGGTCTCGCTGCTGGTATCACGGAAGCGGTCCTCGTTGTCACACCTATGGAAGTTGTAAAGATCCGATTACAAGCGCAACACCATTCCATGGCTGATCCCCTCGATGTTCCCAAGTACCGCAACGCTGCGCACGCATTGTACACAGTAGTCAAGGAGGAGGGTGCTGGAGCTTTGTGGCGCGGTGTTTCTCTCACAGCACTTCGTCAGGGTACGAACCAAGCAGCCAACTTCACCGCATACTCAGAGCTGCGATCGCAATTACAGAAGTATCATGGAACCACAGATCTCCCTGGCTACGAGACTTCATTGATCGGGTTGATTTCGGGCGCTATGGGACCGTTCAGTAATGCGCCAATCGATACTATCAAGACTAGATTGCAAAAGACCCCTGCCGAACCTGGCCAGACTGCACTCAAGAGGATAACTGCTATTGCAAGGTGAGTCGAGACGAATTCGTGGTCAAACATATTCTAACCGCTGCACAGTGATATGTGGAAACAAGAAGGCGTACGAAGCTTCTACAAGGGTATCACTCCTCGTGTCATGCGAGTTGCCCCCGGACAAGCCGTTACATTTACCGTATACGAGTATCTCAAGGGAATTCTAGAGAAGGGTAGGGACATGGTCCCTGGAGGAACATACGAGGAGTAGGGTGGTTGATTTGTGGATTCTTCATGGTACATAATTGCATCGCTCAGTAGTCATACTACTGGCTTCAAAGAAAATCAATTGTTTAAAAAGTTCAAAAACTTCCAATATGTGGTGGCACATGCAAATGCAGGGACGAATAGCTTCTGGGAACTCCCGCCAAGTTTCATGCCCCACTCCTGCCCCATGCATCGCCCCTCGACGTCAGCGTAAACATTGAGCTGGCTCCATTTTCTCTCACACAATCACGCTGTCTCATTGCATCAAGCCTCACACCTCTAGATTTGTTGATTGAGGCTTATTGTATTGCAGTGCTCCAAGATGCAGTCCGGAATCTCCGGTATACTCCCCTCAACCGTTTGCAGGTCTCGAATAAAGCTAAACACCACATAGCTTCTCAGGAGCTCAAATCAGCCTTGGGCTCCCTGATAACCTCCAGCGACCAACGTGGTCTCACAGCGACTATTCAAAACGAAACCATCGTCCCCGGCGCCACCATATCCTCCTCATCCTCCACATTCCTCTCCGACCTCTCCAACCTCCAAACACACATCACGCCCAATGCCGCACTCTACATCCTGCTGCGTCGAGCAGACAGCCTCTCCTCGCCCGACAAGTCGCTAGTAGCAGTGACATACGTGCCCAACTCAGCACCCGTACGGCAGAAAATGCTCTTCGCATCCACGCGGCTCACCCTCGTCCGCGAACTCGGCGGCGAGCACTTCGCAGAGAGCATCTTCACCACCGAGGCCGACGAGTTGACGGCTACAGGCTGGGAAAAGCACGTCGCGCACACGGGCAGCGAGAACCCGCTTACGGCGGAGGAGCAGTCACTGCAGGATATCAAGGATGCAGAGGCGCTTGAGAGCAGGGGCACGCGGGGCCAGGGCCTCGCGCAGGGCGGCCGCATTGCGATTCGGGCTGACGACGAGATTGTCGGCGCGCTGCGTGCGCTGGCTCAAGGCGGGGCGGATAACCTCGTGCAGCTGCGTATGGACGGCGCGACGGAGACGCTGCAGCTCGTGTCGAGCGGTAGTGCGACGGCCTCGACGCTCGCGGCTGCAATTGACCCCAAGGAGCCGCGGTACTCGTTCTACAGGCACGACGACGCGAATTCTTCGATCGTGTTCATCAGTACGTGTCCGTCTGCCGCCAAGATCAGGGAGCGGATGTTGTACGCTGCGAGTCGGGGGAATGTGGTGTCGTTGGCGCAGAACGATGCCGGGTTGAAGGTGGCGAAGAAGTTGGAGGCGACCAATCCTGACGAGGTTACTGAGCAGGTTGTTACGGATGAGTTTAAGGTTGAGGCGCCGACGGAGGCGAAGGGTTTTGCGAAGCCCAAGAGGCCTGGTCGACGATGAGAGGGTGTGGTTGACGAAGCATTTTAAAGGTACACACCGCAAGGAATGGTTGGAGAAAGATGAGGTTCAAGGATTTAGACCTTGGCTGATTCATTGTTGTCAAGATATTGAGGCATCTGCATACAGCAGCACACCTCTCACCAAAAGGATATCTTTTCTATATCCATACCCATGCTTTTTGTCTCCAAACGCCGTATATGCTACAACATACACATCTAATCATCCCCTCCACTCAGGAATCCCCGCACCCCATGAGGTCTCCTCTCCATCTTTGTACTCCTAAACTTCGCCTTCGCTCCGTTCTTCTTCACCACCTGTCTCCCCTTCAGCCAAGATTCTCTCACATTCCTCACATCACGGGTCGCCTTCGCGGGCGCAAGCACTTTGTTCTGCTGACCGAGTAACGCAACGCTAAATTTACCCTTCTTGACATCTTTGGCGGGCTTCTCGCTCTGCTCGAGGAATTTGATGTGATGTTTCAATTTCTCTTTGCGAAGCTGTTCCTCGGTTTTCCCGCGGCGTTCGTATGGCGGCGTCGGGGCACGTTGGTCGCCAATGGTGTCGAGGAGGGAGTCGGGGAGGAGAGCTGGGAGGTCTTTTGTGATTGCACGGGAGTAGGACGGTTCGTCGTCTTCTTCAAAAGCTTCTGTAGCTTTCTGTTGTTTGGCGAGCTGCTTTGCGAGCTTCTTGGCTTTCTTCTCTTCACGCAGTCGCTTCTGGGCTTGCTCTTCGGCTATGCGTTCTTCGTGCTGTTGTCTTTTGGCTTGTTCCTGTTCTTGCTTGGCGCGGAAGGCGCGGTCTGCTTCCGCTTGGGCTGCTTTTGCTTTCGAGGTTGCGGCTGCGGTGGTGACGACCTCGGGTGCTTCGTCTGAGTCGCTGGCGTCGTCTCCTTGTTCAGATCCTACTGTGGGCTCGGGCTGCGTCGTTACTGGTGCTTCATATCCTTCTGCGGGTTCCTCGCTGCCAAAACGACGATGTGCTTTGGCCGGCTGCGGTAAAACCGCTTCTGTCGACTCCTGGGATGGTATCGGGGTCTCTTCGCTTTCGAAGGTTGACGAAGGAATTTCGTCCACATCCAGGAACTTGGAGCTTGTCTGCGAAACTTCTATCGGGGCTGGCTCCTCCTTCTGTGCCTTCAGTTTGCGCGCACTCGATCGCGTAGCTGTGGCAGGTGTTCGATTTTTGGCTGTCTTCGCTTTCGGCGTGGGCGAGCCATCGACTTTCTTCGATGTCGCGGGCGTTGCGTACACCGAGGGAGATTTCTCGTCGGGTGTGTGGGCCTCGCCGTCCAATGCCTCTGTAGCGGGAGACGATATTTTGGCAATAACCACCTTCGCACCAGTGCGGCGACGGATGGGGAGCTTCTCTTCTTTGCTCGAAGCGACTGCGATAGTGTCCAGTAGCTCTCCATCTGATTCATCTTGCGACAAGGGTTCTGAGGCAAGCGTCGTCTTTGGCGGTGGCGCCGTCTTCCTCTGTCTCTTTGCCTGGATAGGGGTCTCCAAAGATTCCAACTCCCGCTTGCCGGCCCTCTTCTTCACCGAGCTGAGTGGTGTCTCCGCACCGGGCGTTTCTGTGCCTCCGCGTGTCGTGACCATTTTGGTAGCGGCGTCCTGTTCGTCGCTGGGCGAGGGTGTGTCTACGTTTTCGCTGGAGCGGCCCTGTGCGGAGGGAGAGCGGCTGATTAATCGTTTGGCCGTGTCCAGGACGCGTGAAAACATTGGTGTAGTGTGAAGATGCACGGTTGGGAATTTTTTTGGACCTGCCAAGATTTCGTCGCGCGTCGGCATGTCTGTGTGCGGACCCCCGAGCACTGAGGGCCAGCAACCAGCTTCACCATTCGTCTGGTTTAGGTACTCTTCGCGTCGAACATCCAGCGCCATGTCATCCTCTCGCATAGCCGTACATTCTTTACGGACTCTAACCATTTCAAGACCATGCATTCTCTGTAAATCGCATCAGCTTACCCAGCCGAAGTTTTCCAATGGTGCCTTCGATCCGTCATCTTCTGGATCTCAAGCAAGGACATTGAACTCCAAAATCTGGAACCGTAGATATGCTACACAGAGACCCGATTACCAGCGTATACGTAAAGATAGCGATGCTCGTCGCCGTCTTGGGATGTATAAAATGAGCAAAGACCATGGTGCTCTCCGCCTCGAGCCCGCCAAGGCCGAGAGCATCTTCAAAGACTTCATCCATCAGAAAGACAATATGAAACCTGGTGACAATGTCAAACGCCTAGCACAGAGTAAGAGCCCGGAATTGCTGATGGTGTGGCACTTTTTGCTAATAATACTAGAGTATCAAGTCGGGTTGGATGATCTCAGTGATTTGGGGATTGTTATCTCCAGGGTTCCAGATTGGAGCGACCCTGTTAAAAGGGCGAAGCTCCCTCCAAGTCAGAATAAACCCATATCTGCTCTGATATTGCAAGGCTGTGCACAGGCTGAGGAGCCCTTGGCCATCGTTCATGTTCTGACTGCGGTGTATCTGAGTACCACAACTGCGATGCCGGGTGTCAAGGATCTTGCCCGCCTCTTCCCCTCTTCAGAAGTCACCAAGTACAGAAGGACCTTGCAAAAATTGTGTTTGAGCGCTACCAAGTTTCCGCTAGGCCCCGAGGCATTGACTCTAGAAGGAATATTTTTGGAGAATGAAGGACAGAAAGAAAAGGCCAAGGAGCTTTATGAAGAGGCTGTCTTGCGATCTCACCTCAAGTATAAGGCACAGACCAGGAACCCCATGCAGCTCCCATTGATTGCTCCTTGGAACGCACTTGGTTTTCTGCTCAAGTCAAGTAAAGAACCCCACGCAAAAGCAGATGCTAGAAAATATTTCGAGATGGGTGCGCTACAAGGCGACGATCCGCTCTCTTATGCCGAACTGGCGACGTTTGAGCCCAGATCGAGCACCAAATGGTTGCATTACACCAGCAAAGCAGCTGCTTCCGGTCACGAGCAGGCCACGGTCAATCTTGCGGACTTCTACGAGGAAATACAAAACGGGTCTTCTTCGCTTGACGACAGCAGTATGCGCGAAGCCCTCAACTGGATTCTGGGGTGGAAACCCGACAGTATGTCACAGCTGGCACGAGAATGGCGCGAGGTCGCTGCTCTGAGTGGTCATAAGCCATCTATGTTAAAGCTAGTAGACGAGTATGAGGCTGAGGGACAGTTAGACAAGGCGAAAGAATACTTGAGGCTGATTACAGAACCTCCGAGAACAGCTAGCAACCGCGAAGAATGGCCACAACTGGTCCAACTCGCGAAGAGACGACTGGCAGGGGTCTGATTTCACGTCATGGAGTGAGGATAGAGAGATATGAATGATAGCCATGTTGAGAACACATACTCTAAGATCCTGAGAGAATCAGACAAATCTTACCCACGTCCACAAACTTCACCAGGACTTCGATCGAGTTTTTCAAAGGGGAACACCGCCTTCTAGATGAGATGTTCCCTTGACTAACAATGAGTTGCTCACACTAGTATGAAGCTAAAACACATGACCTAGTGGTACAGTATTGCTAACGTCGTAGAACTCTTTGGTCTTTGCACACAAGTCTGGCCTATTGGTATATACTCACACACAGCACCACTTTCTTCTTATCCCTGCCGGCGACGGACGAGCAATTCATTCTAGAGGGGAGATTCCTCTCTTACCCCTCACAGATCCACCCCGCTCCAATGCCAACCTCATTTGCTTATTTTCTTGACGAAGTGTAGCTAGCCCAGTTTCCTGTAAAGACTTTGTACATATTTCTGATCTATTCGCAACGTAAACTTTTATTCATCAGACCCTGTCCACAAAAAAAGAAAGTTGATTTAAATCGACTCTGTTAGAACGCATTTCTCTTAACAACCATGACATCCTCCAACTCACCCCCGTTGAAAGCACTAATAGGCTCACCCTCAAACTTCTGGACTTACACAACAAGCACCGGTTTCGACCTCACACACCCTGCCACACTCTCGGGGCCTTTGACTAGTTCAAACCGCACCATCAACACAAACAAAACGAAAATCACAATCGACCCCTCAAAATCCGCTCTCATCATCATCGACATGCAGAACTTTTTCCTCTCCGAAGCTTTCGGCAGAAAGAAGGGTGCAGGCCATGCCGCATGCGAGCAATTACTCAAGCACGCTATTCCTGCAGCGCGCAAAGCAGGTATCAGAATCGTATGGTTGAACTGGGGGCTCACAGAGCAGGATCTCGAAGACATGCCACCAGCAGTGAAACGGGCTTTTGGCTTCCTTGGCCGTCCTGCAGATGAAGAGGCTGAAATTGGCGATGAGTATGAAGGCGGCATCAACTTAAATAAATGGGGCGAGAGGAACCATGAACGAGGGTATCGAGGCCTCGGGGCTGACGGCGGCAAAGTCACGCTCGATGATGGGAGCGAGGTCGACGTAGGAGGCCTGTTGATGCGGGACATGTGGAACACCGCGCTCTACCCACCTCTGGACTCGGTCTTCGCATCAGGCGCGCAACTTCCTCGCGACCCTGATGTCTGGATTCACAAAAATCGCATGTCGGGCATGTGGGGTGGGAAAACACCCTGCGACGAGTTTCTGGAAAAGGAGGGCATCAAGACGCTGTTCTTTGCAGGGGTGAATACGGATCAGTGTGTTGGGAGCACGTTGGTGGATGCGTTTAATAAGGGGTATGATTGTATTTTGCTGCAGGATGGGTGTGGGACTACGAGTCCAAAGGCTGCGCAAGAGTGTTGGGAGTATAATGCTACTGGGACGATGGGGTTTTGTACAAGTTGTGAGGAGTTTGCGAGGGGTGCCGGGTTGGGAGATGATTGAAGATGTACTGGCCACTACGCTCGAATTCCATAATTCTACGATCGTGATAGAAAATTTCTGTGGTGCTTCGAAATAAAGCAGACCTGACTTCAGCCGGCTTTCAGTCTCTTTTCGGTGATGTGGCATCGGCCTCGATAGCCCATGATCATTACTTGCGTCATGTTTGGAGGTTCCTTCTTACCTTGCCTCTTGAAATGTAACAACTTCGTCATCACTTGCCCATCGAGAAGCAGCTCTTGCTCGTATAATCAACCTCGCCTTCTCGCATGGTTACCGGGCCAAAATCGAGATTGGCGAGGGCAGGTAGTCATAAAAGCTTCCGCGTTCTCTCACTTCCTCCACATCTTCACCATCCTACTGCATCACAAAGCAACAACTCCAAGACAAACATTGTAATCAGAGGCACCAAAGCATATCAGGTATGTGATGACTTCCACCACAGCCTTCTTCTCAAACATGTCTGCCACTGAGCCACATGCCCGAACGCCCGTTCTTGATCATCATCTGTAGCTTTTGCTAATCACTTCAGGTCAGATCTACCCACATTGAGGAAGACAACAAGGTCACCCAAAATGCGTCTTCTATGCTTCATCGCGAGTGTCCTACTCGCACTTCTCTCGGTGGCGGGCGCCAAAGGCGATGACGACCAGATTCGTGTCTACTCCTTCTCTAGCGACTTCTGCACTGGATCTCCCGCAGGTGGCAACATCGATGTCAAGCGAGACAATTGCCAGGACCTCGAGGACGGTGCCCGCAGCATCAGGCCGATGATCGATACCAAGCGAGACAAGTGGGTGAACGACATCAACAACGGCGCCATGTTCTGTCACTTGATCACCTTCCACTCACCCGGTTGCCTTGATGAACATGAAGTCAAGATCTTTCCTCTCCCTGAGCGTCTCCATGATTGCTTGCGCATGGAGATTCCTGGTGCATCCCAAGCTATTGGCTCCGTGAAATTCGCTTGCGGCACCTTTGAACCTCCGGCGACAACGTGAGTTTCTTCATTATTTTTTCTCATCGACAAATTCAAAAGACCTTACTGACGCTAAGCTTCATCAGCAACGTCACCACCACAATCGTAATGCAGGCAACATCATGGTCCTTCGGCGCCGACGAGAAACCAACACCTTATGTTGTCACAGACACCCTTACCCAAACGCGTACCGACAATCGCAAGAACGCTGCCCGAACTGCCGAGCCGTCCGAAAACCGCCTCGAGCCACGCGAAACACAGAAGGGTAGCACAAAAGGAGTCTGGATGTTTCATCCGTGGAGCCGCTCAGTCATCTGTTACGAGTGCTACACCGAGAAAGAGGACGATTTCACTCAGTTTGAATGCCGATCGGGTCCCAACAACCTTATTGACTGCGGCGAACAACCACCAGCTATTGAAGGCCTGCACACAACCGTTACCCACACCGCGAGCACTACGATCACTGCCGCAGCCATCGAGACCACAACCTCCTATACGATGACGACGTCGACGCTCGACCGCCAGGAGATCGAGAATGTTCAGTCCATCTCGTTGGCAAAGAGGTCATGGCATCGTCGGGTCACCTTCGATAATCCGTTCAAGCAAGGCACCGTTGTTTGCGCCGATGCCGAATGGGAGAAGCGTGGCCAAGCTGCGGCCGAGATTCGACTCCAGAAGCCTGGCACTGACCTGAAGCAGTGCCAGGACGAAGAAGCCCAGGCCATTGACTTGCCGTACGTCGAACACAAGACTCTTTTGCATGCCACGACAACCACCAGGATTGCTGAGGCCAAGGCGACTCACACGATCTTCATCTACTCTCCGGAGGTTGAGGATCCTAGGGTCGTGTACTTCACAGCACACAATGACCTTTGAGTCATAGGTCCCTGAAGTAGGTTGGATCCTTCCAGTCATGGACAAACAACATTGAATGCCGAGGGCATGGTCAGGGGTGGAGTGATAAAGGGTGGTTGCATGGAGGATAGCGTTGTGTTGTTTTTCCGTATGCTTTTGATTCGTTCCTGTATGTTTAGTTGAATAGTCTAATTGAGCGCATCGTTGTTGTCATTCTGCAAGCTGTTCGCTTCATCTGTCAAAAATCCAAGTTGTTCGAATTGAGGTTAACATCGTGGTGCGGGAGAGAGGTGATGTTGGAAAGAGTCAACGACCGCCAAGTCTGAAGGGTTCCCTGACTCGTGCCTCCAGAAAATAAATCCACGTCTTGTGAGCACATTGCATCCATTTAACACCAATGTGACCAATGTCATTCATTGCCCGCCATGCCTTTCCACCGGTACCCTCGCTCCCGCGGTCATACTTCCTGGGCCATCACAAGTCGGGCCTGCAAAAGATGAAATCGCTCCTCTCTTCGGTTGACCTCGTCATCGAATGCCGCGACTACCGTGTTCCACTTACGTCGCGCAACCCGCTGTTCGAGAAAGCGCTGGAAGGAAAGGAGCGGGTCATAGTCTACACCAAACGAGATCTTGGTGGAGGCAGCAGAGACAATAGAAAGGAAGATATTATCAAGGCATGGCACCACCCCTCCACCACCATGTTCGTCCGGAACGGCAAGGACGTGGAAGGCGAGAGTAGCGGGCGCAAGAGCGTGCTCAAGCTCCTAGATATACTAAGGGAACACGCGCAAGCGAGGTGGAAGCTCGTTGGCCACCGCGTCATGGTCGTCGGAATGCCCAACGTCGGCAAATCCACGCTCCTGAACTCGCTCCGCGCCCACGGTATCGGCAAAGGTAAAGTCGCTGCTACGGGTGCCCAGCCCGGCGTGACACGCAAAGTGTCGAGCAGCGGCGTCAAAATCATCCCAAGCGAAGACGACATCGAGAAAGCAGACGAGGCAAACAAGAGGAAGTTCAAGGGTGTTGGTGGAGGCGTCTACTTGCTCGATACGCCCGGTGTGTTTATTCCCTACGTCCCCGACGCGGAAGCCATGATGAAACTAGCGCTGTGCGGGAGCGTCAAGGACACCATCATCGCGCCCGTCATGCTGGCAGACTACCTCCTCTACCACCTCAATCTCCAGTCGCCCACCTTGTATTCAGACTATGCGTCTCCCACCAATGAAATTATGGAAGTCTTGAGCGAGATCGCAAAGAAGACGGGGCGATTGGGCAAGGGTGGGGCGGTAGACACGGAGGCCACTTCGCTGTGGATGATTCAAAAGTGGCGCAATGGACATATGGGGCGCTTTTTGTTGGACGAGGTCGAGGAGAGGAGTTTGGAGAAGGCGAAGATTGAAGAAGAGGGGGTTGAGCCGAGTTTTAACCAGGCGAGGAGGGCAGAGAGGGAGAGGAGGAGAGAGAGAAATAAGGCAAGGGGCGAAAAGTGAGCATGAAGGTTGAAGACACTATGAAAGAATGCTTGGTTCGACAGCAACGTCTCAAGATAGAGCAACTTTCTCCCTCGATGGGTTGGTTTGCCCAAAGTAGACTTGCTAAGCGCGAAGATGGGAGGGTTACAGGGCAACCTAATGATGTCTATTCATCGAGCTGTGAGCGGACTCTGGGGAGAAGACTCAGTCTCGCTGTACTTTTATCATGTAACATTATAGATTAACGATGGATTTCTCCTTCTCGAGGGGGAGACAATGATCCCAACATACTTGATCCAAACAACATTTGGATGACTGATGTTCGCAGTAGTTAGAGAGACTTTGCCTAGAGCAAAGAAAAGCAGAAATGGCAAGATAGGAAGAGAACAGGAATAAAGTAGTCTTTCAAATGGGACTCGGTCAATTTCCTAGGTACCTTTGAGTGTTATACCCGCTTCAAGGTCTAGACTTGAGCATAGCTTTTAATCGTTAGTTGGCTTGATGCTACGAATTGTACAAGTATCTTCCTACTTCCATACAAATGTACGACGAAACATTGACATAGAATTCTGACTTTCTTTTCTCGAAGAAGAGACCCCCCTGTCGAGTCAGTTGAGGCTCAACTGCATGCGCCACAGATGCCGCTTGGGCCCACCACGACCTGAATCTCGACTTCCCTCGACCGCTTCGAACTCCAAACATTCGGCACAAACACGCCCATTCGCTTTCCCTCCTTTCCCCTCTACGGTCGGCGACGTATTCCATTATTCCATCATGAGTAAAATGTGGGAGGTAGATCCGGAGACGCGGAGTAAGGTACGTTGCATGCGACTCGGTGGTGGGGTGGACTAGGGGTGCATCGCGGAGCTTCAGGGACGGCATTGAATGTGTCGCGTGTTACAATTCTAGCAATACAAGCTAACGCACATTGTTTGTAGCTACTCGAGATTCAAAAGACGAACGACAACAACAAGTGCGTCGACTGCAACGCTCCAAGTCCACAATGGGTACGCAACGTCATCGCTCCCTACCGTCAGCTTTCCACCCATATACTGACGTATACTTCTTCACGCAGGCTTCACCCAAACTCGGCATCTTCATGTGCCTCTCCTGCTCGGGCGTCCACCGCGGCCTCGGCGTACACATCTCCTTCATCCGCAGCATAACCATGGACGCCTTCAAGGGCAGCGAACTCGCGCGCATGGCGGCCGGGGGCAACAAGCCGTTCCAAGACTTCTTCAACGGGCATGCGTCCAATACAAAAGATAGCCGTACATTCGAAGCCTCGAGTATCCAGGAGCGCTATGACTCTGAGGCTGGCGACGAGTGGAAAGAGCGGCTGAGCTGCAAAGTCGAAGACCGCGAATTCGACAAGAGTAACCTGCCCAAGCGGCTGCCCAAGAAGGAGAACACATCTGTTGCTGGCGCAAACGCACCGCTGAGTGGTCGCGCCAGCGCTGCGGGCAGTCGAAGCCAGACACCGCTGAGCAAGACGCGGAGTAACGATTTCCAGCGCGCGGGATCGCCTGCACTCGGGACCAACGCCATGGGCGGCCAGAAGGCGAGGAACGAAGCCTACTTTGCGAAAATGGGTGCTGACAATGCGAATCGACCAGAGGGTGTTGCGCCGAACCAAGGAGGCAAGTATGGCGGATTTGGCAGCGAGCCGGACTCGTGGAAAAAGGACGACGAGCCTGGTGCGCCGCCCGAATTGGGCGATTTCCAGAAGGATCCTGTGGCCGCATTGACCAAAGGCTTTGGATGGCTAGGTGCGAGTGTTAGTAAAGCGGGAAAGACGGGGTATGAGGGCTGGGTCAAGCCTGGTATGCAAAAGGTATGTCTCCCCCGAATCAACTTGCGTATTCCAAACACAACAAACTAACACCTCCTCTCTCCAACACAGCTCGCAGAAGCAGACCTCGCAACCCAAGCCCGCAGCACAGCCGGCACCCTCGGCCAAACCCTCACATCGTCCGCCACAACCGCCGGCACAGCATTCACGCGCTTCGTCGAGGGCGAGCCCGCCTCCAAACCCGCATCCGGCTCCACCGCCCGCAGCACCGCCGAACCGGAGCGCAAAGACTTCTGGGAATCCTTTGGCGCGGCGCCCACGGGCCCTTCAAAAGACAAGCAGGACTTCTGGGATGAATTTGCTAATGCGGGCGAGAGCAGGGCGGCGCAGAAGACTAGGCCTTCAGGCATCGGGACGAGTGCGGTTAAGAAGACGGGGGGTAGTGGGGGAGGAGCGACGAAGAAGGATGAGGGGTGGGGGGATTGGTAGTGAGTGGTTCAAGGTATGAAATGGAGTGATTGATGGCGGTCGTGTGGAGGTGATGAGGTGTTGAGGTGTTTGGGAGTTTGGAAAGTGGGAGGTCAAGTGTGTTTTGGAACACTGGATTACATTGATTGGACTTGCATAGAGGATCGAATTGAATGTGGAATAGGCAACGATAGCGTATTTGTTAGGAGAAACGGCTCGTCATGATATCCAACGTTGTTCGTCATCTCGTTGCCCCCTTCAAAAGTACGGAGTCATCTTCAGTGAAATTCGTACATGATCATGTAAAATCACAACCTTAAGAACCAAAAAAGTGTCGAAACTTGTTTATTTCACCTCTCAGAGAGGTCATGCGCACTCATCACTTCTCGTGCACACTTCTTCCATCTCCTCTAATGGTGACGCTGCACGACGGCAATGTCCAAAGTACCTAAAGTCCCTACGAGGGGTCACTATCTACCACGGAGCAGTCACTCCCGTCAGAACCCATGGTCCTCGAGTGTACCGATCCAAATAAATCCTCCCCCTGTTGTCCCATTCCGGAATATGTACGTGACTGCATAATCGAACCGTGCAAAAGAAAAGAAAGTGGTGATGTACAAGAGGGAGTGGCGCCAATAACTTAGGTTCACCGGCTTCCGATTCAGACGATGTCCAAGTCGATTCCCCAGATATATTGGCGGCGAAAGGAAGGCAGAAGTTTGGCCGCCAGTCAAAGAGCCGGAAAGAAACGCCGTGCGCCAATGCTAAAATGTGGTTCCCGTCCAGGAGTGGATGCTATGTGTTCGTGAGGTCATAACGTGGTAGATGGCAATGATTGCCACCACTCACGTCAGGCGATCTCGAAGTATTAACGTCGAGCTCGCAATAGTAGGACTTTTCAATAATTACTTCGAGTTTCCGGGTCAGGGTTGCGGACCTAGACTTTGTCAGTGTCACGTATGGATTTAAACAATGTTCAGCTTACATTCAACACTCGTCCATAGTCGCGGCTATCGTCAATGCTAGCCAAGCTATCGCGACTGACATTGGAGCCGTGGAAGGTCAACACGGCCCGTGGATCAAGTCGAGAGTCGATCATCAAAGGTTGGCTATACCTGCGATCCGATGAAGTTATTGGACTAATCGAATCGTTATCGTGTCGGCTGGATTGTGAATGGGAAAAGTTCGTGACAATGGGCGGAGGGTACTGGACATCCTTTTCAGCAGAGTGTCCAAGTAGACCAGCCTTGCTCATGGTGCTCGTGTTTCGGGTGATGCCCGACGAGCCACCAACCTCAGCTTGGTCTTCCTGACGCTGCTTGCGTTTTCGCCAAAGGAAGAACACGACAGCACCGACAATGGCGAGAAGAACCGCGAGACCTCCCACAACGCCTCCTACTATCGCTCCCGTGTTAGAACCACTACCACTGCTGCCCGTCTTAGATGGAGCAGAAGTTGGGGAAACGACGATGGTACGGGTGATGACGGCTCCACTCTCGGTGATTACTGAGTAGCTGGTCTGCGGCTGCTCGGTCTCGGTAGGACTATTGTTTGGGGAGCTCGTGGGTTTCGACTGCGGTATGTATTAGTGTTATGCTGCACATGGGGTGAACTTTTGAAGGAAGATGATACTGAAGCAAAGAAACAAGGTAAAGGAGATTAGGCAATGGCTGACATAGCTCTAGTAACGTTGAACACGTTGCTGGCTCTGCTACCACAAGACCTCGAGCCTCCTGGTTTGACAGATACAAATCGCAAAGAGGTGCAAAATGAAACCGAGAGATTGAAGTTGAGACTAGTAAGAAGACAGAGAAAACAATAATGAAAAAAAGACGCTAATGACAGTGTAATCAATGCTTGCGAGGCAAGGAAATGGATTGCACTGACAGTAATCATCTCGGTAGAAGAGGACTCTCTGGATGAGTCGGTTGAAGAAGTAAGTGGACTGGGTATACTCACGGCTGCGGAAGTGGGCTTGGACCCTCCTTGGGTGCCCGAGGGAGTGCCATCCAATTTGAGGTAGATAAAGAGACCGTTATCTACATCACCACACTTTTCCGAGGGGAATCCGGGACAGTCGACCATGCATCGGTCAGTGTCCACCTGTGCTGAAGGGATGTAGTTAGAGCACCAGCAGTCCTTGAACTGGATGACGGCGAAGGCGTAGACGCCTAGGCTATTGCAGTGATCAGTGCACTTGCCGTTCGATTGCCAGGTCCAGAAGACTACGATATGATTAGCTTGGATGACAATGGGTGCTGGTGATACGTACAAGCATCGGTAGAGCCAGTGTTCTGGTTGGAGCAGTACGACACCGTGCCGGCTGCGCTTGACGACGTGGTGAATAGGATGAGGGCGAGGAGGGCGACAAGGCCCGGGAAGGGCGATCGAGTGGAGTGGCCCATGGCTGCGAGAAAGAAGTCGTCCTGTTGGCGGAGACTCGGGAGTGATAGAGAGCGGCGGCTAGGCGAGACGGTGCTCACTCAGGCGAGTAGCAATAGCGATTGATGCTGCCAGCCTTGTCGGCGGACAGTGTAACGAGCGAGGCCGCGAGCAGGGTGGTCGAGCAGCTCTGGGCGGGGTCGCGGGCAGGCAATGCTGCGAGGTCGTACTGGGTGGAGCTGGTCCGCGGCGGGCGTAGACACGTGAAGCGAATGGAGACGCAGCTCGAGGAGCGGGTGCAAACGCAGCGGGCGACCTGAGGATCAGACGGAGGTCAGCATTGCAGGCAGGGCGAGTCTGGGGCCTGCTGGGGGATCGAGGCAGGCAGCGAGACGCAATTGAGGCGGCGAGGAGAGGAAAAGCACAGGGCGGGCTGCTGTTGAGGATGGCAGCAGGACTACGACGCGCTAGCGCTGTCCGAGGTCCTTGCTCCAGGGCGTCTTACCGCTTTGGGTCCGCTTGGGCCTTTAGTTCCTGCTTGGGCCAAGCCGCGTCCGCCTCATCCGCTGCTTTCCACGGTTGGGAGCTGCGCGCTGCTGCTGCGTGCCGGCGTGAGCGACTGTAGCGGGCAGCTAGCACGAGTCTCTGCTCAAGGGCGGAATACCGGAACAAAGGTCTGTTGTTTACGCCTGCGTGCGTTCAGGCGTGCGGCCGGCGTCGAGGGCGGCTTCGTCGGCGAGTGAATCGTGTCCTGGCGTCGAGTGCTCGTCTAATATCTGGCCATGACGTGGATCCGATCAATGGCTTCAAAGCAAATCCTGGGCACTCTCGAAAAAGCGCGCAGCTGTCGAGGAAAAGGGTGTACAAGTCGGCGGTCGTGCAGCGGCCCTGTTTTGTTGTCGCTCAAGGAGTCAAGGGACCCTGCAGACTAGACTCCGCAAAGTGAATGATCCGCTAGATCAATTCTCAGATACTTAGTCAATGAAAGCGACCATAGGCAGCGTCCAAGCAAACGAATCGACGGCCAAGGAGGAAACGAAGGAACAGCGTCAATCAAGACAGCGAGCGTGAGAAGAAAAGCAGACGGGATGGCAAAGGGATGGTGCACGACCGACAACCAACCTTTTTGTTTCCTGCGGCGCTGTGCTGCAGGGCGATGATCACCGGGCAACTGCACGGGCAAACTTGGACACGCCAGCCATCCTGTCCAGTGTCGTTGTTGATTCAAACATGGCCTCCCTGCACTTGGCCTCAATCTATCGCCATCACTCCCGCGATAAGGCTCCCAGTCACCGCACACAACTCCTGTTCCACATACCACCACGCACTGCGGCGGTTGCATTGAAGCCGCAAACACAGCCCTCCTCCCTCGTGTCGTCCCACTACTCGCAGCTCTTCACATCACATCGTGATACAGCGAGTGAGCGTCCACTTGTTGCGCCATTCCATCATGTCGGCCCGTTTCATGTATCGAAAAACGGTGGCAAGCCGCGCCGCCTCCTCGCAAATCAAATCCACCAAACCCAGCCAACAACGCTCCCAGCGACACGCGCGCGACTCGACCCTCTGAACGCCCACGCGCAGTTGATTGACTGCCTATCGATCTTGCGCAATCTATAGATATGTGTTTCCATGGATTTGTCTTATCCAAATCTCCTTTACACTTCAGCCTGAAGCCCTGTCCCATCCAAAATCCCACGACTACCGCCCAACATTTGCATCAGCAGGGCTTCCGTAAACATAAATGCCCATCAACCTAATCTTGACCCTTGATCCCGGATGCGCGCAGGGGGAGATGACCCTAGCCAAGGAACCACTTTCCCCGAAGCAATCTCGCTACGGCTCGCGTAGATCGCCCCCTGATCAGGTATGACGCAAATCTCACGATTCAGTTTCCTCTCGTGAGAGCGTCTCCACTCTTTTATAACACGATCGACAGGAGGCTACGCTTCGTGACAGCACAACCTGAACGGCTGACAGTTTGTTAGGTTCAAAGTCAGATACGATAACCGCAAATACTACAAGTACTCACCACCTGCACCCAATTATTTGGCTGGCAGCCATCATCTCCACTCGAACACGACCACTTCCAGGCCGCCATAAGCCAGATATCGAACTCACTGTCCCAATAAAGCGGCAATGACGGCATTTGCCTCCTGCCTGTATTATGTCGGACGATCAACGTCCCAGTTTTCATCTGCCTACACAGTCTGCGGGAAGGATTCAATTCGTCCAACGTATTGCTTTTCATGGACCGTTTCATCACCGACGTCGTACTGGCTCTTACGTCGGACAAATCGTTCCTTCTGGTAAGACCATTGTTCCTATAATTGGTTTCAACTTCCGCGGGAAGATACGTTCTCCGGTCGATCACTTCAGCCAAACCTCACCGTTCGTGGTCCCAACAGGTAAACCACAGAGACAAATGTGAAGCCCTCCGTGCAGGGTCCCACAAGACACAGTGAATGTATGCCATGAAACAATGACAATCTAGTCACCTGGCCTCGAGCTATGACTCCCAACAAACAAACATTTACTCCTCGTTTTAAGGACCTGCTTCCATGCTACCGATTCAGGCTGCGCAAAGAGACTTGGTCGAAGTTGACGCAAAAGTGGTGTATATGAAGGAGTTGTTGGAGTCGTACGTGTAGTGGTCTGGATCGGATGCATGTATAGGGTTTGAAGACTCTTAGACATGTCTATTGCTTGGAAGGCATACTCTAGGCTCGAGATGAGATGTGGTAGTTTTCTTCAAGCGGCTATATCGCAGGTGTCGCGAAACGAGCTTTTCAGCTTGCGGGAGGGGCAATAACTACCCACTGCTCTATTCCGGGAACGTCCAGTGTCTATCGGGTCCGCATCGGACGGAGGCTGCCAGAGCTTTTCTCAACGGAAACGATCAGTAGTGGGCTGTCAGACTGTTCAGCGAACGCAAGCATTTCATGGACCCGATTCCAGGGCTGATATATTAGTGTGTTGAATACTCCTGCACGACGCAATGGACGACGCCACGTTGAAGGCCCGAGAGAGGGAGGAGTCGGAAAGTGAGCTCGTGTAAACACTTGCTCAAGGTCGCTCAAAGAACCCTTGCGAAAGCTCAGTGAGCTTAATTGCTTTAAGAGCGATTTGTGCTAGGAGAGTCGTAGCTAGACAGACACGCAAAGATTGTGCACGAAAGGAACAGTGGCTACGTATGCTTCACTTCAGTATTCATAGAGGATACGCGTGCGATAGGACGTAAACAGAGCGTGTAACAGCATCTCGTGTATTGAATTCTAGTCTAAAAGGGGCTTTTAGAGAACAATACTAATAAGGCATCAGCAACAGAGGCATTCTGTGACCTTTAAGACAAAGTGCAAAGAGCTATTGACTAATGATCTTTCTCATCCTTGACGATATCGCACCATTCTCTTTTCGGGAACATACCCCCACCACCTTCAGTTGGCATCTGTCTATCCCAAGCCCACCTCTTGGCGAGCGTAGTGTCAAGCGTGCCATCGATCATGTTCCCAACGAGCTCGCCTAATATTGGAAGAAACTTCCATGAATGGAAGGACCCTGCTATTGCGAAGTACAGTCCTTGGCAGTTTGGATGAGGAGCGACGATGAAGTCTTCATCGGGTGTGTATGCATCCCTTTAAAGGATGCCAGTCAGCATACAATCGAACAATGGCAGCCATGGTTTAGCTTTGCATGTTGAAACAAAGTCTCACGTACCAGCAGACCCTATAAGACTCGAATGACAAGTTCTGGAAGTGGGTGCCGAAAATGTCTTTGAAGATTCTGGAACACTCATTTTCCAGATAAGGAGGAACTGAGTCCTGATCTTGGTGATCATACTGTGACGGAGGAATGGAAAGAGTTTGGCCAGACTTTGCGTGGTAAACTGTATTCTTGAAGGGAGTCTCGCTCGCAAACTTAAGATACCCATCTTTAGTGGGTGGAAGAACCTCACCTGTCGACAAATTAGTCAGTATAACATTTTCGTATAATTAATCATAAGTAAGGGGCAAGCCGCACCATAGATATCGCCTAGGTCATGCACGAATATGGGGAGGGGATCGAACTGAGCGCGGTCCTCTTTATTCAGCTTGACTACGCCACTGACAACTGCAGCGGCCAAGAGCCTGTCTTGGATACGGAAATCAACTCTGTGGGGCTCACTACTAGCAATAAGCTCGATCGATCCTGGGCCCGTAGCAAGAATAACGTGCGAAGCCTCGAAGGTCTGTCCATCCGCGGCACGAACACCAGTGCAGTCACCTGCAGCGTTGAAGAGGATCTGTGTAATGTCTGCCTTGACTAGTTCAGCTCCTTCCTGAAGGGCGGCTTCGACGACCTTGTCCAAAGCAGCGGACGCCTCAGCCCATCCGGATAATGGGTTGACGTAAACTTCCTCTACTCCTTCTAAAGCTGTTTGGTCGAGAAGGTTTCCGTAGCGGCTCTGTAAGACTTGGACTGGTAACATCTGGGCTTCTGGCTCTACAGACAAGTCTTTGAACAATTTAATAACTCGCTGAGAGACGCCTGAGTTCTCGAGTGTGACCATTGCAGCCTCATGAAAGAATGGGGCATACAGCGGATCTTCCTTCCAGGCCTTTCGGGCTTTGAGGGCTAGCCTCATGTACAGCAGATCGTCATATTCTGTACGAATTATCTTGTTAAGATCCGACGACGCGGCAGAAGGATCGGGGAATGCCTTTCTGTCGATGAGGATGATGCGGGACTGGGGCTTAGTGCGAGCAAGGTGCAGGGCTGTGGAGGCACCAAAAACGCCACTGCCGATGATAACAAAAACTTTGAGCTCCATGTCTGGGGTTAATCTTGCTGCCTTCGAGGGAACAATGGCAGGCTGAGTATGCGCTTTTTATGAATGCTTGCCTTTTCTATGCTACCATTTGAGTGGATGGTATATCCACTAGGGTGTGCATTAGCGTTGTTCGCTCTTTGCTCTTTGCTCTTACATCAAATAGCGCTGTTCGCTCTTTGCTCCTCGCTTGCACATGCATGCATGCAGAAGCGCTAATCCCGAAGCAGAAAGCAACCGCGCGTGAACCAACAAAGTGTCAACGTACCCTCCTGGCTCCTTTCAATCTCTCTAACTGGCTCGGATGCTGCTGAGCTTGGTCATTTGGCTTAAGGTGCGGATACATTTAAGGATTGCTATTTGCTACACCTTCCGAGGCTGACTTTGCCCACGAGGTTGAAACGAGTTCAGAGCCTGAATCAAGAGTAAAGAGCAAAGAGCAAAGAGCAGAGAGCGAGGAGCCAAGAGCGAGGATCCAGGAGCGAACAGCAGAAATTGAGGCCTAAGTAAAAATGAAGCCCGCACAACTCTCTATCATTCGGACTTTTCGCATGTCCTCAAGTATAAAACTACAAACTTCTCCCCAGGAAACGCATTAAGAGCAGCACGATGAAAGCAGCACAAGAACTCATCCAAGCATTCAAGATAACCTCATTGAGTATGAACCCAACCTCCCCTCAAGGACAAAGCCAGACTTCTGGCACTGGTGGCAACAATGCTCGCCATAACCAGTCTCCCACCAGCAACAATCAATTTCAACTTCAAGGCGTGTCGGCCTATGCTAGAAGCCTACTCATGGGACTCCAAACCAGCGACGGCAATGGAATTTCTCCAAATTATCTTTCTGAAAGACACATTGTGCCATATTCCGAGATCTTGTACAACCGGTACCAGGCCGATCATAGTGCCCAGACAAATGCTGCCAACCAACCTTCCCAACTGCCGGCGAGTGCAACAGCGCAGCACAACTGCCAGCTACACGAAAGGGGTAGGGACCGCGAGTGCGCGATGGCTCAGGCGTATGACTTTCTGAGCTCTAATTCAATACCACCACTAATCAGCAACAGGTTGCTCTAGAAATTACTTGACTTCCAGGGCATTCATTACCAACCTGGATGGCGTTTATGGGCAATGGTAGCAAGCCCAAGGACAGGCCTTGGCTTACCCGGTCTCGATACCCTTTCCTTTTATCTTTTGTACCGACGAGGGATTCCACTGGCCGGTTGCGTTGTATCGCAAATCAGAGAACTCTCGTTTACTTGGCTACTCAGAGCGGCGTTGCGATGATCGCGTTCGAGTCGTTGTTGTCAGTTAGGAATCTTGATTCCTTTTATGGATGTGCTCGATATGCCTGTCCAAATTACTCTGTCTTCCAAATCCTTTCCCGCAATTGTCACATTTGAAGCCTTTCAGATGTCGCTGGAGGTGATCCCTGCGGAAACTATTAACATGATTCAAGGCAAGCTCTGCGAACGAACGCTCACCTAAACGCAGAATTCAGCTCAAACATGACAGGTTGGCCGAAATCATCGTTGCCACCAATCCTACAATGGGCCCCCAAAGGACAGACATAGTGACCCCGACCACGGCCCCGTACTTGGTTGATTCTCGTCATTATGATTTCCTCGATATCTTCATCCTCCACGTCTTCATCTGATGGAAGGTTGTGAGCTTGCTCCTCCTGGATCAGCAATTCAAGTTGTCTCCCTCTTTGCTCATTATTTCTACCCCTATCAGCTGCGTACCCGCTGCCTTCGGGCATGAACGAGCTTCCAGCTTGCGCTTCGTCACTCTCACTCAGAGATTCCCTTCTTCTGCTTTCTCTGCGCGGCGGTTCGGCGTTAGGACTCGGATTATGTCGCCTGTTCCAAACATGACGAATTTCTGCCGTGCATCGTTTCAGCTCCGTAACCATATCTCTGGTACGAGAGTTAGGACAAAGTATAGAAGAGTGGAGGCTAAGAACTTACTTCAGCGCTAGGTGTTTCTCATCTAGGGAATCTACGTCGTCAATGTCAAACATGCCATCTACATTTACACGAGTGTTGATATTATCACGCGCATATTTCTGGACCTCGCCTTGGAAAACAACATTCTGAACGGTAATGGGTAGTTGTTCCAGTAGATGTATCAATAGTAGGGCGATCTCCGTAATGTAGCATGAACCCGGCTGCGATACGCGGGTCCACTGTTGGACGTTCGGTAGGTAATGCATGAGAACTCGATGCGCTGCGCTTGGTCGATTGTGGTTTTCATCATCCATCATGTAGTCTGGATCCATGGCCTCGGGTCTTGCTCTTATGTGGGGATGGGGGTTCTCAAAGTGCAGTTGCTCAATGGACCGCTTGCCAGCAACTCCACCGAAAAGCGGGCCCTTCGTCAATGGACCTTATTTGGACAATGTAGTTAACAGAATCTATTACCAGTCCTAAACGCTGTATGTCCAAGAGAAATGGGCGAAGTTGGTATCATCGGGAGCCGAACAAGGGTTGTAATGCTGTAGCATCGAGCATTGATGTTCGTCAGATACGCAATTGTTCGGCCTGCCGCAAGGATTGGTAGCTCTGGCTCGGCGGGACCCTTGCTCCCAATCAAGAGCTGATCGCTGAGCGGTTTGAACGAGACATTTGGAGCATTCCATTTCGCTCTACCAGTTCCTTCCTCTGCCTTCATCATGCATTCATCTACAACAATCACAGTGTCCGATAACATGATCCGAGTGCGCTACGTCATCCCAACGGTTCCCGCCACAACATCTTGTTCCTGCAACCGCACCGTCGACCAGGCTGACAGTGAGGCGCCTTCAGCAAGTTGATCGCAGAAGTTACTCGCAGAAGGCATACAAGGCTATGCCGTCTGATTCGCTCATGACGGTGCCCCGCAGCATGCCACGGCACCCATGCAGTTAGTTGCCTGAGCAAGACATTTGCTCGCAACTTATAAACCCATATTAGCCCATCACCACGGTCAAAACAAAAGTCCGCCCAGCCTTGTTGTGTAGGAGCTGTTTCATCCGCGCCTTTGCAGACTCTAATATGGCTAATTTTCACTTTCCCCTCGAGTGGGCTTCGAGATTCAGCAATGCATCAGCTTGGAATTACGACGATCCCGATCCTGAGTATAATCCATTTCAAATAACAGGACTAGATGCCACACCAAATACGCAAGTACTCATCGGAGCTAGCCGGCCGCGCAAGCGACGAATTGTTTCTGGTCAGTATCTATGAGATGCTTTCACCCACAATATTTACGTATTCACCTTTGCAGACCATAGTCGAGGTGACCGGCAATTTTTAGCACGGCACTTCCCACACATGCTTCCTTCCGTCCCAGATATATCTGAACGTAGATTGCCACTCATGATCACAAACCCATACGAAGATTCTGTCCAGCATGCGAAGCTTGGCCGGTCTTTGGAGTCTGCCCGGGGTTTGATGGTGAACCAGTCGGACGATCTCCTCAAATTCAAACGAGCCGTGAGTGCCTCAGCCTCCGCCTCGGATGAAAGGCATCATTATGGCAGCCTTCAGGAATATTCTCACACTCAGGGTCGTTTTGGGGCTGGTCAGTCGACTGGCTTCAAGCGAAGCCTCCGTGGTCGTAGACGAGGGATTCCGCCCCTTGCAACCGGGTCGATGGATCAAGTCTCACGTATGCCTCCAGGTTTCGCGCTTGGCATTGAGTTCGCGGGCCACGACAAGTTTTTGTTCAGATTCTGTAAGTCGACTGAACAAGGTGGGCGGAATATATCATGTCTGATTGAAACACAGATGTCTTCGCATTCTGTAGCGGCCGTACGCTATTGGAAGGGTCGAATAGTCTGCTGAAAGATATTACCCCTATGGTATCCAGGTCGCCCTGCGTTAGACATGCTCTACTGGCAGTCGCTGCAACCTACGTTCTGGATTACAAGCCAGATCCACTCTTGGAAAATATTGCGAACGAGCACCATAAAGAAGCTATCAAGCTTCTGGGCGAAGACCTCAACAACCCCGACAACTACGCTCCAGGAAAAGAAGAACCTATCATCGCTGCCATGATACTTTTGAACCAAGATGATGTCAGTCTACAAGAATTTTTACCATGGAATGTAATAACATGTCCTTAGGTGATCAACTGGGAGTTTCGTGACAAGCACAAGACTCCAAAATGGTATCTAGCTCTTGAAGCTGCCAGGACTTTGTTGAATGTGACCGACCCTGGCTATAGGTACAAAAACCCAAACAGTGTCCAAAGCAGTAACGCAAGACGTCAACTCAGTGGGATGATGGCTGAAGAGTCTATCTTCTGTGCAGTCGTTAACAGACTCGATTCAAGTGTTTCGAAGAGACAGTTCCCATGGCTCTTAGAGGGCGATTTCGACGATATTACTCGCATCGGTGGGCTAATTGGTATGTCGCCAAAGCTGCTCCATTTAATCTTTCAGGTCACCCATCTATGTGCCAGGTTCTTGGAGGTTCGTCTCCCAGCCCCCACAGCCGTATTCAGCTAACTTTTGATGTGGAAGAATCCGGACTCAGAAATATATCCAATTGCCGCAGAAGCAATTGAGAAGCAACTGAACAACATCTGGCAATGGTCAGAAGCTCAAATGGGCTTTGCATCAGCTGATGAGTTGTTTCAAGCCTGTGTCCTTGACGAGAATGGCTGGGTGAATGATGCGGGTATGGTCACGCTTCTTGGTGCAGAAGCTCATGCGATGTCCGCTCGCATCTACCTGCAGTGTCGCTTTTTCCGGTAAGTATGGCCACTATCCTTAGAATAATATCATGTGCAGCTTACTTTGATCCAGGAAGCCCCGAAGCCATCCAGATGTCCTGCGAGCCGTGCGCGGCCTGATACATTGTATCAAAATCAGTCCCAACAGTGGCCCATTATTCACATCACAAGCGCCCTTCTTTAGTGTCACACTGGCTGGCTTGGTGTCATACTTGCCAGAGCACCGAGACGTTGTTCGCCGGTGGTTTGAGCCCGTGGTCGCTGGTTCACGTGGAGTAAGTACAGCCCATGTCTCATTGCGTCCCAGTTGTCTCACTACCACATTGCAAAGTACTGCAGTTATCAGTTGAGAAACCTTTGATCACTGGTTAACGGAACATTTAGAATGTACCCCCTGCATGGGAAGCAGTCAAGCATCTATGGGAATGGCATGACACCAATTCACCAATCACTGATATAGAAATCAGCCCTGTTCTCCAAGACAGATATCCCTGGTGGGAAGACATGGTGGAGGAGTTGCTTCGCTTTGGCGGTATGTTGGCGCTGACTTGAATATGTGTCTACTTGGGCGTGTCCTGAGAAAGGTATTAGCCTAGGACAAGCTAGACACACGTGAAGCTCCACCCTAGTAGTCACTTGTATGGTAAATCGTGGGCAGCGTTCGGAGATGCTTTTAATATCAGGCGCTTGGTAGGTCGCAGAAACGATGGTAGACTTCATTTTTCGTATTCTTGATATTTGAAGATGTTCGCTATACGGTAACGTAACGCGAATGCTCTTCCATTCCTTTCTGATCAATAGGAACATGATCGGCTTGGTCCTAGGGTATCCCGCTCTTTAGCGAGTGCGGCCATGTGGGATCCCGAGCCAATAACTCCAGTACATTTACCCTCATGTATTGCCTCTGCAAGGTAATCTCTTATCTTAGAAGGCAACGAGGCAGGACGACTTATGCATATCGTGGCACCACACATACATTTCACTCACGCGAGGCCGACCAATGATCTAGCATTGTTTGATTTCGCTCCTGCCGCTGCCGACCTATCCATCATGTGCTATCACGTTATCTATTCTAAGTTTCCTCTTCGAGGCTGACCAATAATTGTCTTGTATAATCATCCTCAGCCTTTCTAAGTTCAGTTTTCTTTCTCCGCATGAGGCAGAACCCCCGCAATGTGAGATGCACACTGATTATAGATCCTGCCCTGCGCAACATCTTCAGCTTTACCATTAATATTTCTATCTCAATGGATTAAGACAGTTCTTTCGACCTCGCTAGTGCTGGGTAAGCCATACACTGGGCTCGAGATGAGATGAGGCGGGTTTCCTCCATCATGATATTTAGCACGATGGAGATGGGTACCTACACAACGGAAGATGAATGCGAAAACCAAATCACTCAGATTTCTTCAGACCAGACTGTCCATGGGGCCCACAGCAGATTTTCCCGTTTACGAAAATCCATCCTCAAGATATCTCAGCCTTGTCTGACGTCCTCCACTCACGTCCCTGCAGCTTCGTCTAAAAATAACCCCCCTCCATCACATGCAATAACTCTGTATAAGTCTACATACCTATCTCCAACTCCCAGTGTCGCTATTACCATTAAAACACTTCATCCTTGCCACACCTTCTGACCCAACTACAGCATTGCCACCCTTCCAATAATCCTTCCACAGGCCACCCAAAGCCAAGACCCAACAAGAGATCCCGCTAGTATACTACGCGCAGTGATCTGCGCGCTTGCATGCTTCGCCGAGAAAAGTGTTACGCAAGCTTGTGTGAGATTTGGAGCGGAGTTTGGAGGACGGTTTGAGGTTTGAGTTGCGCTGTGTAGAGGTACAGGGAAGAGGGAGGCGTAGTTAGTGGTATTTGGCAGGAGGTAGAGAGATGAGGATGCGCGGTTCTGGGATGATTTCGTAATATTTGCTTAAGAATGCGACGGATTTTGGATGAAATTTAGATAGCGACCCAAGGTGGGTTTGGGAAGGACTGATGATGCGGGACTAGTTTTGGGATTGCGGAGTGGATGTGTGTTAAATTGTGGACTGACCGTTGGCTAATGTCGATGCCGAGATGATGATTTCTTTCCTCGCAGGGTGCGATAGATCAACTCCGCCCATCACTCCCGCGCAGGCGACGCTGTAGTTATCTGCACTGACATTCGAAATATCCTGGTCGATTTTCCAGTTCTCTGCGGATACGTTGATGAATCCTGCTAGTGCAGTGCTGTAGTTTGTTGCCTTGACGCCTCGAATTTTTTGTCCTGTCCGTTCGAAAACTGTGGAGGAAAGTGCTTCTTCACATTGCTCGTGGAAGGCTACGTTGGCGGCTTGCTGGCACTCGAGCTCCTGCAATACTTCATGACGGCTTCGCTCAAGTTCGTTGTCTGGCGAAGGAGCGTGAGCAAGCATGGTATCGCCATTTGCATTTGTCAGGTGTTGAATTTCTTTGTCTGCCTCTACAATGGCTTCGTCTACCTCGACGATCTGTCGCTGGACGAAGGTTTCGTTGTTCTGGAGGAGCATGTCTTTCATCTCCTGCATCACTGTCTCCTGACGTGAGGTAGAAATTCTATAACTTGGTGAGCAAATTACAGTGACATGGAAGGGTTCGTACTCACATTGTCGCGGTGTTGAGCGCTACACTGAGGGTTCCTTTGCAGGCATGCAGTTGTCCTTTGAAGACCTTGATCTTCTCTGGGCCCAATAAACCAATTTTCCATCTATCGACCCAAAATAACTTCTCTCCTGTAGAATGTGTCATCCAACGCTGAATTTGAGAGGTGAATGCAACGCATGCGCGATCACAGTTCTCGACAGCATGCTTGATCTGATTGCTCAAAACGATCTGGGAGGCGTTATGCTGTATCGCTTTAAGAAGGGTTTGTAAGACCGGCAGAAGTCCTTGAAGATCGAGGCTGATGGCTTTGATCGCACTGGGCGCGCCTTTGAA
The DNA here is from genome assembly GCA_001644535.1 of Pyrenochaeta sp. DS3sAY3a. NCBI lineage: Eukaryota > Fungi > Ascomycota > Dothideomycetes > Pleosporales > Cucurbitariaceae > Pyrenochaeta > Pyrenochaeta sp. DS3sAY3a. The sequence goes on along the minus strand of KV441649.1, from coordinate 421,503 downwards.
GTTTTCAATGGTCTTGACGAGGAACTGAACACTCTGAACTGTGGCTGTTGTTATGCCTAGTATGGCAGCTGTTATACTGATTGGGTCCATCACATGCGTTAGGTAGCGGCGAACACTTTACGACGAAGACTTCAGATAGCAGATGCAACAGCCACGGAACATGGAAAAATATGAACGGAGGATCATCAGCTCTTCAAATAGGCAGCAGAACTGTGTCGCAAGGCTGAAGAGGCCTCAGCCGAGGCGAGGCTGAGAGCTGCATGTCATGGCACTCGAATGGCCAGCCTGGTCTGGAAGGAGGGTGCACCTTTCCCATCACAACACTCTTAGGACAACTCACATCCCTCACTGCGATCTGAGATTTTGACGATTACCATGGCCGATGGGCCTTTACCCCAGCGTCTTGCGATCCACAACACAACAGCAACAGCAGGCGGCCAAAGTTTCGCGGGCTTCAACTTGGGGACGATCAACTACGCCAACAACAACAACAATGGTATTGACTCGAATTCCCCTGTACAAAGGATATTGGTAAAGATTTTTACTAATGCCTGGCTAGACTTGAACGATGTGCTGCTAAAAAGCTTGCCTACAGCAGCAGAGGCACAGTTCAGCGCCTATCAGCGCCAGCACGTCCCCAAATGTCACCCCGATACTCGCATCGACCTTCTCGAAGACATATACAAATGGGCTGCTGATGATGAATCACCCGTCATTTTCTGGTTAAGAGGTATGGCTGGCACAGGCAAATCGACTGTAGCGCATACAGTGGCTGCCGAGTATAGCGCCAGGAGCCGACTCGCAGGCAGCTTCTTCTTCAGTCGCGACGGTGGAGATGTCAGTCACGCCGGCAAGTTCATCACAACAATTGCAGTCCAGCTAGCAAACATCATACCAGCATTGAAAACCCAAATCTGCGCTGCTATCCAGAAGCGCAATGATATAGCCAGTCAATCTCTCGATGATCAGTGGCACGCGCTTGTTCTCAATCCGTTGATAAGCGTTGAGCGCAAAGAATCTCTAGCAAGATTTTTGGTTGTCATCGACGCGCTAGATGAATGTAAAGATCAGAAAAACATTCAGATTATCCTGCGCCTTCTGTCCAGGATTCAATCATCGAAGGTTACGCAGCTTCGAGTGCTGCTGACGAGCAGGCCTGAGGTCGCCATACGACGGGGTTTCGATCAAATGCGACAGTACGAGCATCAAGACTTTGCCCTCCATGACATTGAGAAATCAATCATAGAACACGATGTTACCACTTTCTTACGGCACAACCTCCAAGCCATTGGGCGCAACTTCGGGTTCACCGCGGGTTGGCCAGAGGAGACACACATATCACAACTGTTTAAAAGCTCTGGTGGTCTTTTCATCTGGGCTGCGACGGCTTCTCGTTTCATTGAAGAAGACAGCCAACTTGCACGAACAAGACTTGAATCTCTCCTCCAGATCAGAAACGACACGCTCCCCCCAGAACGCAAGCTTGACGAAATATATACCACAGTTCTGAGTAACTCCCTGCGGGGGGTTTACAGTCAGCCCGAAATACAAATGCTGAACAAGCAGTTTCGAGATATTGTTGGAACGGTTGTTACGTTGCTAGATCCGCTTTCTGTTAGTAGTCTTGCTGGGCTCCTCGGGAAAGATGTTGAAACTTTGAAACTAACATTAAGCAACCTACACTCGGTGCTTGATGTGCCTGCAAACGACACAAAGGCAATTCGAATCCTCCATCCATCCTTCCGAGACTTCCTCCTAAACCCAGAACGGTGCTTGAATCCACAATTTTGCGTCGATGAGCAGCTCGCCCACCGCCATTTATACAGAAGCTGTCTCAGGATCATGATCGCAAATCTCAAACGCGATATTTGCAACCTCGAGCATGCTGGAATCCTTCTTGATGAAGTGGATCGGAGCAAGGTGAATAATTGCATCCCAGCTCAAGTACGGTATGCATGTCGGTTTTGGGTTCACCATTACGAGCGGAGTGGAGACGAAGAAAACTATGATCTTATCGAATTGTTCTTCAAGAACTACTTCCTCAATTGGATTGAAGCACTAACATTGCTTGAATGTGGATCCGATGCTATCTCCATGATTCACACACTCAATTCAACATTTGCAGCAAGTACTCCCAACCACTCGGGCGCAACAGTTTGGCGGTTAATCTCAAAGAATCAAAACAACGTCACCCAAAAAGGTGCAAGTCAGAGTGACAACTTTTTATCAACTGTGGCATCCACATTGAGTCGAATGAAACGGAAGAAACCAAACACTGACGCTTTTACCAATAATACCATCACACGAGATCTTGTCAACGATGCGGCTCGCTTTGTCCAATACTTTCGCCCCATAATCGGAAGAGCACCACTCCAGCTTTACTCGGCTGGCATCATCTTCAGTCCCATGAAAAGTCTTACCAAGCACTGGGCCCGTAAAATGGGATATCCAATCCAGATCTTGTCTACGGCCCAGGTATCCGAAAACTGGGGCCCTTGCTTAGAAAGACTGACGGGCCGGTTTGGGGATATCACCTGTCTCACCTTCTCGCCGGATGGAAAAACTTTTGCATCGGCATCTTGGAAGGGGACTATCAGTCTGTGGGATGCAGGATCAAGAAGGCCACTGCAAACTCTTTGTGATGGGGCGTATGTCACTAATCTCGTATTCTCTAGCGATGGCCAGACTTTAGCATCATGGTGCTCGGGTGGTGGAGCCCGACTATGGGATACAGGGTCAGGGATGTGTCTCCAGGATTTTGAAAGTTTTTGGCCAAATAATACGAGGATGGAATTCTCGTCAATGGAATTCTCGCCACAAAGCGGATATCTGGTAATTGGAGCAAGAGAAAAGTCAATCAAGCTAATCGATGTGAATTCTGGAGATTCATCACGAATTCTATCGACATATCTGGAATCCATCTCCTCTGTAACATTTTCCCCAGATTGGAAGATTATAGTTGCATCCGGGATCATGTCTGGAGCCGAAGGGAGAGAAGTCGGCGGGTTTATGCAATTGTGGGACACCGAGTCTTGGAAGGTAACTGAGAGCCTTCGGGGCCATGAAAAGAGAATCGGAACTGTTGCTTTTTCGCCAAATAGTGAACTGTTCGCTTCTGGATCATATGACAAAACAGTGAAGCTGTGGGAAGTGGAGAAGTGCAGATCATTCCTGAAGTCTGATCAGCATAATGGGCCAGATATGGACCATGGGAAGAAATGGAGATCAGTGGCTCCTTCGCTCACTTACAAGTCTGACATCAACATTCGCGCTGTTGTCTTCTCTCCTAGTGGCAAATTACTCGCTTTAGGTGCTACTGGAGAAATCCGGCTGGTTGATGTTGGCTCGGGTCAGATGCTGCGATGTTTTACGACGTCTGGGTCTTTTTATGCGCTCGCCTTCTCACCCGACGGACAGACATTGGCATCAGGAGGGTATAGTTTCCATGGGGACCTTCGTTTATGGGATGTAAGCCCAGGTAGTCAAGTTCGTCAAGAAGTTCGTAAACCTTTCGGCGTCATTCGCGCCATGATTTTCTCTCTAGACGGTCAAAGATTGGTTTCATTGTCGAGGGAAATGATTCTTTGGGATTCTATCTCAGGAAGAGCCCTAAGGAAAGTGTCCCTGCACACTAACGACGACGCAGTTACATTTTCTCCCGACGGTGAACTGCTGGCTGTGGTACGAGGTATTGATTCCATCAAGCTATTAGACGCCAATACTGGAAGAACACTCCGAAAAATAAAGATATCCTCGCATGAACCTTATGATCGCAAGTATAGAGTTTACTTGACCTTTTCTGCCGACAGCAGAGACTTGAAAATCTCACATGACGATCTGAAAACAAGAATTTGCGATGTTTGGCCGCGTTTAAGGTCGGCGGAAAGGGAGTCTTTACCTGCTGCCAAAGAAGACTCTCCTTCCGCCAACGGGACTGCTCCGGGAGCAAACAACCTTGGAAGTACTCCAAACGGGTCAACATATTCAATTCATGGCGACTGGATTTGTCGTGAGCACCGGAAAGAACTGTGGCTGCCATCAGCCTATCGTGATGGAGTATTCGCTATACAAGGCAATATGGTAGCATTGAGCAGTTCATCGGGCGAAGTTATGATTCTGAAATTTTTGAAATGAAAGCATCCCTCTTCTCGAACGCCAGCAAAAATACACGCACAGGAATCAACCGTCGTATCACGAGGAGCTTTACCAACCCGATAGGAAATTTCGCCGCATGTATACGGATGCTTTCCAGGTATTGGACACTTAGACTTCCTCGAGGCCTTGAGCTAGCGGAAGTAATTTGTATTTCTATCGACGACAGGCGCTGGCCTCGCTGGAATACAACTGTTGCTCGTCTATAAGAGCGTTCATATTTGTCCACTTGTTCAGTGGCATAGATTACAGGCCGGTCAGAAAAGATAACAGAACACGCATGTATATCTAGAAAGTTGTGTAAAACGATGGACACACGCCTAGACACACCACAACTTCCCATGCGCGAAACAACCGAAGAGAAGACGAAGTGGAAAATACGAGGAAGCGAGAACATCAACTAGAGAAGCAATTGCAGAATCAGCGCTTAACAAGGCATCGCGAAGTTTTCAAGCTGGTGTCATAGGGTGGACGAGCAAAGTTTTAGATTGGTATTTCACTCTACAATTTCGACGTCTTACCACCAGCAACACCGGTGACGGTCTCACCCGAAAGAAGGAAATCTGGATAAGCAAAGCCGCCTGCATATCCACTCGTATGCCACTGACCTCCATCGACTGCACAACCACGTTAGCAACATTGTACCACAAGCACACATCAAGGAGGTGAGAGAAAATCAACGTACCAACCAGAGTCTCGCCATTGACATAGTTTCCAGAATCGGAAAAGAGGTAGATGGTGGCATCAGAAATCTCCTTGACGGTTCCATATCGCTGCGAAGGAATGGCCTTGTAAGATCTCTCTCTCGAATCCTTCTTCGACAACCGGTCCACGCCTTCTGTGTCTGCAATCGGACCAGGCGCAATCACATTCGACGTGATGCCCTTGGGGCCCTGCTCAATCGCTACAGCCATGGCCATGGCATCCACACCGGCCTTTGCAACCGAGACATGGCTCTGCAACGGCGTACCGGTATAATGCAACGTCGCGCTGACGAAGATGATACGTCCTCCCGTCCCATTCGCAGGAGGCGTCTTCCCATCTGTCTTGTGCTTGGCCGCGCTCTCAACCAAATACGGCAGCGTCGCCTTGACTGTATTATAGCTGCCCAAGACATCGATGTCGATGACGCTCTTCAGCGCATTCGGGCTGATCTGGTCCATGGTCGCGAGGAAATTGCCGGCCGCGCCCGCAATGACAAAGTCGATGCTGCCGAGCTCCTTTGCGCAGCGGTCGGCGGCGGCCTGGAGGAGCTCTGGCTTGCGCACGTCGACGGCGCCGATGCCGATGACTTTTGCGCCGGGCCGTGCCGTCGCGATGTCTGCGGCCATGGACTCGGTTTTCTCGACGTTGCGGCCGATGATGCAGGCGTTTGCGCCGAGGGCGACGAGGGCGCGGACTTGGGCGGAGCAGATGGAGCCTGCGCCGCCAGTGCAGAAGACTACTTTGTTGTCTGGGAGGTATTTTGTCAGCTCGGGGTTTGAGGGTGTTTCGACATTGTCTTTTGTCGAGGTGTTGTTCCTCTTAGAGAAGGATAGTACAAACCAAAGATGCCATCCCTCCAGACATTGCTCATGTACTCGTATCTTTCGAGAGGCATGTTGCGCGGTGAATTCCAAGGCGGACCACTGGTCTCGCTCTCTCAGAAGAAGATGTGTATGACGCGACTCGAGTTTTGCCCGTCGTGAACTGTGAAATATCTCGCGCAGCAGGTGCAAAGAGGCAATCTAGATGTGAAACGAGAATACACACAGAGAAGAGGAAAGAAAGTGGAAGAGAGTGCAGACGAGGAAATAAAAGGGAGAAGTCAAATAGTAAGACTGCTCACACAGAGTACGGCCGAAAGAGCGGTTGGCGGTTGGTGCTGATGGAGCTGGACGCGGTCGTCGAGCCGAGGTACGTGGGCTCGATTCGCTCATAGCCTACTCCACACTTTCGTGGGGTGGCCGTCGAGCTCAAGCTTCGGCGAAGCAGAGCGTTGCCGCGCATTAGACTCATTGTAGATATCTCAATGCCTCAAAGGGTAATCCAAGAGTTCGTCAACATGTCAAAGTTTGCGGGGAAACCTGCACAACTTAAATATGCGCAAGCGTGTTGCATGTGTTATTCTTCCCGCATGGCTTTCTCCGCTCTACTACCGATCGTGTAACAGGTGGGCTGCTGCTCCGTAGTAAAGTCGGCGGGTCGGCGACGGCGAGGTGGGACACAGGAGGCTCCGGATGAATTCCGGGCTAGCTCCGCATTTGATGGCATTATCGATTATCAGTCAACCAGTTAAGCGCCTGGTGAACGTCACGTCAACTTGCAGCAGCATTGAAGCCAGACACAACACCCCGTCCCCTCGATAACGCGTCCTCCCTGCTTCAACCCGAGAATACCTTGCCAGGCACTCCACCATGGCGGCGCGGACAATCTCCGTCTGCAAGTTCGTGGGCACCATTAGCTTGGGCCTGTTGACTGTATGTTCCCCTCCTCCGGCAGCTCTGAGCTCTGAGAGCTCTCCAAGCTGCCTCCATGCACCCAACATCCCCCATTCCCATCCCATACTCCCACGCGCTACACATCCACTCTCTAACACCCTCACCAGGGCGTCTCAGCAACCCTCTCCTCGCTCACCCTCCCCGCCCTCCTCGCCCTCCCCACCGCCGTAAACGCACGCACATCCTACACATTCGTCGCCTCCAAAGCAACCCACTACACCACCTACCTGCGGCACATCACCACCTTCTCGCTCTTCAGCGCCTACCTGCTGTCCCCGCGCCGCCTGCGCCACCCATATCTACTATACACGTCCATCTTCGCCTTCGTCTCGGGCCCCGGCGTCGACTGGGTCGTTGCCTGGCGGCACGGCGCGGACGAGAAGCGCGTTGCTCTTGATCTCGAGGCTCAGGGCGATGAGGTCAATGGCGAGGAGGTGAGGGTTGCCGTGGAGAGGAAGAGGGGGAGTGAGCGGGTCAAGGCGGTTTTGGCGGGCGTGGCGTTTGCGTTGCAGGTCGTGGGTATCTGGGGCGATGGGGCGTAAAGAGGGTGATTGAGTAGGGATAAGGAAGGAGGTTAGGGATAGATGGCTTGTTTGTATGATGAGGTGGGGACATTGGAGGTCGTGCTTTATTGGTTTAAGCGGGGCTGGTATATGGTTATGGTGTTTGGAGACGTGCTGTTCTCTCTGCTCATTATATGGTCTTTTATCGGGACATCGTTAGCGTGCAATTTATTCCCCTCTGTACACATAACCTTGCTGCTGAGATTAACTCAATGGTTTCCCTGGACTGGTGATCTTGTCTTTGGTGGCTCCACCAGCGGTTAGGACATTCACGAAGTGAGTTTTGGGAAGTCGAGTTTACAGAAGAAATGCTGACTTTTGATTTTAGATAGAACCTAAGACGTGAAAATCCATGATTGCAGAAATTAGAAAGCAGATTGTATCCGTGACCACGCCAATCTGGCCTGCCCTTGAGAATGCTTCCTCCAGACCAAACTCCAAAATGCAAATGAGATTCCCACGCAAGAAGCAAAGGAAATAAGCTGATCAAAGCATAGTTGTTGCAATCGCAAACGCCAAATGATCGAAATACCCGCTTTTTGGATGTCTCCGCTTCCAGCGGGATTCTTCTCAGCACGTAATCAATGAAAGGGACACAATCCTGGAAAGCCAGCTCGAAAGACCTCTTCCGGCGTTCAGTGGAACTCAGGTTTTCATCTTCTTGTTCACGCCGCCCACGGTCGTTTCGGCCGCCCTCTTCTTCTGCTTAAAAACTTTTTCGAGGAAGTATTTCAGATCATGCGCCTGAACATCCGAGTCTTCAAGCGAGTCATCCATGTCCGTGAAAGTTTCATTATTGCCTTCCTTGAGAGCTGCTGGGAGAAGATCGCACAGGGCTTGGGCTTTCGCCTCAATGTACGGGATATGCTGGCTTAGAACCTCTCGAACCGTTTCGCCTAGGCTGTCGATCGTGAAATCGACTGGCCCATGGTCGTGAATGATCTTCATGGTGCTACGAAGATTGGCTGTGATAATTGCGAAATGCTTGTCGACCAGGCGGTACATTGTCTCATCAAGTCTGTCTTGGAAGAGAGCCAACAACTTGTCCACAAAGTGGGCCTGTGGCTCCGAACTGATCAAACGCTCTTTGAGGAGGCTCCTCTTGAAGTTGATCATCGACATTATGTATCGCTTTTTCTGTCCGGGTTTTGACACCAATTCAGGCAAAGAGGTAAATACCTCATCGTAGATGCTGTCTGTGATTTCCGCGATGAGGTTATTCTCGCGCTCGTCTTCCAGCGTTACTCGATTCATCAGCCGCTTCTCCTCCGCCATGATGTGATTGATCATTGATACCGCCCTAGTCTGCAATCTGTGCTGAGCCGACTTCCATTTCATTTTCGCCTTTTCGACGGTAACCACATTGGCTGCTGTATCGCTCATCAGGGCAATTGTCGCAAAATACAAACGGTCCATGCAAAGCGGAAGCGCATCTCTCAAGCATCTAAGCTGATGTGTGTGAATAGCGTGCCATTTGGTGAATAGTGGCTTAAGAAATCCAGCGAGATCCGCATTCCAATGGATAGATCTCTCAAGGCCTTTAGCCTTCGATGTACCCTTTGGGACGTTGCCTTTGCTCTTCAAGATTCTGTTGAACACTGAGGCTGAAAGTACGACCCATTGCTTTCGCACCCTTTCGTCTATGCACAGCTTGTATGCTGGTACATCTCTCTTGGCCTTCGTCATCGCGACTATCGAGGCATTGAGAAGGGTGTGTTTGAGTTGCTCCGACAGCGCGCGCAGGCAGAGTTCATGCATAGAATTGCACTCGTCGGCAATCGTTTGGAAGCCTACGTCGCGGTCTGATGGACTCACGACTCGTTTCAGCTTATCGATGAACGCCGGCAGTGTCACGTTGATCATTTGATCACAAGCTCGTAGATTTTGGTTAGCAGGTAGATTGAACAGAAACCTGCGAAGAGCTGGAACCCCAGTGTCTTCTGGAGAAAGAGCTGGTTGGCTGTCGTAGGATATTTTATCGCTCTGGATCCAATTCATGTAATCCGAGGCTGATGTATTGAAAATTTCGATCTGGTCCTGCGGAAGAGGTCCTTGAAGTGTTGCACCAAGATCATTGGTGACTTTGATTGCACGCTGATGAATTGCCAAGCCTTTCTTTCTACGAATAAGATATTGCTTGTAGCGATCGGCTAGAACAATTTTTGTTGAATCATCATCTTCTTCGGCCTGTTGAGCGTTGATGTCGGCTTGCTTGAGGAGTTGATCGATGCGAGCGTAGATGTCGCCTACTGAATGTGAAAGTTGGTTGTCGGAAAGAACCTACAAGATTTAATTAGAACAAGCATCTCCCGATTATTTAGAAATACTTGCGTCAATCTTGGTCGCTACAACCTTCACTTTCGAGAAACCACGATTAAGCGCACCAGCTCGAGTGGCATTTATGACCCTCTTATCTGTGACAATGCGAGCTGTGTCACCCAGAATGATCTCGACATCGACTGTATCCTTTACTTCATCAATGTGCCGGGCTCGCAACATGTTAATATCGCCAGAGCCTAAGACATCAGTAAGTGTCTTAAAGGCAAAGGAATCAAAAATGACGTACCAGGCAGGTCGATAATCTCCAGTCCTTCATGAAGAAGCGAATGATTGAATCGAATCGTGACGCAATCCACTAGTGGCCAGAGACAATCCTGATCGTCAACCTTGGAGAGAAATGGTTTGACATCTTTCAATAGCTCCTGAGGCGTAGGCCTAGTGAAAATGACTGCTCCGCTGCCATTTACATCAAACCCTTTTGTTGCATCTTGACATTTGAGTTCGCATAAGGTTTTGAACTCTGCAGTGTCCGAACTAAAGTTCCAAGCAGCTTTGTATTCCTCGTTAGAGCCAAAGATGGCCCCAAAAAGGTCGTCTGCTGTCTTTTTGCGTTGGTCGTCAGACTGATCTTGTTTGGGACCACTGTTGCAAGACTCGCCCTCATCATCAGAGTCCAGGTCGTTGTAGTGCTGCACCAAGGAACGAATGTGTTCACTAATCATAGCCTCCCTCTTTTTCGCATTCAAGAAACACACTTCCGCAGCAAACCCCTCGCCAGGTGCGTAAGCATACTTCACTACCGTGCAAGTGCATGCGACTCCTTCAGCTCCGGTAAGGGACAATCCACTACAATCAAATAATGCATTGACTAGCAAACTCTTTCCAGCAGCTTGTGCTCCGATGAGTGCAACTTTGACCGGATTCGAACGGTCGATATGCCCTAGCTTCGATGCTGTTACCGCAACATGGTTAAGATCGCTGTCAAGCTTGGCTGCTGTCTTGGTGGCTTGGTCGATCTTCTCAGCGATATCGTTCAAGTTCGAATGTATACCACTTTTATCGAGCTCCCACCATGGATGATGTTTCTTTGGCTCATTTGCTGTGCTGTATTTTGGAACTGCCTTGCGTAGATGGGCCTGATCCTGAAACTCTTCCCATGATAGGATATCGGACGATGTCATGGTATGTGGCTGCCCCAGAAAGACTGAAGTTTGGCCTGATCCGTTTGTTGCTCTTACGGATTTGAAGGAACTTTTCTGTCAAATCGAAACAGCGACCTTGGTTGAGATGAATAAGGAAGAATCTTGCAAAGTCGATAATGATATGACGAGCCGTGAGACAAGAATGTGGCGTAGTGGAAGTCGTAAGATAAGGGGGTGGAGACTGAAAGACAAGGAAGTCGATGTCGAAAGATGAGGGGGCGAGAGTCGGAGACGAGGGGTCGGGGTTGAAGGAAGAGAGGTAGACCGGGACGGACAGCCCTCCTAAATAAGTGGTGCCTGCCGCCACGCTAGCCACTGTTCCAGGTGAGAGTAAAAGAGTGAAGGTGAGATTTGCTGTCTTCCTCAAAGGTCAACGTAAATGGAAGTGAGTTTAAGAAAGGGTAACAAACAGCGTGTTGCCGCTCATAGAGAAGTGAGCGAGTGATGAGTCTCAGCAAGTCTCAAGACCTCCCGACAGCGTAGAGGAAAAGAAGGCAAGAGCCATGCATCCCACTTCCACGTGGGTGATTGTAGATGTTCATGCTCCCACCCGCTGAGTACGTTGTGGCAATGAGTCTCCTGTATAACTACAGTTTCATATGCATCTCTTGAGGTGAGAGGGTGGCAAAATTACTTGCAAAAGTTCCCATCGTTTGAACGAGTGAAGCTCGCCGCTGCTGTCAAATCTCTAAACGCCATGCGCACTTAATTTCAGAGAACAAGTGAGGTTGCAAAGCATGTCAGCACTTGAAAAGCAAAAGAACGTCAAGAGGTGTGAACACTATGCGTCCGTTCAGAGTCTGATGTGCTTTGAATTACTCCCTGTGAACCCTAACTTCACCTCCACCCAACCCGCAAAAACACAAAAAAAGGAGTAAAAGAGAGCAAAAAAAGATCAGAACTAGCTGAGCTCGGTTTCGATCCGAGGTCCTCCGGGTTATGAGCCCGGCGCGCTTCCGCTGCGCCACTCAGCTTTTGTATCTGATTGGATGAACATTCCGCAATTTAGTCAACATATATCCTCCCACAGCATGTCGCCTTCATAGTTCCATTCTCAAAATAATTTGGCAGTGACGTTTGTGTGGTGACGTTGCACGGTGCACAGGTAAAATTTGCGTTGAAGAAAATTTCTGTTATGCTAGGCACCTACTTGGTTGTGTGACTCACCAGAGTGACCACCGAAGATCAGGGGAAAACGAGTGGATATCATAATGCAACGCCAGCCCTACCCCAAAGAATATTTGAACCCCCAAAACGCCGCGCTAATCAACTTCTTCGTGAAAAAATATGTCCATGGTCTGTTGGTCTCCTCAGTATCGCCACGGTGCAGTTCCACGATTAGACTTGCATCATCGTGAAAACGCCCCTTCCGCATCATCTCCCAGCCCTCTAAACGCAATGCGCCCATTACTTCGCAGCACCTCGCACACAGTCTCAGGACTTAATTCGTAGCCGCTCTTTCGCCATCGAGCGTTAAGCCAATCCGCCAGTGCATCGGCACTGCAGCTAAATCTCCTCGTGTCCCACTCATGCAAGATGAGATCGATAATTGGTTGATCTGGTAGCGGCTCTGGGTTGGAGTCCTGTAGAGGTACCGATGACAGTGGCATTGGTAGTGCACGGGGCGGAAAGATATTTTCGTAAGCGGTCAGGAAATGCAGGAGCGTGTGTTCGGTGTGGGGGCGTGATGCTAGGGTCATGCCGAAAGGCTGGCCATTGAGTTTCAGAGCGCTGAGGGGACAGGCAGCGGTGGGGTAGCCTGCTGCGGCGGCGAGCGAGGAGAGTGGTGCATCGCCGGGTGCGATGATTATGTCGAGTGATTGGGAGGTGAAGAGGTAGTCGAGCCCTTCCGGGCCACCTGCGGTTTGGAGATGTTGGCGTGCGGCATTGATATCTTCACGCTTGGTGCTGGCCTGCAAAGCAGCCATCAGATCGTTCTGATCTGGACATACTTGGGGGAAGTCAGCAACGAGAGGGTAAGTAAATCTTGGGTCAAAGGGTGCATACTTGGCGGCAGGCATAGTTCAGGATGTTCGAGATTGAAGTTGATAATCTCCGCCAGCGAATGAATCTTGGTGACCTTGAAGTCACGAATGAATTCTGCTAGGCAATCCTTAAACTCGGAGTCTGGATAGTGTCAGCCTTGTCCAACTTGCCTCAGCTGAGGTCCGACTTACAGACGACAGGCTCGAAACAGTTCTTTCCTTCGATGGTAAGACTCGATTGATTCGGCAGCTCGACAGGGTATACAATGTCAACACCCATCTCGATCATGCTTTGTACCACCATGTCGTACTTTTGAACCTGAGTTCAAGTCAGCGTTGAACACCCAACAAAACACCAATCCCTGTCAGTGAGGTCCTCTCACGTCCCATGTCCATGCAGCCTCAGCGCACTGACATAAGCAGGCTCCAGGGCAGACTCACCATGAATCTCTCGGCGTCAGCGTTGATCCGACCGCTTTTACGCCATGCTTTCCAGATGGTTGGTTCGCATATTCCGATCCGAAGGCTACCAAAATCTGGCTTAATCTTGAACGACCGATGTGGAACCCTTGCATTCTCTTCTCGATTCGTTGGTACCATCTAATGAGGCATTCATTAGTTGGCGTTCACATTACGCACGTTCAATCGCTCACCATTGCATCCATTAGCGCCACAAGATCCTTTGCAGATTTGGCCTGTCGCAGCAATTAGCAGGTGCAAGACGAAATATCACTAGAGCCTCACCATTCCACCAACTGCGTCGAATGTCTTGCTCAGATTGAATATGCCGTCCATTGGAACCTCGCCAACGGTAGGCTTGAGCGCATACAGGCCAGCGCGATTTGCGGGCGTGATGAGCGACCCAATCGTATCTGTTCCAATCGCTAGAGTGCTGAATCCTGAAGCGACGGCTACAGCGGAACCTGTAGAAGATCCTCCTGGCGCAGAAAGTTCCCAGTGCAGTTTTCTCTTTGCGATATGTCTTGACACGTACGGAGATTGACACTGTCCACCCACGGCGGACCAGCCAGGCGGCATAGAAGGGTTTTTGAGACCACAGAATTCGGTCAGGTTAGCCTTGCCGATGATAATCATGCCTCTCCGGATAAGTCTTTCCACGATGGTGGCGCTTTTCTTTGGTATACATCCCACGAAGGCATATGAGCCTAAGATATACTTAGTTACCGCAAATATAGGCCATATTTCTACACATACCAACTGTAGTATCCATCCCTAATTTCTCGTCTGTCATGATGTTGTCCTTAAGTACGATCGGGATGCCGTGTAGAGGTCCTCTGACTTTACCCCTCGCTCGTTCATCATCAAGCTTCCTTGCTATCTTCAAAACCTCATGTTTGGGTGCCACGGAAATAAGGGCCCTTAATTGTCTCCCCCGCCTATTGTGGAGTTCAATCTCTCTGAGATAGAGTTGCACGATTTGCACACTGGTAAGAGCTTGCGCGTTCAGCAACTCCGACAGCTCAAAGGCGGAAGCTGTAAGCGGATCAAGATCTGGTAACCATGTTTCTTCGGCTGCTGAAGAAGTAAAGGACGATTTGCGCATGGAGTTGGGCTTCTCATGATAGGCACTCGAGTGTTCTTGGTTGATGTTCGGCGCGAGGGCAGTCTTGAGAAACTTGAACACCCTCGGCATGTTGCTGTGGTTCGAGACACCACGCGCCCCAGGTTGTTTTCGCACGTGCAGCCCACCTTCGTGGGGTAGCTGGCTGCCGATCCGAATCTCGGAATGCGGGGGTACAGTAGAGGAACAGTGGTTTGCAGACAAAAAAGAAAACAATAGTGGAACAGCAGATTGCTCACGGCGTATGTAGGATGGGTGTAAATGTAGAAAGAGCAGGGTGACCAAAGGCGCTGGTGACGGACTCGGGCTGCACTAGATTAAAAGTGCTGGCCATATTATCTCCGAGACCCCCAGTGGGATACGAGTGGCAGCCGTTTCGATCCTTCTATCCAGGCTCGCCCGTCGTCTACGTTGACGTTCGACGCATCCCAGTCTGTGGCGGCCATAGGCTGATTGCTACGACGCGGTTGGTGGTTTCAGTAACGCCAATCGAGGAAAAGCGTCAGTTCCAATTCCCATTTGCGCCTGCTCTCATTCGCAGGTCTTGCTCAGGGAAACATTGCTGTGTGATGTGGTTGGGGTTGCACGACACTTTACCCGGCAAGCAGGGCCGCACAGAGCTGCTGACGGCTTGGTTGCTCGCTTACTAGCTGGGGGTGGCCTAGACGGGCCATGCTAGCACCACTGGTGAATGGTTGCTCACTTCCTGAAGCTCCTGCTGTCCATCCCGTTGGGTGTGGTGCAGACCAAAGAGATGGCGCAGACTACTCCGTCCACAGTCGTTAGGGTATCTCGACCTGAGTCCCCAAGAAGGCCGTACCGGCGTCATGTCAAACTTTGGTAGCCGTGTCTTGGATACAGTACCTGGAGGCCTACATACGTTGTGGAGCCGTCCTTGATCCGGTTGTCCATGAGACTGAGCTCGCGTCATGCTACTACTTCGCAATGTGCCCCAGGGCCCAGGGCACCAGGTTCTCCTTTTCCGCTACCCACCATAACAACTATCCGACCAGCTTAGCTGCTCCTTTTATCAGTATTGCTACATGCTGCGTGCGGGCCAGTGGCACAGCAAAGCGACCACAAGAGCGTCAGCTGGCACTTGGCCTCTGCACCTCTGCATTTCCAGTCTTGCCAAAAACCGCTTCTGGTGGAGTGTAGTCAGATGAGGCCTGTGGACCCTTGTCTAGCTTCCGTCTGCACGAAGGGTGGCCGGTCCGGTGTCGTCTCGTCGCGTGTTGCGGGGGATCGACTTGAAGGATGTTGAAGAAAGTCACAGCCTTGATGCTCCGACAACACATGCCATCAACTGAGATTGACTTGCACGATATCACAGATCTCCAGACTCGACAGTTGATGAATTGCCAAGGTGAAGGATCGTCCGTCGACCGTCGCGAAACCCTGATTTCGACCTGACTGGGCCTCGGCTTGGCCGATCCCGCAAGACGCACGATCGAGCTGGCAGAAACGAGGTGGAAGAATGGCACAGAGCGGTTGGTACGGTTCTCCGAAGCCAACCGACCATGTCCGGTCGCTATTGGGTGTCACTCGCAGCACTGTGCCCCAGCCTCGAAATAAATGTTAGCGCATTCTGCTCCTCGCGTCAACCCAGGTGGTCGTCGTTCTCAATCTAGAGCCCCGCGCTGCTCCACACTTGCAATATGAGTGCCACGCTGTCTAGATTGCGACCAGGTTGGCATTAAAAACCCTTTGATCAAATGATGCTCCCTGATCAGGATTGCCACAGGCCCATCTTGCGCCATGGTTCACTCGATCTGGCCTGGGGTCTTTGCTGCTCCATTGCCGAGCCAAGATCAAGTCGACCCAGGTCATGGTCTTGGAAAACAATCAAATACAATATCGCGACCCAGGTACTGACTTCGAAGAGCCGAACAAGGTGCCGTTTAGACGCATCTCCCATACATACAGGGTCGTCGCTCCGCGCTTCAAAGGGATTCGCCATCCATCGGCTTCATAGACCCTACCACCTGGGTCTTTTGGCTATTTTATGGCCCCTGAACACTCGGTCGAGATTGTCCCTGGAACACGATAGCTCAAGGGCACATTCAGAGAGGTGGAAAGATTGAAAGGTCCGAGATGCCACTCAGAGCTGGGAACAAATTGGGGCCGTGAAGGTGTGTAATGGGAGGTCTTCATGTTACTGGCGTCGATCTTTTCGTCTTGGAGGGATACCTCAACGTGGTCCGTCATGTAAAATAATTTTAGGAGAGTCGAGGTGAGGGGTGCTGTGTGCAGGGAAAGGGATCAGGGAAGGCACGCCCGGGTAAGGATAAATTCTAATCGTGGAGAAGCAAACTTGAGAAATGGCCAAATGAGACACCCAGGCATTCTATGCATTGGTAAACGAGCTACAGACGACTGGCCAATATACAATGCTAGTGTAATGCAGATGCCGTCTCGACAACTTAGTACAAGCATGAGCTCGTACTCTTGTTCCAGGAAAAAGAAACCTCAACTCTGTTGTGAACGACTTACTACTAGAAAGTCGTAGTGGCCAATCTGCTAGCGGCATTTTTTGCATCAATGCGGTCTTCGTCCTCTTCAATACCCTTCTGGCTACCTGCCTTGCTCGTTGCACGTTTCCTTCCGTGAATAGTCTCTTCCTCATTCTCGTCTTCCTCTGGGACGGGACCACCAAGGCTCCCGCTCATACTCCGGTTCAGGCCGTCGCCAGGTCGGCGCGGGACACCAGACCATGCATCGCCCTTGGGACCTTGGGAGCTCGCCAAAGATGCACGACGCTGGGCAGGATGGGCTTCTCGGCCTAGTCGAGAAAGACCACCGCTACCGTCAATGGCACGGATATCAGGTCGGACAGATTCGAGGGTGGCGAGTGTTCGTCGTTCCGCCTCGATCTCGCGAATCACAAATTCTCTAATCGCTTGTCGCATGTCGTGAGCGGTCCTGCCAAACCACTTTCTTTGCTCTTGAAGGAGGTTGGCGGTAACGCGCTGAGCCTTTGAAGTCAGATATTGCTCATGACTTCTTGCCTCGTCTAAAGCAGCGATAGCCTCGTCGACCTTATCGCGCTTCACGCTAGAACTAGCCTTCAACCTGTCTGCTGCTGATAATTTGGACTTTGTCGATGACTGCGCCTGCAACAATTCGCGAAGTAAGATATGTCGGTTGGTGAGGGTCTCCTTTGCAATGAATGCGTCACTGCTGTGATACTGAAGAGGGTCGCCAAGCGTTGTAGCTTCGGCAGTACCCTGCGCAGCATGAAAGTCGCCTGTCGCTTGAATGACCTTTCCAAGCTTCTTGTACGCAAGTGATAGTCCCTGATGGGTCTCCTGAACGTGCAATGCCGCAAACTTCGCACCCAGATCGGATTCGGCAACACCGAGATCTGCAAGAGTCAGTACCAATGTCCTTAGCGAATATAATTGAACTTACTTCGCCTATGCTTAACGACTTTTTCGAGTTTTTGTTCTGCTTCCATAGTTCCAAGGTAGAAGGCTTTGACCACTGGACGAGCAGCAGCCAGTTCAGGTGTGTCGTCCGGCGGTGGCGCGAATTGCTTGATGACTTTGCGTCGCACACCCGTCGCAGGCTGTTTCCTCCGCACAACAGGGCTATATCCAAAATCGCTTTCCACGAAGAAGACCATCTCCTCGTCTCGAATGAGGATGTCATTGCTGCAGACAATGTTTAACCATCGCTGTAGGGAAGATTTGAGGCGCGCCTCATCTTCGTCGGTCCCAGCGCCCGCGGACGTCGTCGCTGGGGGTACCGCAGGGACAATGGCTTCTGGACATGCTGATATCAGATGCTCACCGAGCTTTACAAACTCGGAGTGCAGCCGTCGGACGTCGCGGAATTGGGTCGTTCGAAACTTGGGAAGATTGGTCTGTGGAAGTGAGTTAGCATAGTTGAATGGTTTTTACTGTATTCCCAATGACCTTGACGTTCTTTGTTGCTCCTGGGGCGTATCGTGTTCAATGAAGCTGATACTAGCTTATTTTGGAGGCTGAGCCTGTCGCAATTGCTCTTCCAACTGCGAATACGAGGTTTGAAGACGCTCTAGAAGCTTTATTGTGAGGAATCGAAAGCTCACTTACATAGACATCAAATCGCAATATCGGGTCCTTCTTGCCGTTCCGTTCCAGACCCGTCACTTTAGCCTGAAGCTTGTAATGCTGCTGCTGTCGCTGCGGCCGAGCCCCATGATATCTCTGTGGCTGCTGCCCTGGGTGTCCTTGCTGTGGAGCGGCTTGTTGCTGTTGCGGCGCATCTTGAGCCTGTCCAGTAGGAGCCTCTTGTGGGGGCTGTGCATTCTCCCCGTTGTCGCTCGCAGTTCCCGGACGGTTCTGAGAGTCTTGGTCGCCAATGTATCCGTAATTATCTGAACTCTGGCCATACGGCGACGCCTGCGGAGGTAGCGGGGATGAGGGGATGTCGCCGGTGGGAGGTTGGCCAAACGAAGTCCGATTTGCCTTTGGCGAGGAAGCCCAAGGGTCGCCGCCGCCGGGGTGATCCGGGTCGTGGGCACTGTAGTCCATTGTGCAGCGAGCGGAATTGGAGCGAGCGTGTTGCTGATAGCTATCAAGTGGTGGCCTTGCGATGATGTTACCGAGCTCCCGCCAAGGCGTGGCCCACTTGTCTGGAATGGGGAAGGCGCACCTCGAGCACCAGTCCATTGCCATGTCATTTTCGCCGTCACGTGCTCTTTTCCCTCCCATCTTTCTACTCTCATTCACTCTAAGCAAGTCTCGGGGATGCAGATTGGGTGGGCGTGGTGTGCCCGTCGAGCCGTTCGACATCATGTGACGGTCTCTCGAAGGCTGCTATCAACACCAGCGCAACCACAGCCAGATGCCCTTTCCAAGGTCACTCGAAACATTGGCATTATTGCCCATATCGATGCGGTACGCCAGAGCCTTAATATACGAATACTCCGTTGCTAAATTTTGAAGGGTAAAACAACAACCACGGAGCGTATGCTCTACTATAGCGGCTACACCCGACGCATTGGAGGTATAGTCAATTCCCTCAGTCGTCCCCCAAGGAGAATCGCATTCTCAGCTTTCAATAATTCTTTTCGTTGTATCACGCTTCCATGCTACAAATAATGCTTTGTTTCCCTGTGGTTGGTTTCGGCGATCTATCTTCTCAGTGGATTTTGCAGGAGGGAGAATGTATAAAAGGGTCAAGACAATCATGGATATCTTACCAACTCCTTACAGATGTCGACGAAGGATCAACAGTGACCGACTTTCTCCCTGCTGAACGCGCACGAGGAATTACAATTCAATCGGCAGCAATTACCTTCCATTGGCCGCCAGTAGATCCAAATTCTTCAAAAGATTCGCAACCTGGACAGAATATATCATTCGAAAACACACTTCGATCTTCAATTTCTCACAACATTAATCTCATCGATACACCTGGACATGCGGATTTTACATTCGAAGTTCTCCGATCTCTTCGGGTCCTCGATGGTGCCGTATGCATTCTCGATGGGGTCGCTGGTGTAGAAGCTCAGACAGAAAAGGTTTGGACACAGTCTGGCCATTACCACATTCCCAGAATTGTGTTCGTAAATAAACTTGACCGCGATGGCGCCGCATTTTCAAGAACAGTCAAAGAGGTTGGTGCCAGACTTCATGGATGGCCCGCTGTTTGCCAGATACCATGGTGGCAAGGGGGCAATGGAAGTTTCGTCGGAGTCGGCGATGTGATCAATTTGCGTGGTATGGAGTGGACCATTGGTGGTGATGGCAGAGACATCCAAGCGCTCAGCTTAGAAGAGTTGAGCAAGGTTGATTCAACTTTCGCAGAAGAACTCAAGAAGGCAAGAATCGCGCTCATCGAGCTTCTAAGCGAGCACGACGACGTTATGGTTGAAAACTTTCTAGCTTATGATGATGACCATCTGGCAGTGACTGGAATCGAAATCATGCAATCACTACGGCGAATTGTTTTACATGTACCTCAAACCGTCATACCAGTCTTTGCAGGGGCCAGCTTCCGTAACATTGGCGTTCAACCGCTACTTGATGCTGTAGTAGACCTTCTCCCATCACCACTCGAACGACCGGATCCTGAAATCAGTTTATCAGGTCAGACAAGCACCCTCTCAAAGCTACTCAATTCGACGGCAGTCAGCAAAACGCTCAAGCGTAAGCAAGAACAAAAGCAAGGAGATGAATTGGCAATCACAGAGGCAAAAAACCTTTCAGCTTGCGCCCTTGCCTTCAAAGTGGTGAATGACCCCAAACGTGGCGTTTTGGTCTACGTTCGCGTTTATTCTGGGTCTATCGACCGGGGCGCCACACTGTACAACACGAATCTTGCAGTAGCAGAACGTGCACCTAGGCTTCTTAAAATGTACGCAAATGACGCTGTCGAAGTGGACAGCATTGGCACTGGCCAGATTGGCGTGATTACGGGTCTGAAGCACGCACGAACCGGAGACACGCTTATCGTCTATCGAGGTCTTCAGATGAAGGGCACTCCGCCTGCAGGGCTCAATACGCTACAACTCAGACCGATCAGGGTTCCGCCTCCAGTCTTCTTCACAAGCATCGAGCCTCATAGCTTGAGTGAGCAAAAACATGTTCAAGAGAGTCTCAATCTCTTGCTCCGCGAAGACCCAAGTTTGCAGTTGTCGGTTGACGAAGAGTCGGGGCAGACGCATCTGGCAGGCATGGGCGACCTGCATCTTGAAATTGCACGAGATCGGTTACTCAAAGACTTCAAGGCCAAAGCGCGTATTGGCAAGATTGAGATTGGTTACAGGGAAGCGATCACAGCATCAACTGCGCCGTTTACGTTCATTCTCGAAAAGCTCATCGCCAATAAACCAGCGAAAGCAAGCCTGACAGCTTCGATTGAACCGATTGAGGAGAATTCTGTCATTAATGATGCCCAACAGCAAACAGAAATTAACAGTGGCCCGTTCGAGACGAACTATATTCTGCCAGACAACAATACTCTTCATATATCGCATCCTAAACTCTCTCGCCACGACTCTGCGTCTCACAAAAACCATATCCCACCTCATCTCTCACTCCCAGGTATACTGCACTCAATTCAAGCGGGTACATCTGCGGCGCTGGCTCGCGGTCCCTTCAACGGCTTCCCGGTCGCCAACACCTCAATCAGTGTCCAGCTAGACGCAGCAGCACATCTATTCCCTGACTCGACACCAACAGCAATCTCAATGGCGGCAAGAGGAGCAGTCGCAACTAGCTTAAGACACGCATGCGACACCGCACCAGCCGTCTTGTTAGAACCCGTCATGATGGCAACCATATTCGTCAACGAAAGCTCCCTCGGCGCAGTGGTGCAGGATATCTCGTCCTCACGTGGTGGTCAAGTTCTATCTCTCGACGGATCAGACTCACCGAGCTCCTCAACCGCAGATGAAGACCTCCCACGCGTCAATCCGAACCTGATCTATACGCCTCCCGACCCTTTTACATCTGGGACTGGTGATGTGGGCTCTGGGCTGGCGAACAGCCAGAGACAGATTGTGGCGAGAGTGCCGTTGAAGGAAATGGTGGGCTATCTTAATCAGTTGCGAGCGCTCACGGGCGGGAGAGGAACATTTGTCATGACGGTGGATGGGTTCGAGAAGATGGGTAGTCAGAGGCAGAGAGAAGTTTTGGATGCTATGCAAGAGTTTTAGTTGCGGGATTGTGATTGTATATTATAAAATGTCTGTAATTATAGGATTACCCATCACTTTTATAAAGAAAGAATTTGATAGCAAAGCAATATGCACATGCGCATGGTAGCACTGTGGTCTATTCTCCTGGACTCCAACAAGTGCTGACGAGCATTGGAATTGTTGTTTATATTTTCATTCTCATGGAAGTCTTACAGCATCAGGCTAGGCTATAAGACGAGGAGAGGGAGACAATGAACTTATTCGTGAAGCTGCTTACTTGAACGAGCTCCTCAATGCCTCAAAGTGAAATCACAAACGAAATTATGACTTCCATTCCCGATTCGGGAGCGGATAGTCACGTTTAACTCCCTCTTTCATACTAAAAATAGCGTGAATAAGTGCTCGGAGTAGCTGATCTGCTTACAAACGTCACAAAATTGCATCGGTGTTGACAGTCTGGGTGCGAGCGAGTAAGTAGGTCAGTGGAGATGAGAATGTGTATGTGTACGCATTCACAAAACACCTCACTCGGACTCTGTCACCTTTACCTCACTAAATAACCCACCACTTAGGATTCTCCTTCACACAAAATATATACTTAAACAATAAAGATAGCTGTAAAAATGTCAAAAACTGGGTCACTATATAATTAATTTTTTGCATCCAGAAACGTTAGAACTCTTTGGGTAGGAATTTATGGTGCAAGGCGAAGTGTGAATACGATGTGCCATACTTTGAAACCTTCACACGACTGCTTGCCACTCTGTTCGGACTTCCGGTACACCAATTATTATGGAGGTTTGGCAAAGCTAGGAAAATATATACACTGCGAGTGTTTTGTCGCAGTGGATTTGGGTGGGGCCACAACGAATGTCAGTGCGTGTGCTGAGGCTAGCGCTGCGGGTTTGGAAAGAGCGAAGTGTAGAAGGGTGTGGAAGTTTCACGCGTCGTTTTGGCCGTGCGTAGCTGGTGGCAGATGGGATGGTGGTGCTGGGGCGCAGTGTTGGGGTGGTTGGCGCGGTGAGGTCGGGAGTTTGTTTTCACTACCTGGGACCATCGACACTGTGCGGTCTACACGACCCACCGACCCAACATATCAACCTCACAGATTTTTCGCCGAGCTTGAGTTCAATCTCTCTGTAAAGTCGTCTTCCAACTATCTCGAGGCCCTTCCACAATCTCCAGCGTTACCAGGTTCCTCATCTACCGCTTACACAACTTCCGTGTCCTCAACCACACACACACCGAACCCACCATAATGCGTTACTCACACACCATCATCCTAGCCGTTTGCATCGTCACCGCTTTCTGCATCTTCTTCGGCTGGTGCCTCTGGAATAGCTGCAGCCGTGCCATCCAGGCCGACTGCGCGGAACTTGCGTATCAGCGGGACCTCGAGGCATCGATGGCAGCTCTCAAGAAGGAGACGGAACTGGCTAAGAACAAGAAGGAGGGCAAGAATGGCGGCAAGGGTAAGGGTGCTGCGGAGGAGAAGGAGGGGGAGAAGAAGTGAGGAGAGGTACGGAGAGGGAAGGAGGAAATGAGGGAAAGACGGGATGGATTGGGGAGGCTGTTTCTTTTCGGTATTTCTTTCTGCATAAGTATGGTTGAGATGGGCATGAATAAGTGAAAGAGAGATTGTAAGATGAAGATATTGGACTCGTCGGGGTACAAGGCATGTCAAGCAGTATTGATCAATGTGTACGACATCCGTAGGGAGAGTTACGCTTGTGCACGACGCGCAAGCGTGTACACAATAATCTCTATATTGACACGGCTACAAGGCTCATTCCAATTATTAATAGCAAGGAAAACACGGCAAAGAGCTGAGACAACATTTCTTCGCAACAATTACATACCTAGGTACTCTGCGGCTAACTCTTCACTGCTCACTGAACGCTAACTCCACTTCTACCATTAGTCCTTCTATTTGATCCACGCTTTCCATTTTCTTCAACTGGGATTGGCGGGCTTGTGGTGTAAATATTCCGCGGCCTGAGTAATCAGTCCATGTCGAAAGCTAAATTGAACAGCTGTGTGTATCGTCAAAAAGATGCTATATAATACTCAACTGTTTGCGCTTGCGCAGCGCTGACTTCACGTTTCACAGCAAACAAATGCTGCACAGACTTTACGACCACTTATTTGCTTCTATATTCGTCTACTGCGAGTACCCAAGTCTCGTGTAGCATGTGACGCGCCTAGCCTACGTTACTCAAGTTCCGCAAACCTCGAAGTTGGACCGACGACAAACATGACTTCTTTTCCTACAAGATATCTGAAACATTGCTCGATCATCATTTTGATTTCTCACCCCTCGACTGTACATTGAATCTCTTCCATTTGAAGTTTGATTTCATCCAACACATTCATGGCCAGCACCGGCCTCATTGTCGCAACAGTCTTTGCGGCCATATTCGGTGGCGCACTGATCTGGCTCTTCCTATACTATATGCATCGATATATTCATCGGCGTTGCTTAGAGCTTGACCATTGGTTCCACACATTCATCCCGCGCCAGCACGAGTTACCAGTGCATCGAGACGATAAAGAGCAGAGTCGAGGTCGTTCGAAGCCAAGATCGAGGTCGTCGAGGCGCGGGGAGAGAAGAGAACGGAAAGAGCAAGATAGGCGGAGGCGGGAGCATGAGAGCGAGGAAAGAACAGATTCTACAGAGAACAGAGCATGGGAAAGGTCCTGGCGGAGAGGCATAGATGGAGGAAGACCAGTGCTGCAAACGAGTGAGCCTATCCAGAATCCATGGGCCAACTATCAGCAGCACGCATCGCTTGGGTGGCAAGAACAACCCAACAACATGCAAATGCCATATCAACCGCCATTGGTCCAAGTCCAGAACCAATACCCCAGGCTGCCGCAGCCCGCAATGATGTATCAACAGCAATCGCAGCACAGGGCACCGGTGATGCCAGAATCGCCTTATCACCAATTTCCAAAGTTGAGGTCGAAGAAGAAGGGGTCAATATCCACAATGAAGAGCATAACAGAGCGATCAGAGGAAAGACCTCAAGCTGTTGCAATGAGGCCAGAGATGAGAGAAGTCGACTACATCCATATCTGCGACGAATACCCACCCATTATTCAAGGGGCTCTCAGGAAGACGGCGCGACGACCACCGCCCTCGTCATCGTCAAGTTCCAGTGGGGATTCGGAGGCTACACAAGAGGTTCCTCGTGCTTCGATACCACGTGGCAAGCCGCATTACCGTGATGTCTCACCCCTTTAGCTGGAAGTGGTGTGTATTGAGAAGCGAGGGCTAGGATATAGGAAACAGGGCAAGGAAACGAAAGTTCGACTCGATAAGAAAAAACATATGGAAAGACTGTGACAAGTTACGATCAGTGAATGAAAACGTATATTTCTTATTAGTGTGCGACTGGATTATGTTTGCGGCCGAGTGAATGATAGATAGATTGAATTCGACTTGATGATGTGCATGTGCATGTGTTTGTGGCTGGGAGGCGCAAGCTGTGGGCACGGACCAGGCGCTCAACGTCACCACGAGTTGGCATATGTGAGTGCCTGAAGCGTCGAGACGACAACGCCCGCCGAGGACAACAACCACACGCCCTTGCTGCTGCTCTGCCCCCTGACCTCTGGCGATCCGCTCCCTGGCATCTTCATTCTCTGCATTCTGCAAAACACCACCACGACCACCGCCATGTGGGATGACGAAGACAACAATCCCTACGGTTCCTTTGCCCGCCATGATTCCAATGCCGCCGACGTGCCTGGCCTAGCCTCGCCCGCTGCCCGTAATGGCTCCTCCAGTCGCCGATAGCACCAAGGAGCATATCAAGCTGACTGCCCTCAAGTTCCGTACCGTCCCGCGACGCCGCCCTCGGAATCGTCCTCCCCCGCACAAGTGTCGCCCGCACATGGCCTCCAGCGAGACATGAGCGACGTCGACTACAACGAGGACCCCGATGACGAAGAAGAAGAGGCGAAAGCCCCCAAGAAAGGCGGCTACGATGCGCGAGTGGAGCAATGGCTGTACGAGAACCCCGACCAGCTCATCCTCATCACCAGCGCGGGCAAGGACGGCGTCAACTATATTCAGTACACAATTAATTGCGGAGTATGTGCGACCTCAGTCCAGTTCACCTCCAATCTAACCGGGAAGTAGGGCCTCGAAGTGAAGCGCAGATACTCCGAGTTTGCCTCGTTGCGCGCGACCTTGGTCAACCTCCATCCTACCCTCATTATTCCCCCGATACCCGAGAAACACACAATGGCAGACTACGCTGCGAAGCCCACAAAGGCAAAGGAAGACGCCGGTATAATAGAGCTGCGAAAGCGCATGCTGGCCGTCTTTCTCAACCGCTGTCGGAAGATGAAGGACGTCCTCGGCGATGGTGTCTTCTGGCGATTCCTCGATCCGTACACGAGCTGGGTACCATATCCCTAACCTGGAATGATGGAGTATCTGGACTAACAATCGCTGTAGAACGACGTGATCAATAACCCCCCGGTCACCAACATTCCCAAGCAGATCCTCAAAGCACCCCCACTAGACACCGCGAACCCGACCCAAGCGCACAGCTACCTCCCGGTCCCTTCGTCGTCTGCCAAACTTAAATCTGGTGGACCTACATCAAGTTCAGGCACGCCTGTAGCCCCAGCAAACAACGCAGCCCTCCCCTCTGCAGCAGCCCATAGCACCCCTGGGCCCCAGGTCTTTGGCCGCTTCCCTCCAGAGACGCGGGAACTGTCGGAAGAGGAATTAGACCCATATTTTGTCAACTTCGAGAACTCATCTAAAGAGCTGGAGAATTTGCTGCAAGGCCCCATGGAAAAGGTCAATCGGCGGTTACTGATGCATCTTGGAAACTGGGGAGAAGACATGGCAGATCTAGGCGCTCGCTTCAACGCCTTCTCGCTCTCTGAACAATCACAAACACTCGCCGCAGCAATAGAGAAGACTGGACAAGCAGTAGACTCGACTTACATTGGCACAGCAGAGCTCTCTTCATCTCTCAGTGCGAGCTTCTCAGAGCCCATGCGCGAAAGTGCGCAATTCGCTGGTGTCGTTCGCTCAGTCCTCAGATACCGAGTGCTCAAGCGAATACAAGAAGACATGACCAAAGACGAACTGGAACGAAAACGCAACCTCCTCGACTCTCTCGAACGTAGCGAAGCAGAAGCAAAGCGTCTAGACCAGCACCTCAGCGGAGTCGGTCATGTACCGCCAACCCGTAGCCGCGCCACTTCAAACACCTCGCAACGTAGCACCAGCTCTGAGCACCAGCGCAACCCAGAAGACGATCGCGCATCGATCGACTCGGACTTTCCCCCCACACACGGAGACGCGCCGTCCAGCGCGCAAGGTGCGCCCGACAACGCCAACACCTCGCCCAGTAGTCCTCATAAGAAGACGGCTTCCGGCAACTTCGTCACCAACAAGCTCTTCGGATCCATTACGCATGCGTTCCGCGGCATGGCGGACGTCGACCCAGAGAAGACGCGGCGCGACCAAATCGGCAAGACGCGCGATAGCCTGGTGCAGCTCGAGCAGGCTCTGGGTGTCGCGGAGAAGGATACAAAGGATGCGAGTACGGGCGTGTTGAAGGATTTGCGCAGGTTCCAGGGCGAGAAGGAGGAAGATTTGAGGAGGTATATGGTATGTTTTCTCCCCTGCCCCAGCCTCTTACCTCGTGAAAAGAGCAAGGATGTGAAGCGTACGAAGAGTTGCAAAGCTAACATAACCACAGATGGAGTTTGCACAATGCCACATCGACTGGGCGAAGCGCAACAAAGCCGCCTGGGAGGAAGCCAAAGCCGAAGTCCAGAATATCGAACACCATGGTGAAGATTACCCTAGAGATACCAGTGAATTGTAGGAAATGCTGTAATGTGATGGGAGACTTTCTGGGTTTCTGGATTCCCTTGAGGTTGTTTTTCAGACACCGGAGACGAAAAGGACGGGTCTCTGTGTGGCTTGGGCAAGGTCAAGACTAACAAGTGGACAGGCAAGGCAAGGCAAGTTGCATTTGTAGCATGTAAATATTAATGCAGAAGATCAACAAATCCATGAAGATGCTACCTGTTTTGTGATATGCTAAAAAATGATAAGGTACATGTACAGCGATAAATTTTAACGCCATTAGCCATGCCAGCCGATGCTAAGTGAATCCATATACAATCAATCAAAGCACTCCTCTTATTCCCAACCAGAACCAAAACCAAAATCACGCCGTAAGCGCACTGCTCAACCCCAAAATGCCCATGCCCGCAAACGCCGAAACAAAGCACAATCTCCTCGAATGCGTCAAATCCAGACTCTCGCCCAACAACTGCAGGCTCACCATGGCCATAATCCCCGCCGTGACAGCAAACATGCACCCATACACGACATCGCCGGGCTCGCCTTCGCCCTCGCCCTTTCCACGTCCTGCGACCTTGAACCACAGGGCCGCGACGCCGGCGCCCAGCGGCTGGCTGACGCCGCCGAGCAGGGCGCTCCAGAACATTGCTTTCCAGCGGGAGCCGATGGCGAGGTAGAGGGGCAGGGCCATGGCGAAGCCCTCGGTGATGTTGTGGATGAAGAGGGCGAGGAAGATGGAGAGGCCGAGCGTGGGGTTGGCGTGGTTGGTTGCGTAGGTGATGAAGCCTTCGGGGATTTTGTGCAGGGCGATGGCGGTGCTGGTTTGCAGGCCGATGGAGAGGAAGACATTGGTCGGGACGTGGTGGTGGTGCTGGGGGTGGGAATGGGAGTGTGAGTGCGAGTGTGCGTGGGAATGCTCGGAGCTGTTTGAGGAGGTGGAGGAGGAACGGCTGTGTTTGTGGAGAGGCGGGTGCTCGTGTTCTTCATGTGTTGATGCTGCAGTGAGACGTCCGTTGGTGGAGGAGAGGCTGGCGATGGAGTTCTCCAATGTGGTTGGGCCGGAGCGAGTAGGTACCAATGGAGTAGTTTCGTTCACATCTTCTAGAACCACCCGGCGATCATGCGAAAGCTGTGTCGTCTGCGCCCTGCCTAATCCTGATGGTCTCAAGTTGCTGTTCGATTTCGCTGAATGGAGTCTTGGTGGTCGAGTTTGCAGAGCGTTCTTGAAGCATTCTGTACCGCAGGTATCTGAATACCCGTAGCACTGCCCAGTTTCGTCACACAGCTTTTGAGCACCTGAAACAAGTTGCGTCATCTTGTTGGAAATTGAGGAATGTAGTGAAGGTCTTCGAACCGGATGCACCGGGTGGGGCGTTTCGCTCGTTCCATATGATCGATGGCCGTTGACACCATGCTCTTCATCAGCTTGCGATAATCCCCTGTGCTGCTCTTGCATCGGGCGATGAGAATGTTCTGCCTCTTCATCCTCGATCTTCCCCTCCTCTTCATCGCCATGCTCGTGATCACAGTCCACAACTGTATGTGGAATGTACTTATGCAAGATGCTCGACAACACAGAGATACCCAGAGCGCCGATGAGAAAACATCCAATCAAGATCAAAGTCGCCGCTCTTGGTGAAGACCCGCCTTTGATCAGATACCTCTTCGCTGAGGGCAACATGCTGTATAGCGACGAGAAGATCTGGTAGTACAAGTCAGCTGACTCTGTACCAAAGTTATAGTGCAGTGGCGATATACGCACCATGACACCGAACGAAAGGCTCAAGCCGGTTGAGAGGAACGCATTACTATCCTCGATCTTGAAGTGCTTTCTTCCCGGAAACTGGCGGACGATGAGGTCGACGCATATTATCGACGCTACCCTTGTCAGCCTGGATACCTACAGATGGCTCGCGTCAAAAGAGACTGCGCCGGCTAGATTTTACCTCCGACTGTGCATGCTAGACGGATGTTAGCTTTGGGTTCCGATGCTTCTTATCTTCCCGTAAGAGCCTCACCTATGCCGCTCACCACCGCCATGATCCACCCCCGTGTATCGTTATCGAGGACCATGTTGCTTTCTTTGACGAAACACGTCGGGCTGCCAAGCTCTTTCTTCAGGAGACAATATACGGGATTCAGAAGGTAGATACAGCCCAGCTAGTTTTTGTAAATGAATAGCAGCTTATCTCCCTAGATTGAAGTTGGTAGGTCTGTATAGAGCCTCGTTCGGTGTTGCGTGAAGGTTGGCACCCTGATGTCTAGCTTGCAGATCGACACTAGTAGGACTTGGCGGTAAGGCGATTATACGCGTCACGATTGGTCGGTTTGCAGTGGCTGTTGATTTCCAGACTCGTGTGTTTCACTTGACTGGAATCATTCCAGGAATGTCTTTGGACAAAAACTGTGCGACATTGCTCTCACTGCTTACAGTGCGAATTCACGAATGTAATAGTCTCGCACATGTTTTAAGAGCAAAGACATTAATGCAATTTCTGTTTGATTCAAAAGCTAAGCCTTCGTCCTCGAAGTATGTTCTAAGCAGGGAGGTAATACTCCCTGCATCAATAAAGACAAGAAAATCGTCATTTACAAAAGATATCAGTGAGAAATGAACCGGCTACCACGATTGCACACTTCTAGCCATCGTTCTTATGCATGTACCACCCGTGATGCAGTTTCAAAACTCCTCTCCAAACGCCAATGCTATGCTAAAATGACGGACAAAGAAAAAGTCCCATCAGAAATATCGTACAAAGGGAAGTGAAAAAGGCCGTCGAATATTATTGGTGTCAATCAGATCATGATCCCTTCGGAGGTCTTGGTACCCAGATCTTGCTCCAGGAACCAGGACCGTCTTCGGGCTTCTCGTTAATGACGAGCAGATTTGGTGAGCCACAAAATCCTCCTAATTCTGCTGTCCTGGTTTGTTCAGCCCAGTGTCCCCTAAGATCTTCTTGGGTAGCGTTTGATGGAAGACCTCGAGCGGGATCATCGTATACCCAGACCGTATCAGTTACAATTTGGCCAGGTTCTTCTCCAAAACGCAGCTGTTTCTCTGGAAACCCGACGAAGTAATTCAGAATATCGTGAATCGGTGCGTATAAGCGTTCTGGGCGACGGATAATCGAGAGCCATTTCAATGTGGACGAATCATAGGCCACACGTACGAAGGGATTCAAGTAGATTCCCGAGTCTTTGGGCATGGACTGCCCACTTCGTCGATACTGCAGATCAGCATTGATCAGACAGCATTCAGAAGACTCCCAGAAGGTATCAGTGTCGTAGCGGAACCGAAGCGGAGCCACACGAGGATTAGGCGATGTAGACGGAGGAACTGAGAGGTTCTCCGCAGGCTCTCGACCCACGGTCGTCTGATCTTGGAACCATTTGGCCTCAAAAGCAACCATGCCTCCCCAGCAGCTACGTACGCGAACTGCGTCCTTTCCTGCAAGCACTTCGTTCCTGCTTGTTGAAGTGCCAGCGCTCGTGAACCATGGGAAAAAGGGTAAACCGGTGATGTGACCATCGAGATCACGCGTAGCGAAACGGTCGTAGAACTTGAATGGCATTATGAAGTCGACTGCGCACGCTGCTGCATAATTGGCCCGACCCGTCGAGTCGATATTTGTCGCAAAAAGTAGCTGAGCAGCTTCGATAGGGTCGAAGATGACATCGTTGAGGTATAGGATCTTGTCGAAATGGACACCATTTGAGTCGATTGGTGCGAGGGCTCGATTTCGCACTTCGGCAAGGAAGGTAATTCGCTTCAGGCGGGTTTCTCCGGTGGGAAGAGTGATGCGGGGAAGGGATTTTAGGTCAAGGTCCTCGAAGACGATGGTTGAATTGCCTAGACAAGTTAGCTAGAAAACTGACGTTTATGCAAGAGACTTACAAGGTGCCTTGCGCCTAAATCTCGTCAAAGACAGCTTTGTCTCGGCATCGGTATTGTCCTCGTATACACTCAGATGAACATTGTCCGGGCCCAGCAAGTCCACGAGGGACAGAACTGCCTCGCCCCATGCCCCCGAGGTCAAGTCGCCCCTCTTCTCGGAGAGCGCTGCGGCGATGAAGATCTTCTCATTGTGGGGGTTGGCCCGTCCGGGGGCGGTGCTGTCCAAGGCCCGCTGTCGCAGTTTGGTGTAATGGGCCGGGCGGTGAGTGTAACTCGGGAAGAAGATGGCGGCGAAGAGGACCAGGAAGATTAAAATGTAGGGTATGGAGAAGATGGTCCAGTAGATGAGTCGCAGGACGGATCGCTTGCGGCGACGGGGGGTGACGTAGTGCTGGTAGACAGCGCGATCCGACAACTTATGGACGCCAGGTATCCGGGAACTCAGGCGGTTGAGCCATGAGGGCTTGCTCGAGGGCGCTGTGCGGAAGCCGACCGAGTCTTCGGAGTCTAGGGAGGTGCGTGGCAGGAGCTCATAGTCGTGCGCAGAGCGGCGTGTTAGGCTGGACATCGGGGATCAGATCGGTCTTCAGGGGCTGGTCTGAGATGGCAGGCCGCATCCAGGCAGGGCTGCAAGATGCTGGTGCTGGGTCGCGCGCGGGGTGAAGGAGGGTGTTGTCAGGAGGGACCATGAGGCGACAACGGCGGCCTTAGTATGATGAACGTTGAGGGAACGGGACGTGGGCTGGCTGTATCATTGCACGCGGGCTCTGCTCCACCAAGACTGCGCAATTCTCCAAGCCTAGGCTTGGGCACTTGCCCCCGTTGCGGCAGTCTGGTGCAGGGTCCCGGGAGCGGGTCAGGTATTTTACCCACGCCACGGCTCACGGATTATCTTTTCAACTCGGCATTGCCCAGATTGAGCGTTATTTGCAGCCAATACGGCGCTAAGAGTCTCCTAAAGTCGTTTTTCCATCTCTTGGGGGCCTAGCGACACATCAAGCCGCGTTTCAATACCGTTTCCAACGCTCGCAGTGCCCCCATATGGAGCTGCGCTTGCGAAAAGATGGACCGCCCCCCAGCTGAATATCAGCACCTCCACATCTTGGGGTTGCGTCTATCACCGCCTCTCGCCCTCCTGCATCAGCCATGGTATTCTATACATCCCCCTTTATCAGCCCCCCTCTCGTCAGCTCCTGCATCTAGAGCACGCTGCGAGCACTACGAAGCCCAATCTCGGCCGCTATATGCACCTGCTCGGTCCTCGGCCATTCTGCGGTTGGAAAAGCCGTCGTACCATCACAGCCTGGCTCATCAAAATCGCGGAGGGTCCCTCGCCCGAGTTGCACTCGAATCGCCAAGGGTGCGCTTCCGCTCGCTTCCTATCCGCAGACGCGTACGCGCTGCGGTCGCTTTTATGGAGACTGTTTCTTTTGTTGTCACAACGCAGTCAGCTTCTCCTTAGTTCCACCACGTCGCAAACCATGCCTGTGAACAACGGTCGTCGCAAGTGCCCTGGTGAGCCGTTCAAAAGGCCGCAAATGGCCATCAATACGGTCATGCGGCAAGTGAACGGGTTAGTGTGCGACGTATCAAAGCCACAGATGCAATTTCTAGGAGTTGGTGGTGACATGCGACAATCTCATTGGCTCTATCTCGGACACATGCTGAAGCTACTAACCATACACAACCATACAATATACTCATTCCAGGGATTTCGTAGATTTTCGAGTATACAATGGGAAGAACATGCAAAGAAGAAACTGATTCTGGCATATCTTCTCCTCGCACATACCGCTATAGAATTAAACACAGGACGAGTAAGGATCAGGTAACTTGCTGTCCCGCGTCTTCCTTCCAATCATCCACCTGCCTCCGACGACTCATATCTTGCTCGCCCTTTGCTTGAATTCCCTCCCGATTCTCAAGAACACAGAATTCGGATTCAGAACAAATTCCTCTTCCTAATATCATAACATCTCCCAGTCAAAATCCGGCATCCCAAGTTTTGGAATGTGATAAAATTATACCAGGGGAGAACCCAACTCACCCCGTCCACAAAGGAATACATCTCCAGACACAATAACACGGTAGAATGGCTAAACTTTGCTAGACACGATCGCAATCAAAGCCTCTTCAATAAGTCGCTCCCGAGTAGCAACGACAATATGATGTCCCTTGACCCTCACTTCAAACCTTTCAAATCCCAGTGGTCTATGATCTCCTGCGAGTAGATTTACAGGATCAGCAGTGAGTGTGGCGACATCGAGATCCTAACCTCTGAATTCCTTCGTGGTCTATCCTGCAAGTCGGCATTCCCCGTTCCGCAACGTGAGTTGGGGAAGTCCTGAGAAAACCACACTATCATTCGGAGACAAAAGGTTTTCGCGGAAGGCGATAAAGAATGCAATAATTAAGTGAAGAAATAATATGCAATTTTCGAAATGTACTATGTCCACCGGGACTTTCCCTTGTTGGTTGCACAGAAGATTAGAGAGTCAATTCATACGCCAGACTCTAGGGTTTTCCATATCACATTACAGCTTTGGATAATATATTCTCCACAAAAGCTACTCTCCTTCATGCTCGGGGTAGATATACCCGAAGAACATCTTCAACCCTCCTCTCAAATCACGCATTCCCCAAATCCTCTATCCTCACACCTCCTCTGCACTTTCCCGTCGTCACCACTTATCATTACCCAACCATCTCCTTTCCAGGTATACTAACATCCAGCTAGCTCCCTCGACCTCTCCACCCGCCACCGCATATCAAACACGCCCAAACACCACCCAACCGCCACCACCACCAAACTTTAAAAGCATACACTTCTACACCGCCATCCTCGCTCTATAGTCACATACCTAAGTAGTCACAATACCTGCACGTGCTCCAGCGCCAGCTCCAGCTCCATCTCCAGCCCCAAATCTAGCCTAAACCCAAACCCAAAGCCGCACAAATGCGAGTGTAAAGTTCGGTGCATCCGCCTCCGATCCGGAACCGGAAAGCGATCGACGCAGGTACATACGTACCTAGGTAGTACACACACACGCACACACACTTGCAAACTGCTTTTGCGCATGACACAAGCCAAGTTCACGTATATGCAAATTGTGATGTATGCATGTTATGGGCTGTGCATGCATGCAGGGTGATAAAAGTCCCCGGTGAAAAGTTCCGGGGGCTAAAGCGTGGTAATTACTAGGCTAGGTGCATTGCAGTGGGTTGATGTGTTTACCCACCGCTTGGGTGGTGTTCGGATAATGCGGGGAAAGGTGTGGTAGACTATGGGGTCAAGAACAGGAAGAGGACTCGTGCGTTAGAGGATTTGACCTTGCGAGAGAAAGTTCAGCACATACGTGGGCAAAAATGCAAGCGGGCGAAATTAGCAGTGGACAATGTAGCATGGATGGTGACTTTTGTCATTCCTAGACTATCTATTGATCGAACTAAGGAACAAAATCTCCATTGTATTTTCTTGGAGCATAGGCGTTACCCGCGAAGGACGTGGATACGCAAGCTCGATCCCATTGATGACTTCGAAGCATGAGTGCATTCAATACGCCTTTCCAAGTCGCCAGATCATATTCCATCCCGATTGAATACACATGTCCCATTGTTGTCTTCCTCCGTTTTGGATTGCCCAAGGTTGTTCGATGTTCTCATAACTCAATGGCGTAATCCACAAGGATGTCGACTACATACATAGGTTTTCATGCGATGCACTCGTGGCCTAAGCGGAGGACTCCGAATCTGTATCGCTTTCCTCGCCCTGGTAGTGGACGCCGTTGGCGAGCTCGCAGGGATCGGGAGCAAACTGGATGTTGCAATGCTCCCAGTCTTGATCGTCGATGAGCTCTCGCTTGAAAGCTAGCGCATCGATGATGTTGGCGAAGCGGAACTCGATGAAATGGTGCTGTGAAACATGTTAGCTTCCCTTTGCAAGAAGATTGAAAGTTCGGAGTAGCCTTACACCATGAGCAGTGACACCACGCAGGACGCGGTCCACCTCACGCTTTGCTGTCTTTGCAATACCACGTGCCAGCTTCATGAGCATCAAGTCCGACCAATCCTCATCTGCTCCTACAGCTCGAATGCAGCGAGTAGCGCCACTCTCGATGCAGTGGCGGATGACGTCGTTCGTAGAGCTAGGACCTTCGGATTTATCAACAAGAACGAGCTGACCGCAAATTTCGAAGCCGTTCTTCGTAGCGTCAAGATACTTCTGGCATGCTTCAGAAGTCAAGAACTTCACATAGACATAACCTGAGCCGGGATCGCGCAATGAGATCTTTTCGAGCCTGCCGCCCCATACGAGGGACTGAAGTTTATGGATGGTCCAGTTACCGATAGGGGCGATATTCTTGAGAACGCAGGCGCGGTGCTTAGCAGCTAAGAGTTGTCAGCAATATGTCATTGATACCTAGAAATATTCACTTACCATCTGCACGTTCTACTCGGGCTGGCCACTTTTCAGCGGTACTGGGAGGAGTCGGACCATTCTCAGATTGACCTTGCGCGAGTTCAACTCGGGCGACTTCCTTATAATCAAGGTCGAGAATAGCCTTGCGCAGCTTTTCCAACTCATTGGTGCCCGAGAAGAACGTCTCCGTTCCGAAGACGGTAGCACATAGAAAAAGAAAATTGCCGTCATGCTCTTCAAGGGTTTGTTTGACAAGATTCGCCTTGGGAGCATTTGACCCCTTGACAATCTCGCCAAAGTGGTTCGTGAGTATAGTGATAGCTGCGTCCTTGGTACTCTCCCACTTTTTCGTATCCCACTGAGCCTTGTTGGCGTAGAGCTGGTCGAGTAGCTCGGTCAGGTGCTGAAAGATTTGCACCATGCTGCCTTCGGGGGCACGAAGTGCTAGAACCACCTCCTTGCCTTTGCGACCAATCTGATGCTCCAGACTGTTCTTGAACTTTTCATCGTTGCGAACCTGATTGGCAGTATGCACCTGGGTGTCCGAAGCACCAAGGGTGGGAGCATAGACGTGCGATGTCGCTCCGGTGGACGCCGTCACAGAAGCACTGCTGGATGGTGCAGTCTCACCCTTGTTCTCCATAACCGATACTAGTCCAGAAAGCAAGTCACTCTTAGTAGCTTTGGTAACCGGCTCGATGGTCTGAGCCTTGAGGCGCGAGAACATATCATCCAGTATTGAGGCTGCTGCAGACTTGTTGCCGACGTCTTTCAATATGTTCGTCTTCAATTCCTGCATGAGTTCGTCTTGCTCTTTGGAAGCTTGGTCGGGGTTGTGACTGTAAGTGTCAGTTCCGTTTGGCCTAGGGAGCGCGGTCGCAACGCTATCATACTCGGTGGCCGCCTTTGGCTCCGACTTCTTGGCCTCGACAACTGGAGAAGCTTTCACCATGAGAGCAGGAGTCTCCGTCGTGGTAGCTCCGGGGGCCTTGCGAGCGGGTCCAGCAGGGCCGATAAGCTTGACGGCATTCTTCTTGAACGTCACACGGCTCGTAGGAGCTTCAGGCTGAACTGGGAGGTTTCTGCAGGCATCTTGGCCACCTGCTCCGGGCGGAGGAGCACCGCGCCTAGGCATCGCATGAATTGATGATTGCATGGCTGGGGTGCCGAGGTGCGCTTGCGGCAGCGAGTCGGTGGAGGATGAAGAGATGCTTGACTGCAAGGGCGATGCAGGCAGAGACTGCAGATCAAGGGCGGAGGGAGCTGACGTAGCTGCCCTGGGTGAGATTGTTGGGAGTGGGAGGGTTGTGTTGGGCGAGGGTGGGGTTTTGTTGTCCAGGACGAGGGCCGCTAGGTGAGGGAAATATCAGCAAACGAGGCAGGCGCGAAGCAGGTGAGGGCGAGTCTTACAGGAACTGCGCTTACGACGGCTTCCACTCACCTCCAGCTTCGCAAAGCCTTTGGTGCAGGCCTCTAGCAAAACGCGGTAGAGTTTGTTGTCGCTATTTTGCGACTTGCTAGACGATGAACGCCTATGGGACATGTGTGTGAGCTTAAAGTGCTATTGCAACAGAGATACTAGGTAAGTTACAAAGGAGATGAACAGTGCTGGAATAGAACCCGATCCAGCAGTTGGGGACTTTGATGGTGTTGTGGCAATGTTTTGAAGCTCACTGTTGACGGCCTTTCAAACGCGCTAGCGCGTAGATATTGCCAAGCAGTGAAGATGAGATGAGCAGCTTTTGGGCACTACAGAGCAAACGCCAGAGATAGCAGTCCCCGCCAAGACACGTGGACTGGAATTGTTCGTCCAAGTTGCTGCACAATGAACAGTGCGCCCAGCTGGTGCTCGCAAGTAACGAATCAACCCATTGACACGATGAGACTGGCCGTAACTGGAGTAAGACAAGCATGAAGTAGAATTTTGGAGATAATGGGAAGCAGGAGACTGTTGATCGCACCGAGGGTCCACTGGCCAGGAAATAAAAGCTGTGACCACGAGGCAAGGAAACATGCACTGTAGATAGATATCTAGCTTTGGTGGGTATGGAGACAACAAATCCAAACATAAGGGGGTGTGCTACTTACAGAGCAGATGAAAAGCTCTAACATGGGTCCACGAAGAGTGCATTGAGTCTTTGAAGTCATTGCATTGGAAAATTGTTCATTTACTTCTCAGAAGACAAGTATACTCTGCAGCACTTTGTCAGCTGCATATCGTCCAACACAAGTTGTGAAGCGAAATAGGGAAGCAATCTGGCTGGTCTGACGTTCATCTATCGTCCAACCTGCTTCTCTTACCTTCGTGTGCATAGTTGAGTTTGTCCAATGCTATGAATGTTCAGTTGTGAGTTTCTTGTCCTCCATTCGGACATGTGCTTGAATCTGCATGATTGCATGTAGAATACATGGAAGAGTCGTGAAGCCGTCTTAGCTCAAGAGATATTATAGGCACGACGGTGGTACACCTCAGTTAACGTGCTATACCTATATCTGGGTATATCAATACCCTCAAGGCTGTTCATCACCTCTTCCGCCCGACAGGCAAGTCAAGCGAGACAAGAACATACCAACGCGGCAGAATCGACTCTCCCCTTCCCAGGCAACTCTCTCAGCCGCACTACTCTCCCTCCCTTCGCACCGAGCCCCACAACCCGTCCACGCAGTGAAGGCGATCCTATCACCCAATATGCAGCCCTACGAGTCCGCCACCCTCCACACTCCGAAGGATCGACAAAAACCCTCAAATTTCTTACCTGCTACATCATGACTCCTCCTCGAAGGGGGTGGGGCGAGGAGAGGGGAGGGGGGAAGCCCCGCATACAAATAGTACGAAATGCAGAGATTTGACACCAACTCTGGAAGAGGGGCTGTGTAGGTAATAGAAGGTATCAATTATTACACTCTGAAACCGTAGCTTCGAACCTTGAAAACCTTCGAACCCTGAAAAGCTGGCCGCTGTCAAGTTTGGGTCGCTAGTGCTAGGGCAACTCTCTGGCGTGTGTCAGTGTCAGTAACTCGTGGTTGTAGCTCCGAAAGCCACAAGTAGTTGCGCCGCCAAACGAATCACGGTCCTGGTCGTTGTCCGAAACCATATTCTCAGAAAGCTCAAACAATACCTAAGTGCATTTTGGGCTGCAGGGACGGCTGGTTCCTTCGCGCATGCAGCTCCCGGCGCCTTCGGGTGTCGAGGCGGCATTTGTTCCACGGTACAGTTTATGGACGGCAGTGAGAGCGGGCGGATGGATTGGCCAGCTTGGGTTCTCCATGGTTGTATAAGTACCTACTGAATTTCGAAGCCGTGGTTTCTTACAAGTGGCTCAAACACAGACGGGTGGTTCTTGGCTGCGGTGTAGGACGCAATCTGGGGAAGCTGAGCAGGCGCAACGACACTAGGCATACCTGAATGCAAGCGTCAACAACGGTCTTCACAAGTGTACGTTGGACGATTATAATCTCGGTTGTTGACTTCAATTCAAGAGATGTAAGGCGAGAATGCCCTTATCAGGGTGTTCAGCCTAGCGCCTCCAGTAGATGATGATGGAGCCTGAGCTAGCCCATGTCTGCCCGCATGTTGGATGTTGCAAACTTTGTGCCATGTGGCAGGTACGCAGCAAAGCGGAGTGAGCTCCGTCAAGGTTTGCTTGACTTGCCCTTCCCGTCCCGAAACCATGGATGACAGACATATTGGGGTGCCTTGGGTGCCCATTCGTGGTACAGGGGCAGCCTTGTGAAGGCATCAGACCTGGACAGTGTGGCTTTCTTCAGCTCTGCTATATATATTGTTGGCAACTAGAAAACCAGCGACTTGGTACTGGGACTTGGGACTGGGACTTGGTAACATGCCACTTGATCCTTCATCAGCTGATTTCTGGGAGGATAGACCATGCTTATAGGATGATTGCCTCCCAGATGCCGTAGTTACTGAATGGTAAACAGGTTGGAGCAAGAGACCAGAAGAAGGAGGCCCGAGCTTAAGGGGACGTGTTGCGATCGGAGGTGCTCCGTAACTGCAGAAAATACATTCAAGTCTGGGCCTCCTTGTCGCTGTGCACTACCGGTGTATGCCCTCAGAAACAGCAGTGATCGACCTCTACCAAACACCACTGGCTAATGTTGAGAATGCCGTGGCTGTCGTGGTGACATCCAAATCAAGGCAGGACCACGACCGAGGCAAAAGAGTGACCATCGGCATGTCACAGCCGACCCTTCACTCCGCAAACGCCCCTTTTCGACATGACTTGCTCTCATCGAGGCAAAGTTGCCCCAAATGCTCACAAGGCCCACCTCGAAAAGGAGTTGTTCGAGAAGGAGTGGAGGCGCGATTAGGTTGCGCGGAACGCTCTTCCGAATGATCGTCATGGAGGCATTTTCGAATTCTTATGCATATTCTAGTCTAGCAGAATTAATCGTGTCTTGAAACGCGACTCAGACTAGATGCGTTCTCTTTCGTATTTTCGATGGTGTTCGCGTGGGACATTTGTCCCGCCGCCACAAATTGAACTATGATTGTCCGGCCTGGGACTACTGCGAGCCATTAGTCGTGATGCCATCACAAATCTGATAAGAAGCTGTAGCGAGTCTAAAGTCGCGGGAAAAGAAGGGGATGTGAGGTGGAAGGTCAGTGATCGACGATTCTTGGTCCTTTCGAGCGCACGTATGAACCACCTGCAGTGCGGTGGCAATTATGAGGCTTAAAGGCTTGACGCACGCAAGCCTGGCGGATAAATGGAAGAAGGTCGTCAAAGTGCCCTGCAGCAACCTCCAAGATCCTGAAGACAGATGCAGATCTGATGCGCAGCGGCCTGAAAGCCCGTGCTTGGGTCGAAGGGGTGAACTTAGTTTCTGTGCTCGAGTGGACTAGTCGCAGGGACGCAGTATGAAGATCCACGTAGCCACGAGGGACCCATTACTAAAACGTCGCAACGCTCGCCACAATAATTTACCGAATGGACGATCAACGTCTGTGGCAACTACCTGAGCGTTCAGTCGCCCGAATATTAAGAATAGAAACTTAGAACCGCGGTTTGAGCAGGGAACTTCTGCGTTGGGTGCATCGTCACCCGCAGGAGATGTATTACTAGTATGCGCTCTGTTCGAAAACATTGTGGATATGCTCGTGTTTCGTCACATGTGATTCGATGCATACACCATTGAGTAGGATTTACGGAGGACTTCTTCTTTGGAAGTAGTGACAGTTTACAGTTTCTTCTTATGTTCAACTGCGTAGAAGCGGTGCGCCTCTGTGCAAGAGCTGTACCAAGTCGGCCTGCTCCGGCTAAAGAACCACATTGATGGGATAAGCCTCTTGATGAGAACGAGAAGATTCATGCAGCACGTCGTACAACAGGTTTTCTCGTGGCAAATTGGGCGTCCAATAGAATAGTGAATGGCGGAGGGCAAAAAAGGCCTGCATGGCCGAGTAAGAGAAACAGGGCTTAGATGCGATGACGTTAGCCAGCACTGGCGAGAAAGGGAGCATGAAAACAACGAGGGAGCCTGTTCGGTAGATCTAGTACAGCTCTTACAGAATACAAGGATACATGCTATGTAGTCGTTTAAAGCGGGTGTTTGGCGATCGCTAACTCAGGGCCTCTGATTGTCGTCAGCATTCGTCATGATGTTCAAGCACCACGTGCGAGCCATGTGCAATTCCGGCACATCGCCGGAGAGTGCACTCATTGGAGAGATGGTGCTGACTTGTTCGACGGAACTGGTTGCGCGTAAAGCTGCGGCACGGCACCCACACTGGCTCGAGGAAGCACTAAACGAAACCTAAAGGATGTCTGGAAATCAGAGTTTCAGAACACGCTTGAGCATCTTGGTGTCGGGAGAAGAGCAGACTCAATAGCCAAACCAAGACATGTGACCACGGCGCATTTCCTAATGCGGAATTAAACTTTTGTCGAGAGCTTCTCGAGGAATTCTTGAGCTCTCGCGTAGATGCGGCCTGGGTGGAATTGCATGAAGGCGAAATACTCTTCTGGAAGGCTTTGCTACATCACTGACGGAAGGGCCGCGGGAACGTTCATGAAGGATGAGGTGGCTCTACTGTGTAGGCGGAATCCCAGTTGGTTTAAACTTTATGTCGGGATGATCTGACTCGATGCGTGAAGCTGCACGACGATGGACCGCAGCCTGAGGAGAGGACCCTTCCCAATGAATCAAGGAAGGCTTCTAGCGTGGGCTATGGATGCATCCTTGATTCCTGCATTGTTCCGAGTGCCGGTGGGCAGGTAGCTGTGCCATCCGGCTCCCGTGACCGCAGTGAACTGAACGGGCACGCGAACGGGCGCCCTGCCAAAGGGAGTCGAGCGATGCTCTGAAGCGGGTTGGGCGTGGGTGGGACATGGCTCCTTTGCGGCCTCTCCTGATCCTGTCCAGCCTCTTCTATTCCCACGAGATTGCGAGACAGCTCGGCTACAATGCCCACGGGCCCGTCGCTGAGAAGATTCGCAATGCGAACGGCCGACCCGCCATCTTGGATAGCCCAACGCAGGCCTGAATCGTATGTAAAGTATCAGCCAATCGAGGCCGCAGTGGCGCCGAGGGCACTCGTCGGGCGCCAATCCCCCTTATTCATGGCCGCCCTGTCTTCCAGCCGGCTCGTCGTTGCATGGGCCCGCCGGCGGCGTCGCGCCCCGTAGCAGGGGTTGCGCGACATGCCTGCGCCCATGTCTGGCTGCGGGCTGCTGCTTAGGCTGCCTACTGGCAAACGGGGTGCGGTGCACGCCATGCAGAGAGCCCTCGGCTGCCGTGGTGTGCTCGCAGATATAACCAAGAGGCATGCCAATTGTGCGGCCCTGTTTAGTCCCCGCCAGCGCCTTTTCTGTGACCTTGTCGACGCCGGTGCTTTTGCAGCGCAGCATTTGGCCCGCACTACCGTCCCAGCACGTCTGTGGCCGACTGCTCGACTCGCTCGGACCCCTTCACCCCGGCTCCTCTGCACCTGGTCGGTACCTGGGCCTCTAACCTAAAGGTCGCACCCATCCCGCGGGCTGTCCAGCGATCCTCCGTGTGCTCTCTCGATGCTGAAACGTGCTTGAAGCGATCCAAAAGCGAGCCGCTGCTCCAGACCCAGTCCTTCCATGTCGAACGGCCTTGATTCTTCTTTGCCTGGCCGAAGTCGACCTCACCCACCCCACCACCACGCCAACACCTCCACGGACGCAATCCAGCAGAACCTCCGGGAACTTGGCCTGTTGAGCAGCGGACCCAGGAAGAAGAGCTCCAAAAAGACAGTCGGGTTTAGTGCAGGTGTTAGCCACAGCCAGAGTACTGCTCTCCCAAGAACCGCTATTCAGACCTGTCTTGGAACTCAGGCCGCTCATGTCTTTCCTAGGATCATTTCGTCCCACCTCGCGCAGTAGTCATTCTGTTTCCTCCGCCAGCACCGCCAAACCTTTTACTTCCCACGCACAACGATCGAACGCAACCCTTGATTCGCAGTATCCCCCGAGATCCGGGAGGAGCATGGCTGGGGTGATGGACATTGAGAGATCACGGACTCGGAGAGAGCGCACCTTCGTCGGCAGCGAGTGCGCCGTATGCGAAGAGGACCTGTCCTACACCCTCCGTGGCGAGCGTGTCTTGCAGCTCTCGTGCTCCCACGTCTCACATGAAGCCTGCTTCTATGAATACATCCGCGAATTCGAATCGCAACATTGTCCAACGTGCAATGCGACTCTTGGTCTGGACACCAGCAGAGGAGGAAATTTCGACCTCGGTAAGTTTGGACTTGCGACGAGTGCCCTTTGCCCTGACTGACCCTCATGACAGAAAAACTCTCGAGCATAGTACGCTCAGTGCAAAACGACTCTTCTCAACCCAACAGTCACCGCAGTGCCAACAACACTCCAACGCCGTGGGATACACAGACTGTTCAATCCGAAGCCCAGCACAGTGCGCAGGTGCACGGCCGGT
The DNA here is from genome assembly GCA_001644535.1 of Pyrenochaeta sp. DS3sAY3a. Classification (NCBI taxonomy): domain Eukaryota; kingdom Fungi; phylum Ascomycota; class Dothideomycetes; order Pleosporales; family Cucurbitariaceae; genus Pyrenochaeta; species Pyrenochaeta sp. DS3sAY3a. The sequence goes on along the minus strand of KV441649.1, from coordinate 377,549 downwards.
CTCGCAATGGCAGCGATGCATCGGGTCGCTATACGGCACCCACCCAGACGCGCCAGCGTGACAGTAGCCACAGCCGAGACCGCGGCTCAGACAGAGGCGGCTCCATGTCGCGACAGCATGGACGCAGTGACTCGGGCGCCACGGGCCTCGCATCTTCGAATGACTATGCGGCGACGCACGAGGGCCGGCGGCACGACTACGACGTGCAGTCAATGGAAACCAGCCTCAGCAGCCCGCGCGGCCTTCTAAAGAGCCCAATCCCAGCTCCGACGGTTACAGTGCGCAGCGAGTTCCCCACTCTCAGCAGATCGCGACAACAACAAAGCCTGACGTGTTTGGTGACGGTCGAGGTGGTGGAAGGGAAGTGGCGCCCGGACCCAGAAGACATCCGAGGCGCACCGCCCCTTCCCTCGATTGCAGGCGCCACAGAGAGCTCGAATCGCGGCAAGTCGCCAGTGAACAGCAGGCCCTTTGAACCGCAGTATGAGTCGACTGCGGCGTTGGACGAGATTACTGAGGACTTGCACGCGCGCGTCGACAACTGGCACGGACTGGACTTTTCGCGTTTCGGGAAGCTGCGACTGCACGGCCAGATCCGCGTCGGCAAGGACCGCCAGTCGTGGCAGGAGCTCGAATGCTATCTCTTCTCCGAGATGCTTATCTGCGTCAAGGAAAAGAAGGTTGCGCCCCAGCCGCAGTGGGATGGCTCGGAGCTGTCTGCCGGCAAGAAGACAAAGTGCACGCTAAAGGGCTCCATCTTGATCAAGAAACATCTTAACCAAGTCGAGCACTCGCAAGACGACCTGGTCCTCACCCTTAGTCTCTCGGTGGCTGAGCTTCCATCTTTCCACCTGCAGTTCCCCAGTCGGGCCCAGCTGGAGCTATGGCGACGAGCCCTCATGGACATCCGCCTCGACTTCCCAAGCGCCGGTCGCATGCCAGACTACGAGCCGGACAACTCGGGCACTGAAGACGAGGACTACCGCAGGCCAAAACGCGTCTCGTCTGTCAACTCATCCTATGGCGCAGCTAGGTCGACCATGACCGCACCAACCGAATACACCAGCTCTCGAGTTGGCCTCCCCGAGCCACGCCTCTCTGGATCTATTCATGTCCCGATCGATGTTGTTGTCGTCATTCCTGTTTCATCTTCCATGCAAGGCCTGAAGATCAATTTGTTACGCGACACACTCAGATTCCTGGTTCACAGCCTCGGTGAGCGTGACCGTATGGGTCTGGTCACCTTTGGCTCAAGCGGTGGAGGAGTTCCAATCGTTGGTATGACGAGCAAAGCCTGGAGAGACTGGCCAAAAGTACTCGACTCAATCAGGCCGGTTGGCCAGAAGAGCCTCCGCGCCGACGTGGTCGATGGTGCTAATGTGGCCATGGATCTGCTCATGCAGCGCAAATCAAGCAATCCGCTCTCGAGCATCCTCCTCATTAGCGACTCGTCCACCTCTGATGCTGAAAGCGTAGACTTCGTCATTTCTCGCGCTGAAGCAGCCAAGTATGTATTCACAACTGTACTCGTCTCATCATCGACACTAATATCATCACAGGGTTTCTATCCACTCGTTCGGTCTCGGCTTGACACACAAACCCGACACCATGATTGAGCTATCAACTCGGACCAAAGCCTCTTACACCTACGTCAAGGACTGGATGATGCTCCGAGAGTGTGTGGCAGGCTGTCTTGGCTCTCTCCAAACCACCTCTCATCAAAACGTTAAACTGAAGCTGCGACTGCCGGAAGGATCGCCAGCTAAATTCGTCAAGATCAGTGGTGCGTTGCAAATCACCAAGCGAGCAACCGGAAGGGATGCCGAAGCATCGCTGGGCGACTTGCGCTTCGGCGATAAAAGAGATATTCTGGTGCAACTGGCCATCTCACCAGACTCAGGCTCTCCTGAGCAGCTTCCTCAGGACCCCTGGGAGACCATTGTGTCTGGTTTAGAGGCTCTGGGCGGTCCACTAGATCAAGACGAATCTCGCACTCTTAGTGTTGAAGAAGTACCCCTGATCCAAGCCGACCTCACTTATGGCGACATTCTGCGAGAGGGGTCACTCTCACACCTCCCAAGACCCTCATTACTCGCCATCACATTATTACCATCAGGGCCCAAGAAGAGCCCTACCGGACGGCCACCGACACCGCCGATCCCACCCCACCCTCATGTCGTGCAGCGTCGTATGGAATTGCTCACCTCAGATATGCTGACACGCGCATTGACGCTTGTCTCGCGCGGCCAACACGAACGAGCACATCATCTGCTCAAAGAAACGCGCAGTATTCTTAAAGGACTCGGAAAGGGTGGCTTACCGCCTCTGCCACCTCCCAGTCATCGACGTAACGATGGTGCGAGCACAACAGGCAGCACCGGAGACTCGTCGCCGACCACCAACAGCAACAGTGGTGACCTGCGCCCACGGACACCTTCACCACACGCTTCCAGCCCCTTCACGCCTGCAGCAGGTATCGATGCAAGGACCATGCATGCGCTCGATGCCGAACTCGAGTCCAGCCTGGAATGGATCAATCACCCTGCAGTCTTTGGTCGGGATTCGCGCAAGGCTGTGCTGCAGGCGATCGGCGTCATCTCCTCGCAGCGCGCATACACCTTTCGATCGCAGTCCGAGTCCCTTTGGGCTGAACGCATTGCAGGCGTCAAGCGCCTATCAGAACGCTCCCGTGAGTGGCGCGAATCCGGCGACCAGGAGGCTCTCATGGAAGAAAATTAATCTATCGCAAACGAACGTCGTATCTCGAATCCTTTTCTTGTACATCTGTACCATACTAAACTATCTTCCGGCAATTCTACTGTTTCTATTTTAGGGTTCTTGGGCCCGGCGATTGACTATAGGGCTTGGTCTTGGTTTACCTACTTGGAGCGGTTTTTCTCTTTTCACTACTTTATCGGTCTTGCGCATCCTAACGATACCACTACGGTTTATTCTTTCAAGCGGATTCCCCTGGTTTGCAAAATGGGCTTACGCATCGCCATCCTTATAGCTGTTTTCTTTAGAGGATACCACCTGATAGCCACTGGTTGATTACAACGCATCTAGACGCATGAATATTTCATCCTTGTTATACTTACTGCTACATCTTACCTTCACTTTCCTTACACACGGGTTTACGTACGCAGGTCCACGCATGCATGTGATTTAGACCAGTACGCTGGGTCAATCCCAATCCTGCTTACTCACAGTTGTGGTATGTCTGGGCTGCAGCTTATTACCCGAAGTCCTGCGAAAAACATCTCCAATCCAGTCTGAAGTTTTCTTTCTCTTGAAGGTGGACGTGTTCAGCTCCCCACTTCCGGTCAAAACTAGCGATGGTTGCGAAAAAACACGAGAAACACCCGGCGATGTACCACATCGAATCGAATCGCGTCCCTCATCACTACATCACACCTCGAAAGTCGACATCACTATGCTTTTTACGTCATGCGCGCAAGCCGGTGTCTTTTCCCACCGGCATCTAAGCGACATGTGCGCGCAACTGCGAGGCTTGCCCATCCGCAAGGCTCTTTCACAGCCCTGTGTTGGACGCGCAAGGGGCGGGAGCTTTACTAGATAGGTGGACCGTTTGCAACACTGCCTATGCGGTTAAGCCACTAGTTCTATGTCAACAAATGCTGTGTTACCGGAAGTTACTTTAAGCTTAATATCAAGATTCAATGTGTCGGGTTGGACACGAGCTCAAGGAAGTTGGAAGGATTAAGGAAACGACCAATTGTGTATGCGGTCAAGCGGCATACCAGACGAAAGCTAGCAGATCTTAATTATTTTCCAGCTGTGGATTGTTCCAGCTGTGTGGACGGTACCTGACATGTAACGGTAGACGTCCTGTCAGATGTCGCACCAGTCTCTGACGGCGACTACATCATTCCAGAGCAGCGATTCTTGGATTCAAGATCTATGAGCCTTGAAATTCCTTCTCCCCTACGACAGGTCTCCCCACGCGGCAAGGCAAACAGCAAGGCATTTCCTATCACACGTCAAACAGCAAAGTTCGTGGAACCAGGGCATGAAACATCTGGTCCCGCTCCTCCGTCCTTCCCAGCCCTCCCCGTCCGTTATCCTAGGCGACGCATCAAACAAGCCACCGGAATCATCCTCTTGCAAAATCCAAAGGAAGGAATTAGCGACCCATTTGCTTGAGCCTGACCACGACTCCTGAGTCGATCTCTCCGAGTCGCAGAGCAAAACAATGTCCCGCGTCGCTTCACTGCAGCATGATGTAGATGCAGGAACATCGACCAGGAGATGCGTGGGTGGATAGATGAAACGGAGACGTACCGGCCGTCTTACTGCAGATTGCAGATGCATCTCGAGAAACCTGGTCCCTGCTGTTTGTTCCGCTCCTGCTGCAACTGCAGCCTCGAATCCGCATCGCTAGGAGTTGATGGCCACACGAAGCATCGATCGAGCGCACACTGCAGTGACTGCACACATTCAACAACGCGGACAAACAAAAAGAAACAATTTGTGCCAGTTGTGTGGGTTATTGTGCTAAGAATGGGTCCAATAAGCCATCGATACCGACATGAGGGCGCTGAGGATCAAACACCAACAGATGCCGGCGATGCCCGTTTGATCTCCTGTTCCACGACAGCTTCAAGTACACGGTCGCCGTTCGCCAGTCATGTACAATGCCAGCCATGTTAGTTTCGTGGGCCCCGCCGCACGTGCGTTTGTTCATGTTGGAGGCCTGGCATGGGTTTGCAAGAATCTTTGTCGAGGCGAGCGGGACTCCGGGCGGTTCGTTTAGTATCAGCCACAAGGTACTTAGCACCGAATCTGCATTGGCAGCAGGGGTTTGCAATACACGGCAGCACCAAGGCTATTCCAGTGTAGTTGCACCAACCTCGTTAACGTCGTTTGCCAGAGCCCAAAGCAGAATGACAGGGTTTGAGAACAGAGATGGAAAAGTGGGTTGAGTCTTGACCTCGAGGCATTTCAGGTCTCGTGCAGGCGAAGGAAGCCTGCAGACGCATGTGTGTGATGTAATGGCAATGCTACACCAGGATACAATTTTTTTGCTTTGTGTGCATCTTCTCTATCGCTTCCTTTCCATGTGTCACTGATACGACTCGCTCTTTCCTAATTCTTCGTCGCATCCAGCCGCACCTTCTTCATCGCGTTCGCTGCTTCAGGGCAACGCTAGTCGGCCATGCCCCAACCTTTTCGGGATCGCATTTCTCCTTCCGACATCTCTCCATGCTATCGGGCCATCTCCAACGGCGCCCCAAATTCAAAACATCGACTAAAATATATCCCGCGAATCCTTCGCCTTGCATCCTGAATGCCCCTCTGGACGAAAAAGCAAACAAAGCAAGGGAAGTCCACCGAGCCGCGCCCACGGGTGCGGGTCTGACAGCCGTTCGACCCCTGGAGTCAATAGTGTGAGGCGGAAAAAGTATCATCATTGTGGATAGCTGCTAGGTCGTCAGCGTTGCTGTGGGTTCAAAAAGTGTCCCCACTCTTAACATAGGCTTGTGGGAACGCGACTCCACGACATACGCTAGGGATTGGACGCCAGGCCCTGAAGAGCTGGGAAAAAGCAGCGTTTGCTACATACATTTTGTAGCGTCTTGTGCGAGGACTTCCACAGCTTCATCTGCACCCCCATCTCATTGATTACTACTGGCCAGAGCACGAAGCCGTGTCTTATTCCAATTCCAATCCAGACCGCATCTGAGCACCCCGGCTGCTCCCGCCTTTCTCTCCCGCGTGTCTGATCTTACGATGGTGCTGATCGTTGCCAGACTGTGACTGGATTCCAAACCATCGGGCGCTCACGGCTCAGGGGAGGCTGGAGCTGGCATGGTCTCCCTCTGCCCAGCTCGATCCAGATCTTGATGGATGAGATGAGATGAGCTGGTGGTCTTTTGTCTCCCCACCAGCTCCCTGATCAGTTCCCGGCCTCCCTTAGGCCCGAGAAAAAAACGCAAAACCGACGACCCATGTCTGCTCAACAAGAGACTACTGCAACAGGGCTACAGGTCGTCACAGCAAGCAAAGCAAAGCAGACAGAAGGAAAAAAAGAATATGTATCAATAATCGCCTATTCCCGAGGACCCATCGCGCCACTAGCCGTTCACCGTTGAAGATTGGCACGATGCGCACACTTCTCAAACACACCACCATCATTGCTTTTTGGCTTTTGTCAATCTTCACACCCACATCTACAGGTGTCTCAACGTACACGCCCCAAAAGGGGAAGTGACAGCGGCAGCAAGCTCCCATAATGGCTACTTTGCTTGTGCAAGGTTTCGGACCGAGTTGTGCAGCTCTAGCATCTCCCTCTTGCAATTTATTAGCGGCATATAATAATTCGAAACCTTCTTATTGACTGTAAAAAATACCAGTGTAACGAAAGCAGGGAGCCGGCCCTTGGGCAGCAATTCCATCTCGGCATTCACGAGATGAGACGGTTCCCCCGACGCGGATCTGGGGTGCATAGTAGTAGATCCCTCCACGCGTTCATTCTCACGAGAGTCTGGGGAAACCCGTAAGCTGAGATTTTGCACAAGACCACTCGTCAACATGTGTTCCTGCGTGCGTAGGCGTACGTACGCGCAGGAACACAGCGTCGCTGGTTGCAGGCTTCGGACTCATGTGACAGTGCATGTGATACCCACGTGCCTCTTCGTCCACACACACACACCCCCCATTCTAGCTTCGAAGAAGCCAACAGGACGTCAGCATAGGAATTAGGTATTACCTACTTACCAATAGCTTACACATTTCCCCGCATCAGATGCGACCCACCTGGCAGGTTTAGGTTTGAGGAAATTAGGGTAGGAACGGAGGAATCTGCTCGCCGTTACGGACGATAGAAGTGCAGCCGTTGTGGTTGTGTAGGACCTTACACATAGACGTGTGTCACCGATATATGAGAAGATCAACATGCTGCAGCTAGCAAGGGCTGTAAGTGTGTTTCTGTTTCAGCGTGTCCACCACTCGGAGCGCGTTGCCTTGCTGCGTTGCTGCATTGTCGCATCCTTGGGGATTCAGGTCGTTTATCTGGGTCCGAGAGTGGTGGTGTTTTGCGCGTTGTGCGTGTTGTTTGCAGGACCATGTGAACGTGAATGTTCTTTGCGTATACATTCACGCTCACATTCACGCCAATCCTAGATTCTACATAGCCTATATGAAAACACACCATTTCCACACTGCATACTCGCAACACCTTTGCGCCTTCACATCGTCTTCGCGTAACTCTTCATAGAGATATTATGCGCTCACACTCGTGATTTTCTTGGTTGTGGGAATGTACAGCTTTTGACTGGGAGAATAGGGGGCTGTATTAAATCGGATCGGATGAAAGGACGGTTGGTCATGCGAGGTGGGCTAAGGGGGTAGGTTTGGGATCGGCGTTTGCGTCGGGATGTGGAGGACATGTGTGTGTGTGCGCGTGTGGATGCGGGGAAGGAATCAGGGCTTAGGTCATTGGGTAGGAGGTAAGTGTGCTACTGAGTTAGATTGGGGAAGGGAAGTTGGTGTGATGGGTGGGAATGGGTTTATTGTAAGTGGGTATGGGGGCGTTGAGGACGTTGAGGACGTTGAGGACGTGGTGAAGGCTCTGGTACATAACGAAGCTATATACTCCTTTTGTGCACGTACGAAGGCTTTTCCGGGGGCTCAGGATCTCGTTGGTAGGTTCAAGTTTGGGGGATATCTGCTAGCGAGCAGGGCGAATTTTACGGGCGCCTTCAGGGTACTTGTGTATATTGCCTCACCGCAATGCTCGGATACCATAGATACTAGTTCACACAGGCAACGACGGAGGCAGGATTTGAAGAGGAACTGAAGTTAGCATTGGACGATGCTGATTCTGTACAGGGGTATCATTTCTCAGTTGATTTCGTCTGTTGTAACTGCTACCGCGTGACGCGAGTCTATATTGTTCGCCAGAACTCCTCTATTCGTTAGTCCAAGTATTGGGACTTCTCGAATTGTCTGCAACACATGCACTAGGTATTTTGCCCCATTCTGGCCCTATTCCTCTTGGAGCTGGGCTCCTTTCCCCTCGCAGTGCTTTTCAATGGTTATACTTGTTTTATAATGTGGGTCAGGTAGTGAAAAGAGTATCTTCCTCGCGAAGATACTCGCCAATATCCGCTTGTCTGAAAGTAACGATACCCGTTGGATCGAGTTTCCTCGCCTCTGCTGTTGACCGCGCACTCACACCAAAGCCCTATCGCCAGTCAGTGCCTGGATACTAGCCATATATCGCGTACCACTCACCAATGGGGTATCATTCATGCTCAACACCAGCACACCCTGATGCTCCGGGCAATCCTCGCTCCACCGTCCCACATGCGCCTTGAGCACATTTCCGCCGTACAGGAACGGCATCTCGCCATTCTGCTTGACCCAGACCTTGTACCTGGCGTGCGGGGCGACTACGGGCAGGGCGGTGATGTGAAGTCTGAATTTGCCCGTCTTGGTGAACTTTCCGAGGCAGATGCCGAGCGAGAGGAGGTTGTCGCGCGCAATCGACGTGGCGAGGTTGGCAAGCGATTCGCGGACGTAGTAGACTCTTGAGCCCTATTTTATAGTCAGAATACGTGTCGAAACGGCGGGACTAGAAGAGTGAATGTACCTGCACGCGGAAGACATTGCGGTCTGAACCGCCGGCGGGGTCTGCAATGAGGTTTGAGATGCCCTTGCCGCAGTAGGTTGCGAGCTTCTCAAATAGAGTTTTTGTCTCGGGTTCCGTGAGTGGCCTCATGGTGAATTACAGTGCGGAGAGGGAGTGTTGGAGCGGCGCGACGTCTCTCTGCGCGAAGGTGCATGTGCAGCCAAAAAAATTATGGGGAGTCGGCCAAAGCGGTGTCTTTTCTGCCGACCGCGACCCAAAATTTCCAGTCGGCTTTCTGCACACGGCCGCACATACGATCGCCAACAACCAGACTCTTTCCACGCATCATGTCTCGTGTCCCGGCTGCGAAGAGGCGGCGACTGTCTCCCCCAGACGCCGAGGGCCCTTCGAACGATGCGCCGCAGGACCACAAAGCGAATTTCATGAGGAGCGCCGCCAAGTGGGACCTCGAGCAAGACTACGAACAGCGCCCGCGCAAGCTGAAGAAGCAGAAGGAGCACAAGAAACTGCCCGTCCGAACAACCGAGGGCTGGGTCGCATCCGCCGCCACCGCCGAAGATGTGAAGAGCGAAGACTCGGACAGCTTCTTGGGATCGGGAAGCGAGGGCGAGGAAGCCGAGGAGGAAAAGGAAAAAGAGGTCGAGGAACAGAAACCGAAAATACCCGCAAAGCAGCAAATACGCGAGGCAAAAGAGGAGCTGGCGCGCATAGCAAGTCTGGTCAATGAGGACCCTGAAGAACACATTGGAGCTCTCAAGACGCTGGCAGCTATCGCAGACTCAGACAACTACACCGTCAAGAAGCTCGCGTTGGCGACTCAGGTTGCCATATTCAAAGACCTGATTCCCGGCTACAGGATACGACCGCTTTCGGAAGAGAAGATGCAGGAGAAGATTTCAAAGGAGGTCAAGAAGCTGCGCATGTTTGAACAGAAGCTCGTTTCCAGCTACGAAGCCCATGTTAAGCATCTGGGGAAGCTGGCCAAGAACAGTGGGTCGGACAAAGAGCAAGTAGCCAGCTTAGCCACTGTTGCTATTTCCTGTGCATGCAACTTGATCACATCAGTGCCTCACTTCAACTTCCGCGTCGAGCTTTTGAAGATCCTGGTCGGCAAGCTAAGCACAAGGCGTGTTGATGCGGATTTCGTCAAATGTAGGGAGGCTCTACAGACTCTGTTCGAACAGGACGAAGAAGGCAATGCGTCGTTGGAGGCTGTCACCATGTTGACCAAGATGATGAAGGGCAGGAATTATCATTTTGACGAGAGTGTTTTGAACACTTTCTTGCACCTTCGGTTACTGTCCGAGTTCTCCCACAAGGCATCTTACGACTCCGTGGACAAGTCAGACGATCAGCCGCTTAGTGGAAGGAAAATGAAGCAGAAGCGCGAGTTCAGAACGAAGCGGTTGCGGAAAGAACTAAAGGAGAAGAAGGCTATTGAGAAGGAATTCAAGGAAGCCGACGCAGCCGTCAGCCATGAAGAGCGTGATAGGATGCAGGCCGAGACTTTGAAAATGGTGTTCGTAGCCTACTTCCGCATCCTGAAAGCACGTTCACCAAAGTTGATGGGTGCAGTCTTGGAAGGACTGGCGCGATACGCACATTTGATCAACCAAGACTTCTTCGGCGACATCCTCGAAGCACTCCGAGACATGATCACCACAGCCGAAGTCTCGGCCGCCGCCGCAATCGAAGAAGCCGAAGACGCCTCAGAAGAAGACTCTGATGACGACGACGAGGCCCCAGACCGCAACCTCACCCGCGAATCCCTCCTCTGCGTCATCACAGCCTTCGCCCTGCTCGAAGGCCAAGACGCCTCCAAAGTCGCCTCAACCCTCAAACTCGATCTCTCCTTCTTCATCACCCATCTCTACCGCACCCTGCACCCTGTTGCCCTCAACCCAGACATCGAACTGAGTTCCAAGTCGCTGCACCTGCCGGACCCCAACGCCCCTACGGACGCACCCACCGCAAAAATCAACGTCCAAACCACTATTGTCCTCCTCATCCGCTCCCTCTCCTCCGTCCTCCTCCCCGCATCCTCCATCCGCGCTGTGCCTCCCCTCCGCGTCGCAGCCTTCGCAAAGCAACTCATGACCGTGTCCCTGCACCTGCCGGAGAAGAGCTGCACTGCTCTGCTGGGCCTGCTGAACCGCGTTGCCAAGACTCACGGCAAGAAGATTGCGCCTCTATGGAATACCGAGGAGCGTCGTGGCGACGGCGTGTTTGATGCAAAGAAGGCGGAGATTGAGGGGAGTAATCCGTTTGCGGGGACGGTGTGGGAGGGCGAGATTCTCAGGAGGCATTTTTGTCCTGCGGTTAGGGAGGCGGTTGGGGGCGTGGAGAAGTTTGTGCTTGAGGCGAGTAAATAGTGTATATCCCCTCAGGGGAATGATGAATGTAACTTTCTTACTCCTACTTCGACGTGTCTAGCACAGTGCATTCAAAAGGGAATGTCAAGTCTTCAAGTTCATTTTGACTTGGTCATTGGTCATCTTTCTGTCTATTCTTACCAAAGCGAATCCAACCCAAGAAGAAGAAAAGACTTCAATCCCAAAGAAATCGCTAGAAACGCCTTCAAAAATGCACTCGTCCCCACCCCCTACCAAGCCAAAACCTCCTTCACCGCCCCACTGGCACACGCAATCCCACTACAAATCTCCTCGTCCTCGTCCGTCCCCCCCAGATTCCCCAAAACCTGCTGCCTCGCCGGCCAAATCTCCCTACCGGCATCCTTCTCCCTCTTGAAATGCTCGCTCACCACCTCTCTAACCGTGGCCTGGAAAAACAGCGGCGCCTTCTCATACTTGGGGTGCAGCTGGCCGTTGACAAAGACGCCGCGCTGCAGATTGCGCTGCGCCGCATCGCACAGGACCTTGTCCTCGCGCATGACGCGCTCATACATGTCGGCGATGGCGTGGAAGTCCTCGTCCGACGAGTGCCGGTTGCGGTACACTTCGTACGCGATGTGGCTCTCGCCGGGCCCGCGGGGTTCAAACTTCTGGATCATCATGAAGTGCGGCGACGCGCTCATCGACACGTTGGGGAAGTAGTATGTGCTGTGGACGTCGAGGCCGCGGGCGAGCTGCTCGGGCGTGCTGACGCAGTGGTGCTGGATGTGGCCGGCGACCGTGTCCGAGTCGAATGACTCGAGGTTCAGGAAGGCGGGGATGTCGGGGTGCGTGGTTGGGCAGTGGTAGCACTCGTTGAAGTTATCCGAGGCGATTTTCCAGTTGTAGGCGCAGTCGAGCGCGTACGTGTGGTCGAGGACGTAGTCGTCGAAGTTGATGTGTGAGTACCGGGCCTGCACATCTACGTTGGCAAAGTGCTCATCCCAGGGGACCTCAGGCACGGCAGATGCATCCATGTTCACCCAGATGAAGCCATTCTTGTCGATCTTGGTGTGGATTGTGAAGAGCCCGTTGTTCTCCTTTTCGAACTCGAGGTCCTGGTACCCAGGGGCTTTGGCGAGGTTACCATTGAGCCCGTATGACCAGCCATGGTAGCGACAGGAGAGAATCTTCTTGTTGCCGGCGCCTTCATCTTCGATGACGGGGTATGCGCGGTGCCGGCAGACGTTGTGGAAGGCGCTGATTTTGCCCTGGCGGTCTTTGACGATGATGAAGTCGAAGCCTGCGACTTCCTTGTAGCGCAGGAAGTCTCCGGCCTCTTTGAGACGAGAGCTATGGGTGATGAAAAGCCAGCGGCGGGAGAAGATGGCTCGTCGCTCAAAGTCGTACATGGCTTGTGATGTGTACCATGATGCTGGTAGGGCGCGGACCGGAGCGTCCTTTGTGGGTGTGGTGTCCTTGGTAGAGTTGCCGAAGTTGAAGTAGTGGAGGAGGGAAGACATTATGGTTAACCTTGAAGTGATATACTTTGAATTGGTTGTCTTTGTAGGAGTTGGTTGGAGTCTTCTTGGTGGCGTGGCAGCGCTCTCTTATATATCGCACCTAACCTCGCTCTCCGTACCAGTTTGTCATGCTAGATATGGTCCAGCTGATTGCAGCTCCGACAGATAGACTCGATTTCGCAGGAGTTCGCGAATAACGAGCAGTCTATCTACAAGTCTGGCCAATCGCGGATCGACAATTCCGAAGTAACCGAATCAGGCAAGTGTGAACGAGAGATCCGTGAAAGCTCGAGGCAATCGAGCGGAACCCCAGATATTCTACTTGAGAGCCACTATCACGATGGTCTTCGGGCGCCAATCTTCTAGTCTGTCTCCACATCCTATCTTCCTGCATCGTGGTTCGTCAAGTCGTTGGGCGCCGTGAAATGGAAGGAGGAGTTGTTCTAGTGAGGAATTGAGGAGCATTTTGACCAATCGCGTGACAGATTATACTTCCATCAGCACGCCCAATCGCATGCGAGGGCTTCGCGATTAGTCTTGATAAAGCCACGAGACTCTCATCTCAAGCCTCGAGACAATTGGTAGGGCCAAATGTTCAAGGATCAGATCCGTGAGGTGTTCTCGAACGTTGATCATGCATTGAGGGAAGGGTGAAGGTGTCCCCACGCACGTTGTCCAGAGAGACGAGCCTAAAAATGCAAAGAGCCCAGGTGATTCTTGGCCTGTATTGAGATTAAACTCGAAGTGTTTTCTGTTTTCTGGAACACGGTTATTGGATGTGACAAGTTGCGTGCCACCCGGCGTCCAAACTACAAAGTCCAAAAACAAGACCCTGTTGCGGATATCGCGGCGGCAGTTAAGAAGTGGCGCAGGTTGGTTTGCATTGCAAGCATTACACATAGTGACCTGCATCATTGCGTATTTGTTGGTTAGAGAGACTAGGCCCTGCCGTTGAGCATTCTTCCACTGAATGAGGACATACTGCATCCCAAATATTATCTCTGCAACCGTGTTCTCCTAATAGGTTTGAGGTAGGCCATAAGACGATAGTGTACGCATGCTCTCCTGGTACACCACTTGCTCCAGCTTAGATTATACCGGCGAATGCAGTCGAAGTCAAATTCAGCTAGGTCAAGGTAGGATCTTGTGACTTCTCCAGCATGGCCAAGATCTGTCCGACTCTGTCACAGTGCGCGCATTACGAGCCTCTGTGCGGCAAATCCAGGGGCTGAAGTTCGGGAACTGAAATACCCCTGAGAACACCATGAGCGGAGGTGGAAGGCTTCTTCCAAGATGAAAGATCGAAGGCGAATTTTGACCAAGCGCATTCTCTTCACCAACCGAGACCTAGACTAGTTGACAGCAGCTGTAATCCAACCTGAAATTGAGGCGCGCCGGTCGTGGCCTGTCCATGCTGACTTTCTAGGTCGGGCGTCATCCTCGAATCGCGTCCAGGCAATTGCATCGCGATCGCTAGCACAACGCGACGTCTACCCCTCCTGACCCTCCAGCGAGTCCTCTGGCCGATCCAAATGACACATAGCAAGAATCAGCCTCTCAGACTCCTCCCCAAACCCCGTATCGCCCACATACCCCAGCTTCCCCAATCCCACTCTTCCAAACGCCGCGTAAGCATTGGCCGTAGTATTTGGATCAAAAGCATGGTAAATCAGCTGCTCATGTGCCACACCAGTCAAGAAAAGAGCTTCTGCATAAAACGTTTGCGCAAGGCTATGGCATCGAATCATGTTCTTATCGGCAGAGATGAGTTTCGCCTCGCGCTGCGCGGCGTGTCCCGCGCGCCACTTGAGCCCGAAGGCCCGGAAGAAGACGTCGAGATTCTGGGGCTCGACGGCGGCAGCGAAGAGGCCCATTAGCACGGTTGTGCAGCCGTGGTTAGTGAAGTCTATTAGTGCGTCGACGAGGTCGGTGTAGCCTTCTGTGGTGATGATGGGGTCCGAAACGAGGATCATGTTGGGCCAGCCGGAGCCAATCCAGTTTAGTGCGTCTTCTGGGGTGAGGGATTCGTGGACGGCGGCGCGGGAGAGCAGCTTGGGTGAGAGGTGTTCATAGAGCTGGCGGCTGGAGAAGGAGAAGCCTTCGAAGGAGAGGACTAGGACGTTTGGCATGATTTGACTTGATGGATTGGCTATGAACGCTTGGACAAATTGACGGGAAAAGAAAATGTGATGAATTTTTTTGGATTGACAGTGGGTTGTTTATATGGTTGATACGAGGATACGTAGAAATTAGTGGGGTGGTGGTGCTCGGAGGGGCACTGATGTGTCTACCAGGATCAGCGCCATTAAATGTTAGTATTCAAAGTATCCGTCTTGAGAGCCACCACGGTAGATATGCATTCAGATCATATCAGACCTCTGATTCTCCTCAATGTCCCCGCTCCCTTGATCCGCGAGACAATGTCTACAAGGTTTGATCATCTGGCCGAGTTTCCCTCAAAGGAGGTAAGTCACGAGGCTGCAAGCGGAGATGTTTTCTCGTACTTGGCCATCATTGACTTTTATCCAAGATTATCAGAGGTAGGATCATGAAAGACGGACATGGACAAGATACAGTCTCAATATTAGATGAAGCTTGTGTTGTTCTCCTGCAACCAGGCGCCGGTAGTCAACGATGTCACAGCCGCCAAGCCCGTCCCGAAAGTCGACGCCTCGGCTAACCGCCTGTCGAGCTCCGATGCTAACCCCCCACCCTTGCCTTGTTATACCAGTCCTCAAACCCAGCATATTCATTTCTTCCTCACACCGTCGCTGCACGCCACAGTAGCTTTTGCACACCACAATGTCAGGATTAAGGATACTAGTCCCCGTCAAGCGGGTCATTGACTACGCGGTACGCTTTCCCATCCCATCTCACCTCAAATTCCGCATAGCCAGCACCATTCCGACCTCGGTGCCAATTGCCCTCGAAGAATATATGATAGAGGACGGGTCACGGTATCGATATCATGCTGACATACACCCAAGGTCAAACCGCGCGTAAATCGCGCCCAAACCGCCGTCGAAACCGCAAACGTAAAACACTCGATGAACCCCTTCGACGAGCTCTCCATCGAAGAAGCAGTCCGCATCCGCGAGCAAAAAGGCCACCATTCCAGCGCCCCCAAGGTCGAAGATATCGTCGCCTTCAGCGCCGGCCCCGCCAAAGCACAGGACATCCTGCGCACAGCCATGGCCATGGGCGCAGACCGCGGCATCCACGTTGTCGTGGAGGAGAAGGATGCGCTGGAGCCGCTGGGCGTGGCGAAGCTCCTCAAGAAGGTCGTGGAGGAGCAGAAGAGCAATGTTGTTATCCTGGGGAAACAATCCATTGATGACGATGCGGGGCAGACGGGGCAGATGCTCGCGGGCCTGCTGAACTGGCCGCAGGCTACGCAGGCGTCCAAGGTTACGATTACAGATCAGGCCGTTGAGGTTGTTCAGGAAGTCGATGGCGGCGTGCAGACAATCAAGACCAAGTTGCCTATTGTCATCACCACAGATTTGCGATTGAACGAGCCGAGATATGCCAGTCTGCCCAACATCATGAAGGCGAAGAAGAAGCCGCTGGACAAGAAGGCGCTTAAGGACTATGGCCTGGATACCGAGTTAAGACTCAAGACGGTCAAGGTTACTGAGCCGCCGGCGAGAAAGGGCGGTGTCAAGGTCGAGGATGTAGATGGTATGATTAGCAAGTTGAAGGAGCTGGGTGCTCTCTGAGTCATGACACAACATTCATTCAGAATACCAAGATCTGTATATACACCTTTTCTCCTTCAAACGCACAACACGAAGACTTAGACGATTGTCAATTATGAATGAATTATGTATGTATTAGACAGGTGCAAAAAATGGAAAAGTAGGTATCTAGAACAACCACTCCCAAAGACCAAACAATGCAAAGAAAATAAACTACAAGTCTACAAACTCTTTCTCACAACTCTCTAATATGCAGCCTCCTCCGCCGTCATCTTAGTCTCCTTGGCCACACTCTTCCCCGACGCCGTCGGCCCACCGCTCATAGCAACCATATAATCCCTCCCCTTGATCGCCCACACCAAAAAGCTCGGCGCCTTCCACCCCATCACTTCACCCACGCCGCCACCTGTCCCAATCGGGGCAATCTGCATCGCCTTCATCTCAGGCTTGTACAGCCTGTCCTGGCCCTTTGGCTTCGCGTCCGGCGACGCGGGGTTGAAGGACACGAGATCGCGCTTGATGTTCACAGAGAGCACGGGCAGGCCATTCAGAATGTCGAGGACCGAGTTGCGCGAGTAGGACGCGATGTCGCCGAAGGCGTAGACACGGGGTCCTGCGGCATCGACGCGGAACGTTTCCTTGTTGGCGATGAGCTTGTTCTTGTCGTCGAGGAGTTCGCGCGGGAGCCACGACGAGTTGGGCTTCACGCCGTACGCGGGGACGTAGTAGTCTGCCTCGATAGTCTCGCCGGAGCCGAGGGTGACGATTGTGCGGCCGTCCTTGGAGGGTGTGGTGGAGCTCACGCGCGAGTTGTAGCGGACGGTTACGCCGAGGGCCTTGAGCTTGTTCTCTGCGACTTTGGCGATGGCGGGGCGCATGACGGGGAGGAGCTGCTTGTCGGCTGTGAGGAGTGTGATTGAGACGGTGGGCTTGGGCGAGCTGAACCAGCCGGGCTTGCCATTGCGGAATTCTCCTACTTCGCCGGCGAACTCGACGGCGGTAGGACCTCCGCCGGAGATGACGATGCTCTTTGCCTTTGCTACGGATTCGCTGGTTGCGCGGAGGGCATCGAGGGTTTCCTGGATGGGCCCGCTGGCTGAGAAGGCGGGGTGGTATGTTGAGCTGCCTGTTGCGACGATCAAAGCATGGTAGTGTAGTTTCTCTTCGCTTGTGCCCTTTGCGCTCTTATAGACCAGGTTCCTTTCTGAGGTCTCGAGGCCTGTGGCCGTACCCTCGATGAGGGTGAAGTCGTCGGCAGAGTACTGGCTGAAAGCCTGGTGGAGGTCGTGAACGATCTTATCAGCTGCTAGGAGAGATGGCGCAGCCGCAGTGCGGGGAGAACCGACGCGGAAGTAGAAGTGTGCCGAGGGCGTGATGTTGTAGACATGGTACTTTGCGTCGCCTCGGGCTTTCAGAGCGGGGAGGATATGCTTGAGGATGTAATGTGTAGTTTGCAGGCCAGCGGCAGAAGCGCCGACGATGACAATATTACGCTGTTCAGCCATAGCGTCTACGACAATTTTCCTTGTATATGCTGACAAGACTCGACAGAATGGAAACTTGGGAGAGGGGTGTTGGATAGATGTTGGATGTCAGATTTAAAGATTACTGAAGAGATTTGAGTGCGCTAGGAACAAAGAGATGAGATGTATCTGTACCTTTCAAGTATCTACGCGGGCACACGACTCCATAAATATACTTTCCAGATGGGTAGCTGCATTATCGACCGCAAGGCTTAATTGTACCATGCTTCCTTCTCGCCTACGGACGAAATCTCCCCTCGAACGCACGCCGGTCCAGTCTTCGGTAGGCAAATGCCGCCATTTCCAACAGAATCAGCCGCATCGGAGGAACCACTGGACCAAAGAAAAGCCTGGTTGCTATGCTCGTCTCACGCAATGTTTTGGCCCGAAGGGGTTTTGGACGTCGAATGTAGGTTTGTCATCGGCGCCTGGTAATCATTGGTGGGCGGATGCTGCAGCTTCCGTGCCGACTGCGTGATTGTTCAGCGGCGCTGCGGGCTGACTGCGGGCTGATTGGTTGGGGGAGCCACCGACGGGCGACCGAGATTATTAACCGGAGCAAGTGAACACAAAAGTTATGCGCAGTACAGACTGCGATTGTAAATCTTTGCAACTTTTGCCGAAGAAAAAAAATCTGTCTTAAAAGTTGCCAATTGTCGAGGCTAGCGTGGCTGTTTCTGGAACGCCCCTGAGTTCACTCGTCTGCATCAGGTTGTGAAACGCGGAATACCGAGTGGAAATATTCCTTCGACCAAGGACCTACATATGCAGGCTGTCGACGATCCTCTTGTACTGTCCTACACAAGCTACTACTCATTCCACTCGCAGATCATGTTTGCCCGGATTAGTGGGTACATGTTCCTCGACTTCCTCTTCGTTTCATTCGTCTCTATCATTGTAATCAATCTGCACATGGATGTCCACAGTGAGCAACTAATGAAATGTTTATCTTATATATTTGTAGAATCTAAATCTCTGAACGTGGTATGGTAAGGAATAATGTGAGACGGAACATCGAGCTGCAACCAAAGTTTTCCTTGAGCGCTCCTTCGTCAGTCATAGTGTCGATAATTTTCCGTGCTTGCCTAGGCAAGAAATTTGATGGCTCTTTTTGCTACAGTTGTGTTACCATCGATAAAAGCTTCAGCCTGGCAGACAGACGAGGCTTGACTCCAGTTGACCTGTTGCATGGTACCCTCCTGCGCGAAGCTGTACTGAGTTCCATCCTCAAGGAAGATGTTTACCTAGGTGATGTCAGCATTCTAGCACGAGCGATCAAAAGTAGCCACACTTACAGTTGAAGTATACTCTCCGTCATATTGGCCTTTCATTGCTGTAGCTCGGCAGAACACGCGTTGGCCAGGCTTGAGGTCCGTCGCGACTGTGTATGTGAGAGTAACACTCTTTTCTGTGCTCGATTCCTCGGTTTTGGCATTTGAATAAGAATAGCTGAGAGTCGTGCTAGCCTTGGCACCGATGCCGAACAGCTTACCCTCGACTTCAAGGGAAGTAGAAATACCGAAGGTGTGAGTTGCGGTTGTGGAGTACTTTTTGATGGTGGATCGCGTCTCGGTCTTGCCAAAAGTAAAAGTCTCATTTGCTTCAGGGTGATTGTTGGTGTGATCGGCATAGTCAAGAGTGACGGTCTCTAGTCCCTCCATGCGCTTGTTCAATTCCTCAGGTGTCTCTTTCTGTTCGACGTGGTTAGACAAATTTCCGCGCGAAGTAGCTTCTCACTTACAAATTCAATACCAGAGATAGACATCCTATCAATCTTGCTCCTCAAGAAAAGTAAACCGAGGCTGTCGATGACGTCTCCTTGAGCACCAAAGGCACCCAGCAAGACTCCAGATTCAACGTTATGCTCATAGGTGGTTTGGCCGTTTGTGTTCTTTCCAACGTCTAGCTCAGCACCCTTCTTGGTGCGGATGAATAGGCGACCAAGATATTTGCCCCTACCATTTCCCCACGTCTTTACTTGTGAGAGGCTGTCAATTGATGGATCCCAATCGAGGCGGCTATGCCTTTCGTTGCTGTTGACAACACCAAACTGCGGGCTGTTGGTGCCATCAGAGTAGAAGAACTGGATGGCTTCTACTGCCTTTTTGGAAGCCCAAACTTCGACACCGGATATGACAATGCCAGATTTGTGTTTAGTTGCGCACCAAGGCTCTCCTCCGACACCTCCAGTCCATTGAACATTGGCGGGGTTCCAAGCTCCACTGTCGCAGTCACCTATGGCGTTCGTGACGCCAACGCATAGAGCCACTGCTCCGAGAAACAGATTTCTGGGACTGAAAAACATCTTAGGTTCTGATTAATTAAGGTAAAATAAATGAGTGAATGTCGATCAGGCAAATGATAACGAGAAGCGAGAGGACGGTTGGAGCAACCTTGATTAGATATCTGATGCTTGTGATGATGAGCATGTTGATGAGGGGGGACTTGACGAGTTTATACTGTTCGAGGACTTGAACTCAGAGCCATGGTTCGCAAGGATTGCTCGAGGGTTCAACTGGAAATGGTCAGAGCACGGCTTCACGGCAAGCTCCCGAGGCCTGCAAGTTGCCTGATGCAGCCTGAGGTGGGAAGTCTCTTCCCGAGTGGAGTTGTTTTGTTTCTCTCCTTTACCTAGTGAGGTCCCTAATGTTCGTGCAAGGTCAAACGGCTTTACTTCTGTGTAACTTTTCCAGTGAGTGGCAAGGATCACGGCCACCAGCATAAGGTACCTTTCAGCCTCAGGGTAGGCAGACCCCGGAAACGGTGACATATTTCCCTAGAATAATGGGTCCTGCCGGCCCTACCTAAGATTTGGAGAATCATGCCGTCCAGTGACGATCGGCCCGTAGTTGAACGTTTACTGGGAGTGGTCTCTGAATGGAAGGTCTCTCGTGTTGTGGGTAGGGAGTCAACACAGCCTTTCTTGGCTGTTTCAATGATATAGCTATTTCTAATCTTGGAGACTTTTTTGTTAGTGCACTTACCCTATGCAGAGGGTTCGTGGTCACGGTCTGTTTCATGACCTTGAAGCTGGATGGACGTGGTGGCAGGAACGGCGAATTTAGCGAAGACAGGTGGTAGTCAGCCGCATGATCTCATTTATGTTGTACAGAGAGGTTGTATCCTTCCGCTTCGAGGTGCTCGGCGGGCAGTATGCTAAGGCCGAGCTCGGGTTGCAAAAGGAATTGTTCACTGAGCGTGGTGGTGGAAGAAGGGGAGCCATTGCCTGAGCGGGCGTGCTGCGACGCGATTCGTCTCAAGCTCTGAGCTCCACCTCATTACGGCAGTCGCGATCCGCGTCAACCTACGCCATCGCCCTGCACGCCAGCAAACCCCACGCGCACGGCACCGATGCGGGGTGAATAGACATCCAGATGGACTTCGTGCGTATTCCCACGCCCCCAGTGAATGTCACGCTGCTGACAGCAGAAGTGGGTGAGGCTTCTTGGTGGGTCATCCCAGAAGAAGCAGGCCGCATCAAACGACCCCCAAGAGCGTCTGGCACGCTTCCGACAACGATACAACCAAGTCTTGGTACGCCCTTGAACATTGCTGGAGGCCTGCAGAGCTGACGCAGCGACAGCAAGCCTGGCAGAAAACCCAGAACCTCGCCCACGACCGCGAAGCACAGGCAAACATCCGCCAGGCTCTCCAGTCCCTCACCGCAATCCTCAACGATGAGTCTCGATCCCCTGCTCCGCACATGTGCCTGCAGTTTGCGGCCGCCCAGCAAATCTACACTGGCGTCTCCAAGATTGCAGCCACCTCACGCGAGGAGGGCATGGTCAGGGATGCCGTCGCTTTTTACAATGCCCTGATTGACAGCGAAGAGGAGGACTTTCTTGAAAATGACGTCTTTGCTGTGTCCCTGATGAACTTCATCAATCGCACCATTGGGTCTTCTAGCATGGGCGTGGGAGAAGACATCGAAGCCGACATCGTGGAGCTGCTGTTTGGCATTGCGGCCAAGATTAGACTACAGCCCGAGATTCTGCCAGTCTGGTTCACCACGAGCTCAGCCGACTCACATGGCCGTCTGGTGAATCAGAAAGTCGACTTTGCGGGCGTCACCCAAAAGGAAGACTTTCCCTTGTGCTATCAGCTTATCGACCACGTGCATCACGATGGACGAATAGGGGATTTCGCTCGCACTGGACTGCTCTACATCTTCGAGTCTGCTTCAAAATCCATTACTCTCGAACAATGGATTGTGAACAGCGATCTACCGACCCTAATGGCCACTGGACTGGGAGCATTGTACAGCCAGCTGAGCAGGTGCGTCCCTCTCCGCAATCGCCCCCATCACGACCATACTGACACACGATAGAAAGCTGTCTATTTTGCATCCCTCCCAAGATATGCCTCTCATCCTGTCCCTCTCAGACTATGATGAAATGAAGGCGAATCCTCAGGCAGAGAACTTCTTCTCACCAGATTTCCAGAACCACCTCGCCACGTTCCTGTCATATCTCACTTTCTGGCAAGATGTACTCGAGCACTGCCGTTCTACTGATGTCAGACTTACGCTCATCGATCACTTTCAGATATTGTTCCTCCAGCAATTATTGTGCGTATCCGTACGCTGTTACTTAAAACGTTGCTAATCGCTTCTAGATACCCTTCATTGCTAGAGTCTTCTGACGTTGATGGTGGCTCTTCGGTCGCAGTTCTTACCTATCTACGTCGCATTCTCGATGCCCTCGATCACCCTGAGCTTGTTCACATGATACTTCAGTACCTTCTGGCGCTCGTAGACTATAGCGCAACATCCCCACGCACACCGCGTTCACCCGCTGCGATCAAGAGACGCCAGTCCCTCATTCTTCTGAATGCTCCTGACCAAGACGATGATCGCTTGAACCCATCACTTTTCAACTTGGTCGATCTCGTTCTCGGCAGCACCAGTTCGAGCAACCCGCAAACAGTCATCGCGGCGTTGAAGCTCACCACCGTCATCCTGAGTAAGAATCATGGATATGCGTTGGGCTCGCTGATCAAAGTCATGCACATGCATCACAAAGAGCCGCACCGAACGGCCGGGTCCTTGAATGCAGAGCTTGAGATGTACATGTCGCTTGCTATTGACCTGGCCGGCCTAGATGGTGTTGATGATGCATATGACACCTATCTGAAGGATACGTTGAGCGCTCTGGAGACTCATCCTTGCTCATTGAAGTCTATTACATTACCACCAACATCGCCGAAAAGTCCAGGATACTTTGAAACCCCTGAGTCTGCCTCAAGAGACGTCGATCCGCACTATTTGCTTCCCGAGGATCCATTCTTCCAGTCCGTACTCGATATATTGCTACGATTCCTCACCAATGATGTCGAGACGAACTTGGCTCTTACTGAGGCTATAATCAGTCTAGGCACATGCTCACAGCTTCGCCTTGAAGGCTGGTTATCAGTCGATCCCGCAGATTACCATTTCGAAGATGCTGGCCAGGAACCAACAGAGTTCTCAAGTGAAATTTTGCGAGCTACGTACATGGCTGAGCGACTTCCAACATGGAGTGCTTCAGCTGCACCCCAACTTTTTGCATGCCTGCAGCAGCTTCAAGCACAGGTCGAAGCTCTTCGTGGCGATATACCAGATTGGGACGACCATGTTTCCAATCGCAAGTATTCTTTTCGATTCCACGAAGAAATGAATGAGGCCGCAAAGATGTCGACACCGCAGTCGAAGCCTGTACGACAATCTTCCGACTTACCCGCGGGATCATGGACGCCACAAATACCAAAGCATGTTCTCGACGCTTCAGCCACACCATCACGAGCGCAATCTCCGAGGGGAAGGAAAGAGGCTCTTTCTGAGCAAAAGGGTACTCCGACATCCTCGCCCGCTCCATCGAGATTTGGTGCCCAAAATCTAGCGGGGTCCCCTTCAAGAACCTTGTCACCACTACCAGCGCCAGCCTCGAAGCGCCTAACCACACTGTTTTCTGATATTGATGCCAACCTGGCCGCAGTGAAGCAAGCCGAGATGTTGAAGCGTCGCATAAGATTTCGCCGGCCAGCGGGCTCGCAAGCGATTGAAGTCATGCTATCCAAGTATCAGCCTCCGCCACCAGAGGAAGGAGACGAGAGTAATGAGGAGAGCGATGACATACGGGAAGCTAGTCTCTTGCACATCATCACTAATGTGGTTATCCTGCAGAACTTTGTGCTGGAACTTGTGGCTTTGATACAAGTGAGGGCAAGCTTGTTCAGCGAGGTCAAGTTTGCTTAGAAATGGTGAAGATGATGTTATGTTTGTGAAATGATAGATGTTATGTGGTGCAAATATACCCCAATCGGCATTCAAGACAGGCATCTGTTTGGGTTCTCTTTGTTTGACTTGTCTGGTTGCGAGACATAACGCATTTGCTGCAATAGAGCTGATTGCACACCATGATGTTGATGCATCTGCAGAGGATAGTGGTGATATACTGATCCTAAGACCAAAGAGGTAGTTCGGCTAGAGACGCACCCCACACGCAGCGGGAGCAGCCGTTGATGTATGCCAAGGCCACTAGCGTGTCGCATCGAACGCGTGCGACGACATGTTTGCAGCCGACAAGCCACAATTGCTTCCGGCTCGCAATCCCACCACCACCCTGACAGCCTTGTGTCGCCCACGCCATTACTTCTTCACAGCGACAACCACACTTGAAGACGACCTCCTTCGGCGTAAACACGACGTCCAACGCCACAAAGACGCCTTCCGTCGCCATGGCGGACTACAGCAAACAGACGGTTGCGCAGCTCCGACAGCTTCTCAAAGATCGAGGCATTCCTAGCACCGGGCTGCAGAGGAAGGCGCAGATCATCGAGAAGCTGCAGGAAGATGACGAAGCCGATGCAAAAGCAGAAGCAGAAGCGGAAGTAGAAGCGGAAGTAGAAGCGGAAGAGGCCGACGCGCCGCTGGATCCGGTGGAACAAGTCGACGGAGCGACGGGAGAAGAGGGCGTCACACCTGCAAAGTCAGATGGTATGTATGCATTGGCTCATGCTTAGTCCAACACTAATCTTTGCACAGAATCACACGAGCCCCCGACCAAAGATATCGAGCCTGCGCCGGCCTCAGAGCCCGCGCTGGAAGCTGTCGCACATGTTGATGGCGACGCGGCACAACTAGACACACAAAAGGCAATCGAGACGGCTGCGGAAGATACGACCGTGGAAGAAGAACCTGGCGCACCCCTCGATGCGCTGCCTGCAGAGCCTGAAGAGGTTGTCGGCCCGCGCATCACCGAGCCAGTCGATGAAGAAACTCGGAATGGTGATGATGTCAAAGCCGCAGATGATGACACTCAGAATGGTGAGGAAGTCAAAGTCACAGATGAAGAGCTCCCAGATGCACCTGCACCAGCTACCGAGCCTCTGAGCTATGCAAAAGGGAGCAAGGAAGAACTCAAGCAGGGGGAAGCTCTGAGTAGAGAGGACAACACCGCGTCTCCAGCACCCAACGAGAAGCAGTCAATCGAAAAGCCTGAGCTTCTCCCCATACCCGAGAGATCCACCGCCGAGACGTCGAGACTCAATACGGAAGAACTGGAAGCCGATACCAGGAAGCGCAAAAGACGAAGCAACACGCCGGAACTGCCTACTCAGGATATTAGAGCAAAGAAGCATAGGATCAGTCAAGAATCTGCGGCCCCAGAGGTTCATTTGAAAGAAGACGAGGATGTAGTCATGGAGCAAAGCAAGCCAGAGGATATCGTTGATTCGCCAGCTGTTGAATCTGATGTCAAGCGCGAGAAGAAAGAGAAGACCGCTCTGTACAAAGATCTGGTCCAGCCCAGCACAGCAGACACTCACGTTGATGCGTTTGAAGACGACCGACCAACCGTCCCAGCCTTACACCCCGTCACATCTGCCCTGTACATCCGTAACTTCATGCGCCCTCTGCGCCCTGAGCCGCTCCGCGCGCACTTGATCGCCCTCGCAACTCCAGCATCCGGTTCCTCAGACCCATCAGTTGTCGAATCACTCTTCCTCGATGCCATGAGGACCCACGCCCTCGTTCTCCTTTGTAGCACAACCGTCGCCTCCCGCGTCCGAGCATCTCTCCACGGCACCGTCTGGCCACCCGAGGCCAACCGCAAAGAGCTCTGGGCAGACTTCATCCCCTCGGAGCACATCGGTGCCTGGATCGCAGAAGAAGAGGATGCCCTGCACGCCGAGAAGGCAGCCCGCGCCGCTGGCCGCCCCCAGCCTGCCAAACGCTTCGAAGTTGTGTACCATGAATCCGCCAACGGCACCATCACCGCCGACTTCCGGGAGCTTGGTTCCAGCGCTCCTGCCAACGCGCCGCGCGGACCCAGACAACGCACCGACATCGATACTCGCCGCCCCTCGACACAGAATCTCCCACCCCATACTGCTGCAACAGGAGCAGGTCCCTCCCGCAACGTCCGCCAGAACATCGAGGCCTCGTTCAAAACACTCGACGATCTCTTCCGCTCCACAAAAGCGAAACCCCATATCTATTATCTCCCCACGTCCGACGACATCGCTGCCCAGCGGCTCGAGGATCTTGATGCCGATACGAGTCGGGATTGGGCGGCGGGCGAGACGCGCAAGGGAAGGGGCATCAAGAGTGAACCAAAGTTCAAGTATAGTTTCGATGGGGGTGGTAGGGCTGTCGAGGTTGGTGAGGATAGGGGGCCGTGGAGTGAGGTATTTAGAGGTAGGGGTGGGTATAGGGGAAGAGGTGGTGGATATCGAGGAGGGTATAGAGGACGAGGAGGAGGTGGAGGCGGTGGGGATGGTCATTGGAGGGGTTGATTGAGACGGATGGATTAGTGAGATGGGAAGGTTGGGTATGGCTTGAGCTTGAGTATGGCTTCGGCTTTGACTATATACGACTTCAGCACGGTTCAGAAGAGCTGAGATTGGGTCTTCTTGTATTTGTATTTGTACTTTGACGTCGGATATGACCGTCTTCCTGCGATTGGGAGCCCAAAAAGAGAGCGCGAGAGCCAGGGCGAGAGAGGATTTCAGCCTCTCATATTCTGTATATTTGAACAAGAAGCTTTCGACGAATGAATTGTATTATCCTGTACGCTTTCCCCGATCATAGAGTCTTGTCGTGATGCTGTGTATTCTCTCTCCCTTTGTCCCTTTTTCAGGCAAGAATTACCCTCAAACGAAAACCCGCTTCCACTTTATTAGTTCTATCGCACAGTCCTATGGCGTGGGATGAAATGAGCGTAGTCAAAATGAGAAGGGAGATAAGTGAGATGGACAGGAGAATAAGATGAGCATAAAAGGGGAGTGGGTTGACATGAAAGACAGGACTTTGTATTTATCTTTGACTACCGTTGTTTACCTCCTGATCGCTGGGCTGAGAAAGGAATAGAATGGAAGAGGGGAAAAGAGAAGCTGAAGAGAAAACCACTAAGGAAAACAGGAAAGAGAGGCGGAGATGTGGCTACCGCCTGACCTAGGCATGTATCTTCGGCTTCACTACACGTGTGTTTCTGGAAGGCTAGTGATCCAACTCTACTTGTGCGATTATGGTATGTGTTTCGGGGCATCGTTGTTGCGATTGGATTTTTGGTGGAATTCTTCTTGTCGTTTTCGCACTTCTAACAATAAGATTATACAATGACTTTAGGAATTTGTAGTTAAGTTTTCGCCTAACGGTTTCGCCCTCATAGCATTTGCCTGAAACTAGGGACAGAGTCTTCCTGGTGGCGTCTAGAGATTCGGAGATGGTCATCGTGGATGGTCATCGCGGATGGTCATGAGGTTGGACCACGGAGAGACGAGACTACCTGCCCTTAGTTGTGCTGCCCGCCGCTAATTGGCCATCGAAACGACCGCCTGCGCCTCTCGTACTCTGTACGGAGTAATTCCTCAGCAAAGAGAAGACGGATCTAGCTTTCCATTCTCGAACGAGTCCAGAATCGGTGACAGAGTCAAGACGTGCCGGGAAACGGTACAAAAGCGGGTAGGTACGACGGAAGTTGAGATTTGCTGGGGATGACAGGTGGATTTGGCGCTGTGTCGTGGGTTTGATCACCGCTAGGGTTATCCACCAAACAAAACGCCACACAGGATGCCAAACAGAGAACGAACAAATTCAATCCTGACATGGCCAACCCGGTGTCCATACCTACTTCGCTATCGACTTTGATGAATCTAGTGGTATATGTGTGGGATAATTCTCCGCAGAGATGCGGGGTGCATAACCGGTGCTTGAAAGGAGGTAGTGTTGCCTCGATCGAGCAGCTGCACATTGCATGACTCCAAAATCTCCGCGCCCATATTGCATAAGGCGAATTCCTCCGGTGCCAAGCTCTGTTTCGACGTTTGGAGCTGCCACTACGGGCGCGCGTGAAACAAGCCATTACACACGAGTAGACTGAGCGTGGAACGAGCTGCTCTTGTTTCGGCGCAAATGCGTGCGAGGCATGGATCAAGGAGTCGGGAGAATGGTGGTATAAGAAGCTGCCCATGCATCGCAATATGGCCACACACACTTCACCGACTTGTTCAATTCCTCCATTCAGCTTTCGAGCCCTTTTCCTTCTTTTAAACACTTGGTGCTGTGCACCTATTCCATTCGTTCGAAATCACATTCGCTGCTCACTCATCCCATTTCACTCAAGATGAAGTACTCACTCGCTCTCTGCGCTCTCGCAGCGTCTGCCTACGCCGGTGCTATCCCCCAGAAGCGTTCCGCCAACCCGGAGCCTGTCTGCAAGTTCGAGGACCACACTTTCAACGACCGCAATGCGTGGGATGCTGTTACCCCCGCAGTGTCGAAGCGTGACTTGAG
Organism: Pyrenochaeta sp. DS3sAY3a; assembly: GCA_001644535.1. NCBI lineage: Eukaryota > Fungi > Ascomycota > Dothideomycetes > Pleosporales > Cucurbitariaceae > Pyrenochaeta > Pyrenochaeta sp. DS3sAY3a. The sequence continues at coordinate 349,090 of KV441649.1, read as the reverse complement.
CCAGACGAAATGGAACCCGCCCTCCAACCTCGTCACTCCTCTGAAGCAGGTCTGGGACCACGAAATCAAGACGTACTCCAACGCTCTTGGCTTCAAGAACTATGGCTACGACCAAGTCATGGCCGGCAAGGGAAAGATCAACTACTGTGTTCGTTGGGAGGGATCGGTCAAGGTCAGCGCTGCCCAGCGCACTCAGGTCGAGACCGCAATCCGCAAGGCATTCAACAAGTGGATCGCCATTCTTGCTGGCTTTGAGGGATTCCCATACAAGACAGTCGACGTCAACGTTGTTGGATGGGCCGTCAAGGACGCTTCCATTCTCCAGGGCGACGTCAGCAAGATCGATGTCTACACCGACAAGGACGAGGGTGGCATTCCCCAGTGTGCTGAGACTTGCGGTCGCTTCTTCAACCAGAACAACGACTACAGCAGGTGCAAGAAGGGCGCTGCTCGCCACTATGGTAAGCCTTTCCACAGCCCGTATCAACACTTATGTACTAACAAAGATCGATAGACCAGTCTCTCTGGCTGACCCCCGGCTTCGGTGGCGGCGCCGGTGGTGATTGGGGCCAGCGTGTGGGCCAAGAATACTTCATGCAGAACATCAACGCCGAGAACATCCACATTGTGCTCCATGAGCTCGGCCACACCTTTGCGCTTGACGACTTCTATGACTGGACTCCTAGCGGCGTTACCAACTTTATCATGCTTGCTGGTAGCTCTATGGAGATCACCGAGTTCGATGCCTGGATGGCTAGGGACTGGTGGAGGAACCTCAAGGCCAACCGCGGATGGTAGGCTGTTGTTTTGGAGATTATGAGACCTGGTGTTGGTGGAGTGAGGTGATGGAGTCGTGGAAGCAGTCGGGGTTTTACTTCTTGCCTATAACTTTTATCATCAGTATATACAATTCAAAAGTGCCGAGACAATTTCAGTCGTCGCTACATTTCAAACCTTGCGTTCCACGATACTTCGCGGTTGTTTGACTCTTTTGCTCTGAACATATCAGTCGGTTAGTTCTCGCTAGGAATCGCTCTTGCCTCACGAACATTCTCCAGAAGCGACAAGTACTTCGGAGAAGTGATACTGGGGTTCTCAGAGGTAGCACTTGCCTTGAACCAGATATGCTACACAACGCCGAAGCTGTTTGATTACTTGTTAGCACCACGGTCAACTCAACTCAGCCAACCCCTCCTAACCATGCCCGCCAAATGCGAAAGCGAGCGCTTCGACCGCGAACTCATCTTCGAAGACACTCTAGCTCGAGAAATCACATTCCATATTCTCGCGCTCAGCCTGTGCTGCGTCTTCGCCTGCATTGCCATCGCGCTATCCATCTGGCAAATACTCCAGCACGCACTGCACTATGCGCGTCCCTACGAGCAAAAGTACATCATCCGCATCCTCGCAATGATCCCAATCTACGCTTTCACTTCGTTACTCAGCTACGTTTTCTACCGGGACGCAGTCTATTACAAGCTGGTGAGAGACTGCTACGAGGCGTATGCGATTGCGAGCTTCTTCACCCTCATGTGTCACTATATCGCGCCGAATCTGCACGAGCAGAAGATATATCTCAGCAGTGTTCAACCAAAGAATTGGGCCTGGCCACTTGCTTGGCTGCAGAATATCACCGGTGGTGAAGACAAAGGGTGGTTGAGGAAGCCGCAAAGCGGGTTGACGTGGTTCAACGTAGTGTTATCATTCTCTCAGATTCCCCGACTAGATTTTGACGTGGATTAGATTGTTTATGTCGGCATATTCCAGTACTGCGTCATCCGCCCGATATTCACTATTGCGGCTGTCGTAGCACAGGCCAGGGGTAAGTACTGTCAGACTTCGACTGATCCTCGGTTCGCATCTCTCTGGGTTGCTATTTTCGATGCCATGTCTGTGACCACGGCGATGTACTGCCTTGTCCAATTTTACATTCAATTGAAAGAGGATCTTAAACGAGATCAACCCTTTCTCAAAGTTCTCAGCATCAAAGTCGTCATATTCCTTTGCTTTTGGCAGAGCTTGCTCATCGCAATCTTATCAGCTGAGAAGGGTCCTCTCAAACCAACTAGATTTGTCGCTGGACCGGATGTTCAGATAGGAATACCGTGCATCTTGATTTGTGTCGAGATGACGGTCGTCGCAGTGTTACACCATTGGGCCTTTCCGTGGAAGATCTATGACGTCGACGGCCGAGGTGTGTATCCAGAAGAAAAGTATGTCTGCGGTCCTGCCAGAGCTCTGCTTGAAGCTATCTATCCATGGGACTATGCTAAAGCAGCTGCTCGCGGACTCCGCTGGTTATTCCATGGAGTGCGCCTCAGGGAAGAGAATCCCTCGTACAAGATTGAGTCGCATGGAGGGCAAGGCCAGAAAAAGGCTATCAGAGCACGATCGGAACCGCATACTGATCCTGACCGATCTAGAAGCAAGGAACGCAAGAATAGGCTCTGGAAGACGGCGTAGGAAGACTTCTCAGGTCCACGCATGGGGAAATCAGACATTAGACGAAGGATCACGTGCAGGTCCGGTTGAGGTTCAATGGGGGTAAATTGATGAGGAGATAACCAGTTCAGTATGTAGAAGAAAGTCTTGATATTGACCTGAGCCCGACGCCGATGATTTCACGCGCGATTCAGTTCATGGTGAGGTGTGGCAGAATGATTGAAGGTTACAGGACATGGGGAATTGACTGTCACCGCTTACGTAACGTAGATGCATTCTTCTCCACAGCTCGTCACCCCAGCACCCCAGTTGCCAGCAACAATGGAAGCCAAATCGAAGAAAAGGTTTCTTTGAATTCCCCGCTTTTGGCGAGTCAGTTCGGACCGCTTCCGACATTCTGGATTCGCCGTCGGCCGGTTCGCAGTGTGCTCGCTCCCGCCCTGCAGCATATTTGAACCAAGCGTCCGCTCGTGTCGAGCTGTAGGAACTTGATTTTTTCCATCCTAATTCCCCACACCTCATCGCCATGCCTTCAAAGTCACGTGGATTAAGAACCTCGACAGGTTGGTGAGTTTGATGTTTCATTTGGATGGTATTGTGATACTGTAGGGAAGTTTATTGTGTCGAGTACCTAATTACTCAGGAGATGCTTCGCAATACCCTCCTTAGAAAGTCTTTCATTCATCTCTAAGAAGACTCAAATGCTTACTGATTCGTTAAAGCCTGACTTGCCGCAAGCGGCGTGTCAAGTGCGATGAAATTCGCCCGAGCTGTAAAAACTGCGAGCGGGTCGAGCGCGAATGTGTTTATTCTGACAAGTCGAGCGTTCCTCGGCGGCCTCGTATGCTGAGCGCTCGTAAAGGTAGCATCACACCTACTCTCTCTGAACCTCCATCAGCGTCTTCGACAAGTGAGCTTGAGGCTGTCAGTCTTCCACCGCCATCGTCCGGTCTAAACTCGGAGGCAGTGGACCCCATTCAGTCGTGGGCCCCGTTCCCAATTGAGCCCCAGGTTCCCACCGATGTCATTCCAGACGACAGTTTCTTCCTCGACGACAGTTTGTTCTCATTTGGAGATACGCTGACACCCAATTTTGGCCCCGTGGAATGGTACGACCTGCTCGCCGAGGATGCGATTAATAACATGCAAGGCCAGACGCACAGCAATCGCTGGAATTTCGACATCACCAGCCTCTCCAGGAGACAGACCCCGCGACAATCAATTGCTCCAGAGAATAATGAGCTCTCGTTCACGACAGATGGAACCCAACCAACTGAAACTCAACTACTTCCGAGTCAGCCTTGGAATACCCTTACCAGAATCGAGCTGAAGCCGGAAGAACTGGTCTACTTTGAGTATTTCATCGAGGTGGTCGCTCCAATACTCGACTTGTTCGACCCTGAGAAGCATTTTGCGCGCGTCGTTCCTCACCTCGCATTACGCAACGTTGGGCTTTTGAAGTCGTTACTTGCTGTAGGTGCTTGCCATTTGGCTATAACGCAACCGCAAGAACCTGCCAACGTGGTGTCTCCATTGCCACCAAGCACGCCTGCGTCGAGTTCCAGCCTGCCACCAAGCACGAGTAGGATCGCGGAGCAGTACTACTACGAGACTCTGCACTACCTTTCCCAGAATCTCCTCTATCAATCCTTTACAAATAGTCAAGAGATTTTGGTCATGGCGATCATCATAAGCACGTATGAGATGTTCGCTGCGTCCGGTTCATCTGATCACAGCAACTGGGATCGGCATCTTCGAGGAGCCTTCTGGATTCAACGAAATTCCAACACGAGTGGCGAGTCGACGAATGGCTTGGCGAGAGCAGTTTGGTGGGCGTGGTTGCGTCAGGATGTCTGGGCAGCATTTCGTAGCGGTCGTCCTGCGTTGACAATCCATCAGATGAAGGTGCCCATGTCGGAGCTGTCATCAGATGGATTAGCGACGCGCATAATCTTCATCGCTGCAAAGTGCGTTCAGTTTGCGGCCACTCCGAAAGAAGGTGATATTGCTGGCTACATCGAGGCTGGAGAAACGCTGATGCGGATGCTGGATACTTGGAAGCGGCTTCTGCCTCCGTCCTTTGAACCGATCCCCGTCGCGACCGTGCAGCCTTCACCTGAATTCAGTTCGGAAACGAACCAAGTCACGGCTATCTGGATCCATCCTCCGGCCCATGCAGCTGCCATCCAAACATATCACTTCGCGAGGATAATCATGATACTCAATCAACCCTCCACAGGTGGTCTCAATATGTATCAGACCCGCTTCAAGCTGCTTCGCGAGAGCACTTCTACGATTTGTGGCATTGCGGTGGCGCAACACTCTCAAAACCTTCCAAGCGCTTTTGTGAGCTTTCAGGCAGTCTATGCTGGTGAGATCAAGTTCAGCCAGAATCTTTCGCACATGTGCTAATATCAGTGTAGCTGCGCTATGTGCTGAGACACAGGACCGTCAAGGTGAGATCCTTGAAATCCTTGACAAAGTCCTCAATGTTTCCAAGTTTCCGTCGAAGAGTATTCTGAACGACCTGGTGAATGTTTGGGGCGGTGCGGCTCGATGAGGCCTACGCAAGCTCACAAGATCAATGAGGCGCGGAAGCATTACAGCACCACTACATTCACGGCCTGATAGACCTACCTAACCATCCGGAACATCGCGAAATGACGCATATGTGATCTGGCATCGGTCAGGTTACCTACTCGCTCTAGAATCTGGCACCATGGTTTCTGCCCTTTTGCGGGTTTCCGGGGCCCCGCCTTTCGTGGCCCTGATGTGGAACATGGGCGGTTTGGTGGCTTCAAGCTCGAGACGAGCTCGAGGCTAACCCAAGTAGGGAACCCGAAAAGAATATCCATTCCTCAGGTCAGGGAACTCCAAATCTGGATTTTCGGAAGGTCATACGGAGCAAAGGATAGAATATAGACGAATAAGTGTACACAGCGAGCTCGTGCCGACCATCCATCATGCGATGGAAGGCGGTTCAATGCTGGATTGACTTGGAGAGCACGAGATAAATACTATGCTGCCGCGCTCTCGTTGACTGCCAGCACTTTCCTTCCTCACTTCCGCATACACAACTTTAAATATGTCTCCTTCTCTTGAATTTTATGACAAGGTCTCAGAGGAACTTCCAATCAAACCTCTGGCCACAAAAGTCAATGGCGTGACTGGCATCGCCGCAGTCCAGCTAGATGGCTCGGACAAACACGAACTCGTCCTCGCACACTTCCGCGCATACATTGCAGACCTCTGCCAACAATTCAATGGCGGTCATCCTGGGTAATTAGCCGCGTACATGCTCAAGTTTTACACACTGACGAAAGAAAAGTTCCGCTATGGGCATGGCTGCTATCGGCGTGGCTCTGTACAAGTATGTCATGAAATACTCGCCCAAGAACTGCAATTACTTCAACCGAGATCGATTTGTGCTATCAAATGGTATGTTACGAGAAAACATCTGAGCAAGCTCTCGGGCACTCAATTTGAATCCTCACTGACGCTAGCAATCAGGCCACGCCTGCCTATGGCAATACCTTTTCATGCACCTTGTTGGCGTCGAGAGCATGACAACCGATCAATTGAAATCTTACCACTCTGCAAAATACGACTCGATATGCCCCGGTCATCCCGAGATTGAGAATGAGGGCGTTGAGCTCACGACCGGTCCTCTCGGCCAAGGCGTTGCGAATGGTAACCTTTCCTTGAACATTTATGTTGTTGATTCCATTCTAACTGTCTAATAGCTGTCGGCCTTGCCATGGCCACTAAGAACCTCGCCGCTACATACAACAGGGATGGGTATTCAGTCATCGATAACATGACTTGGTGCATGATCGGTGATGCATGCCTCCAGGAGGGTGTTGGCCTCGAGGCGGTCTCACTTGCCAGCCACTGGAAGCTCAACAATCTTTGCATCATTTACGATAACAATAACATAACTTGCGATGGCACGGCAGATGTCGCAAATGCCGGAGAGGATATGAATGCGAAGATGAGAGCCACTGGCTGGAACGTTATTGATGTCCTTGACGGACACTCGAACGTTAGCTCCATAGTCCACGCCCTCCTCGCGGCTCGCAGCAGTGACAAGCCCACTTTCATCAACATCCGCACAGTCATCGGCTTTGGATCGGGCAAGGCGGGCACACCTGCAACTCATGGCGCTGCCCTGGGCCTTGAAGACATTGTCAACATCAAGAAGACCTTCGGCCTCAACCCAGACGAGCACTACTCCATTCCATCTGATGTTTACAAATTCTTTGAAGACGTAGCTCCGCGCGGCAAGCAGCTCGAGAGCGAGTGGGCCAAGTCAATTAGTGCCTACGAAAAAGCGTACCCCGAATTAGCTGCTGAATTTAAGCTTCGCGTCGAAGGAAAGATGCCACAAGACTGGACTAAGTTTATCCCCAAGAAAGAAGACTTTCCCAAGGAGCCTACAGCCACCCGCAAATCCGCCGGTCTTGTCGGAAATCCCCTTTGCGAGAACATGGGCAACTTCTTGGTGGGTACTGCGGACTTGACACCGTCCTGCAACGTTGCCTACAGCAAGAAAGTTGACTTTCAGTCGGTAAGTTTTGAGCAGAATAATGCCTCTCAGCGTTTTCTAATTACTTTCATAGCCTGAACTCGAGACTGCTTGTGGGCTAAACGGAAACTACTCTGGTCGCTATATCCATTACGGCATTCGAGAGCATGCTATGTGCGCTATCTCTAATGGCCTTTTTGCCTTTAGTGGGTTTCCCCCCTGATTTGCAGACTATATGCATAGACTAACTTCTTGCAGACCGGGGTACTTTCTTGCCGATGACTTCGTCCTTCTTTATGTTCTACCTCTACGCAGCCCCTGCAGTGCGCATGGCTGCGCTTCAAGGACTACAGCAGATCCACATTGCGACTCATGACTCCATCGGAACCGGAGAGGATGGCCCGACACATCAGCCTATTGCTCTGGCAGCCCTATACCGTGCTATGCCGAACCTGCTTCATATGCGTCCCTGCGATTCTGAGGAGGTTGCAGGAGCATTTGAAGTTGCGATCAAGGCCACCGAGACACCTAGTATCATCTCGTTATCTCGTCAAGTACTGCCGCAGTGGGAGCAATCGTCGCGCGAAGGCTTCGCCAAGGGCGCTTACGTTTTCGTCGAAGAAGAGAACTTCGATGTCACTCTTATCAGCACGGGTTCCGAGATGGTCTTCGCTATGCAAACACGCGATCTTCTCAAATCAGAGTATGACATCACAGCACGCGTTGTCTCGTTTCCTTGCCAGCGCCTGTTCGAGCAGCAGTCCCGCGAGTACAAGCAGTCTGTTCTCAAATCAAAAGCAGGGAAGCCTACAGTCGTCATTGAAGCGTACGCTGCAAACGGCTGGGAACGCTATGCTGATGCGGCCGTCTCCATGAGACGATTCGGCAAGAGCTTGCCAAGCAAAAATGCTTATGATTACTTTGGCTTCCAGCCTGAGGTCATGGCTCCAAAGATCAAGGATTTAGTCGAAGAGGTCAAGCGTGATGGTATCGAGATTCTGAGAGGCGACTTCAGGGACCTGAATGGTGCATTGGGCATTGGATTTGAGCATTGACAGGATAGTTTGTAGGATAGGAATGGTTTGATGGGCATTTGTTTGGCGTTATAGATTCTTGAACAATATATGGAAACACATTCACTAATTTTTCATTGCCAACGTGGATACTATCAAGTACGCTTGCGCTTACACTTTTTCATTCCCATTCAAGGTAGTGAAAACACTTTCGTCGCTATGGGCCAACACATACACAAAGTCCTGACATTTTAGGAAAATAAGCGTTGAATTACATAAATAGGCTAAAGCTACATCTCCCAGTATGGATGCACTTGTTGGTAGTCTCCTTCTATTCGCTCTGTTTCATGCTGCTGACGGGCACGGTCTGCAGCACCAATACTACACGCTGGTCATCCCCTGCTGCAGGAACAGCAGCTTCTAGGTTCGCTCCCCACACCTCCGTTTTAACCTTATATTGAAGTAGCAGTGGGAAATGAATACGAGCGAATGTGTATGTGCGCTTATAGAAGAACAGATTTGCACTGCCTGCATATGCGGGGAACATATTCTGCAGGCGTAAGTAAAGAGAAGCCTTTCGCTTCTCGGCCCCATAAGATCGCCACCTGACACCTTAATCTCTCATATACACCTGTTTTCTGCTCATACTCTATCCCACCCTTTCCTCTAATCCACGATCGCCATCTTTAGCCGCTTCCAGGCATCAACCAGCGCTGCATTCCAGGACCATGGTGAACTTCGTAGAAGTCGATCTCATGACGATGTGGGGTAATATCCTTAGATAGGTTCATGATGTAGTGGGCGATATTGTGCGCATATTGCGTCCGGTATGAGTTTCCGAATCACACACCTTGCCACGACTACTCTTGAAGCTAACGTATAAAATGTTCTTAAAGCACCATCGAACTCTTGACGGCCACCACGAAGCGACCTCAGCATTACTCAAAACTCGCATTTCAGTATGAAGTCCTATCTTGCTCCTGCTTTGGGACTCGTCAGTCTCGCAACAGCCGTTGCCATTCCTTCACCCGATGCCGATCCCATCGTCCGTGTCCTCCCCTCAAGCTGGAACTTCACCATAACCTCGCTTCGCGGTCCTGGGTGTCCCGACTTTTCGCAACAGGATCCCAAGACATACAACACGCGCCTCACTTATGGCATGAACACCATGGATGGATCTGAGATCTATTACTGGCATGCTGCGTACCCACACTTGCGCGCCAGTCTGGCGGACAAGGACCATTCATGGTGCGAGACTGAGCTAAGCTATACGGAGTTTGCGGACGTGAAGCAGACGAAAAAAGAAGAGTTCTACCGATTGAGACTGCACAAGAATGGAACCAGGGTTCTTGGCACATACGATTTGGACGAGGGTGTAAAGGCAACATATGAAATCACTTATTCGGCCGGAAGAGGCAAAGAGGTACTCATACCAGTTCAAACCTGAGTACCGTCGTCAGTCTAACAGTACAGCAGATTACAGATGAGATTACCGTTGTTGGGCCTCACAACTCCGGTCAATATGGCCAAACAGATAACTCGCCTGTCCCTAAGAAGCCTGAGATTTACAAGCTAACTGAATGCGGATCGGGCAAAATCAAGTTCAGGGTTGACTTGTCTGTGGAAGGTAAGAAGGGAAAGAAGGGGGTGGCTGCAAGCGAGATAATAAAGGCTACTGATGGGTCAGAGCAATACTATGGCACTCAGATTGGATGGAGCTATGACTGGGAAAAGTGTTTGACTAGCGATGTCTGATCGCTTCTTTGAAGCAATCTAGGGCTCGGTATTGCATAAAAAAGTAAGCCAAAACCAACAAAATAGTTACTTGTATATATTCTGCCCTTTTGGAATCGTCGTCCATCCCACAAAATCATGAACTGCGGTGAAACGAGTACGCTGCCATGATTTTCTTTCGTAAAAATTCAAGCTCAATCTGAAGGGCATCCACTTTGATCATTGGATGATAACACCTATTGTCACATTGCTATAACGCGGATGTGCGTTTGCAGTGGTGAAGTGGATGGGCGTGTGGAGTGGGAGGATATCCTGTCTGTTTTCTTCTTGGGTCAGTCACTGCTATTGATTGATATTCCTTGCATTTTCTTACTTGGTTGAAAAAGAGTTGTGCGTTTCCAAACGAATCTGATGATCACCACGATGATTGGTACTACCATGTGGACCAATAGCGTGATGAGTCCGATGCGTGCCTCGAGCGACCAAGAAGACATCTTTGCTTTCTCGGTCAGTGAGAATATGGAGTAAACCGTATCATCAGAGCTTGCTCTTGTAACTATATACACAAATTGTTTTGCGAACAGGTCTTAATCAGGCATGTCACGCATGGAACCAGAAATCGGACACTTTGCGCACTGGTCGCAAAGACAACGCTCGAGGCGTACATCTGCTAATTTGACAGAATCTGGTCTTCCCTATTCGACGATCTTACGCAGTATTCAGGCAGAAACGAGGGGCTGTCCACATCTGCGTGGCTAACGCGGAGATGTGGCGGCTGAGAACCAGATTTTGGCAACCACGGGACTTTGAGCACAGCTGGCCGACATCACCCATATCTCCTTCCGATACTGTATTTGTGAGGACTCTGGTTGGCTGTAAGCAATTCCAGAATCTGGTGACGGCTCAGCCTTGCGCCTGATGCCTTATCGCTTACGCATGCACGCTGCGGGATGCACGAATATCTGGACCGTAATTGGTAGCGACCGAAGATGTCGGCCAAGGACACCGGTCAAGGATGCTCAGCTCCGCTTGCCAGAATCTGGAGTTTTTCCAGATTCTGGTTGACACGTCAAGGGTGCGCCGCCACTCACAGCCCGTACAACGGCCCGCCTGGAGCACAACTCTAGTTAAATTGTTATCATTCCCATGACAGCCTGGCTGTAAGTTGGCACTTGCCCCAAAGACTTCAACTCTTTACGATACGATAATGACAACACGCACACGCCGCTCGAAGGTTGCCCCAGCGCATTGGGAGGAACATAAGGACACAATCAAGCGGATATATCTTACTGAGAAAAGGCCCTTAGAAGGCACAAATGGATTGATTGAGTCAATGAGACAACATGGCCTTGACGCAACGTAAGACTCATCTTTGTGTCGGCATCACTGGCTGACTTTCAGAAGCAAACCACAGTATGAGGCTCAATTTACACGCTGGGGGTTTCGGAAAAAACTAAATCGAGAAGGGTGGCACGCAATTGGCCACCGAATCAAAGCATTAGAGGCATCCGGCCTGAAAAGCGAAGTGTACATATACGGCTCAAAGATCACACAAGAGAAAGTCAGGAAAGAGACGGGTCGATACAGACTGTGCACGAGCAGTGAGCTCATTTGCGAAGGACCTGCGCTCCCTGAGGGTGTGACGATAAAAGTCCAACCCGAAGAAGCCGATAACTCTGAGAAAAACACATTTGAACAAGAAGAAGAAACTTCATTTGCAACCGATATTGAGCTTGCCGATTGGGAAATGAACGGTGCCACTGAAGAGTACATCAACCCAGTCAATATTGGTGAACTTGTGTCTCATCGATACCACACCTGGGAGCAGAGCGAACACGAAACTTCATTTCCAGCGGAATTGCAGATGATATCCACAGATCGTTCTGATCAGAATAGGCGGGCTCTTACTCCATTCCGACAATCGGGTCCACTGGTAATCAATGATTGGGATTCACGACTTGTACAATGCCGATATCAAGGCTACCAACAAATCGGTTTGATCGACGCTGGGGTGTTTGAGTCCAATATACCTCTCAACACTACCTCACTCTTTGCACATTTCAATGAGCCCGTATTCCAGGGAATTCGGAAACTTCTCAGAAACATGAGCAACAACTCGAACTCCTCCATCGGCAAGACTTTGCCTTTACTTCCGTGGACCGCACACCAAGAGCTTCAAAGATCATCACCAGATATCATAATTCTCAAACAGATCATGTTTTTGCTCATGAACAATTTCCCTGGATCTGATCATGCTGGATTTGAAAGGATCTTTGAGCATGTCAAATACTTCTCTCTGAAGCAACTGGAAAGCCTCCTGGACGCCATCCCGGCGCCATTCAGTGCTGCATTGCAGCAAACCATTTTGACCATCTCGATCAAATACAACATTCCCGGAATAGTAAGAATTTTGCTAGATCGAGGGCTCGACGCGAACCGCGTGACGTGCCAGTTCGAAAATGAATCCTTCACGCCACTTGGGCTAGCATGCGAGCTTATTCGCGCTGAAATTGCTCGCTTGATCATTTCTTCAGATGTGGACGTGAATGCTCAAGCTCAAGGAAGTTCGACTATTGCGACTGGGCATCTTTTATCCTATCTGAACTCCGAACAGCCCTCCAATCTACAGGAGCGACTACCAGATATGTGCGACATTTTCCGATGCCTCTTAGTCGCTGGAGCACATGTACGCTCGAGGGATCTAAATAACCTACATTTTTGGAAGAACACAGCCCTGGTTGAGGTGTATATGCAATACTCACAAAAACCACTTCTGGCTGATGAGGTCAACATTACGAAGAATCATTATAGAGTGTTCAAAATGGTTATAGACCACTTTGAATCTGAGCGAGCCCTTCTCATAATACAAAGAATGATGAATCCAACCATCAAAATTGAAGGTGGTCGAACAAATTATTCAGCTCATTACTACCAGGCCTTCGACAGGGCTTGTCACAAAGGAAACGAACTCGTTGTGGAATACTTTCTCTACCTGGGTTTACAACCCGATGCATCTTCTCTAGTTGAAGCCGTTCGAGGCAATCAAAAGCAAATTGTTCTGAAAATAGTAGAGCAAGGCTTCGATATCGACGGTATACATGGAAGAGAAGATGATAGCTTGGCGGGCAAACTCTGCGGCACTTACCTGACGACGACGCCATTCGCGGAAGCCATTCGTCAAGATAACCAGGACTTGATTTGCTTCTTTCAAAGTTTAGGTGTAATGGCGAGAATCACTGAAACTACAAGATTCCAAGCTGGGCTCGTTGGTGCTGCAACAGCAGGCAACAAAGCATTACTTCAGTCGTTGCTGGATCTGCCTGGTTGGGATCGCGATCGCGTCCTGCCGTCGGAAATATCGCCTATCACGTACGCAGTTGCTAACAATCATGACGACATTGTTGATCTGCTTTTGAAATGGAACTTCCGCCCGAGACAAAGCTCCATCGGAGCAGCAATTGTGAGAGGCGACATCAGACTTATCCGTTTATTTCTCAATATAGCAGGTTGTTTTCCGATGTCCAATGTGGTAACAGCCCTTGTTGCAAGATATAGCGACAAATCTGTCATGGAAGTGATACTTAAAGCTGGAGGATCCCTCATTGCTTCCGATAGTGACATCAACTTGAAAGACCGGGGCGGGAACCACAGGTATTTAGCCTCTCCTGTATTTGAAGCGATCAAAAGGGGGGACTGTGATATATTGGAAGTGCTCTTCGATTATGGAGCGCCATTCGATGATGACCGCAAAAACAGTCTCCTTGAAGCATTAGAAACTGGAAATGAGCGAATCTTGCGGAGTCTTATTGCGCGCGGTGCAACTCCTACAGATCCCGATATATTACAATTTGCTGCAGGCCATTCAAGCACCATGCTTTCGGAATTGTTGGAAGAAGTTGAAAAGCCACGCCGGACCAGAAGCCTGATATTTGCAGCTGATGCACTCTCCGTACTAATTCGAGCTCAAAACGAAGATCTTACGCGCCGTCTTGCGATATCTACTCAACTGAATGGCAATGATTGGATTCACCCGATAGACCTAGGATCTGATGAAGATCCTCAGGGAACGTGGCATCCATTTATCGTGTCGCCGTTAGGGAACGCGGTGTTGACCCGAAATTGCAGAATCATACAAATTCTGCTAGACGCGGGGGCAGATCCGAACATAACGGCATCCTTGGTTCGTCATAACCCATACGTGGAACGATGGACGGCCATGTCAACAGCAATTTCTACCGGAGATCTCGCAATTGTGAGATTCTTACACAGGGCTGGTGCGGATCTACATTACGAGCCAGCCCTCGGAATCTTTCACACGTCACTTCAGCTTGCGGTCAAGTTCGGTCATTTCGACATAGTCTGCTTCCTGCTTGCTAATAGTGTGGATGTAAACGCAGCACCTTGCCTATGGGGAGGTGGAACAGCGCTGCAAATGGCTGCAAAGTCTGGAAATGTCGGTATGGCCGAACTTCTTATCCAACGTGGCGCTAATATCAATGCGCCTGGGAGTGAATACGACGGTAGAACAGCTTTTGAAGCCGCCGCAGAGCATGGGCGCATGGACATTTTGCTGCTGCTATATCATCAAGGTGTTGATCTTGTTTCAGATGGAGGAGTACAGGTGCAAAGAGCGCTTGACTTTGCGGAAAAGTCTGGCCAGATTGCTGCGAAACTTCTTGTTGAACAGCTTGCAGCTTCGGTCGGACTTCCCATAGATTTGCCTTAGTTAGGCATATTTTGTTCACGGATTTCTCCTTACAGTCTCGATTCCTTGTATGGGTTGGATGTTTCTGAGTAGGGTCGGCGTCACTTTGCAAAATAAATTTATCGAAGAATTCATTATCTTATGATTGAGGGCTTATTTGCTACCTTAATGCTTTGACAGTAGGTGTCGCCACAGTCACTAAAATTTCGGAGCATTCCAAGGCTTCATCTAATCTTGCATATCGGGATTCAATAGCTGTCCCGACTTGCTGTAGTAGAACCACCCATTGAACTTTGAAGGCTTCTCTCCATCTTTCTCAAGCTTGCTCTTCTTTGGCAAGTCGAACTTCTTTGTTGCGTCCTTGCAGCTAGTATAGCTCTTCAAGTCACCATTACTGACTTGGTCAAACTTGATTTTGCCAGGTTTCGCCTTGCCGTTCACAAGATCCTTCCAGAAGTCATGGCTCTCCTTGATTTGATCGAGGCAGAGAGCCTGATCTTGATATTTATCGCCGGTAATGGGTGTCTTCTCGGCTTCGAAGCCAGCGAACCAGTCATAGAACGCTTGCGTGGTGCCAGGACGATACTTCTCGACATCTGCAACGGAGTTGACCAGAGGAGCAAGTGGGTCGTTTATGTCGATGCCCATCATTTTCCAATCAGTCTCGTCGTCATCGACAACGGACAGACCGCCCAAGACTTTCACCTGCTTGACTTGACCGACATATCCTGGGTCCTGGCCAATATCAAAGAGGTCCATAGGATCCTTGTCACCAGGATAGCCTGTGAAGGTATGATTGACGTTTGGTGACTCCCAGGTCTGAGGAATTGAGCCATAAAGAAAAGGGTAAGCCTTGTACGGCCATACACTCTCCTTGAATCGGGGAGCACCATCCTTCTCATCATGAAAGATAGGGTTGAGGGGCTCGTCGCGCTTGATCTCGATCTTAGCATCGGTCCATCGTGGAATCTCAACCACGAAGTTCACAATGGATTTATCCTTTTCGTTGGGATACAATGGAACATCGTGCCATGGGGATATAGGTTTGCCATCAAGCTCGAGCCACATACGCCAGTCCTGATGTCGAGTTAGCATTAGAATTGGAAAGACTCTAGAGATAGAATACCAAGGTGTTACGTCCGCCAACTTCTCTCAGACTCAACTTCTTGGGGTCAAACTTGGAGCATGGAACATCCTTTGTATCTTTGTCCTTTCCAGGGGCGGGCGAGGCGACGGCAACGCTAAGAAGAGCCAGAGAAAGAATTGAGGCCTTCATGATGAATAATCTAGGAGCTTTGGCCTAGAGAGATACAAGGCCGCGACGCAGAGAATCGAATAGTCGGTTGCTGGTCTTTATATGCTCGAAATTAGTCTGCAGATTTGTTGACAACCTTGGAAGACGGGAAGAGCGAAAGCTTGTGCTCCATCATCATGTAGAACCTCATCTGGTCCCAACGCCACGAACATGCCTAATTCAGAAGCTATGTAATGATAGCGGAATGCTAAGGCTAGCTAGCTTCTTCCGCTCAGAATTCATGCAGATAGCGGGATTCCTGTCTCAGTCATCGCTCAAGACCAGCACATGGGAAGACGAATCATCGCGATGTTTGAGTAAACGTGAGCCTGCTCCTATCAAGTTTGCGCAATGAGAGTCCTCATGGCTCACACGTGTGCTTGGCGAGTATTCCAAGGCTGCCTAGAAGCGGGTCTCACGATCTTGGCCGCCAAGTGGAAGGAGCGGAACACGGCATGCCAGGCACGAGACATATTGTCCAATCATACATTTGTGAAAACGTTCTCTCCTTCCGATACCCGTGCGTAGTGGTTTTCATGATAGAGGTTCAGGAATATAGTTAGAGGACGGCCTTGCTCGAAACGGGGTTGAGGTTACCATGGTCCCAACACGAGACCATCCAACACGATGCCCTGGCTGATAATACTAATGAACTCACAGATGTCTTTACTAGTCCTAAGATGGTGTTGTATTTTCTTTTGTGATTATCTGAAGAAAGCCACGTCTTAGGTCTTTTTATTAGTATTGCTCTCTTGCTTACCGCCTCGCCTGTCTCATTGGTCACACTCGATTGGCGCTGTTCGAGAGACAAAAAAGAGGATCAACCCCAGTAAACTTGACTGCATTGGATCACTGACGTGTTTTAGACATTGAATATGTAAGTTCTCTTCTAACTATATCAGTCCAGACATCAGCAAAGCGTTGAGTTATGTATCAATTGGGGTCAGCTTGCATCACGCAATGTTAAAATATTTGTCTGAGGAAAAGGACTGCCCAGTGGATAATCTCTCGAATAAATCGATGTCCTGAGGGACCTAGATACGGTGTTTGGGATATGACATACGTAGTAGGTACTACGCTGCGTGAGGGCGGTGGTTGAGCTATTCTAGATTAGATCTGGGGCGTGAACACTCAAAGCCTTCAAGCGAGGAACAAAATCCCACCAGGCAGCATCTCTTCCTACTAGCCATTGACCAATTAACACATGGGAATCGCGTAACTGCCATACCAAAGGTCAAAGTCTTCGAGTCCGGTATATTGATTTTACAGTGTTTGGACGAAAGTGCACCCTGAAGGATTGCCCGGAAGTTCTTTATGTCGTGCCCATTTTAGAGACACGCATAGCAGCCATTTTTCGACCAATCTTTCACATCAAACGATTTCAGCAGCATCTTTGACTCGATAAAATGCTTCGAATACCAGTAGAACTCCGACGATGTTGCTTCCAGCTTCTCAAGGATGACGTGGAGACTTTGAAAGCAATCCGGCTTGTGAACAAAGACCTCGGAACATTGGCAACAGAGATACTTTTCCGCACAGCGACTCTTAACAACACCGACAAAAGTGCAGATAAATTTTGTACACTTCTAGCTTCGGATTACAGCTCTATGGTTCGACGCGTTGTCGTACATACGTCAGACAATCCTGAGCATACCAGCTGGGATGATGATGAAGAAGAAATAGAAGAAGCCGAGGTTGTTGAGGCTTTTGGCAAAGCTATCGCAATTATCTGCGACTTTGAGAAGCTCGAAGAGGTAGAAATCAAGTTCGCTCGCGAATGTATTGTCGATGGTTGGCACAGAAGTATCGCAGAAACAGTCAATTTCCGTGTTGAGGTCCTCGAGCTGCTCTTTACCTCTGTAGCGCAAGCTGAGAAAGTTAAGAGCATAACTATCAAGAATCTGCAGGACCATATGGAGGAGAGAGTATTTGAGTCAAGAGACTTTAAAACCGTGCGAGGTCGCTTAACGCAACTACACCTGCAGATTGCCACCGAACACGACGACGAAGCCCCCGAGTATAACATCGATAAACTAGCGTGTCATGAAGGATTTGGGCATGGCCTGCCAGAGTATTGGTTGAAACCTTTACTAAATCAACTCACACATCTCACGCTCTTTGGGTTGACCTGTACCTGGGGCATCTGGCCTTTCGTCGATTTGCGCAACATCGGAACCTTACCACGGCTTAAATCCCTCAGCCTGGGCAAATTCGCAATTGCCCACGACTGGCAGGTTGACTGGATTGTATCGCACGCATATACTTTGGAAGAGTTGATACTTGATGATTGTCCGATTGTCACTGCTCTGCACCTTTTGGAAGACCAAACAATACCAAACTTTCCCGATCTCCCAGTCGCTAACAAAGGAGGGCCTCACGAGAGTGCAACTTGGTTCAAGATCATTGATCTTCGGTGGCACCACGTGCTCGAGCGCTTTCGGGTCAGTCTTCCACGTCTACGCCATTTTGCTATCGATTCTTCACGTGGGGTCGACGCCACCGCTTTTGAGGAGCGCTATCAGCTTTCGCCAAATCTTTCTCAAGGTCGCTATTGCTTGTTCGACTGTGGAATCGCGCTTTCTCAGTGGCTAAGCAAAGGCAAAAAATTCTCAAGGGAGGGACGCCAGTTCCATATCCACTATGACCAAAAACCAGAATACGTAGAATTTCCTCGATGCGACGATGAGGATTTCGCGGCATTGGTGGCATTGTTGGAAGTGGTGGAGGAGCGGTCGAGAGCGAAAGCCTAGCCATATCGCTACCTAAGTATACTGAGCTCAGTATTGCAATGTGATCCTAATTAATCCATCAGATCAACACGAAAGAAGCATGAAAGTACACATATAACTGGAGATTTGAACCCAACACAAAATTTTGTGAAAAACTAAAATCATATTCTTAGTGTATGTAGCAATAAATTTAGGTACAGGAAGTTAGGGTGATGTTGTGCTGAGGGAAAGTCAGCAAGCTGAGCATCATAAAGAAGGCTCGTCCAACCTGCTTGCTGAAGAAGAGCAGCTCAGTCTTCAAGAGCATCAAGCGCTTGCAGAGCTGCCATCAAAGCTCTACGAGCGGCATCTCTCTTAGACCTCGAAGGGATGCTGCGTTTGGTAGTGCAGCTTTCCTCAACAATAGTCTCATTGTTTGCGGGGCCGTCGACCACTGGAAGATTACCATTGCCCACGGATGGCTTGCCACTATTTTTGATCATTTCCAAGCTGGTCTTGTAATCGCTGGTACCGTTCGTCGGATCCGCGTCCTCGGCCTTGCATTCGCTTGGAGTTGTTCCCGCAGTGTCGTGTGCTCCAGTGACTTTCTTGAACGTCTGTTTGCCGTCGCTGTCCGCCTCAAGCATGTTCTTAGCGGCATCTTCATACCACCCATTAATGAAGTCACCATGCATGCAATAGCCGTCTCCGACCGTATCGCTGCACGAGAGCTGAAGTGGTGCGGTTCCTGACCAGCCGTCCGGGATAATCTTGCGAAGGTCATAGCGGATCGAGAACCTGAGTTGCGGGATACGAGACATGCCCTCGGGGCAGTAGTTCTTGGTACCCCATTTTCCAGTGCTGTACTCATATGCGTCTAAAGTGTCAGTTTTGACGCAATCTGGGAACCGAAGCTGGGTTTGAAGATGCGTAGAGCATGTCTTGGTCGGGAACTTTCCGGCATCCTTGTTTTCACTAACATCTGACTCGCACCACCATGAGAGCAAATTGAACTCATGATCAGCGCTTGCCTGGTTCTGAGCAGAAGCGTTGCCAGCAATCAAACCAACATCATTGGGAAAGGAAATTTCGGCATATCCGGCGTTCTGGTAGTAAGTGGAAAATCGGAAGATGGGAACTTCGATATGGTCGGTACCATTCACATAGTAGAGGGTTGGGAACCCTATAGTCTGGTTAATGCGAGTTGATCATCATATACAACGGAGTTACTTACAGTAGACTGATAGATCGTTTCCGTTGTTGCCACTGTAGCAGCCTTTCTGAAGCTCGGCAGAAGTTGGTTTCACATTGGTGATAACGTCGCTCCCAGCGAATGTATGCATATGTGACGTATACTTTCCAGGTTGAACGAGAGCATCGACATTCTTGTTCATAAACAAGCCATGGTTGATGACAGTGTAAGCATTCGCAGCGCTAGCGCTGGCAAGAAGAAGTGTGGAGCGCATTTTGGTAAAACGAATGTCCTGATCACAGATCAAAGGTGAAATGAATGGCTAGGTGCAAGGACCCGAAAGGAATAACAGTGCAAATGGAAAAGAGCGATGAACTACGTAAGAAGTCAAACCAAGGGCAGGAGTAGTAGCATTATACCCCGAAGCGGCACAACTACGTTTGTTTCGTAGAAGGCCCCTATTCCTACATAGTAGATTGAATCATGCCTTGCACGATCCAAATTTCCCGAATCTAGGATTGTTTGTCCAATTCATATGGCATTTGAGAGCGGCAACACTTCCTATCGAAAGAACGGAGCGCGAGATCGGGTATGGCCAAGGAGTTTACCATTAGTTGCACCTATTGTAGACTAGGCGAGCGGCCCGATGATTGGAGGGGGTGGGGACGTTTCATGAAACGCCATGTCTTTTCCCATCTCGAACGTGGTCTGCGGCTATCTAGATGAAGAGCTTTGTGAACGATGTTTCGAACCCCGGATCTCAGGCGTTCGCGAAATTACGATAGGGAAAAGGGTGTGGTCGGAGGATTGGCAATGGAAGCGGGCTATGTCGCATTCCGAAGCATGGACGTTCGGTTATCATGGCACCTATGGAGCACCAGGGATCCTCAATAATGCTTCGAGACTAAAATTGTTCGAAAGATAGTTCGATCTTATACAACGCGTATCCAGAGAATAGAAATACAGTGATTATGCCCCGACTCTTGGAGTTCGATGGCAGATGCGGCTCTACCTTTCGATGAAACCCGAATCGAATGTTTATCAACCCCAATTCTTTTCGAGCGAACAACGCCATGCGCAGACTCATAATGCACCATACTCCACTGTCACACAAGCCCGACCGTTACGTGAGATTGTGAGAGTTGACGTCGTTGTTGATTGAGCCGCCTCAACATCCATCTTCGTCGGAACTGTTACTGGCCGCCTAAAATGTGTTTCCATCCACATCGGTGTCGGGGCCAGGGATTTGGAAGCACCATCTTCTAGGCTCGACTGAACGGCTTTCGCCACTACGTGATTGCCGTGAGCGAGCTTGCCAGGAAGACCAAACAGTTTGGCGGCCAGGTTTGAAATGTGTATGAAGTTGTAGTCTTTGCAAAGAGCCGCCCACGTGAGCGGATCACTACCTGAGAAGCTCAACGACGTAGACAGACCTACAGCGCTTGACTCTGCCCCGACGACTTTGACCTCGCTCGGTCTAGCCTCTCCTTCCAACTCTTTGGTCTTTCTCATCTCCAACATCGTAAAAATTTGCCGAAATACTACCACAGCTTTGCCAGTCCCTGCGTCATCGGGTATCATTATACTGACTTCTAGATCATATTCCACACCTCTCTTTACATTTCTCGGCTCGCCCTGCACTTCCGCTAACAACGCAGCGCGGTCTGGAATCTCCAAAGATGAAAGGTCGCAGAGATCTGGCCGAAGGAGTTCAAATCTGTTACGAACATTGACTGCGCCTAAAGGATTGATAGGACATGATCGATTCACGAGTAGAAGAAGCATTGCTGGTTCGGTCGTGGCGGCCAAGAGCAAGGGCAGATGAAGAAATTCAAGAGTTGATTTCGTATCCTTGTGTCCGATTGACTGTCTGTACCGCGCGATGTCACCCTGGCTCACTAAGAAGGGAGAAGACATCGTCAAACTCGTTTTGCTGGTAATCGTGGAAGCAAACCCGATCATTCTTAGTAGAACATGAGATACAGCCTTCTGCATTAGAACTGTGATTGCTAGGAGGATCTCTCTGTTCCGGAGACGATTTGGAGAAAAGGTGAGAGAGATATTACTCGCGCCGAGCAGGAGCGGAATCAAGCGGTAACAGGACATCGCCAGGAGCCCGAATCCCGTTATTGCTACGACAGCAGCAATTACTGCCGCCATTGTTGCCGAAGAAAAATTCGAGTGAACTGAGGTGAACAGTTATGTGATCGATAGGCAAGCTGTGTAACCTGAGCGAACTACACCTCGCTCGAGACGAGAAGGTGGAACCACCGATCAATGACGTCATATCTAGCGACTAATTCACATCGACCATCAATCGTCCCACTAGATCTTTTCATCCATATGGCCACTCATCAAGATCAAGTTAGACTATGGATTTATACGATCACAGATACCAAGCACAATAGTTTGCAAACAATAATCGCTTTCGGAACATTTGAATTGACTTTTCCATACCAACAATTGCTATTCATTCCAGCTGAACCAAAGTCATTTGTTTACAGCCTGATATCCAAAGAACCGTACTCTCCAAACTCCAAACTTTTTGCAAAAAAATTAGTTCACAATAGCATCCTGGAATCCGATAACCCTGAACTTGGTCAAGTCCGCGAATTCAGCGACCTTAGCACCAATGGCTTCCTGGTTCTCTCCATATGCTGCTTGGAAAACCTTCGCGTGGTCCTCGTCCCTGAAAGTCAAAAATGCGACCAAGTCGTAGCCGAAGGTATCCTCTGAGCCGGTGAAGGAAACGATCCTAAGGCCTTCAGGATCGGCCTTTGTGCGACGAACATAGTGGCGGGCGATGCTCTCGGGAGCACCGTCGCTACCGACAGTAGACTTTAGGAATGGGACGTGGGCCTCATAGGCGTTTTGGAAATCGGTAGGTGAGAGCTCGGGCTTGCGAGTAACGAAGGCAGCGATGGTGAATGGCATTTTGAATGATGATGTATCAAGGTAAATGTTGAAGAGGTTGAGCCGACTTGGAAGAGATGGAATTAAAGTGCTTTGTTTGGATATGTAGCAGCTGAGGGTTGTGCTTTTCTTATTAGAATTCCGGGAGTTGCTTGGAGTATTTATCTATTCACCGAGGAAGCCAAGCGTCCTCTTTGCTACAAACACGACTCCACGCCATATAATCAGTAAGTTGGATTATTCTACTTTGGGTGTGCTTTGCTTACATGGTGGTAGGGATCTGCAATGTTCAGGATCGACTTGGCTTGTCCTACCATAGGTCCAACATGTAAAGCGCACCAAGACGGGCAGTTCCAGATACCACTGGAATAAGCGCGTCTTTCAATCTTTCACAACTATTTCCATAGCACCCATACCGTGGCTTTGGCTCATTGGTGGCCACCACGAGGCTGTGAGAATTGCGCCAGCCTGACCGGTGGCTTTGATCCCCGAGGCGCGTCAGCAGCACACCGCACCTACGTTTTCACGATCAAAAACTACCTAGGTAACCATCACGGCCTCGAAGACCAACAACATCGTCTCGTCCAATCCAATGGCCTAGATTTATATGAATATGATTTCAAGTCGACGGCAAAACCGGAGTGCAGCTACCTAGACACAAAACTGCAACTGCATTTTCAATCGTGTCGTCTAACTTTGAGTATCACGAAGACAAATATCGTGCCCTCCCGAAGGCAAGCAATACTTCGCAAGATATGCAATGACACGATTCAGTCAGTAGGACCTGAATTAGGTGTGAAGGAGGATTTGAATGTTGAAACCAAGAATGCCTACTAAGTACTCAGCTGCACGGCGCTGTGCACGTCAGGCCACCAATGTTGGACGCCGTGGGATTGGGCGGCTAGATCCCAGGTCAAGCATAAAACCACTTTTAAACTAATGCGGATGCATCTGGCGAGTATCTCGAAATCAAAACTCGGGATTCGACATTCATCTCCACACCTCTACAACACCGAGAATGTCGAATAGAGTCCGCCATGGCGCAAAGCACACACACCCCGGAGATAGAACATCCATGGGGAAACCCTTTGTACCACATCGAATTGTACACAGCTCGAGACATGCCAGAGTATCCGAGGAAAGGCAAACCCAATGCCGCCGATTCTAACCGCGCTAGCACCGGACAACAAACCCCTTCTCATACTCTTACTTGAGGCCGATCCTTCCTCCGCCGCCTCTCTTCAATATTATCATTCAACCACAGCTCATCTGATCTCCTCAACCCCATCTTGGTGCACTGGCTCCAACACCTTCTGTGACTGCAGACTGGACATCGATTGCCAACCTGAGATGCCGTCCATACTCTTAAGCCTTGTTATGTTAGCAAAGATTGTGGGGTATGTCAGCTTGCGTAGATGTACATTTGTGGCAGCGCCATATGTAAGTATCGGTGGGTGGTGGAGTGCAGAGATAATTCCCCATGGAGGAAAGGCTTCGGATGGATTGGCTTGAAGAGGGTCAAAGATTTACAAGTAAAGGGCGGGTATGAGGTATGTAATAAAGTTATCGTGTCTTAGAAATCTAAAAAGCGGGTTGCCCAGATCTCTGCGCAGAGCAAAAAGTGTAAAAGTTTCTCTTTGTGATTTTACATTTTTCTTCTTTATTGCTCCCTCTTCAATGTCCAGGCCCGTCACTAAATTAACGCCACCAAGGCCAGTACTATGATTCAACAGACGCTACATTACAAACCACACGCTTGCTTGAACGCTGCAGGACAAAAATGAAGCTTTCAGCTTATGCTTTCACTGCGCTCCGGGTTCCAGGCCTGCGACCCATCCTTCCATACATCGTCTTCCACTCCCTCGCGTCCGCAGACTTCAACCCGCTGACCCACTCCACAGATTCCTTCTTTTCGCCCTGCTCATCACCCAAACTGGTTACTTTGACTGGGAGCTTCGCGTTTGCTGCCATGGGTTAGTCGTGTAACAATTCAAAACGCATGATCAAGTGAACTTACCGATTCCAAACGGCCTGAAGTTGTGGAAAACGTTCTCCCAGTTCCCTTTTGGCACCTCATACGTCTCATGCATAACACCAATATGTGGAAACTCATCCATAGCGCCCTTTTCCCACCACAACTGGCCCTTCATGTGGGCTTCCGCATGCGCAAACTTGTGCAAGCCTTCCAGACTACTCCAGTAACTCAGATACACAGTCGTCTTTCCCTGCGCATCGTCTCTCGCGTCGCTATTTTCAACAGTCATCGCGGGCGTGTTGCCTAGGAAGCCGTATTTCTCGCGATTGACTTCGGCGTCGCGCCACATTTTCTGGAAGTAGCCACCTACGATAGCACTGCCGGGGGAGAAGTTGCCGTTGGGATGTGTCCAGTGGGCTGAGAGGACGAGGACGACGATTGTGCCCGAGGAATTGGGGTCCGTCGAGTCGTCTGTGGATGGCATGCGCCATGTTTGTCGGCCGTGGGTGACGGAAGAGGCAACAGGGTTAGGAAGACTTCCTGTTGCGATGAGATAGCCACGGAGGAAACGATATGTGAGGAACGCGAGGGGCGGGAGGAGAGAGATGTTTCGTGGTAATAACGAGACGAGGAGGCACTGGAGTGTTGCGCCCATGAGCAGCCAGGTTGAGATTCTGTAATCGCCCGGCTTGAACACCTTGGAGATTGCGAGTACTTGAGATAGCATTGTGCTGAGATGTTTATCGTTCTATCTGATGAGAGGTTGTTGATTGTGGTCGTTTTGCTTGTGTTGAGAATGCCATCCCTCTCCAGTGTCTCGCCTCAATATATAAGCCATCAGGCCTCTCATTCATGCTCGGATTGACTCTTCAGTTCACTATTTCGTCATTTTGTCAACCTGAACTGCGTCTACGTCCGCAGCAACGATCTTGCGGGTGGCTTAACAATCTACCCGAGATGAGTGGAGGCGAGGGCAGTCCTGAAATTTGCTCGATGTGATTGGTCGATGATTCGGCCGTAAACTTGGGACTGTGACGGAGGACGATTACATCTCAAGGCCCGCATGCACCGATCGGGATAACTAATGCAACTCATCTGTACGGATGACTACCGTCATCTGCTTGCGCGCGAGAGCTTCATTTGGTGGAATCCGCGGTGCCCGCGGGCTTTGGGTGATGGGACGGTACCCGGAGGGTAGTCACATGACCCGGACCCCGGAAGAATCGGATCCGCATTAATCCGCTCCGGGATTCAACCTTCCTAATCCGGAAGGTATCGTGTCAATTTCTACTGTCGATTGCAGTAGCGCTTTTGGCAGGTCAACGCAAGAAAGGCAATTTGAAATATGGGACACCACCCCCGGCCACATGAATATGCCTTTTTTATCAAATTTAGTCGTTCACTCGGATTCTCTGCACAATGCCGTAGCTTTTTCTGTACTTTTGTCGCCGCGGGACGCTCTGCTCGTTGAGCTCTAGAGATGGGATGGCGAGCTGCCCAGGTGTGGCACTATGCGATGAGCTCGACTTCAGAAATATTTTTGTATACAAAAGTTCTTGATATAAGCTAGCTAAACAGAATTGGGGGGTCGGATGAGTGGTTAGAGGCGTTGTAGTGGGTTGGGGAAGGTGGAAAGAAAAAGTGCAATGAACGAGATTTGTGAGTTGCGCCTCGTCCAAAGTTGAAGGATTTTGACTTTTGGTCGCTCCTTCCACGCCAGTACGTATTCTTAAAATTTTCATACACCCGTTGCACTTGTGAGGAGAACCTAGGACTGTATTTTTACTTCTCAGATCTCAATACATATGGAGTTATGGTCATAGTTTTCGGTATTTCACGAGCAGAATCGCTAAACGCCTACTGCAGTCTCTCCCCAGGCACTCTAATGGCCTGGCCATAGTCACCTGCATTTGGTGTCCTCACAATCGTATGCGTATGATACTTTGCCGGCTCCTTATTCGTCAGGAATACGCCAGAGTGATGGTCAAACTCCACCAAGATGACCGGACTCTGAACGCGGAAGTAGAATGCGTCATCATCCCCATAGCCGCCGATCCAAGCAAAGTACGTCTCGCTGACGTGATCCTTGATTTGATCAAGCTTTATTTGTCGAGCTTTGCTTGGGTGGTAGAGGAGAAATTCGTGACAAATATCCAGAATAAGCTGTTGTTGCTCGGCCGAGAGCTCAGAGACAAGGACGCCTTCGTATGGCACGACTCGATTATCACGGAATGCACCACAGCGATGGCGCTGGTCATCTGGACCCCAGGTATCAGTGACCAACTCATCTCGTTTGGTCTCATCGTTATTCGAGTTCCCATAAACTTGCTTCATTCCATCATCTCGCAAATTCTTGTACACTTGCGCTTTGGCCTGTTGCTCTTTCTTCAGACCTTGCATCAGCTGCAAACCTAGATTTCCCTCTTTGTGCAAGATCTCAGTACCCCTCCATTCTCCTTCATCGATGATATTTGGCTCCGCACCAGTAAAAGATGGCGTTAGGGTGATCTGTGAACCTTTGAAGAAGCAAGCGATGTCAAGGTGATGACCGTAAATGAGCCAGCCCCATGGCGAAGAAGCCGATATAGAGGGTGTACCGAAAAGAAGGAAATTGTAGGAATATTTGTTCATGATGTTAGGTAGTTTGACCACTTCACCAAGAAAGTGGTTTATGCGCATCGCAGAGACAGCTTTCTTGAAGCCTTCCGGAGACAATGATGCCTCTACAACACTCAGTATCGACTGCGCGATCGATTCGGGGACTGCATTGATTAGCAGGGGCACCTTGCCGTTATGATATTGCCTACCCTCTTCAAGTCGGAGTCCAAATGGTCTGAGAAGGAACTCTGGATTACTCCATGCACGCCATTCTCTTGCATTGACAGGATATGTAATCTTCTCTTTCTGCTCTCTACTCAGTCCGCCCAACAGTTTCTCTGCCTTCTCGACTGCAGCAGCAGTGTCAGCCCCTTGATCCTTCGTCTCAAAAAGACCTTTTCTGACATTGCCATCGTTGGTTATGCCTTTGTATGGCTCTTTCAATAAAGTTTCCCAGACTTTTGTGAGATCATAGAGCCACGGCGGTGCCCGATTATCTTGCATACACTTCGCATACTCATAGATGTTCTGTTTTGCTGCGGATGTAAAGCGTGGGCTGCTTAAATCCGGAAGATGTGCACGAAATCCAGCCGAGGCTTCATCAAACGAGTTCCTCCGCGCCATGGTTTGTGTGCTTGTGAATAGACCACCAGCTGCGAATGATTTGGACGATGAACGGTTTTGATGGCTAAAGTTCTAATGAATTGAGGATACCAATTCGGAGTCGTTCGTCCAATATTCAACGATGATATTCAACGATGATGTATTCGACTGCAACAAGGCGTCAGATCTAGGTCCGATGCTCGCGTAACTGGTTCAACCGCGTTGTGATGGCGTGTTCGAGACCGGCTCAGGAGACGCGTGACATTCGGATGAAGGCTCTTCCGTACCTGTCGGCCTGAGAAAATGTTTAGCTACTCGATGATTCGAGCCACAAGAGGCTACTGATGGTAAAGGAAGGACCGGTCAGGGCGTGGTCGGTTCGGTATTCAACGCAATTGACCTATGAATGGCTGTGGATGTGAAACTTTCGTCGTGTTTTGGTTTGGACAAGTCGCACTCTCGCACCCCACATTGAGTGTCGAATATTAGCGCGGGGTAAAAGGAACATCGGCCCCTCACCTACTCTTTTTCCACGGTACAGTTCTCGGCTTGTACATGTCGCCAACATCACTTCGTAGATTTTCGTTAAACACGACGTCTTAAACTTGATTGTACTGGGTTGAAGTTCTCAGCTGAAGGCAAAGGTTTCTGGCGGTCATATCCAAATTCACCTCCAGTGGTAAATCATAAACAGTAGTTTTTGGTACCTGGAAGGGTAGAATGCGTGACTTTTCTGTGGTTGCACTTGAATTCCCTCTTCGGAGATTGAATAGTACCGATGCATTCTGAAATACCTCTGTGAAGACCTCGATGTTTGTCCCAAAGCACGCGGATGAGCACTTGTCCGGCTATGACGCGATAAAGCAAACATCTAACATAATCAGGCTACTCCGTAGATACCAGACATCACACATACAAGTGACGTTGCGAATAATTACTCGTTCATCGCCAAATTTCACACAGCATGCCACAAACACGACAAGTTCCGTTCCGTCTAGTCACAGTAAATACTGCCCCAGAAAGAGCAAAGCTAGTTGTCGGTCGTATGATCGAAGGGTTGAAGGACCGGTATGATATTGAACATGTTGCAAACTGCTCTAGTAGGTTGATTGTGTGATACACAACAAATCAAGCTAACGAAAATCATAGCAATCGAGGAAGTAGCACCCACGATACGTGTAATCCAGCCAAACGTTCTCGTAAGTGTGAAGGAGTGCACAGTACTAATTATTACATGAACTCATTGTTTCCAGTTTACAGCCTCAATGTGGTCGCCACAAGAGGCGGCAGAAATTCGCGAAATTGCAGAAAGAGAAGTTTCAGGGATACAGACACATTCTATACCTCAGGGGCTACAGGTCGAGAAGGGCCCCGATGGGGTGGTTGAGTACTTGTTGGAGACCATACCTTCTCTGTTGAACAGCATCGAGGTGTAACTACGTGGAAAATGATAGGAATGACTATTTAGAGATATACCATCAATTAGGTCGTTCGCGACACTTCGTAAAATATCTGCGCTTCTTATGCATTTCTACTTTAATATCAACTCGATTTTCGCTATTAGGGTATTTCATATGAACGAAGCGACAAACCTACATAAATTCTTACAAAAGACCTAAGCATCACATTCACCTATGTTTGAACGCACAGATTAGTCTCTAACCCTACTGTTCTACTCCCGCCAGTGTCCTCCCGCCCAGAATGCCGGTTGCGCTCCGGACAATGACGTGGGGCCTTCTTCCACTCACGCTAAAGCCCTGCCCCGCGTGTGGGGTTGTCGCCGGCAGCTGAGCACAGCATCCCGAAACAACTTTCATAAGACACGCGGAATATGCACCATTTTCTCCGATCATCAAACCTTGCATTTTATTGTTCACAGACACTGTGAGTGGTTGGATTGTCTACCCAATCATACGTCGCCGACTTGAACCTCCTGGACGTGACATTGCCGGCCATCGTAACGCCAACCGGTTAAAGCTTCTTCCGTCTGCTTCGGTGATAGATCGAAAACCGCGGGCGGAAAGGGCTTTGGAATTGTGGATACTGGTTGACGACGCTGTTGTAGCGAAGAAAGAACTATAGAAGAGCCTGGAGAGACAGAGTTGACAAGCATCGCGGTTTCGGATACCTATTTACAAGCAGATCTTCGGAGGCTTATTCGAATACTCCACTCTCTGACAAAACCACACCAACGGTCATTTCCATTCTTCCTATTCGGTATCTATTAAGCCTCAACATACATCATGGCCGACAACTTGAGGGTAGCAATTGTTGGTGCAGGTACATCTATGCACTCATCTTCAGACATTCCAATAGTGACACCTTCTAGGCATGGGCGGTCTCGCCACAGCCCTGGCACTCGCAAAATCTGGTCACAAAAACATCACCATCTACGAGAATGCCACAAATCTCGGCTTCGTAGGGGCAGGCATCCAGCTTGCACCCAACATGGCCCGCATTCTAGACGCCCTTGGTTGCTGGTCCAAGATTGCTTCTGAAGCAGTCCAATGCGCAAATACTTCTATTAGAGAAGGCAGCACTGATAAAGAGCTCGGTTATGTGGATCTAGGTTACGTCAAGAATACTTATGGATATCCACATATGGTTGGTCACCGAGCGAGTCTGGCAGGTGGACTTTACGAAGGTTGCCAAAGTGAGAGCGGGATCAAATTCGCACTTGGAAATACCATAACCGATGTCAATTTCGGCCCAAAGCCCACTTTCAAGGTCGTTCCTGCAGCCGGCGGTTCACCCTCCGAGGTAGAATGCGACATACTCTTAGGTGCAGATGGTGTCAAGAGCAACACCCGTGTTTCGATGCTTAAGGAACTCGGTCTGACGGGCGCAGCTCGCGACTCAGGACAAGCAGCATATCGCATCATGCTCACACGAGAGCAAATGCAAGATGACCCTGATCTGCTTAAACTGATCGAATCCGATACGGTGACCCGCTGGATTGGCGAGAAGAAGCACATCATCGCATACCCAATCCACAACAAGACCATCTACAACCTCAGCACTGCCCAGCCCGATGTCAACTTTGCTGGAGCCCCAGATGCACAGTACACAACCAAAGGCTCCAAGTCCGCCATGTTAGAGGTCTACGGCGACTTTTGCCCAATGATACACCGCATGTTGAACCTCGTGCCCGAGGGAGAGGTTGTAGAGTGGAAGCTGCGTGTACATGATCCGCTGGACACCTGGGTTCACGGCAGCACGGCACTCGTAGGCGACGCGTGCCATCCCACTCTCCCGCACATGGCGCAGGGCGCGGCACAAGCAATCGAAGATGGAGCTGTTCTCGGCGTGGTCCTGCATCCATCACGGTTATCAGACGCGTCGCCGGAGACGATCAATCGCGCATTGCGTCTATATGAGAAGTTGCGGAAGCCGCGTGCAGAAGCATTAGTGGAGTTGGCCGCGGAAAGTGGACGTGCGATGCATCTTGGTGCTGGGAAGGCGAAGGAAGAGCGGGACAAGATTTTTGCCGCGCTGAAGAGTGGGTCAGGGAAGGTGCCGGATAAGTGGGCGGATGCAGATGTGCAGGCTCAGGTGTACGGCGTGGATGTTGTTGCCGATGCAGTGAAATTATGCGAGGAGGAGGGATTTGTAGCGAAATTGTAGTAAGGCATCAAAAGTCGAATTAAAACCATGTTAAAAACTATGTTAGAAATACCATTTTCAGTATGGTCACTGCATAATATAAGCTTCACGTAGCCCTGGCCAAAAGGTATGACCAGGTCTTTCTACTCATTCGGCCTCTAAATTCTAGCAGACATGTTTCCTCTCATCCTACAGCCCTTCCAGTGTACCAGTGCAACTGGAATCAAAGATACGCCGACGATTAGCGCAGCGACAACACCAGCACTATTAGCGATACCAACATTCGTAAACAAATCAGGAAACCTAGACATCTTAAGTTAGCATACATCGATCTCTAAACGCATGAGTGTAGACTGACCAGAAAGGACCGATAAATCCCCAAATCTGCCTCACAAAGGTGATGAACACGCCTATACTTCCGGCCTCCTCCGGGTAGCAATCAACCGCGTACGTGATCAACACTGTAGTCACGATCTGATTTCCTGCAGCTGCAATGCCCGCTCCAACAATGGGCGTAACATTCCAATGTCCCTCTGGTGCTTGCTGGATACGCACGAGGAAAACCACCATACCACAGATCGTCAGCAGAATACCGACGTAGCTCAACCACAAGCGGAACTCGGGAGCTGGCTTGTTGGGTGCCACCTTCTTCGCACGTCGGCGCATCCATAAGTCGCTCGAGTGACCACCCATTTGCTCGCCGATAACGGATCCGATGATCAGACCAAGGAATTGGAGGCCAAGTTGTTGAGGGTTGAAGTGGAATTTCTCGGCGAAGAGTTGGGGGATTTCGACAGTGGTTAGGACCGAGGCGAAGAGGAAGACCATTGCGTATGCTGCAGCTGGGATCATAACGCAAGGATATTTGAACAGGCGAAGCGGCGATATGAACTCCATCAGCGTAATAGGAGTAGGATCGATACGGCGAAATGTGAAGTAAGACTCCTTGAAAGCTGCGAATCCTTCCTTCGCGTGGACGACGTTGTTGTTCCGGATGAAACGTGTCTCTGGGCCGAAAAGCGTGTACAATACAAACTGAACACCATTGATGATCGCCAGGATCCAGAAGATCCATCGATATCCGGCGTGGTATGTGACAAATCCGAAGATGAACGGAGCAAGCGGTATGCCCAATGTGATCATCACAGTCCAAACACCCATGTACTTTGCTCTCTCTCTCTTGAAGAACGTCTCAACTACCACCGCACTACCAATCGCACTTGGTGGACTGATGAAGAACGATTGGAAGGCACGACATGTCGCCATTGCAGCGTAGCTTGTGCTCTTTGCGCAGCCTACGTTGAAAAGAAGGCTTCCGATAAGAGAGATGATGAAGATCGGTCTTCGTCCATAACGAGTTGACAGTGGCCGCCAAAAGAGCGGAGCGCCACCCAGTATGGCGATTTGAAGGGACGTTAGATATGAGGTTCTTTGGAGGCTGACACCTAAGTCTTCTGCGAGGCTTTCGTAGGCCGGAATGATAGCCGATGCGGTGAAGGCACCCATGCAGGCATGGAATGCTACGAAGATCAAGTTGAGCACTTTCTTTGGGATGGTTAGCTTATTTGTGCGTTAAGGACGCAAAAATGATCTGAACTTACCTTCCATAGGGGCCAATTATATGGATCTGCATCGCCAAGTGAAGGGAGCGGATCAAGCTCGACCGTTCCATGTCTCTGAAGTAGATACTGGCGATGCTCATCGGATAAATGAGCTGCCGCATCTTTGTCGAGGTAGGTACCGTGTGTAGGAGCTCGTTCTACATCCTCGTTATGCAATGGCTCGGTTGGAACATTTTCCTTATCGTTCGACAACATTGTTGCTCAAGTGATCGGACTCGCGCCTTGTGAGGAGGAAGGATTCAAGGTCATCGAAAAATTGGAACTGCCAGGAAAAGGCTTCAATAATGCTTTGTATCCAAGCTCTCATAGTAGCGTTGTGCTTAGTTAGCCACTCCACGGAAAGCTTTTCTCCAAAGTGGAGACCCCAGAACTTGGATTCCGGTTCCCATGGGGTCGGCGACACTGATGATGCTGGGTCTTCCGCATAGCGTTGCCCCTAGACATTTTGAACCCAACAAACCAGACGAACGGCTTAAGAGGTCGGCATTGTTACAATGAAGGACGCCCGCTTTTTCCCAACAGCGACGGCCGACATTGCATAACCCCAGTCAGATTCAGTGCATCAAGTGGGTACGGTAGTTGATTCGACGTGTGGCGGCACTTGGATCAGCAGCTTGCGTGGCTAAGTTTTCCGGGTTCCTAAGCTATTGGGTGGCGTCTATGGATCTTTGCGGAAGTGAACGCCTCTGATGCATAGGCGCACATTGTGTTGCATCAGAGTGGCAGACGTAAGCAACGCCAGCCGCACTCAAGCTTTGTGGAATGCTTAGGTTCGGAAGGCGCCTTCCTCCGCTTATTTCCGAGCTCTTGTCCGCCTTTTGAACACCGGAAAAGAGTTCATACGAGGTACAAGTCGATCTGTTTGGCAAACACAGTTTGTTGCAAATTTCATGTTATGTTTTCAGATACACTGCCCAGGCCATCCTCTGGTCAATATCTTGGACTGTCTCTTGAACATGATCCGTAATACTTGGTCCACATTGTCAGATTCAAGCAGGTCTTGGACGACTTACAGTACCCTAGATTGTGGCTGTACGTCTATCGGTTGTTTTAAAGACATAACTGGTCTAGATGCAAGTGCAAGACACTTTAGAAGCATTGTTTCTAGTCTAGAGACCGAAGTTGATTTTCTCAAGGAAGAATACCTCCTACAGGATCGTATGCTAAACCATTATCTATCTCTTTCATCAACAATAAGTCGATCCATGGAAGGATAAGAAATGGAGATCTTCGGATATTAAGTGTTCATCGCAAGGACCAGTTCTACTTGCGAGGACTCGGTATCGGCAACCATTGGAACTGAGCCCTTGATTGCCGCTTCTACCTCAACACCAAATGTATGGGGCGATGAACCATCTTTTTGATCCTTTGATGTCTAGAACAAGGTATATTGGTCTACTTGTTGTGAAGGCCATCTCAATCCGACAGCAATGTTATTATTGGTGAGGGAATCTTCGGGATCCACGGCTCTCAAAATCTTCAACCAGGGCTACATCAACATTATCTAATGGGTACATACCGCAGCCATGTGAATCCAATAAATTATAACCTGTAAATGGTGTCTGGTGGAGAAAAGGTGGAGGATTGGGGGTGGTTTCAAAGCTGTGCACGCAAATGCTAGTAACGCGAAAGTGACACGGTCACATGACTTTGATATGCACGAGCCCCTTTTACCTCTTCTTACGCGTACACTTCTAAGGTCGCGGTACCCACCCCTTGTACGTCGATTGACTGATATTATGTGAGAGTCAATCTAATCATACCATATGCATTCTACATATGCTCCATACCATTTTCAAAAACTTCACAAACACGTGTGGGCATTCTTGCTACGACGATGGGCATCCCCACGTAGGCTTGCCGATTATTCTGAACCTTCACAATTCACTAACGAGACCAGTTTGAGAAATGAAATCGAAGGATGCGAAGAAATCTTGCAGACAGCACAGCTTGCTGAAGAGCATTTCCAGGAGCACAACAGGCCTCTTAGGATTGCTGTTGACGAGGCTGATTGGCGGTTCAACAATATAACACCTGAGAAAGTGGCCGCAATCAGGCGAAGTATGAATGAAGCATATCGGCCATAATTAAATGTACTGACCAATCTCAGTCGTACCAGAAGCCAACCCGGTGGAAAAGGCAATGTTCTACCGGATTTGCAATCTCTTAACGCTTAACATCGAGCTTGTCTTCGTATTCGATGGCCCCAGGTGTCCCGCCAAACGTGGACGTAGTGCGGGACGAAAAGTTGACCAGAAAGATCGTGAACTTCTGAAGAACCTCTTGGAAGCATTCGGAATTGCGTACTTAGAGGCACCTGGAGAAGCCGAGGCACAGTGTTGTCGACTGCAAACCGCTGGTCTGGTCGACGCTATATGGTCTCAAGATTCAGACTGCTTGCTGTTCGGATGCACACTTTGGCTTCGTGATCACCGCGTCGCCAAGGAGAAAGGATACGATAACCGAAACAAGGGACACACGAAAAAGGCTGCCAAGGAAGTTCGTGCGGTTCGGGCGAAGGACATTCAAGGAAAATATCGATTGAAGCGCGAAGGACTTGTGCTCTTTGCGATGCTCGCTGGAGGGGATTACGGCAAAGGGCTTTATGGTTGCGGTCCTGAAACTGCCTTGAAAGCTGCACAATCAGGTCTTGGTATCAGTCTCTGCAACTCCAAAGACCAAGGCCAGTGCAAAACCTGGAGAGACCGCGTATTGGTACCTTTCTTTGCGAGGTATAACATCAAAATCGCGGTTCCGGACCAATTCCCCGATTGCAAACTTCTTCAGAATTACAATCAGCCTCTGGTCTTGTCCGAGGCTAGCATCCGAAACAATGCTGAACTTCGCCGAGACTATCGACGGGTGGTCAATGAGAAGGATCTATTCATCATAACCGGCGAGCACTTCAACACTTGGGGGAAAGGGTATATGGAGTGGGTCGTCCCAACACTGCTGATCCAATATCTGCGTAAACATCTTACGGAGGCAAATATCCCATTGCCACGCGAAAATCTACACAACATCAAGCTCGTTGGGAAACGGCGAGCAGTCGCAGGTTTTGGTGCCATACAAAAGATCAAATTCTCACCATTTGGCTTGACCAACGTTCGAGTACGAGAATTCTTTCGCATTCCCGATCCCTTGCGGGGAACATTTCAGCGAGTTGACGGCGCGCCATTGGACCCAAACCTCGAAGTCGAATGTGAAGTACCCGCTTATCTCCTGGAAAGGGTTCTCCCACCCGAAGTGATGGATGCCACCAGCAATCAAACACGTAAGCAACAGCAAAAAAGACACCGCCAAGTGGACGACCACAGTCCAGTCAAGAAAGCTCGCCGATCTGCGCAAGAATGTGCCGTCTCAGTGACGCAGGACACTTCAATCACACGGGACAATCCGCTGCGCAATTTGCCTCAGGGCCCGTACACAGCTCTCAACACAACTCAATCCATGACAACTCCCAACACCTTAGGTAGTCCCCGGAATAATGGAAACTGGAATCCGTCCAGAGGCCGAGGACAGTCGAGTGGACAGGAATTCGACACTTCCGATCAAGACGAGGCAAACCTACAAGAAGCCATCAGATTGAGCCTTGAAGAGCCTGCCAATAGAACCAAAGGTATTGAGGGAAATTCTCGAGAAGGTGGAAGCATTGAGGTGATTGACCTTACTGACGAATGACTATAACATGTTTCAGACCCGTTGGCGAGCTTGTGTTATTGCAAGCAGATTATGCTTTTTAGGGAATCATGTATCAAATCAGTTCGAAGTTGCACTGCCACTACAGTAGGCTGAATTTCATATTGAGGCCGCCCGCATTCCTTTTTTGATGATCATATTAGATCTTTCGAAACGCCCTTAACTTCAAAGACACATACTCACTTGTTCGGAGTTGTGGATAAATTACGTTCTCGTGAAGAAGTCCATCAACCTTCCAGTATAGAATATCTCGGAAAATTCAAGGTCATGGAAAGATACATCGTCATTGCTATGCATAAATATATAATAATAATTCGAGACAGTAAGGTCTTCGGATCGCCGTACTAATATAGAAGTGACAGCGCGAACCGTCGGCTGTGATATGTCCTCTCCAAAACGCCATTGTTAAAAGCCTCTATGGCGGTTGCTATGCGATACAACACGAAACAATGCACTCGATGGTAATAAATTCTAGGGCCAATGAGAAAAACAGGCAGGTCGTACTACGCCTCTTGCTCAGACGAAGAAGGCTGATTTGCAGCCAGCTTATCATCTTCATCAATATATACTACGATGTGGTTAGCGTCTTGATGACAATTATGCATAAATAAATAGACTCACCATGCGGCCGTACGAACCAACTACACACAAACGCGAGCCCAAAAGTTGCCGACAGGCAAACAAATACTGTCTGCCTGTAGCTTCCCACTGTCGCGCTGTATATGCCGTTGAAGATGGTTGGACCCACTACTCGGGCAATGGCATGTAGTAAGCCTGTTGCACCTAACAGCTGTCCCACCTTCTCTTGTGGCACATGCTTCGTCAATGCAGCACCGAGAGTTGGCGAGCCAATTCCTCCAATGGCAGCAATTGCGCCAGACAAAGCGAAGAGCTCGCCCTTGCGCACAAGTGTGAAACCAAGGTATCCGAGTGTGTCAAAAAAGATAGCCGCACGAATGATTGAGAGATCGAAGCGATCACATCCAGATTTGCGAAGTGTTTTAGTTCCGTTCTTGCCACGAACGAGACGGGTGAGAAGGGGCAAAAGGACCAACAGTGCGATAACACGGGAACTGTTAATAATGGTAACGAAGCGACCAGACTCGAATTCTTGCCAGCCAAACTGCCGGCGCGTATAGACGAGAACCACTCCCATGGCACCCATAGCCACACCGAACATAATGGTATCTGTGGCTGCGAGGAGGATCAAGTTCCAACGAAGAGCAGATGACGTGCCAGGACCAGTAGGCCACAAAATCTTCAAAGGTTGGATGAGATTGATGCTTCGTAGTTGGTTGATCCAGTCTGACGCTGGACCCCGTCTTTCCACTTCCTGTCTGTGCTTCTCTCTCGCCGTCTCTTGACGCGACTTGCTGAGTGACTCAGGAATACAGAAGACAAGGAAGCCGATAAAAAACAGGTGAGCGCCCAGGGCCATGTAGAAGATGAGAAGAACCGCATCAGTCTTGCCGACATATTTGCTACGCGCTTCGATGATATATCCTGCCATTACAGGGCCAATTGCGATTCCAGTGAACAGACAGGCATGAAAATACGAGAAAGCCACATTTCGTCGTTGTGGAGGGATGCAGTCAGCCGCATAGGAGTGGGCCAAAGCCATGCCAACGATGAAGGAACCCGTGATGCCCTCGAGACAATAGCCCACAAGAATCCAGTTGACGTGCACTGTCTCGGGGAACTTGGCAGCGAAAATGGTGAGCAACTCTCCAAACAGAGCACCACAGGTGTTGACGATCATAAATTTCCTTCTCCCATATCGATCCGAGAGCGAGCCGAGTTTAGGGCTAGTGATGGCAGCCAATAGACCAGAGCATAAGTTTCCATAGAGAAGGAAGAGTGAAGAGCGGGAAGACACGGCATCGTTCTGGCATCGATCCTGTCCAGGGTCCATAGGGGCGGATATCGGGTCTCCTTGTGACGCATAGTAGTCGTCACATACCAAGTTCATGATAAGGTTGATCTTGGGAACAATAATACCACCGAAAGCTATGGTGAACAGCAGGAATGGTGGAAGTAGCCAGTATATCTGTGTTGGTGAGTCCTGTGCCGTGGCGATTGTAATACTTTCAAGCCTACCGAAGGGCGCTTCCACCAGGGAAGGCCTCGAAAATCTGCGGCTCCAGGCCAGTCCTCCTCATCACCTTCAGTCTCGTCTCCGTCTACACTTCCGTAACCGTTGCCAGTTGGACTCAGCAGCGGCGCGTCCTCGGCATCACTCTCGCTCTCTTGCGAATGCGCAGCTGGTCTGTTCAGTGTGAGATGTGGGTTGGATCTCGATCTGGACGTGGTTGCTCGAGAGCGGAGCTGCTGGTCTATGTCTACATCTTCCACGAACGCGGCTTCATTACTCGATGCCATGGTGGCACTCTGATTGTATCCAACGTGTTCAAAAGGGAGTGTCCTTATCGCTATGTGTGGGGATCCGGTCGCGTTCGAGGGGGGGTTCGATTTAGGATTGGGTGCGCATTGCTGGAGTTCGACTGTTTCCTCGGTCAGGGACTTCTTCATTGAAGCATCCGGGGGCCGCGAGATGAACGAGAGAAGGGGAGCTCATGCGCAGGGTGAGGGACTTCGCGCGCAATTGTCATCGTTCTCGGCATCGGCGCAGGGCTGAGCAGCATTCGGCTTACCAGAGATAGGACGCCTCACAAGCCCACCACGATAACAGTATCCTAACAACGAGCAAAGGGAACAATAGATGGAGACAGCTATGGAGGGTGGCAGTATCAAGGCCACGCTTTCGTCCGCGCCGTCTGGTCCGCGACTCCTGTGCGCTGTGGTTCGTCGCTTTGACGACTCATGACGTTTTGTGTTGTCGCGCATATCTGAGCCTGGCGGCCCTTCGGCTCCATAATCGTGCCGACGCGCTAGTCCTTATCCGGACACCGATCTGGCACCTCAGCCTTGCGACTCAGGCTTGCTTTTCAGGTCCATCGACGGTCGTCTTGTGCACATGGTGCTTTCTTTTCTTTATGCTTCAGTATTTCCATCGCCAGAATATCCTCTTTCCGCCAAGTTGCTCGGCCAGGGCCGTCGTGTTGTCCATCGTTCCTGCATGAACTCCACCCGAGAATGCAGCATGGCGCACTGCCACAATCAAGTCGACTGAAGACACGTACCTTCTCCGACGTGGCGAGCTGGACGTCGCGGCGGCCTTCATGTATGGCCTACATTGTTTCGCTAACCCATCATCTCGGACCTTGGGCAGCTGAGAAGCTCGCATTCTCGTCAGAGGCGCACTGTCTCCCGATGTTGCTTCACGGTGATTCAAGAATTCGAATGCATAATCTTGGAAATACGACAATCATGTACCTCTTCCGATAGATTAGCTTTTGTTTGCCTTGTTCTTTTGGGATCAGCCACCAATAGACATGAAGAGATTGATATGTCTACAAACCTAATTCGGTAACTGTGTTGCGGATTCACCCACCAATATCAGGTTTCTTTTCTAGCCTGGCCCTATCAGAGCCCTTCTTCAATGTTCGTAGTTCTTGGCACCTCTAGGACCACGTCGAGCCTCATGTTTGCGAAAGTGAGGCTAAGTACTATCGGCCGCGCATTCATGCTTCCGATAGCACAGACATATCGTGTGCAAGGGAAGACGACAAGCTGATATATGCACACGTCGAATAAAAGTCATCACTTGCGCATCTGGGCTCAAGACCTTCCAGAAGTGGCCAATGGGGCTGGTCAGCAATACTTTGAACGACCATCGCCTTTTCTAGGCATCAGCATTTGTGCAAAGTCACGAGCTCCACAGGCGAATGCTTTGACCTTCAATAACCGATTCGTTCGAGGCCCATGATCTTCGCAAGGAGGCAAAGATAGGTATACAACTGTAGTGCGAGAAGAAACAAGGCAAACCCAATCTCTGTATGCAGTGAAACATGCTAAAAAGTTATCCCGTTCCACTGCCAAGTTGAGCATGGCCCTGTATCACTATCTGCACATCTTGTGCAATAGAACCACCGTATGCCAAAGAGGACCAGGATGAACAACCTATCAAGTCTTTCTATCCCTCCTCCAAGACACATGTGACGACCCACATCCCAGGCAACGGTAAAACTGCAAGAGCGGGTCCGCTGTCGATAATCAACTCCTCTTTTACGTGGTACTGCTCTCCGCTTCATAGTCTGGCTTCATATGGAAAGTCCTGCATTGCCGCGCACCAAATATAGCCGGGCCGACTAGTTCCATAGGTTCCACGGGTTCCATGGTCCCAATCCTGATGGATCTGGGCGAAGACCATACCAAAACTCAGACCTATCACACCCAGGTACCATGGGAGGTCTCGTTGCCTGAAACCCAAGACAGCGAACATCCATCATCCGGCACCTTAGCACAACGCATATCCTCCAATCCCAACATAGACACATACTCCCTGGTGAGTCGTGCCAGACCAACAACCGCTCCCACCCTATGGCGCCAGCCTCCAAGACACCACATCACACACTTGAAACCCCCTCTTTCGCAACTTGAGCATGTCCACGTATGCCCCCCTAAGTTGTCTTGCATCGCAATGTAAGCAACTTGGTTGGTGGCACCCGGGGCAATCTGCGGTCTGACCTCCATGTAATCCATGCATCCCCACACTTTCACTGCCACGATGATCAGCAGGTGGACGCGGGATGTCCCGGTACAGCCACGAGATTCATCATCACTCCTAGATCTCGGGGAGGGGCTCCGGCACTCCTTTCTGGATTTGTTGCGAGGCTGTGAGGGATTTGAAGACGTGGTGGGGTATACTGGTTGAGTTGGTGATGGTCGCGGTCCGGTTGTGCATGGCGAGAGAATAATCTCAAGGAAGAAGAAAGCATAGATGTTCCATATGATCGGTCTGTCCAGATAGTACGACTGTGATTTTTGGGTAAAGGTCCTCTGTTCTTGTCAGGCTACAGGCGTGTTCTCCAACACTATGAACTTTTGGACCAGGGTAGTGCTACTCTTTCACTAGATATCCACTGCTAGTATAATCCAGCACTATTAGTAGTTGTGTTCGACCTATTTGAGACTACTTGGTCCTTAAAGTCGCTGTTCTGCCAATACTAGTGGGCATGGGATTTTGGGCCAAACCCTTGGTCAAGGCCAATATGGTGCGGGGGCACCACATCGTTACAGGCAAAAACAATATCCCAAGGTATGCAGTCGGACATTGAACCATGCTTCAGGAATGGAAGCCCCTTTGCGTCGAGTACTATCGAGACCTCACAAAACATGCAAGGAGAAAGAAGGGGAAAGAGCCAAACCCTCCGCCGACC
This sequence comes from Pyrenochaeta sp. DS3sAY3a, assembly GCA_001644535.1. Taxonomy (NCBI): domain Eukaryota; kingdom Fungi; phylum Ascomycota; class Dothideomycetes; order Pleosporales; family Cucurbitariaceae; genus Pyrenochaeta; species Pyrenochaeta sp. DS3sAY3a. Next base: position 307,185 of record KV441649.1, on the reverse strand, counting down.
GATACTGCCACGATGATCGTGACAGAGGCAATGCGAGTGTTTACTTGGTTTCTTTGACTCTGCATGGTGTGCACTTGGCATGCGTGCAGTTTTGACTGTGATCTTGTCAAGCATCGTATGGCCCATCGCCGCAATCACTGCAGTACCACTCCACCAACACGGAGCACCTCTCAAACGCTTTCCTATCCAGGATGTGGCGTTCGATATGATCTCGTAGACTCTTTGTTTCATTTGAATATAGGGATTGGCAGATTTGAGGTTCTGTACGGGCTGGTACCGTAATGGTAATCTGGCGCGCCATGAGCGCAAGAAGCATTCCGTAAACACTCAAATCGCGTGATTTCCCTCTATATGTTCAAGTATGGCTGATATGAGCGAACTTCAAGAACTGCACGGTGAATTCTATTTGTTGTTGTCGTTGGCAGTGTGCGCATCGGCCATGGCCGCATCTAGGACAACGATTCTTTTTGGCAGGGATTCAAATGTTTCCGCATGAGCACTATCAAAGTCAGCTGTAGTTCTGGTGCATATACACATGCAGTGATATTGAAGCATCTACCACAATGTATAACGATATCTATCTCGCCTTCACTCATGATACCCACTATCATCTGCTAGCATCGAGACCGGTGAACTTATGAGCCTCATGAGCAGACATCTCATGATCAATCCACAAAAAAAATCTTGATGCAAAGCAAGCTACACTATCATGATCACGTCGATACTCGTCCCTAGAAGGACGACAGAATTGTGCAACCACCTTACCATCATCACTGGCTTGAAAATTTGTTAGCTGCATCGTCGAACAACCCACGCTCACAAAGTCGGTGTGAGACTACAACTGAGGCCTCTCTTTCCCCTACCTATGTGGGACCTCCCATCGTATTTCCCGGTGAAGCATCGGGGTATAGTATCCAGTCACTGCTGTATGACTCTTGGACGAGCTGAAAAAACACCCTCTTGGATGCCTCCTATGGTCGGCCGCTCCGAGTCCCCTATGCCCAGTAACCACGTGCGTGCAAACAAAAAGGTCAGTCTGCAGTTCTGATTACTTGCAACCTCGGAATGATTACCATGGTAATCTTGAAGCATCGACTCCTATGAGAGGGAGTGTGGAGGACTCGAGGTCATCATCCTGCCAGGCATGGCCTTGCACAGGGGTGGTTCCTGGCCCCTACTACAAGCTCTGGGGGCCAAACGTATACCTACCTACCCGCGATTTAGAGATTCCGGTGAACGAATTTGAAGGCGGAAAGGTTAGGACCTGTTATTGTTAGTGTCCGATACCCCGACCGGTTCGACTCCTTCGATGAGGCAGGTGCAAGCCCATGGCGTGGGAGCGAGTGGCTCAGCCTTGACGGTAGATCAGGCTGACGCAACCACGCTGCCGGGGGCGCGCGACTGAGAGCTTGGGGACCTGTCTAGTCTATGATCAGCAGTTCATATTTCTGAAACTAAAAAAAGAAAACCTTGTGCGATCGGGATTTGATTCGCCAGTTCGAACTTCGTCAAGATGTTTCGAGGTCGATTCTTTCGCCTATTTTGGTTGCTAGTGACATGCTCGATTGGGTAATTTTCTTGGCAGTACAGCACACTCGCAGTGACATACCATGATCAAAATTACCTATCAATCTACGTGCTTTTTCTTCTGACATCAAAAATTGCCTCCCATAACATAATCACTTCTACTTGCCTTGCCCTACTGCACAGTAAAAAGTCCCTCACGTTTCCTCAAAATTACTCATAAGCTCCGGACCTAAGGGGTTGCAAAAGGCGAGCACCGAGCCCATCATCTGCGTCGAGTCCGGAACCCCGGATGTCATGGGACGCGTCGGATTGATGAACAATCCTGGATGTCAGATGTCGTTGTTTTGCGCGAGCTTCATCATCAAAGGGCGGCTCAGTATCTTTCTATACGAATTCAGGCGACAGCTTGCGATGGTGGTGGGTGCGCAATGCTTCGTGATCAATGCGATCCATGGGAAATGCTTCAGCCTTGTGTCTTGGTATCCGAATTTCAACTAGCCTATGAACGTGAAGGGCGCAGTTTGCATCTGATGCTCGACTACTTGATTTAAGCCTCCTGCATGGATGTCACTCCCTGACGGGTTGGCTGTGCCGTCGTAGTCCAAGTCCGGATGGATCTGCTGTGACTAGAGTGATGCGAATACTGGCAACAACCTTGTCCTGTGATTTTGTGGAATCGTCCTGCTTGAAGACCCTGTCCGCAAAAACCTGGAAACAAGTATCAAGGCGTTCGAGAAGTACGATGCGTACATGTGCGATTAGGAAGGCGTCCCGCCATTGTGTGATGAGTGTCCTGCTTTGAAACCAGATAGCATACATCACTGCTGAGAACTAGGTCGGTGTGTGAGTAAGATGGACCATTACTGTCCTTGGGTTGGTGGACTCATCACTGAATCTGCACAGAATGATTCTATGCATTAGTGAGGTTGTAGATGCGTGAGTTGTTCAAGTTTGTTTTCACCCTAAGCTCAATGCATCCAACTGACGATGCTCCTTCCATTCATGTTTATTGGTTGCATCCTCAAGTTTGCACAACTCTGCACAACCAAAAACCTGCGAGACGAATACCGCCGACTAGGTCGTCCCGAGCACTTTTTAGCTCAACTAGGAATTACCCATCGGGTCCCAAGTTTCGAAGTCGCGCAACAAACTCCAGGAAAGTCACGTATTACAGTGACACTTCAGGTTGTTACAACGGCCAGATGCATTGTGAGGATCATCTCTTACCCCTCTCATCTCAAGTGACTCGAATTGTAGCACTTCTCTCAGCAGTATCACATAGCCTCATCATTGGCGCAAGACGCCCGGCGAGTATGAACAATCAGGTTGACTACCACTTCTACTATCTTGACGTCCTCCACAATCACATCATGGCCCCATAGTCCTCCATTCATGCACTAGTACCTGGTTTCGACACCTTCGAGACGAGGTTGAGGATTATCACATCTTGTGATTTGCCGGGGACCCGCCAGCCTTGCCGATTTATAGACATTTTCTCAGCCTGATGTGATTTACCAGGATTAAGATAACGTCGCGCTCGCTAATCTGGGGATAGTCCTCCAGAGACCTCAAGATTCGGTTCAAGTCAGTTCAGCCTTCTTGTTTCCGCCCCGAACTTTGTGGCTCCTCGGTACCTCTTGCATCCAGTTCCTCGCCGACGTTGAGTTGGAGGACTACACTCATCCGCTGAAAACGAGATGATGATTGGTCAATTTATGCTCATGTTGTTGCAATGGTTGGATATTCGCTTAGGGATGGCTGTAAATACCCCGGGAAGAATTCCGGTGCAAAGGTTGTTAGGCCTCATGAGGTATCAACCCCGCGTTTTGGTCAATTTGCGTTGGCTTCTCCAACCATGCAGCTTTGACCGTTCAAAGCGAATGGCTGTAATGACTGACTTATGATTTGAGCCTTCCCCCGGAAGCGGTACGAGCTGATTCAGCCATGTTTCGCTCTTGACCACAAAGCGTAGCCCGGCCTTGTTGGTGGAAAACTAAGAGAGAGACACCAAGGTACTTAGACGCCCTAGTTCGATTCTAATTGGCTATGACTCGGAATTCGATTCTATTTTCCCGTGCTCACTGCTCTCAATTCCACGGTTTCGATGTCAGAAATCACATTTGTTATACCGAGTTGCAAGTAAGACATTAGGCGGGGATTTGAGCACTTGGTCCCGGTGGTCAGACAATCGGAGAATATCAGTTTCACCAATTACTTGCTTGCCATGTGATTGATTGGAAAGGTATCACAACAGGTTCGATCGCAGATAATATCGAACGTCATATGGTTCGTGGCACAATGGGTATATGCACTAACTATCGTTTGCCTACTATCTCAGGCGCCGGATTTGGGTAGTGATCGCTGTCGAGGAAAAGGATAGTTCGTCAAGATTGCGGGGACGTGACAGCTGGCTAGATGGCGCACATGTCTGCCTGCGAGTAGTCGAGTGAGCACATGTACTCCAGAGAAACAGGACTCAGGGAGGGTTGAAAGTTCCAAGATGCCCTTTTATGCTTCTCTTTGTGCATCGTGATGTTGATTTGCAGCCTTAAATCCCCATGGCCGATCGGTACGCTGAGGGTAATTGTGGTTGGGTCAGGTCCATGGTGTCACCAGACATGGTTCGACCGACTGGTTGCACCCGCCCATCATACATCGACTGAAAGCTATCACCTGCAGCAGGGCGCGATTCAATAATACAGGTTCATTTGTTCCCCAGGACGCACTGGTTATAGTCGTCAAGGCCAGCCAGCTTCGTCATCGAATTGACGACAACAGGGGCATTGCGATCTCTTTTCCCCTCGCGAAAGGCATTCAAAATAGTACGACCTACCGATAAGAGAAAAGAAGTGGTTGAGACATCTGTATAGTGGATACGCCAATCTTTTGCTGCCAAGCAACTCTTGCATCGGGATATGAGGCCTTCGGATTGTTGGGCTTGAAGGACTCCAAGCTCTCCGGTGGTGTTTCAAAGTAAACGTGCAAACCTCGTCCTTGCCAACTACTACGATTTACCGGGACGCTCCTTGCATGGCGATTAAGGCATTCAAGACGCTTCGCTCAGAGACAGTGTTGGCACCGAGGAGGACACTCCACGTCTATGCTTTCACCGGATTGAATGTAAGGCTGAGGTGTCCCAACATGTTGTGAGGTCCAACCCTTGCCGCGTCTTCCTTGAACATATTGTTGAATATCGATGCGGCATACATTCCAATTCCAGAGGTTGCCCCACTTTCCATGTGTGCAACCTTTGGCCCAATCCTGGTCCTCCACGCTCCTGCGCTTCATTACCTTGGGCTTGCAGAATCTGTAAAAACTCTGAGTTCGTTGTCATGGTCGTAGTGGTAGATAGCAAACGCTTGGTGTGATTAGCAGAGTTTCTTAGCTCATGGACTCATGACCATGCGCTGGTTTGCATATGACGTGCATACAATACGTTGGTTAACAAGCACCGATGTTATATCATTGGAAGGCCGGCAGGGCGCATGAGAGTTTCAAAAGTGGCATGGTGACTGGCGGGCTGGAGAGAGGGGTTCAGTTCGTGTGCTGAACACGTTGTTGTCACGACGCCATCTGGTGATGGACCTGAACAGGACAGCGATGAAAATAGTCCGTCTCATGATTGAGGGTAAAGGAATGCGCACGGAGCCATCAGAGCGGAATCTCGACGGGAAAGTTCGGGCCGGAACATGGCTGGGCTAGAAAGGATCCGAGAGGCGCGGTTGAAGCTGAGGACTCTACTACGTAGGACCTTGCCTGAAACGTTCCAAATGTGCGACGCGTAATTATGCCTCGCTCGCTGTAAGAGTCCGAGAAGGTGCACAGGGCGACAGAGTGTTACAGAATCTCATACAGTAAGCTCAGGGAGGGGTGGAGATGAAAGAAGGGTGAAAGGCAGGCAGCTGAACAAGCAGAGTGCTGGGAATAGATGGATAGTTGTGTGTTGTGCTGTGAAGGAAGGTCTGCCTGGCGGTGAGCCGCTGGGGCAGAGGGAGGGATGGCAGGCTTCGTCCAGCAAAACGAGGCAAAAGGCACAGCTGAGCGTGGCGCCCGTGCAGGAGCTCCAAGATGAATCATTACTGAAGTGCATCCAGAGAGCCGAGCAGTGTCTCAATCAAGCTAAGGGGACGCAAGGAGGGCAGAAGGTGGCGGGGAAGCGCGGGACCTTGGTCAGGAGCACGGAATGAGGCTCTGTGAAGGACGCGCAGATATAAGTCTGACGCCGCCCTGTGCGCGCAGTTTAGTTGCCTTCTTCCTGCTGAGCGCCAGTTGTAGGAGCCTAAATGGGCACCCAGTGGTGCGGCGGCCAATCGGCGGGGGGCTACAGTCGGCTGCAGGGTGGGGTTTTGCCTTGCGGTTGCCTGGTTGGTTTTGTGCGAACCGCAAAGAGCCTCCATAAAGGACCATCCTTTCTTCCACCCAGCCTCTTCGGCGCTGCCGCCCCTTATCTTCGTTCAACTCATAGTCTGTCTCATCAGCAAAGCCTTGTTGCTTATATTGTCCGAGCCCCCAGCGAGCTTTTGCACATACGTGGCTTGCCGCAACTGAACGCTGCCCCACACACGTTTCCCGCTGCGCTCGCGTTTTGGCCCCCACGGACCTCTGGTGATGCTGTAATTGTGCTGCAAACCACACAAACACACAGTCTGGAGTGGCTGCACGTGACAGAGCTCCGACATTTATCCGCCAGAATCACGTGCAAGACCAGCTCCATGCACTCTACGAGATTGGCATTACTACGTTCAACATTTCACGCTGGTGTCAGATAGTGGCAAACCATGAATACTCCGGATTTCCAATCCCGCTACATCAACGCCCTCAGAACCCAGGCCAAAGCAGCCGAGGCTCCAGCAAATGCTGCATTACCCTGTCCGTATCCACAATGCTCAGGTCGCATTTTCATCACGGTGGACCAGCTCTTCGGCCATGCCAAGGATCAACACAGAGACGAGATCCTAGGCCTGGAACCGAGGGAAGCACGTGCTCACCTTCAGGCTCTGAGTCTCAAGCAGCTTAGGTAATCAGGCCCCTTTGCACTGCACACAATTCGTACAAGGCACGTGTCTGACTTGGAGATAGAAAATCTGACCAATCCGATGCTACTGTCGGAGACCGAACTGGATCTGCTATTGACATTGCTGGACTATCACTGGAATCGGTAAAGGAATCTACCCTCCGTCAATCCCCACCGTCCTCCGGAAAGAAGAGGCGTGCTGCTGCTGATGATGAGTTCCAAGGCCGTCGAGGGAAGGCACCTTCCCATGTAGAGGTGGCGGATCCGGAGTATTCAAGACAGATTCCTTATACTATTGCCTCTGACCGCACACGGCCCAAGTCAGATCCTCGACTGTTTGATCCAAAGCAGAGCAGAGGTTCTTCTCCCTATCAGTCCACCCCCGAGCCATCGTCCGAATGGTCTGTGGAAGCCAATAAGAACGCCCAGTTTCAGCCCTCCCAAACCCAAGCCCCTGCTCGCCCATTGCCTCATCGGACCGTTCCTCATCCACAGTCTGCTCCCCGCCAACCAGGACTCATTGACCTGCAAAAGTATGACTCGCGCTACCCTGGCCTGCTACTCCAACCTGATAGCCGTCCCATCTCTCAAGAACAGCTGGCCTCTGAGGTGAAGAGTATATATGCCGGCTTGACCATGGTTGAGACTAAATGTATTCATGTCGATCGTGCACAGGCTGCTGCTGCTCAAGACAGTACCGAAAGGTTAGCTTCGGATCATTGGCAGGCGTTAATTGCCCTTCATCGTACCTTGCTGCACGAACACCATGATTTCTTCTTGGCCTCTCAGCACCCCTCTGCTTCCCCCGCATTGCGAAGGCTGGCAGCCAAGTACTCTATGCCAGCACGCATGTGGAAACATGGTATACATAGCTTCTTGGAACTTTTACGTCGACGTCTCCCTGAAAGTATCGATTACATGCTAGCGTTTATCTACTTGGCATACCAGATGATGGCGTTGCTGTATGAGACCGTGCCTGCTTTCGAGGATACCTGGATAGAGTGTTTAGGCGATCTTGGACGCTACCGTATGGCCATCGAGGACGAGGATGTTCGAGACCGAGAAACATGGGCAGGCGTAGCTCGTTCATGGTACACCAAAGCTGCAGACAAGAACCCTACTGTCGGTCGTCTCTACCACCATTTGGCAATTTTGGCACGCCCCAATGCTCTTCAGCAGTTGTACTACTACTCGAGATCATTGACCTGCGTCAAGCCATTTCCTAGTGCCCGCGAGTCAATCCTGACACTTTTGGACCCCATTCTTGGACGTGGTGTCGCTGCTCATGCGCACTCACAACCTATCGATACAAACTTCATCAAGGCACATGCTTTGCTCTTCGAGAAGACATCGCTCCAGGATTTCGACAAAACCAAGCTGGAGTTTATCAACAACCTCGATAATCACATTGGCCGTGTGACGGCAAAATGGAAAGAGCAGGGTGTATACATTGCTGTCACAAACATCGCCGCCTGGTTCGATTACGGAGTCGACGACAATGCTCTTCGCCAAGTATTTCTCACTCATTTGTTTGAGCATGCGGAAGACTTCCCACCTACTGCCTCTGAGGACATTCGCACCGCATCACCCGCTGACCAACAAGACCCGATGCCACCAACAATTCCAGAATCCGAACTTTCATCGCATATCGCTGCTCTTTCATCGCAACCCACATTCGTTAACGCAAAGTCAATCACCAATGAAACTTTCAGTCTCGTTCTCCGACGAATCGGCGACAAGAATGTTCTCCCCAATGTGAACATTCTCCTCGCCTCTCTCAACGCCTTCGCTTCCAGCAAATACGTTTCGCATCTCATTAATGACACTCCTTGGACCGAGCTAGTAGCGTTTTTGAATACCTTGGTCAAAACAGAAAGTCAAACACAAAGCCAGCCACAAACTCAGAGCCAGCCGCAAGATATCAACGAGCTACTGTCATCCGATGTGTTCCCCAGCGATGGCGAGAGGCGTGACGAACTACCCCTACCCGAGGATTATTTGGTCCGCGGTCTGATTTGGGCACACCAATACTTCCCGACCAAGTGGTTCGAGAGAGAGCATGATGAGGAAGAACGGTATCTTGAATTGCCTAGCACAGTGAAGAGCCGCATCGAGAGGGTTCTTCGGCTAGGCTACCGACTTTCAGCTGTGAGTGTTGAATTCATGGTTCATTTGGCTACAGCTAATCAATGCAGCACAATAAATGGATTTCATACGATCGGGGAACCCATACGTTCTCGGTCATTGGCGCACAATGTACTGACAATACGCAATGACGGTGGCTTCGAACAGTTTACAGTCCTTACCGTATACCATTTCCTCTCTTGGCGTTTTCATCACTTTGGTTGCCTTTACCCACACGAGTCCTTGTCCCACAAATCGTATTCCGCAGCGGACGCAGCAAACTGAAATATTTATACAACTCACTTTGCACCCGCGACACGACCACGGCGAACGGCCACAAAGGCCTTGATGCAGGAGGCAAAGCCTCTGGCCTTCGCCATTGTCGTGGCGCGCAAGTAACAGCGCATCTAAATTGTTTCGATGTATTCGTAACGCAACAAGAGAGGGAAGAGCAACATATTACTCGCGAGAATTTTTTATACGTGCTAGATTTTGCCCCTTATATATACATACGTGTTCACACAAAAGATAAAAAAAATACCAACGTTATTCCTCCGAAAAGAGTCTTTCTGAATTTCGAATGCGAGCAAATGTTTCCATGATCTCCGTCATCTTTTCCTTTTGGTCAGCAGATGCCACGAAAAACTTATGAGGCAAGTCCATGAGAGCACCAGCAACTGGGCGACAGGAGACCATCTCTCTGATACCTATATGGGCACGATATCAACCGTGGCCAAGAGTGTTGCATTCACCGGTGACGGAACACGACCAGTACCACTTGAATCACGAGTGTTGCTGTCACTGGTGAAGGAACATGCTCCGACACGACATCGAGTACAATCGATACGATCTGATTTGATCTGTCTCAAGAATTGTGAGTGAACTCTGCATGCTGCAATGCGAGGCAACGACGATTTCAACCCCCCTGACGATACTAACTGATGACATGGCTGATTCGCTCGAGGCAATATTTATGATTGTTCTGGGGAATGTGAAGGTGTGACATGATGGAAACATGTAGGACCGCAGTGGTAACAGATTTCATTCTGGATGACAACGTCCAGATAAGGCACGAGGGAAATTTTGTAAGACCACAGTGGGAGTAGATTTCATTCTGGATAACGTAAAGGTAGGACGTGAAGAAAAGTTCGAAAGACCGCAGTGGCATCAGATTTCATTCTGGATTATCATCATCTATGGGTGTCGTCACACGCCTTTCCGGATAGTTCTGGTGGTGTAGGCAGCAAGGAAACGAAAGTCTTCTTGTAGCAACATGGTTTCTGGCTAACTTCACAGCATGAGTCTGCGTCAGGAGGTGTGAAGATGTATGTATGCTGGATTTCACTCAGTGAGGCAGGTAGGTGGAGTTGGCATGTTGAGATATGATTGCTGGAATTGGTGCGATACCTCGTTTTGCGAAGGGCCGCGTCACTGATGTGTAGGGGGACGAGGAAAGCATTTTTTGTGCTGAGATTGAAGATGATGTATGATGAAGAGGCATAGTATTATTACATGGCTTGAATTTTGTGTGTAGAATGAAGGGGCGTGTTTATATTGGCAGTGTTGCATACGATTTTGGACAAGCACGATCGTCCTTACAAGCGTATGGTGCAATACCTACGGATTCGATGAAAATTTGTCTTATGGCATTTAGTGACCCATTAGGTCTTTGGAATGTTATGGGCTGAACCAGCAGGTCTTTGGGATGCTTTAGGCAGAGCTTGCAGGTCTTTAAAATGCTTTGGGCAGAGCTTGCAGGTCCTCGAAATGCCATGGGCAGAGTTTACAGATTTTGCTATTCTATTGACGGACGTGCAAGTATCCTTAGAAATTTGATTCCAAGAATGTGATCGAAAAGGGTCAAGATTGGGCTATCGGGCACTGAGAAATGGCTTGGGCCCTGGGAGACGGATTAAGGTAACTTAATGATATTGTATAGTAGTGCAACCGTTGGAGAGCATTCGGGCGTGCCAAAAACAGGTTTGGTACTCTTGAGGGGGGAAGATTGGCTGGTTGTTCTGCATGCATTTTTGTGATCCAAGGTCTGGAAAATCCATCCTTGGTGAACACAAGACTCACTGTGCCGTTAATGCTCTACGAATCGTCTAATGCTGCGGTGCTCTAGCTTTGTAGTGTTTAAATAGCCTCTATACTCTAGATATATAGGCTGTTTTATTCTTTGTCAATTATATCCGCTGATGTGTTACTACGGAGCGCTTGCAGTAGAGAATGTCAATGACTTGCGTCACAGTCTTTCACATAGAATAAGGCAACCGAAAGAGTCATTATAAAGTGCCTAGTTATAATCATGCGAATTTGGAATGGGGAAACTTGCGTGCATAGAATAATTGTGTACCCATTTGGTGTGCTTGATTCATGATGTTGCAGAAAGGAGTGGCATGCCACAGGCCTAAAGTTTCACTGCGCGTCGATGAATTTCCAGTGGTCTTTGACAACCAAATACTTCAACCCTGAATCGGATATATTCTTGCTCTACACAATTGATGCTACAATGTAAAGACTCTACGTCGACCCTTTTCTGAGGATATAAATTACTTGCTGACGTTTATCTATCTCGCATACTCGATGATAAGGCTACTGTACGAGACGGTGCCTGCGTTCGAGGATACCTGGATTGAATGCTTGGGTGATCTGAGATGTTACCGTATGGCTATCGAAGACGATGATATCCCGTGACCTTGGGTCGTGGTTGGTGGGGGCCAAAAATCCGAAAATCGGTGTCGACGTGGTTAAAGGTGATGTGAGTGAGGTGTGCACCTGGGGTTTGGAGCGATGCGGACCATGCAACAGGCAAACCAGCCCCGAAAACAAGGCAACAGGCCCACAAAAAGCGCAAGGTCCATCAAGAGCGCACGGCAAGCGCACGGCGCTGATCATGCACAACGGCGCTGCGCATACGTCGCGATTACCCACTGCAGGCAGGAGCCGAGCCAGCCACGCCGTCGTTTTAACCTCGCCGACATGCAGGCAAAGAAGGCAAACGACTTGAAGATTCAGCGCTCCACCCACGATTGGTCGGGTGCGTCGCGACAGACCCAACTTGCCATGTGTGGTGCAGCTCTCCTAGCCTAGTTCAGACGGTCAGGTTCCGAAGCGGTGGAAGACGGTGGAGCAAGTTGCCTAAAGACCGAGCCTCAGGACTGCGGCCCCCGTGTGATTGGCTGCGAGGGCTGTTATACATTCCCCTCTCCCCACCGGTGGGATCGCTCGGCCGCCATTGGCCGCTTGGGTTCCTCGTTCACCAACTTAGAAACCCAACGTCCCTTGCTAATCTACAATCGAACACGCAGGCGGCCTGGAGCGCAGCCAGCGTGGATCATGCCGCATGTTACCTCCGGCTCGATACCCTGTTATTGGCGCCATCTGGTCCCATCTGACACTTGTTCCGCTAGCGGAGATGCATTCATCATGGGCTAACCGTGTCATCCGTGAAATTATTGTCCCTGTCCTTCTGAAATGCGCACGCAATACTATCAGGACAAGACCTCGATTGGGCGCCACGAGTTTGCTTCTCGTGCGTCGCGCATGCAAGGAGTGTCGGGCATACGTGGGATGCTCACTAGAATCGCCCGGCGGACATGAACGTCGATAAATATATAAGCTAATGCTCTTGCCGACCTTCACTGCGCTCAAACACTTGCTCCTCAGCTTCAATCGGCTTCGTTCAATCTTCCATACCTGATCTCTCGCCGAGGACTTGAGATATTCCACTATCAACATGTCTCCTGTTGCAATTCCTATCGATGACTCCGCCTCGTAAGTGGCTCGGCTCATCTCCCTCCCACATCTCGGGCCTCTTTCCCTCTCATGAGAGTCTCATCCAACCCTCGCAACCCTTCTTACCTCATCACTGGCTTCATTCACCGCTACCTTGGCAAGCCTTGGCGACATTAACACTGACACCTCGCGCAGTGTCCATTCACCCTCGCACCCCAACATCAGTACTCAGACTCATGCTTCCCAATCTGTATCATCTCAATATGGCACTCGTCAAGCATCCCCCTGCATTGAACGCAAGCCTGATGGTCATGTTCACCTTCTGGCTCACGCGAGCACCAACCAAGCTGGGCCTCCGAACTTCAGCCCCGAGCAACAACCTCGCGCTCTGAAGCCAGCCCAGCAAGAAGACCTTGACATGGACGACATGCACTTCTGTGACGCTGTCACACAAGCCATTGCCCTTCAACAAGCAGGCCGCGAGCTTGGCTTCGACCTTCCCCTTCACTGTTACATGAAGGACGCATGGCGACTCGATCAATGGATCAAGCAGCAATCAAAAGGTGTCATCCCGACGTTGTTGTTGGGTTCAGTACAGCAATGACTTGCTGTGATGTACATTGCCATCAGTGTTCTGCTAGACATCATGAAGACATTACATGGCAAGAATAAAAATACACCTCGTGAATCAATAGATACATATGCAATCAAATCTCGTTCCTATAATTTTCTTGCCTTGTTATTAAAGTCTTAGTGTTGAACTTTGAACGCGACAAGTGGCTACATGAACCTTGCGCTAAACTGTGTGATAACCACCGCCGCCCATAGTTCGGTGTGTTCTTGATTGATCTTACCAATGAATCTAATAGTTTGCAACACGGTAAAAATTGTCGAACAGCAGCCACCACCACCACCACCACCAGTAAAAGTATTGTGTTCTTGATCGACTGCAGCAATATTTAATGGTTTGCAGCATGTTAATTCTAGGATCGCCGCCTCCACTGGTAAGTTTGTTCTTGATCCTGGTTGATTCCTGCAACCAACTTTGTTGATTTGGTAGGTGAAGGGATGGCGGTGTTCGTCCAGCAAAACGAGGCAAAAGGCTACACATGGATATGCGCGCACCACGCATGTTGCCTTATGCGCCTGAAACGTGCTACTCAGGTAATTGTGGGATGGCCGCCTCCACCCGTAAGATTCTTCCTATTCTTGATGGATTGTAGCAACGAATGTTAAGACTTTACAACATTTACTACATAGATAGTTGGCAGCATACCACGCACGTCGCTCAATGCATTCGCCACCACCTCCAGCAATTCTTTTCCTGTTCTCGATCAATCGAGGCAACGAATCTGATGATTTGCAACGTCCGCTGGATAGGAGGCAGCATACCATGCATATTGCCTCATTCACCTTACGTTGTTGTGTGTGAAGCCGCCACCACCCGTACAGTGTTTCTTGTTCTTGATTTATTGTACAGTAGCAATGAATTTGATGGTCCGCAACATCGTCTAGTTCTCAGCACCACATACATTGCTTGATTCACCTTTTCGCTCATTTTTTGTGATAGAGCCTCCACCTGTAAGTATTTCCTGGTTTTAGATCAATTTCAGCAACGAATTTGGTGATTTGCGACATCGGCTAGTCTGCAGCACACCATACACATCACCAATGCACCTTATGTTAATTGTATGTGATAGCTGCCACCACCGCCAGTGGTTGTCCACTATTGCCAGTGGTTGTTCGTCACCAGTGGTCGTCCACCACCACCACCTGAAAGATTTTCGTGTTCTCGATCAACTATAGCAATAACTCTGATGATGCGCAACATTGCCTGGTCGCAGCACACCATACACATCTCTTCATGCACCTTATGTTAATTTTGTGTGATAGCCGCCACCACCACCACCACCACCACCACTGGCCGTCCACCATCACCAGTGTTTCTTCACAACCACCACCACCAACACCACCACCACCTGTAAAAAAAAATCGTTCTTGATCAGTTATAGCAATGAACTCAGTCATTCCTAACATCTATTAGTTTACAGCACACCACACATACCACTCAATGCACCTTTTGCAAATTAATGTGCGATAGGCGCCACCGCCTGTAATTCTTTTGTGTGCTTGATCGCTTCAAGCAACGAATCTGATGATTCGCAACATCGATGCTCAAACGTGGAAGCTGGGGACGGAAGCCCGGTGTTGTTCGGCTGTACCACCATTTGGAGATCCTGGCAAGGCTGACGCCTTGCAGCTTCTTAGTGCCTTCTGGTGCCGCCCGGAGAATCGTCCTGCCCGCCTGATTGCTCCAAGGGTGGATGCTCAGCTGGGGGGACCGCTGGCTCGTAACATTGATGACTGACAGCGCTGCGTCCTACCTCTGCTTGAGCCCGAGGGATTCGACAGGATAGGGCTGGCTGGCTGGTCATCGCAGAGGTACCCTGAAGCTGACGCACAAGGATAGCTTTTCGAGAGAAAATGTGAATCGAGGTAAACCGAGCACGTTAGCTTTTTAGTATGGGAGAAGCCGCCGTAGGGAGTCGTTGTGTTTTCCTCGTGATGTAACGGAATATCTGAACCTGCAAGGTGGTCCATATCGCCAATGTGAAATGTTTGCCTTTCCACATGCTATGAAAGATGAGCTACATGTTATCTTCGAAAATATTGCGGCCATGCTTAAAGCAATATTTCGCCGACAACGCCGACACTTTAAACCAGCAGTCGATGGTAAATCCAGAACCCGCTCGTCGATTCCAGACCGAGTCGCTCCGCGCAACCTGAATGAATGCTTGCGACTCTGCCTGTCGTCTGACAGGTATTGATCAAGGTCGAAACCAGCTTCTAACACTGCCCTGTCCCATTCTGTGGCACTATCCCAAGCAACCGAAAATACGCCGAGTGATTCAAGATCGTACCAGCTTGAGGCGTGGTCAAAAGAATCCTCGAAAATATAATGAATATCAGCTCCACTCCTTATAAGACATACTAAGATGCACCAGGGCCTTGGAAATTCCTCCTCTTCCGGAAGCCCAGGTTCAGAGGCAGTCAGGCCGTCTACCTGCCCAATTGTATCGTTTTTAGCTTTGTAGTGGTTAACGCCTTCAAAGGCATATACTAATAGCGGATGGAGGCGATCCTGTGTTGGCCGACGTAATGTGGCAATCCTAAGATTAGGATTAAGGCCTTCGTCGAGGAGGGCTCCTATGAGGTATAAACCCAGCGCGGATGGGCGAGCCCAATACCTTTGTAGACCGGCACAGCAAATTTCCCATCCGCCTGCTGAGTGAGAGGTAATATACCGAATTCCTTCAAAAAGCGACGAGAGTATTGTTGGTTCCACATGCGTCTGACCAAAAAAAAAGGAATGAAAATCGAAGCCGCTAGTCATAAACTCCCTCCAGATTGTTTCTATATTACCTTCTGGAGCACAGAGAGCTTTCACGATACGAATATCTGTTTTTTTGTACAGACCGAAGAATAAAGGCAGCGTAGCATGAAGTGGTGTTTCTATGCTTCTAAAATTTTGTTAGATAACTTAGATTGGGTTCACTCTATCGATGACTTGCCCAATGGTTTTATCATTCCAGCAGAGACCCTGCCCCAGGAGAAAAGTACAAATTTCATATTGATGAAATGCAGCAGCGACCTGCGATACGTTAGTCAACTTAACGATCCGGCTTCAACCATATCAATAATCGAAGAAAATGTAAGACACTCATTAGCATGATGATTTCTGTTCTTAATTGGGCCATGTGGAATAACGCAAACAATTGTATGAATGCTTGCTGGAAATGTGGATGAAGAACATGCAAGTTGTAACTTACATATAGCAAGGTTTCTCCGAATTCATACTGGCTACGAATATGGACATATCCGTTTGCCAGCATTCTTTTCAGTTCTGGAAGGTCTCCTTCGAACACTATACTAATGAGATTGTCCATATCGTGGATCATGGGCAAAAGTGCAATCATTGGGGCCATTTGATAATGCCCTTGCCTCGTTGGCGCCGTGCTACACAAAAGAGAGGTACCGGGAATTGTCGAAAGAGATGCGGTAGGCCGGAATTCGATTTTCAAGGTGTAGTGTGTCTTCGCATGCGGGCTGCCACCCTTGCGGATAGTGATATGGATAATTTCAATGTGCAGATGTCCAAGTTTCCAGTCTTTATCCCAGGTTCGCCGATAGGTTGAAGTGACTATGTCCGGTTCCATCGACAGGCTTTGGTCAAACACATCTGGGAAGTACTCTGTATCACGGAAGTCGAATGAGCCCCGTTCCTGCGCTATCATCGATTGATTCGCAGGCGTGATATCTAAGTTTCTGTCCATTACACGCTCTTCCCTGGCCAGACTAAAGTCATGGCCGATGTCCAGGCTGATTTGGTCCACCATGGCCTCCATTTTTCGAAGCTTGGCTTCAAAAACGTTCTGAGATTTTTCCTGTTCTTGATCGAGTATATCTCTTAAGTTGACTCGAAGTTCTTCGCGAATGATGCGTGTCGCAGCCTCGACAGTCACTGCAGAGAACGTTGCTTTGGACGCCAGTTCTTCTACAGTATTCTGGAGCCTATCAAGAGACCTCCTAGATTTCCTGAAGTCCTTCTCTGTCCTGCTCTGAAACTGCTTCATGGTCTCATGGGTACGGTGCGAGGCAGTTAAGAGATTCACTCCCTGGCGCTGGAACTCATTGTGGCCTCTTCTGATAAGCTGAGATTGTCGAGCTAAACCAGATGCAAAAGCCTCATGGTCACTCGTCGTTGAAATTTGTGCCGTCTCGATGCTACGAATGATCTGACGATCATATTCAAGAAGCTTGACAGTGTCAGCACTCTGTGATTCAACTTTCTGATTCATTGTATTCAACTGAAGTGTAGTAGCATGTTTGAACTTGGACTGCTCATCCTTCAGTTTTGATGTCTCCTCTCGGGAACGGAGCTCTTGTTGTCTGTCACAATATTAGCCATGATTCCAGGATCAGAGAGATGATTCCCTTACCGACCGGCGATAGCTAGTGCGGTACAAAGATTCAGGTTACGATTATTCAGCCTCGTAGTGACATCTTTGACACGCTGCTTCTGCCAAACCCAACCGACCCTTTCAGCGAGATCTGCAGATGGTTTAGAGGGAAGTACAGTTTTCAGTGCCAGTATATCATCGTGGAATCCAGTAAATGATCCAGTGATGGCTTCTGACAAAACTTCGAACTCCTCAACAGCATATTTAGACTTTTGGAAGTCTATAGTGTACCGTCTGAGGCTCCGAACATTGGCTTCTACGTCACGCAAAACTGCGCACATTAGTGAATATGGCATACCCTCTCGAGCTTTGCTTACCAGCCCGAAGAACCTTGATATCCTCATTCGCGTTTTTGATGGCTGCGAGGAAGCCGTAGAGCTCACGGCTTGCTCGCAAGGCCACGTCAGCCAACTGAACGGAGCTGGCGACTGCGCCGAGTATCTCAGCCATTCTTCGAACACGGAGCTCCAGTGGTACAAGTTAAGCAACTAGTCGATGTTTGTGCTGTGTATTGCCGATGAAGCAATGTGAAGAGGTATGGTTATCAGGCAGCAGGAAGGTCGGCCAAAACGCTGACCAGGCTGAGGGAAATGCAGTCTCCAGGTGTTGGACGAGGCTGTGTCTGGTGCTGGGGTGAGTATGCGAAGAACTGGCCAATCACCTCCATCAGGAAAATCTGTTTCGAATACTTGAACACCTTCCTCGGGATACCTAAACAGGCAGAGGTAGGAACCGAACAAATGATACAGACTCATACCATTTCGTTGCTCGATTCGAACAAGCATGTCGCGGCTTTCGCTGTGGTATGCACGTATCCAGAATACAGCTAACCCCCTGCGGTCTTTGAGAGACCAACGGAAGTGTGAATACGGTCATACACGAGCTCACCATGATCTGCAGCCTACGGGAGACGCACGGAGTGAAGGTCCATCCGGACATGCGCGAGCTCGCGATGATCTGTAGCTTACGAGAGACGCACAGGAGTGTCCATCGGGACATACACGAGCTCGCATCTTGAGTTCTCTGGAGGACTATCCCCAGGTTAGCAAGTGCGACGTTATCCTCATATCCTGGTAAAATCACCCCCAGATTAGCGACCTCGACTTTATCTTTTCAATCCTGGTAAATCACATCAGGCTGCGAAAATGTCTATAAACCGGCAAGGCTGGCGGGTCACCAGCAAATCAGGCTGAGAAAACGTCTATAAACCGGCAAGGCTGGCGGGTCCCCAGCAAATCACAAGATGTGATAATCCTCAACCTCGTCTCCACGGTGTCGAAACCAGGTACCAGTGCATGATGATGTTTTCTCTTGACCTGATGTGATAGGCCCACGACGACTGCCCTGCACATGTAATCTGATACGGTCAGGGAGGGAGAGGTGCTGGCAGCCTTCACCCGGTCCTCACCTCCCAGTCCGATCCAGATCCCCAAGTAAGCTCGGACCATCATAATCGCCTGGTTGAGCCGGGGGCCCTTGACGCAGGCTGACATCGAACGAGCCTGGCAAGGACATTGTCCAACCGTATTGGTCCCCGTGAGCGTGCGCAGTCGTTCAAGTGGAGCACAGACTGCCTAGTGGAGGTCCCCAGCTTGCCCTAGCATGCACCGGGCCCCACCGGCACCCTCGACGCCAGCAGGCTCGAGCATGCCCCCCCTGCCCTGCCGTCTCGCGTGCTTTTCCTCCCTGCACGGGCGCCAACCCAACGGCAGGCTAACCCTATCAGAGCCACGAGCACTGAAAACTCGGGTGCTAAGCCCCTTCAGGATGCGGACATACGTGCGCTAGCCGCTTTGGTCAGCTGGCGAGGTGCATCTGATGGCGGCGGCCGGCAGGGAAGACGGGTGGGATTGGAGCGACAGCGCGAAATCAAGTGAAAGCTGGCGCGGCCATAGTGTCAGGAGGGAAATATATAAGACGCTGCCTGAATCTCTCGAAATGCGTTTGGCTACTCCAGCTCTTCGTTCTATTCTGGGTTTCGCGATCATTGCTATGCTTGAAGACGTCTGATTGGCCCACAGCCGAGGACGATACCTCCCTACCCCCTACCTGGAAACCCTTGCACGCAAGTAGTCTGTGCACGGTGCGACCCTACACCGGGCAGCCTCTACCCAGCTCGCCAGCACGGACACTTACACTTGCTGCATCCGCCGCCAAACTTATATTTATTGTAGACTCCTCTTATATTCTTGAGTTCTTTCAGACTGCTTTGTCTTCAAAACAATCACCGACTTTCAAGAACCATCCTTCAATTTATTCTCTTCTTCAACATATTCAGTAGAGATATCGCCATGTCCAGCCAAAGATCTCATCCATCCTCGAGCCAGAGTTCGAATGATAGTAGACATAGTCCAAGCCCTTTACGGTCAGTCAATGTCGTCAACCTCGTGCTTTTCCAAGGCTCATCTACTTCACAGACAATCAAGTGGTTCCACTCGTCTGTCAGCCAAAGCACTAGCAAACCAAAACGCACATCCTTCCATGGTCGACTATCAGTGGGCATTGGAGGAAGAAAACCGAGTGAAGCGTTTGCAGAAAGCAGCTAAGGAACTCGGCTTCGAGTTGCCGTCGCGGTGTTTTCGTTAATGTACTTAGTGTGTCCTTTAATACCCAAGTCTTATTATTATACCCTCTTCTTGATTGCTTCAATGACGCTGTTCGACCCACAAAGTATTACCTCTACTGCGGCACCTAGGAAAGGCTAGCGACTGACCATGCACGATTATACCCTCTTCTTGATTGCTTCAACAATGCTGTTCAACCCACCGAGTCTTTCCTCTACTGTGGCACCTAGGTAAAGGCTAGCGACTGGCCATGCATGGATACCACCTTGCTCTTCCCATACATCTACTTCTTTGCCTGAGCTTTTTAATAGTCCTATCAACTCTCTTGTCTCTGGGCCAAGAACTTCCTCGCTGCCATACAAGAAAAACCAGCCCTTGACTGGAGTTGCTTCTTTCCACTTCTTCATCTCTTTGCAATGTCCTGGAGAAACCAGAGGGTCATCTGCAGCCACTTTAGTGCCGATGTATTGACGACCATAAAGTTCGAGCGAGGAGCTGTTTAGATAATCCGAGGCAGTGTCGCGATTTTTGGGTGAAACGATAGATACCCAAGGGCTTATCATAACGGCCAGTCCAGGTTTTTGGTGTCTAAGCTCGCTGTGATCGGTCAAATATAGGAGGAAGCTCAAAATTAAAGTTGCACCTGCAGAGTCGCCGCCTACAACGACACGAGTGGATGACTGGGCCAAAGAGAGAACGTATTCGTAACCTGCGAGAGTCTCCTGGAGTTGAGTGGGGTATGTAGCATCGGGCACAAGGGTGTACTCGAGGGCAAACAGCGCAGGGTTCCGGTACCCAGCTGACTTGAGAAGAGACACCCATGCAAGAAGAAACTCCATGTAGAAGAAACTGCTGCCCATGGAGAAGCCTCCACCATGACAGTAATAGACTATGACGTCCGGTTGTTCTTGTCGATTATGAATGATCCAAACGCCACGGAAGTTGGGTCTTTTAATCTCAGTCCAACGCAGGGGACTCGTGACGATACCATGCCGCAACATGCGAAATCTAAGAAAAGGCAGAGACACTGGTTTCGAGAAAAAGACACGCCCGAGGAACGCAGGCATATTGGCAAACGCAAAGCGAACAAAGCGAATGACAAGATCCTGAAAAGGGGTTGCTTTTTTTACGAACGGCGTTCGACGCTCACATGGAATGAGAAATCTCTCTCGAATGAACTGCAGTGGTATAACAAAGACTTTTGGGGCTATGAGGATGAGCATTTTCGAGAAATCAGTGGCCAAGTACGTACCCAGATATGGAAGCACCGGGACGAGCCATGTCAAGATTGGTATGATGCCGATTTGAATGAGCAGTTGTGGAGCGAGGAAGACGAGAAACGCTATGCAGTCGAGAAAGGAGATTTGGCCCAAGATCATCGTGGAGATAATGGACCTGAGAAAATGATGGGAGATACAAGGTACTCTGGATCATGGAACTCGTGGAGCCATGTCTGATGACGACTACAAGGATCGGCTAAGGCGTAGCCGTTTTAGCGCGCCAGAGAACATGTGTGTCAAGTCAATCAGGGATGCGCGTAGTGAGATGTGACAGATGCACCCAGTGCCAAACAGGTGAGACATTCACGGGCAACTGTCTTGTACGACCAGGCCACTCGAAGTAAAGGTGCAGCAAAGGGGCACGTGACGAGGCCGGGGTACGCGCACGGCCCGTCGCGGCAGGCGGAACTTTTCTACCAGTCAGTCGCGACTTTGACTGCACCTGCCTGCTCAGCACCGCAAACAACAACGGCGCAACTGCTGCAACCACCCGCCAATTGCGCGCGCTGTCGAGGGCCTGCCTGCATTCTTCTCTTTGTTCCTTGCCGTCTCTTTGCTTTCTTCTTCAACCCTCCTTTAATGGAATAGCAACCTCGTCGAGGCTGGTTGCTCATTTCCTGGCCACCACCTCCTCGAGCACTTCACTATGGCAGACCCCAAGGCTGCCCCGCTGGCTGACGAGCTGAAAGAGTTCGCGCTGTAAGCTGGATGATTCAACACCCTCAGAATTGATACTAACGTGTCCAGGTCTCTTGCAGCGACCGTCTTCCCCAAGAACTTCTTCTGCACGCTCTGCAACCAGCTCGCCGTGGATTCGTACAAGCTGCTGTGCTGCAACAAGGCCATCTGCGCTTCATGTACGTCAAGCATTCGCAAACGACCCTTTCATTGATTGTTCTTTGCTCACCCGCCCTCCAGGTCAAGCTACCCTCAACTTCCCCACGACATGCCCTTCATGCGACCACTCACCTCTGGAGGCGGACTCGTGCACACCGAACAAGGCCCTGCGCAACACGATGCGAGTCTGGCTGGAGAAGCGGAAGAAAAAAGAGGAGGCCAAGGCTGCCGCGCCCGTGGCTACCCCTCCCGTGGATGCGACACCGGCTGCTCCCGAGGTGCAGCCCGTGGCAGAACAAGCAGAGCAGCCTGTGGAAAGCATAGAAGAGACGCAGAACACCGACCCAGTGTCTACTGAGCAAGTTGCTGGTGCTGCGGAGAATGCTGGAGATTCTGCAGAGCGCACAGTTTCTGCCTCGGCACAACCCCAAGAGGTAGGTCTCACTTTTCCCACATCATTTTGTCAAATAGACTTGCATGGTATATACATGCCGCAAAACGAGAAGCAAAACGCGGTGTCTAGTCTTGCTGGAACGAAAACTATGAATGCTGCCTTTGCCCATGAATATAAAAGCCATTTTCCCGGTTGCGCAGATGCTAATTCTGCGCAGGACAGCACATCTGCCCAGGCCGATATCGAGCGACGTGACAGCAACGTTTCACAGAGCATTGCTAAGAACGTCGAACCTGGAGCTACCACTGGTGAAGCAAATGAAAATCCAAATGGTGGTGCCATGGACAATCCTCAAATGATGAATGGCATGTCTCAAATGGGATTCGGCTTTCCCAATCAAGGAAACTTCAACAACGGGATGGGCTGGAACGGCATGAATGGTATGCCTAACATGATGGGCAACGGAGGCTGGAACGCCATGAACTCCATGGGTAAGCACCTCCAGCAGACACCTAGATCAGAATACTGTGCTAACCTCATTGCAGATTTCAACAACATGAACGGCATGGCCAACGGCATGTATGGCAACTTTGGTGGAAACATGGGCATGGGCATGGGCATGAACGACATGTCCGCCATGAACATGATGAACTTCGGTGGAGGCTTTGGAAATGGGTGGAGTGGCATGGGCGATGGCTATGGAAACTTCAACGGGCAGCACAACCAGATGGGTGGCTATAATCAATCTGGAGCATATCCCGAGATGATGAACCAAATCCCCAAGAATTCTTTCCCAAACCAAAACCAGAATCGTTTCCATGCCCATCAAGGAGGAGCATATCCTCAGAAGAAAAATAGGAATGGCAGCTTTGGGGGCTTTGATCCTGGTTCTCAGAACGCAAGAAGCCGTCCTGGGAGCCGTGGCGGTCCTGCTCAACACGTACGTTCATTTCAACCTCCCCGGCCAAGGCCACTTCTGTCTGGCAATTGCGCGAACCCAACAACAACTGACAATCGTGGTTTCATGCAGCGTGACGGCCAGTCGCCTGGTGACCTTGCCGTTGTTGGTACCGAAGCCAAGGCTGAGGGCGAGCAGACAGCTGCGGAAGGTAAGGATGTTGTCGATAATACTCAAGATTCTGCCGACGCGCCGGCTGAGGACAGCTCTGGTAATGCTGTGGACAATGCCGACAAGGCTGCTGATCCAACAGGAAAAGAAACAGCACAAGGACATGGTCTCAACCAAATCCAGACCGTTGACTCTGGTGACGCGGACGTGGACGGCTATAACCAATCCATGATGGGGAATGGCATGCAACCAAATATGCCATTTCCTCAAGGCATGATGAATCAATTTACCAATCAGCACATGAACAATGCGTTTAATCCTAACATGAATATGAACATGGGATACGATCAACAGAATAACTTTGGTCCCCGAGGAGGTTTCAATCAAGGAGCATATGGTGCAGCAAGGGTCCTAACAGGCCAGGCTGCAGCGCCTGTCGGTGTCGGTGTAGTAGGCGCGCCAACCGGTCCGCGAGCGATGCGAGAAGGACGCCCAAACAATGGATTTCTGAATCGAGGAAACATGGCTCGAAACGCTCCATTGGCAAAGAGTGTTACTGCTGCTCAAGATGCTCCTCCTGCCAGCCCGCAGAGGAGAGTTCGATCGTATGTATGTTTTCTAACTTGGTTGAATATTTACTAATTATCTTCAGGCGATCGCCCCAGCGAGACGAGAGTCTGCGTGTCAAAGAGAGGTCACCATCACGTTCTCGGTCTCGAACAAAGTCACGTGAAAGGGACATCGAGAACAAAGATCGTAGAGAGCGTTCACGCTCGGCAGATCATGCATCACAGCACAATGCTCGCAATCGGTCACGAACTCCACAAGAGGAAGATGATCATGAACGCCGGAAGGAGCATCGGCGTAACCGCTCATCTCGACACGATGGGCGAGATGAGGCCTATGATGAACATTATCGCGACGACAGAGACTCTCGAGGCGACAGAACACGGAGCGCATCGGTAGAGTCAAAATATCGTAGTAGCCGCCGGGAGAAAGAGAAGCATCGCTCATCACGTTCTCATCGTGACCGGAGTAAGGAACATCGACGGCGCTATCGTTCTCAGTCTCCCGGTACTGAGAGCAAGTACGAAGAGGATGATGGATATACCAGAGGAGAGCGAGAATCTGATAGCAGCGCTCGTCGTAAACACAGAGGCAGCGACAAAGAGAGAGACAAATATCGCGAGCGATCACGCGATCGGGATCGAGATCGAGATAGGGATAGGAAAGACCGCAAAGAACGTGATCGTGATTACGACTACGAGCGATCTCGCGAAAAAGACAAAGATCGAAGACGTCGACGAGACCGCGAAGCGGAAGAGGAAGAGCGTGACTACGACGATGACAAGTACCGCTCCTCGCGCCGTAGTCGAAAAGACCGCGATCGCGAGCGAGACCGAGACTATCGGGATGACCGTGAAGACCGCGAATACAAGGAGAAGCCCCTCGACATCGAGGAAGAAGAAGACAGAGTCGGCAAACCGATGCACAAACGCGTCACATCTCCGCCCTTCAACCCTCCCACAGGCCCGTCAGCAAATGGCTTCAGCATCAAAGGCCGCAGCAAAACCGCCACCATGCCTCCTCCAGCTCAACCTCCCACCGGGCCCCGCGCCCTCCAACCCCCCAAAGGTCCCGCAGCAGACCGCAACAAAGACCGCGGCGAAACCAGAGACCACAAGCGCAAGACTAGCGTTACCTCGCTCCCCAGTCCCAGCACGCCCGTCATCCAGGACCACTACGCCGCGGAGCGCGAGCGCAACGCCCGGGAGCGTGATAGCCGCGATAAAACGGACAAGACGAACCGGGACGTCTTGAGCAAATCTCTGCACTCTCGTGTCCACTCCTCTTCCTCGCAGCGACCCAGTCTGTCCTCGAAACGCTCGCGCGACGACATCGACGAGTCACACGAACACAGCGAGCGTAGCGAACCGCCGCGAGGACCTAAGGCCGATATCACCGCTCCCGCCGGACCAGCAAGTCATCGGCATAAACGGCGCAAGAGCGGTGCTACGGGCGATGACAATATCGCGGATAGGTTCACAGCGGGCTTGAGGAAGAATGCCAAGGCAAGAAGGGGAGGGGTGCGGACTGAAGGGGATGTGGAGAGGGAGATGGAGAGGGTTGAGCGGGAGAGGGGTAGGCGGTAGGAGGGCATCAGCACTGTAGGATAGGTCCTCGGGAAGGTGATTTCGAGGTTGCGGACTCTGGGAGAGGAGATGAGAGATCGGAGATATAGGACAGGGGGATGGGGGGAAGGGGAGTGGTGCTGAAAAAGGACAGTCCAGAGGCTCTGTCTCCCTCTCTGCAAGTACATATCGACTCCTACGGGCGCGATAGAAAAATGTAATATGGAAGGTGGATATGCATCCACATTTGCAAAAAGTTTTGGTTCCGGGTGGATAGCCCACGGTTTATTCTTCCCAGAAAAGTAGACCAGTCAGGGCTTTTACTCGTGTTCTTCTCTCTCTTTTTGAACGGGGTACGGTGGGCAGATAGGAATCGTGATACTGGGCGGATATTTGATCTGTGTGTGCTATGCTGCCATTACCGAGAGCAGAAGGAGGTTTGCTGATTTGGTGGAAAGGGGGCGATGTGTAAATAGCTAGTTCTGGAAGGCTAAAAATATGCTGCATTCACTTGAAGATTTGGTAGTGATGTGAACGTGATCTGGGAATGTGCTCATATCTATCGTATCATTCGTATCTCGCTACACAGCAAGATCTATCAAGACACTACCAAATCTATCGCCTATGATTGACAAACTCTCTCGACTCGCCGCCCAACCGTGACGCAACAACTGTAGCTTCCCTGATAGCCTTGGCCACCGACCCCCTTACGCCATCCTCCTCAAGGCTCATAAGTCCTCCGATTGTGCATCCTCCCGGTGTCGAAACCTTGTCCTTCAAAACGGCAGGATGCTCGCCATTCAGTACCAATCCCGTAGTCCCCCTCATCGTTTGCGCAGCCATCAACTGTGCCTCCGCACGGGGAAGTCCCATGGCAACCGCACCGTCCGCCGCAGCCTCTAGGATGAGGGCGAAGAAGGCGGGTCCTGAGCCGCACAGCGCAGTGCTTGCATCCATAAGTGCAGGCGGCAGCGAAACGACGCGGCCAATCGAGCTGAAGACAAACGACACAAGCTCACTCTGGGCATCTGAGAGGGGCGGATCAGACGTCTGGATGACGCTCATGCTCTCGCGCACAAAGCTCGCTGTGTTGGGCATCACGCGCACGACTCTGCACGCGCCCTCGACCTTATCCGAGCCCTCGGGGTACAAGAAGCCCTCGAGTTGCTGCTGGGTGACGCCGGCGAGAATGCTGACCAAGACCTTGCCCTTGAGCGCATCGCGCATGCCCTCCTCGCCGAGGATGGTTTTGTAGCCGTAGGGTTTGCATGACAGCAGGATGATGTCTGCTTCCTGGACGCCCTTGAGGTTGTTGTTTGTGAAGGTCTGCAGGGGGAAGTTGTAGTGGCCCAGGGCTTTGCGGACGTTTTCTTCGGCCGGGGCCCAGGTGTCGCAGGCGATGAAGTTGGAGAGGTTGGGCGTGTCTTTTTTGGCGGAAGAGGGGTCGAGGACGGCTTGGGTTTTGGCGGAGGCGAGGGACGACATGACGCCGCCCATTATAGCGATGCCCATTGTGCCTGGGAGGTGTTAGGGATGGAATGGGAAAGATAGCGAACGGAGAGCGTGGAGCAGGCTAGGTGGCGTCTCTTTGGATATTTCTTTTGTGCAAAGCCATATAGAGTCTCTGATTTGGTCTCATCTTGCTCCCTCTCTTTTGACACGTTCTACACTTCCTCGCGACGCTGGAGGAAGTATGGCGGGGTCTCTTGTGAATAATACGAGAAGGGCAACGTACCGGAGCCAAGGACAGTCAATGTCAAAGGTTTGGATTCTTGAGTAGCCGCCATTTTGATATCTTGCTTCTGAAGTTCTGGATATGTGGTGTGGACTGGTTACGGAGGAAGTGACTGGCTTTACACAACTCGATGGCGTCGGAGCGACTTCGGTGGGGTTAAATAATTTGGAAGCTTTGACCTCGCCCGACGATATGCGCTCCCCCACAGCTCCAAAGCTTCGAGACTCTTCGCCATCAGAAACAATCCCAGACTGCCCACGTGCCGTCTCCCCCAAGTCTTTACTATGTACGTACTCGCAGCGCCACCGTTGATTCCGACTAAACCCCCAATGGACGAAAAGATTCCCCACGCCCCTTTGGCATTGAAACACGCGCCATGGCCGACCCCTTCGAAGTCCGCCAGCGCTTCACCACGCTACTCTCTCACCTTTCCGCGTCGCACACGTCGCTCCAGAAAGCCGCGCTCTTCGCCCTTAAGAACCGCGAAATGGACGAAGACCTGCACTCGTGCATCCTCGAGCAGCTCGAGCGCACAAACATGAACACACGCGCTAACATCATGTTCTTCATCGAGTGCCTCGCCGAAATGGCCGTCAAGGAGAACAACGCCGGCGACGACTCGTCCATGGGCTACGTGCGCATGCTACAGCGCGACATACTCGCCGTGGTGCAATGTGTCGTCGGCGAGGAGGGCGCCAACGTGCGTGTGGTCAAGAAAGTCCTGACCACACTTCAAACGCTGGCTATATTACTGCCGGAGACGGTAGCCGAACTCGACGCCGTGCTCAAGGGCAGCGAGGTCGAGCACCCCTTTACCACGGACACACCGCCGCAGCGGGCGGGGCATGCCAAGAACGGCGCGGGCAAGATGGACAAGCGGCAGGTAGAGCATAGGATCGAGGAGGATCGGGAGAGACATAAAAGGCTGAGGGAGAGTATTTGGGCAGTTAGTGGTGAGGAGGAGAGGGAGATGGAGAGGCTGTGGGAGGATGCAAGCGATGTAGGGGAGGATGACTGTGTGGTTGGTGGCGAGGATGGAGAGGAAAAGGGCCAGGCTGTCACGTTTGGTTGATTTTCTTGCTTGGTTTCTTGCTTGGGATCGATTCATCGCGGGCGTTACCTTTTGCTTCGGCATTGGCGTGTTGAAACAATTATTATTGCATTGGGAGGCGTTATGGGGGAGAGATACCAAGGCTTGCTGGAGCAGCCGCCTATTTATTGGATTACACTAGCATATTCGAACATGATTTCATGAGATCTTGGTCCAACATGCCACGACATATCTGTACACGCCTCATGCAATGCTATGATACAGTTGACTTCTCTCGTCTGTTCTATTCCTTTCTTGTCCAACATGACCACCCAGCTCTCTACTCCATAACCACAGTCGCACCCAGCGCCTTGAGTGTCTCGACAATCTTCTCGGCCTCCTCCTTGGGCACACCCTCCTTCATCATCTTGGGCGCGCTCTCGACAAACTTCTTGCTATCCACCAAGCTCAATCCCAACATGGCCTTGACCTCCTTGATCACCTTGGGCTTTGCGCCAGCGTCGAACTTCTCCAGCTTGAGATTGAACAGCGTCTTTTCTTGGACGGCGGGTGCGGCCTCTTCCTCTTCGGCTGCTGGAGCGGCTGCAGCGGGGCCGGCGCCTGGGCCTGCAACGAAGCCGCCCATTGGCATGTCGGGAATATTCAGGCGGGTCTGCAGCGTGATTAGCATTTGAAGGCGTTGGACGGGTAGGTTGAGCAATTGCGGAAAATGTAGAGTCCTTAAGAAAGCGATTCCATCCAATGGTAGGGCTTTCAGAGGTATTGGGAGAGCCAATTCGATTTTTATATCCGTCGTGTTGTCATGACTCCACAACGTAGCTCATGCTCCAGGTATGGGACTCTCCTACCTTTAATGTGCTGACAAGGTCTGCCGTCTCCAACAAAGTCAATTGACTAATCTGGTCCACAATGGTCGCAATCTTGGGGTTGGTAGGAGCTGCCGCAGCTTCACCTGATGCCCATCTCCGCTGTATCCTCTGCTGTGTGGCTCCAATGGTCGGTCGTACGTAGGCGGTGCTCTTGGCGGTGCAGATGCAGCGCCTCAGGGCGCGGGAAGCTGGGGCAGACATGGCGTCGTGGTGTCGGGGCTCAGTTGCGATCGGGGATGGAGATGGACGCTGGTCGTGTTCCAACCAGACGTCCATGAGATTTTGCGGCGAATCCGCGGACGCGCCCCAATCGGGAAAGCGGCTTGGCGCTGGTCATGGGTGGCCCGCAAAAAAGTTCGAGAACTTCAACGAGGAAAACATCATCGCCCCGGCAAATAACCTTCCAGGCATTTCCACGCGTCGAAACTATGGGAAGGCGCCCCCTTACCGGAATACAACACATCCTTCGCAACAATGGAAGGAAACAGGAACAAAAGAGCCGGTAAAATGGTCGATATGGAAGCATTGGCCCGGGATGCCTTGAAGCCTGATGCTACAGACGACATTTTCGTTCAGTCTGGAGACCTCTTTACGGAATTTTGTGCACGCTGGATCCAGTCAAACACGGAAACCGAGTCAAAAATTGCGGCTTTTGGAAGAATATTACCTTTGGCGCCTCACCTTGCCGAGCACGTGGAGCGCTTTCTTGCACGTGTATCAAATTCATCAATCCTAGGATCGCAAGAATCAGGGTCGCCCGGAGATGCACTAGCGCTTGCCGAAGAGCTAGAATTGGTCGAAATACTCTTAGGAGCATTCCGACTACTCAGTTACGACTGTCGAGATTTCGCAAAATATGTCCGACCTTTGACCTTGGAAAGCCTGTTTCAGCATTCGAGCCGCGTTGTGCGGTATCTGGCCGTCCGAGTGTTCTGTTTATATGTATACGCAGCGGATCATGCAACGCAAGAGATGGCCAGAACCTATGTGGGAGAAGGGGAAATCGAAGGACCATGGGAGGGAAAAGTAATCGACTACCAATTCCTAGCGCTGTGGGAAGAAAAGAGATGGAAGGGTATGCAGTCAAGATTAAGCCAGAGATCTTTGGAATCCTCCGAGTCCGTCTCGCCATCATTGTATCAGCAACTATCTCCGTATACCGTGAATATCAACGGCATCCTCCTTCCCCGCCTGGACGGGGAACCGTCGCAAGAGAGATCTTCGGAACTCATACCTACAGCAACCACTGAAGTTAACCTGAATAACATTGCACAAGGCCTTCTTGGGCATAGTCCAATACTACTTACTGGTCTTGCGGGATCCGGAAAGACACTTCTTACGAGGCATTTCGCATGGCAACTTAACAAGCTTGAAAAGATGGTTACCCTCCATCTCAACGAACAAAGCGATGCCAAACTACTTATTGGTATGTATGCGACTGGCTCCAAGCCTGGGACTTTCAGCTGGAGGCCTGGTGTTCTCACGACTGCCGTAAGAGAAGGCAGATGGATATTCATTGAAGATCTGGATCGTGCCCCAAATGAAGTTATTAGTACACTTTTGCCTCTTATTGAACGCGGAGAGCTGCTCATCCCGAGTCGTGGCGAGACAGTAAGAGCGGCGAGAGGTTTCCGAATTATCGCTACCATGCGGAGCACACTCAACCCACGTGGCCAAGAAATTATTCCTCGTCAGAACATGATCGGACACCGCTTCTGGAATTCAATCACAGTTCAAATGCCACGACTGGATGAATTCGAGAAAGTGATAGCGGCGAAATATCCGGCGCTTCAAAAGCATCTGGGTGGAATCATGGGCGTTTACTCGCGACTACTGAAACTGTACTCGGACGTGAAGTTCTCTTCCGAGAACGGAACATCAATCAGAGCTATGACACCTCGAGATTTGTTGAAGTGGTGTGACAGGATAGCGGTGCTTCTAGCTCAGACTGCAACTTTCAACACTGCACAGAAAGACGACATCTTCATGGAGGCGTTTGATTGCTTCGCTGGCAGTCTCCAATGTGAAAGCGCGCGGTTGAAAGTCATGGCATGTGTGGCGGAAGAGCTACACATTGATCCCCAAAGACGCCACCATCTGCTGAAGAATCGAACGGTCACGCTTTCCGTGCCATCAAAAACGACCTCATCCGGAACCATCCAAATCGGAAGAGCAAGGCTAGCTAAGCACAGATCGTCAAAACGACCGACTGCAGGTCGACCCTTTTCGACCAACGATTACACTTTACGTTTACTCGAGAAGGTAGCGGTGGCGGTTGACCGACAAGAACCTCTGCTACTTGTTGGTGAGACTGGTACTGGAAAGACAACGTGTATACAGTATCTTGCTGAGCAGCTCGGTCGGAAGCTTGTAGCCTTCAACTTGTCTCAGCAAAGTGAGAGCGGCGACTTGCTCGGTGGCTTCAAGCCTGTAAATGTTCGCAGTCTTGTAATTCCTCTCAAAGATGAGTTCGACGACCTCTTCGATGCCACCTTCTCAAGGAAGAAGAACTTACGCTTCATCGAAATGCTCGGCAAACGTGTAGTAAAAGGAGAATGGAAGCGAGTCTGCACTTTATGGCGAGAGGCATTGAAGATGGTCGATGCAGCACGAAAAGCCCACGAGTCACAGGCATCATCTCCAGATCCCGATGGTGGACAACCGAAGAAGAAGCGAAAGACGGATTCTCTTCCCGCAAACTTCCCCAAATCAAGATGGGAAAAGTTCGCCACGGATCTCCATGACCTAGAGGCTCAGCTCGCCAGCGGCTCCGAGGCGTTTGCTTTCTCTTTCTTAGAAGGCAACATAGTCAAAGCTGTGAGGAATGGTGATTGGGTATTACTTGATGAGATCAATTTGGCATCTTCTGATACTCTGGAAGCTCTCACAGACCTGTTGGGCGGCGGTCCAGATGGCAACCCCTCCATTTTGCTGACGGAAACTGGGAATGTTGAGCGAGTCGTAGCTCATCCCAACTTCAGAGTCTTCGCGGCAATGAATCCTGCAACCGACGTGGGAAAGAAAGATCTTCCGGCAGGCATTCGATCGAGATTCACGGAGCTGTATGTTGAAAGCCCGGACAGCGACGAGAAAAGCTTGCGCAACATCGTGGAAAAGTATCTCGGCGGCGATAAAGATGCAACTGATCCTGCCATTGTTCGTGCAGCGCGGGATGTCACTACTCTCTACTTGGAAATCCAAAAACTTGCGAAAGCGAATATGCTTGTTGATGGAGCAGATCAGAAACCACATTTCAGCTTGAGAACTCTTACACGGACACTATCGTATGCTCGAGAGATGGCTCCTTTGTGTAGTGTTCGAAGAGCGCTATTCGAAGGCTTCCACATGAATTTTTTGACCTTCCTCAGCAAAGCTTCAGAAGATCTAGTTGCTCCGCTGATCATTCAGCATCTGTTCCCGCAGAAGGCAGTCATGAAGGCCGAGCTTGGCAAAGCACTTCAACAGCCGTCAGACGGGCGTAGCTATGTCAGGGAAGGCCACTACTGGCTTCGACAAGGTGTACAGCCTGTGGAGGAACAACCACAGTACATCATAACGCCTTTTGTTCAACGAAACATGAACAATCTGATTAGAGCCACCTCGACACGGAAATATCCAGTCCTCATTCAAGGTCCCACGTCCTCAGGCAAAACAAGTATGATCGAATATCTTGCTAAACGTTCCGGAAATAAGTTTGTTCGCATTAACAACCACGAGCACACTGATCTGCAAGAATATCTCGGCTCTTACATATCTGGCTCCGATGGCAAGTTGGTGTTTCAAGAGGGCATTCTTGTCCAAGCTCTAAGAGAAGGCCACTGGATTGTGCTGGATGAACTGAACTTGGCACCCACCGATGTGCTAGAAGCGCTAAATCGTTTGCTCGATGACAACCGCGAGCTTCTCATTCCCGAAACACAAGAAGTCGTCCGACCACATGAAGACTTCATGCTGTTCGCCACACAAAATCCCGCTGGCTTGTACGGAGGACGCAAGGTCTTATCGCGCGCTTTCCGAAACCGTTTCTTGGAGCTTCATTTCGATGATATTCCAGTCGAGGAACTGACCGAAATTCTTCACAGACGTACAATGATCCCTGAGACGTGGTGTAAACGGATTGTAAAGGTCTACAAAGAGCTATCCACTCTTCGCCAGGAGAATCGCATTTTCGAGCAAAAGAGTTTTGCAACACTCCGTGATCTATTCCGCTGGGCACAACGCAAGGCAGCTACTGTGCAAGATCTTGCGACCAACGGTTACATGCTTCTTGCCGAGCGTGTACGAAAGGAAGAGGAGCGTGTAGCAGTCAAGAACATTCTAGAGAAGGTGATGAGCGAAAAGGGCCCAAAGGTGACGATCGATGAGGAGGCACTATTCAACCCGAGTACTTGGTCTAGTATCACCGGACTGAACAAAGATATCACAAGTGAAAACGCCGATGTTGTCTGGACAAGAGCAATGCGGAGACTCTTTGCCTTGGTAGCGCATGCGCTTCGTAACAACGAGCCCGTTCTGCTTATCGGAGAGACTGGTTGTGGCAAGACGACAGTGTGCCAACTGTTGGCAGACCATTTCAATACCGAACTACACATTGTGAACGCCCACCAAAACACAGAGACGGGAGATTTGATTGGCGCACAAAGACCAATTCGAAATCGAGCAGCCATTGAAGACTCCTTGAGACATCAACTACTCACAGTGCTGGAACATAGCACTAGCAACGACGTTTCATCTTTCCAAACCGAGGAGCTCTTAGCACTTTACGATAAACTTGCCCAGGACATAGCAAAACAAATACCTGATGACGTCCGCAGCTCCATACAAGTCAATCGAACCAAGGCTGCTGCGTTGTTTGAATGGGCAGACGGCAGCCTCGTGTATGCACTGAAGCAAGGACACTATTTCCTTTTGGACGAAATTTCCCTGGCCGATGACTCTGTATTAGAACGCCTGAACAGCGTTCTAGAGCCTTCGCGCACGCTACTACTCGCTGAGAAAGGACCCGTCGACTCCTTAGTCACAGCGGGCGAAGGCTTCCAATTCCTGGCAACAATGAA
This sequence comes from Pyrenochaeta sp. DS3sAY3a, assembly GCA_001644535.1. Classification (NCBI taxonomy): domain Eukaryota; kingdom Fungi; phylum Ascomycota; class Dothideomycetes; order Pleosporales; family Cucurbitariaceae; genus Pyrenochaeta; species Pyrenochaeta sp. DS3sAY3a. The sequence continues at coordinate 272,773 of KV441649.1, read as the reverse complement.
TCCTGGTGGAGATTATGGCAAGAAAGAGCTTTCACCTGCGCTTCGAAATCGATTTACCGAGATTTGGGTACCCGCTATGACAGACCTGGATGATATCTTGCAAATTGTGCGCTCAAAGCTGAAGCCACCAGCGCAACAATATGCTGGAGCAATTGTTTCATTCTCGCAGTGGTTCAACGAAAAGTTCAATACCTCAGTATCATCGACCATCTCTATCCGTGATACGCTTGCCTGGGTCTCGTTCGTAAACAAGTCAGACCACACCGATCCTGTCTTTGGTATCGTACATGGCGCGGCAATGGTCTTCATTGATACGCTTGGTGCAAATCCGGCAGGACTGCTCGCAATTGCCGCTACATCCATCAACGATGAGCGAAAAGCGTGCTTGCACCACCTCAGCAAGCTGCTTGGGAAAGATGTTTCGCCCTTGTACTTTGCCATAGTCGACATCGCAAGCACAGAGGGTGACTTCCGCCTAGGAGCATTCTCAATCCCAAAGTTCTCGACATCAGCATCTGAATCTGCCGACTTTTCTCTTGAGGCTCCAACGACTCGGTCCAATGCCATGCGGGTGGTTCGCGCTTTGCAGCTATCCAAACCAATCTTGCTCGAAGGCAACCCTGGTGTAGGTAAAACCACTTTGGTCACCACCTTGGCAAAAGCTATTGGCAAGCCATTGACCCGTCTCAATTTGTCCGAACAAACAGATCTTATGGATCTTTTTGGCTCAGACGTGCCAGTCGAGGGGGCCGCAACGGGTACATTTGCTTGGCGCGACGCACCCTTTCTCCAAGCCATGAAGAAGGGAGACTGGGTGCTACTTGACGAAATGAATTTAGCCTCACAATCCGTCTTGGAAGGTCTCAATGCCGTTCTCGATCATCGTGGCGAGGTTTACGTTTCTGAGCTCGACCAGACATTCCATAAACACCAGGACTTCCGCGTTTTCGCTGCGCAGAATCCTCATCACCAAGGTGGTGGACGCAAGGGTCTTCCGGCATCTTTCGTCAACCGCTTCACTGTGGTGTATGCCGATGTCTTCCGTCCAGAAGACCTTACTCTTATATGTAAGAAGGTGTTCCCCAATATCGATGAGGATGAAATCACCAGACTCATCCGATTCGTTGCCGAACTTAACGAGCAAGTTGTGGACCAACGTGCGTTCGGTACATTGGGCGCGCCATGGGAGTTCAATCTGCGTGACACCTTGCGTTGGCTGCAGCTTCTTGCCTCGCGAAGCTTTGTTGATTCCGCTCGAGACTTCCTCGACGCTGTCTTTGTACAACGTTTCCGTTCCGAGAATGACCGTGCTCGTCTCTACCACCTCTTTGAAAGTCTATATGGACCTCACGAGCCACGTACTAGTCTATTCCACAACCTCAGCAGTAGGAACTTGCAAGTTGGTCTGGGAATTCTCCCTCGAGAAACTAGTATCACTCGCCCTAGCGCTGTGTCTACGCTAGACATACAGCAGCTAGGCCCCATGGAGGCGTTGCTTATCAGTGTAAAGCAGAGTTGGCCAGTTATTGCTGTCGGCCCGCCAGGTTCAGGTAAGACAGCTATGATCAATCAACTGGCTACCTTCGTTGGAGCGGACCTGATCACGTTCTCTATGAATGCCGATGTTGATGCCATGGATCTTGTTGGTGGCTATGAGCAGGTTGATCCATCACGAGAGATATATCAATGTGTGCAGAAGATTGAGGAACACCTGCGAAGACGGGCCGCTGCTGTGGAAAGACCGCCACAGGCATATATCATACTACTTGAGCACCTTCTAAGTGGTCCTCTTGTGCTCACTGAGAGTATCGTCGCCCTACTCGATTCAATTGCTCAATTCGACACCGAGGCAACTGGAATACTTCAGCATCTCCATGTTTTATTGCAATCAGCAAATCAGCAAATAGAGGGTGCACGCTTCCAATGGGTCGACGGCATTCTCATCCGTGCTCTCGAGCAAGGCAAGTGGTTGGTTCTCGACAACGCCAATCTCTGCTCAAGCGCCGTCCTTGATCGGCTCAACTCCCTCCTCGAGCCCAATGGCTATCTCTCCATCAACGAACACTCGACAGCCGACGGAGAAGCGCGCATCGTCCGGCCCCATCCTAATTTTCGAATCTTCATGACAGTGGATCCAAGATTCGGAGAACTGTCTCGTGCTATGCGCAACAGAGCTGTTGAGATCTATCTCCTTGAGCCTGAACATGAAGTGCAGAGAGATGTATCAAGGCCGTTGGAGTATCCGTTGCAATCAGCCCTGTATCGGTTCCGCCAGTTTCAGCACCAGGAATCGAAGCTTGATGTTACTCTTGATCATTGCTTTGAGAATTTGAGTGGCAATGATGAAAAGCTTTTGAGGAGTTTTACGAAACAACTCAGTGCTGGTCTTGCTTCTAGCCCTTCGTCCAAACTAACCAACGGAGGTGGCGACCAAGACATCATGGATGTTACGCTTGAAGCAAGTTCAACTGTGGTGCTAGATGAAAAGATCGCAAATCTCTCGGATTTCTTCACCAAAATATGGACACCACACGTCCAGTCACTCGTGCAAAGTTCTGACACCGATCATCTTCAGCAAATCATACCATACCATCCCTTGGGTAATGAAGTTTGGCTTCATTCTGGCAGCGAGACCAAGGCGCTCGGCATATGGTACAGTTCAATGTACACACTGATGTCTGAATTATACACCATGCAGCAGAAAATCCTTGCACTACCATCGGCTCGCTTCGAGCGTCGCAAAGAGAGGCAGAAGCTCCCTGCATTCTTGCACGCATACTGGAAATCACTGGCAAAGGCTGTTGAGGCAATCTGGGCAGCTCAACATGAGGGTCACCGGGTTGATGTGACTATTTTCAAGCCACTACAAGTACTATTCTGGGCCTTCCATCAGCTCATTACCGATGCGACATTCGATCGAGCAACATTCCAGACGTATCTCAAGATGCTGATCTCAGCAATTTCTCCATTTGCTGAACAATCGACTATACTGGTACAGAACCTAGGGACAATGCTCTCGAAGCAGATGGCAGTATTCCATTCCGAAGTCGAATTGACAAGCGGACTCGGAATGGAGCATATCTGGCGGATGTTCAAGCCGAACACAGCCCAGAATGGAACCCAATACACCGCGGTGCTTGAGCTCGAAGGCTTAGCGGACAGGCTTGATGCTGTCATGTGGAAATCGAATCTACGGATCGATGAGATGGTTCAAATGAGAGAAAGAATTACATCGTCCCTGGATCTTGTGCGTGGAGATCAGGTAGATGCTAGAGAACTACTCATCGGACTCAACAGGGCACTCGTCGAGTTGGAGGAGAACATTGGCGAGTACGATCAAGTTATTACGCCATACTTTGAAGAAGAGTTCGAAGGACTTTGCCAATATCTCGACATCGCATTCAACGATCACCCGATCACGATGCAGAAGTACTGTGCGCCATCAGCTGCGGTCATCGAAGTACGAGCTCAGTCAAGTCTACTCGCACGACGACCGACGAAGCTCACGACTGTCACCGTCGGTAGATCCTATGAACCGACCAGTCATTTTGCGAAGCTATACCGTCACCTCGGTCTCTCTCGTCAGTCTCCGCATACCTTGGCTCTTCAAAGCCAATTGCACACCTCGCTCATCTCAAAACTTCACAATGCCGACGAAGTGCAACTTGCTCAGCTCGACCGGTTCCAGACCGAGTTGCAAGTACTTTCGCAACAGCTTGTCCTCGATGCAGATCGAATCACTCAGGATAACATGGATGCGCTAGACAGAGCTTACCGCGACATATATACTCAACTTTACGCTTCGCACTCTGTCGACATCATCTCCACATTGCATAACGGTCAGGTCACATTTCATCCCAACGCTCCCATCTCCGATCTATACCGCGCAACTTTAGAGGAAGGCTTCGCGAAATGCCACCGCTCTACAGGTCAGGTAGATGCAAGCGCTTGGGTTCAGCTTGGTGTATTTGGGCTCTGCCTATATGTGCCGAACTATCCGCATGATCCTGCGCTGAGACCCATGATCGAGCGCAAAATGTTCAACAAAGAAAATGAAAGCCTAATTCAAGCGCTTGGGGCATTAGAAAAGTTCCAACTTCATTTCACTGGACAAAACACAAGTTTCCGCATTCGACAGCTGGAAGAAGCGATTCAAAGAATGGGCGAGGAACCTCCCGTGCCTGCAATCTTCCGTCCAGCGGTCTCCGAGCTGGATGATTTACAGGGCGAGTTCACGAACCTTCTCAGCATTATTCAGCCTTTGAAAACTGGAGCAATGTCTATTGCGGAAGCTGCTCAAGATACCACTTTACATCAGAATACTCTTCGCATTGTCCAACGTCTAGTTGAGGGGTATAGAGCATACGATGACATCACTAATACCGTTGTTGGCTTTCTAGTGTGCTTGGGCATTGGACTTATACTGGCAAAGAAAGAAGAGGAAGACAAATCCCAAAGTGCGGCAAGGAAAAGCGTTTTGCGTATTCGTCGGGACACTCCATTCTTTGGTCGACAGAGAGGCTTCGGCAAATCACAATGGCTACTACAAGACCTTGACGATGGCCTGAACGAGGGAAACCACGCAATTGATCTTCGTTGGCACGCACTACACTCCTTATCGATCCTTAAGGGTGTTGACTCACTGGCTTTGGGCAATTCCGTTGCAAGGAACTTGTTGCACGATTTATTCACAAGCTTTTATGGTGACTGGAAGACCAAACTGCTTCAGGATCAAGAAAAGCAGGCACAGGATTCCAGCTTGTATACGTACCGAGGCATGGACGACGACGTGGATGAGGAAGATCCTTCCTTGTTCCCAGATTATGAAGCTGAGCAGAATCAAGAGCAGGATTCGAGACTTGCTGAATCTAGCTCCAGAGAGCATGCAATTCGTCTCGCTAATATACATGCTGAGCTGTTCGTTCAAGGCCGCGACCCATCGGAAGTTATCAAAACTCTTCTTGAGTGGTGTACTACGGAAATGAGCCGTGTCTGCAACCCACAAAGCCATGGATCGACTCATGATAATGCCCTGCCTACCATCTTCCTTGCTCTTGAGAAGAAGACAAATGCGCTGTACACATCAGGCGCTGGAAAGACATACAATTTCTACTTCGACGCAAACCTGCCTGAAGCAACCCGCCTGATCAAGCTTATTCATAGGATACAAGCTCGCTATCGCCAAATCCGCAACGTTTGGCCCGAACATCAAACTCTCGCGGAGGTCCTACGTACATGCGATGAGGCACTTGAATTCCGTCACGTCGACCCAGTCGCCAAATTCATCACAAAGGCTGAGAAACTTCATGGGTACATGTATGAGTGGCAGAAGGTCGCAAGCAAAGAGTACAGCACAGCCAGTTTATATGATGATTTGACCCGACTGCTCATCAGCTGGAGGCAGCTTGAGCTCACCACGTGGGCGAGACTGTTTGATTTGGAAATGGACAAGTGTCGTGATGATACTAAGAGCTGGTTCTTCATTGCGTATGAGACAATCATTGCAGCTTCAGAAAGCGTTGAGGAAGACAAGATGAACATTCATGCGAAAGACTTGCTCAAATCGCTTGAGGGATTCTTCCTCAATACAACGCTCGGACAGTTCGACCAGCGTATCAAACTCCTACAACAGCTCCTTCAACACGTCAGTATGCGCATGCAGGATATCGGAGCCTTTAAGTTTGTGCAAAGTGCACTCGAGAACTTCCTTGCCTATTTCTCGCGCCTTGAGAAGCCGGTTCAAGAGGCGCTCACCAAGGGACGCCAGAACTTGGAGAAAGAAGTCAACGACATCATCAAGCTTGCTAGTTGGAAAGACACGAATATTGAGGCTCTGAAACAGAGCGCAAAGACAAGCCACCGAAAGCTTAGCAAGTTGGTCCGGAAGTTCCGGACTCTGCTCAATCGGCCAGTTTCTAGCATCATGGGCACAGGCCTTCCGGATGAGAACCACATCTTGGAAGTTTCAGCAATGAGCACGGTCAGCACAGCGATTGATGAGACTCGACTTAAAGTTTGTGCGGATAGCCTCCCCAACTGGATTGAACGGCCAACACGCTTCAAGAACCTTAACGTCACTGTCTCAATGATGCGAAATTTGTCAACACCAAACTCTGACACCGTCGATGGAGCTATGTATATCACGGAGTTTATCTCCGACCTCTCAACATCAATGGTAGAGCTTCAGAAAGCCACGCCACCTACGCTCACAGAAGAGAACAAAGAAACCGTACAACATCTCAAGACTCAAAAGCGAAAGCTCTACGCCGACACAATGAAAGAGCTGCGACAAATGGGTGTCAATTCGAATCTCTCTGTTGATACCCTGTTCAGGCAGGATGAGCTCTCAACCATTCTGTCTACCTCGCCAGTAGTCAAAGTGAATGGCCAATTTGGAGCCGCTGCGGAATATCATCTGCATAAGGCGCTTAACACCATGCCTCAAGTTCGTGCAGTGTACAAAGAACATTCGGGCGATCTAACGCCGAATGATATTGCACGAAGTATCGGGTACCTTGAAGGACTCCTGCACATCTCTATTCGACAGCGAGGCGTTCTCAGCAAGGCAGCTCGGAGTTTGGATGCTGTCCAAACGCCCATGTCGCTAATCGCGAACCTCACTCAACAAAAACAACTCAACTGGGTGTCTCAAGAAGAGCTCGAAGCGGCTGCTCATCTGCAGCCGAACCTTCGCTGGCTCGTTGCTATACTCAAGACTGGTATCGATGTTGTTTCGGCGCAAGCAAAACTAGGCAAGACGAACGAACTTGATGCGCTGTTGCGCAGCATGCGTGCGTGGACGACTAAGATTCAGGATTTGGCAGATCAGTATGATGGATTGCCAAAGCTGCCAGCGAGTATTACTTCAGATGTGCACCAAGCATGGCACGCCACTGTCAAGACGAATGTTTCGGATATTCAAACTGTCTTCAAGGACTGGATGGATAATAATGACATGGCAAGGACGGTGCTGAGACAAGTCCAACCGTTCCTTTTCTGGTACCCGGAAGTCAAAGCCGTAGGCTTCGCAAAGGAACAGCAACAATCGCTGGAGCAGCAGTCTCAAAATGTCTTCGCCGCTCTAGATCTCATTCTTGGTTCGATGCAAGACGTGGAAGCTGCGCTAAAAGACCTGCCGACTTCAAGCGATGATGCCTCTTGGTTGGTCAAAGAGGAACAAGCACTTTCTGCAGCGCTCAACTGTCTACACACGCCGCAAATCAGCAATGCACTGCTCTCATTACTAGATGGCATGCAATATCTGCATAATGAAGCTCGACTGCGAGCCTTTGCAGCTGTCTTTGATTGTCTTCGTCCTATCCTGGATCAGTATGTTGCATCACACAATTATCTTGTCAGTCGCTTTGATGAACTGCACGCTTCGACAGCGAGCCTTTTGCATCGTCTTTCCAAATCTTTCATCCAGATCGGCACCCAAGGCTTTTGTCAACCTCCCGAGAAGTCCTCCGATCAGCAAAAAGGTAATGACGAAAAGCTCGAATCTGGTACTGGCCTTGGTGAGGGTGAAGGCGCCGAAGATATCTCGAAGGACATTGAAGACGACGAAGACCTCGAGGAACTCGCACAAGAACAGAAAGGTGAACGAGAAGGTAGCATCGAAGAACAAGACGACGCAGTCGATATGGGCGAACAGGAAATGGAAGGCCAAACAGAAGAAATGGGCGAAAAAGAGGACAGGGGCGATGAGTCTGGCGAGGAAGGAGATGATGATGTCCAAAGTGAGGTTGGCAGCGTGGACGACCTTGGTCCCAGTGCTGTTGATGAGAAGATGTGGGATGAAGGAGGCAAAGACGACGATGCCAAGGATAAAGAAGGCAAAGAAGATGTCGGTACTGAGGATCAGGAAGAACAGGTTGCAGCTGAACAAAAGGAGAAGGAGAAGGAGAAGGGTGGTGAGGATGGCGAGAAAGAGGATAAGCAAGAGGGTGAGGAAGATGACGAGATGGAAGGGGAAGATCAAGACGAAAACGTTGGCGTTGGGGAGACTGAGCAAATGGATCCGCACGCTAAGGAAGAGGAAACCCTTGACTTGCCAGAAGATCTCAATATGGATGGGCCAGAGGACGATGGAAAGGAAGACGATATCGGCGACATGGATATGGGTGATGATCTACCGGAAGATGAGATGGATCCTGATATGGACGTTGCCCAGCCAGACACTGTCGATGAAGAAATCGGTCCGGAGCAGGAAGGTGAAGAGGAGAAGGAAACCACGGGTCACGTTGAAGACGAACAAAAGGATCTTGAAGAGGACGAAGATGAAGAGGAAGTCGAGGAGCCTGTCGACGATGACGTCGTTCCTTTGCCAGATGAAAATATGCCAGATGATGATACCCGCGACACAAAAGACACTGACCAAGCTGATCCAAATGCCGAAGCGGGCGCTGGGACAGAAGCAAATGAAGAAGCACACAAGAACAAGAACGAGCAAGCTTCCGCCAGCGCCGCGAATCAAGACGAAGGTCAAGATGGAGAGTCGTCTGAGCAAAAACAAGAGACCACCGCTGAAGACGGTCAACTTGGCCAGGCAGCTCAGCCCAATGCAGGCGGTCATGGTGAACAACCGGAGGAGACTCGTGAGACGCAATCCTTCAAGAAGCTCGGTGACGTTCTCGAGAAATGGTACAACCAACAAAAGCAGATCTCAGAAGCTCGCGAGAAGGAGGAGACTCAAGTACAGCAAATTGATAAAGAGGTCGACATGGCCGATGCTGACTTTGAGCATCTGGATAATGAGGAGACCCAAGCTGATACGCAGGCCCTGGGAACTGCGACCGAGGAACAGGCGACTGCACTCGACCACGATATGGCCATGCCGGTTAATGAGGACGAAGAAAAGATGCCTCAAAGACCAGAAGATAACGAGGACGAGCTTGCGGGTGCAGACAAAGATGTGGAAATGGAAGATGCTCAGGCAGAGCAGCTGCAGGACCAAGAAGAGCAGCAACAACCATCAAATGCGATGGAAGGTCAACCACAAGCATTTGTCGGTGAGCAGAAGCCCTTCGAGCATGAAGATGAGGAGATGCAGGATGCTATGCCCATCGACAAGGATACATCCGACACATCTTCTGTGCACGAAGTTGAAAATCAGCTCTCCCTCACCCATCTTGATCCGACAACAATGACTCCTGATTCTGCCCGCGCTCTTTGGCTCTCCCATGAAGCAGCAACACACAGCCTCTCACAACAGCTCACAGAACATCTCCGTCTCATCCTCGCGCCAACTCTAGCTACCAAACTCCGGGGAGACTTCCGCACGGGCAAGCGCCTCAATCTCAAGCGCATCATTCCCTACATTGCGTCCGGCTACAAAAGGGACAAGATTTGGCTCAGGCGAAGCCAGCCAAGCAAGCGCAGCTACCAGGTTATGATCGCACTTGACGACTCCAAGAGTATGGCCGAAAGCGGCGCCAGCAACCTGGCCATGAAAACCCTCACCCTCGTCACCAAATCCCTCTCCATGCTCGAAGTCGGCGAAGTCAGCGTCGTCGGCTTCGGCGACACCGTCAACGTGGCACACGACTTCGACAAGCCGTTTACCAGCGAGGCTGGTGTTCGCGTCTTCGAGCAATTCGGCTTCGACGCCGCGAAGACAAATGTCCGCGGCTTGGTGGATCGTAGCTTAGAGCTCTTTGCCGAAGCGCGCCGCAAGGGCTCGAGTTCCGCGGGCGAAGACCTCTGGCAGCTTATGTTGATTGTGAGTGACGGTATTTGCGACTCACACGCCGAGATCCAGCGCTTGGTACGAAAAGCGCAGGAGGAGCGCGTCATGATTGTATTCGTTATCATTGATTCTTCTGCGCCTCCATCAGTTCCTGTTGCGCCGGTGCCGACATCTGATGCTTCGACTGTGGGGCAGCCTGGCACCCTGACGAAGGAGAAGGACAAGACGAGCATTTTGGATCTGCAGTCTGTGGAGATTACGCCTGAGGGCAAAGTCGTGCGTTGGAAGTATATGGAGAGATTTCCTTTTAGGTATTACCTTGTGGTTCGAGATGTTAGGGAGTTACCAGGTGTTCTTGCGGGTGCATTGAGGCAGTGGTTCGGTGAGGTTGCAGGGAGCATGTAGTTGTAATAGTGTTTAGGTTCATGTATGGTGTTTAGTTAGCATTTGTAGGCGTTTGAGGGTTAGAAAGAGGGCAGATGGCTACAAAATTGAATTACATATTGAAGTTATCAGAGTCTCTACCGGCATTGTCAGTACTTCACTATACAATCTTGTAGCTCTGCTATCCTTTCTCGAACGACAAAACGACGGAAACGAGACCTCAGCCCACCTTTCCCACCGCATATCCTCCCCCCACTTCCCACCTTCTATCCCCCTTCTATCCCCCTTCTCCGCGTCTTCCACGCCACATTTCCCGCGGCGCACACTTCATACCCGGTTAAGCGGGTCTTAGCATTCATCTACCCCAGATTTGGCGCGGGCCAATAGGACATTAGCCGATACACATCATGGCTCGGAAACATTGTCATTGACCTGTCAACCCTGTGCTTATAGCTTGTTTATGGTGCTTGGAGAGTACTTCATTAAAGATGGCGTCAAATATTAGGCGGAGTGGCGAGCGGCAAGACGTCAGCGGTGTTGAAATAGCTGCTGCTGCGTCCACTTTAGCTGTTGAATAGGTGAGGTTTTTGTCTTTCGGTACCTGTGGTTTTAAGTCCATCTGAGAGTTTGTTCAAGACAAGATCTTCGAGATGCGCTTCACGAAAACATATGCGGCAGGTGCTGCACTAGCGGGTGCAGGTAGGAACGACCCCGGTGTCTTCAACATCATTTTTCCTGACGCCTTTTTAGTTTCCGCGCAAGAGGCCTCAAAGTACTTTGATCCGGCGACGGGTATAACTTTCTCCTCGATTACGCACAACAATGGTCTTACCACGCGTGTTGCGCTCCCCGCCAACGGCACCTCCTCGGATGCGATTCTCCAAATCATCACTCCCAGTGCCTTCGCATGGTGCGGGTTAGCCTGGGGCGGCCACATGACCAATAACCCTCTCTCCGTGACCTGGGCAACTGGAGAAGCAACTGGTGAAAAGGTCATCGTGAGCAGTAGGATGGCGTTGTACGGTTCTCTTCACCTCAAAGATGATTCTCAAAGCTGATCTGGAGAAAGCGGCTACTACGCCATCCCCTACACCTACGATGGCGCAGAATACACGAACATTCCTACCGGAACTAGCGTAAATGCTACACACTGGCAGATCACGACGCGCTGCCGAGGCTGCACGCAGTGGAGCAGCGCAGATGGCGACTTCAATCTGCATAACGAGCCAAGTGCCGTTCTAGCGTATGCGTGTAGCAGTGTCCCACCCGATACGCCGAGTAGAAATGATAGCAGCTTCAATATCCACGAGCAGTTTGGCATTTGGAGCCATGATTTTACGATCGCGAAGAATGCGAGTTACGGAAGTTGGGTCAGTGGGGCGGGAGCGGGAGAGGCCAATGGAGTGTTTGGGAGGAGGTGGGCTGCTTGAAGGGGAAGATGAAAGGGCTTGATGGGAATGTATATAGTAGGAATAAGATGAAGACGTTTTTTGATGTCATACTCGAGTGTTTCGTAAACAACTATACCTCTCGTGACCATTCCAATTGGGTATTTGACGTCCAAATACTCAAAAAATCATTTAAATCATTTGTTTTATGTTGTGACCTTTTGCATGATATGGTGTCGTGTAGTTAAGATGAAATAAGATCGCAACCATAGCCGTGCCCGACGCAAGATTTCCCAGCAAAGTGTGAGGAGTTGAACTTTTTGCTCTGGTCACTAGAACCTCCTTCCTGACCTCCCACGGCTGATCACGTACACAGTTATAGAGGACGCTACTGCTATAACCCGCACCGCATTTTCAGCAAATACCGATCGTGGACCGCCCATGCCTACACTTTGCATGGTTGCATAGATGCCTCCAGCAGGTACTGATCCAGATGAACTCATACTGCGGGATGCTATCGAATCTAAAGGAAGCAGTCAGCGTCTAGGTATGTCTCCTCGAATGACATTTGTGCAAGCAAAAAATTATCTTCAGCTAAATATACCTTTCCTAATTCCAAGTTTCCCAAAGCCTGGAAGATCCAGCATAAGTGCAGATACTACGTCAGGCCTAAGTACAACTCCACCCATAGCGACATGGAAAGCGGTTTGTAATCGGTGCGCGGCAATCCAATGTTTAATTGAATTGAAATTCGGCATGATGTCAATTCACGACGGTTGTGGATGTGGGAAGCAAATCCAAAATCAGAGGATAAATCGGAGACAACAAGGCTGTGTTCCTCCCCACAGCATACCTTTTCGGTCTGCAGATTCATGCGCACGACACAGCCTTGCGCTGTGAAACACCTCCCAGCCAACCAATCCCCGCGCCGCATGACATCGGCGCATACGCGCCCATGCCACACCTGAGCAGTGAGAGTAGGCAAACAAGGCAAACTCGCTGGATCAGCTCATATACATCCCCACTCCACCCTCTTTTTCACGACTGCACCTCCACCAACCTGAACGGCATGCGAAGGCTTCCTCTACGACGACTCCACGCGCTGCGACCATTGGTAAACATAGGAAATCGCAAAATGTCATACTTCCAAGCAGGCGTGGCCTGGGTCTGCCAACATCCCTATCAAACGGCACTGCACACCGTGAATGCTGCCCTGCTCGTCACTCCCGCCGCGGCAACAGTCCCGATCTTCAATGCAGTAGGATTCGGTGCTGCGGGACCTATTGCCGGTACGTTACCTGCTTACTATGCTTCTAGAGGAATAATCTATTTATCTATTGTCACAAATTTATCTACTAGAAAACATGTAGACTCGTTCAGTCTGCATTTCAACCCTAATCACTAGCAACAGCAAAAGCTGATCATGACATATAGGATCCGCAGCAAGCAGTACGATGAGCTTCTTCGGCTTCGTCCCGGCAGGAGGCCTATACGCGACTATCCAGAGTGCCGCAATGGGAGGTTACGGAGCAGGTCTGGCAGCTGGAGCGACACAAGCAGGTGCCGTTGTGAGCTCGGCTGCGGCGTGGGCACTGGGTCGTAAAGGTTAGAAAGACGGAGTAAACAACATCAGTGGTCAGGAATGTTTTGTGGGAGAGTACAATCAGCAGAAGAGTTACGAGGTCATGTCTAAATACCGTGGTGGTGGATAGAGACAGGGTATAGATGCATAACCCTTACCGCGAGCATTCCACAACCTTTCAGTGAAGACGTCTTTGCCAATCGCTTCTTGAGCTGTACAACGACAGTGCCACTTATTCAGTTTCCGGTGAACATATCGCGAGGCGCTAGATAAATAGGACTTCTACGTTTCCTCGAGTTTGTCCCTGGTCTTATCATCTTCACCTCCATTCCGGGTTTCATCGTTGTTATACTTTTCGTTCTCACCGTGATGCTCACCCTCATCATTATCGCCCGACTCATCCTCAATACTATACGCATCCCAATTGTCATCCTCATTGCCACCTTCGTCCTCTTATATGTCCTCGTTTTGGCCGTTTTAGGTATCCTTCTTTGTATCCAGACCGCAATCTTCAGCACTATCGCCTCGGTCCTTGTGGCCCTTCTCGAATACATAGACGCACTCCTATTGCTACTAAAACTCCGACAACTATTTGGCCAAAATCTTACACCACGTCAAATTCACTACGTTCAGCAACAGCAACAAAATCAACTACATCGCTCGATCTCTCGCACCAAACGGAGCTAAACAAATGGCCACTTATGCCTTCCATGACAATGTGAACGCCACCCTCTTCGCGCAAATCAAGAACTTCATAGCCGAGCACCCGTATCAAATCGCTTTTCAGATCATTAATGGCGTGATCTATTTGACACTCGTTACAACACCGGCATCTCTTCTGCGTGTGCTGGGTTCCGGCCCCCTTTGACCTGTTGCGGGTATGTTATTGTTTGCGTCCCCAATTGCAAATCATCATCAAAGCTAACAATGCACTGTTCCACAGGCTCAATCGCAGCGAGTGTTCAAAGCTTTTACGGCTACAAACCAGCTGGTGGTATATTTACAAGATGTCAAACTGCAGGCATGGGCGGTCCTGTTGCCGGCATCTTAGCTGCAGCGGCTAGATGTTGTGGACTACTGTAGTGTGGAGGTGATTGTTAAGGAAATACTCTTGTGGTTGTGATAGCATAAGATTCAGGAGCCGAATTTTTGTCGAGCATAGAATAGTTTTTAATTCTTAAACGCAACCTCTCCAATTCGTCTACACCACAAATTCAACAGGGACAGTGAACGGGAATTAAGTCCAGGATGATTGATAGAGTTAAACTACAATACATCCCTTAGTTTGAAGGCATTGGCCTTTCCGTACCCTGCTTCCAGCTTTTTACAATCTAGGGTAGTAGTGAAATAAGAAAAAAATGGCCTATTTGATCGGGTACCGAGAGGCGGAAAGGAGAGCACCGGGAAGCTATTTCCTAGTAGAAGAATCACTAAAACAACCCTCTTTCTTGCTCATGCACTTAATCCTACCTTCCAGTTGCATAGGTGGGAGGACACGTGGATTCAGGAAACCAGGCTCGGACTATAGACATGCATAAATCCATCATCCTACATACACCGGACGAATTTCCCTACCCTTCGCAACGAAAAATAAGGATACCGAGATTACCGGGCGTCCATAGCAGCGTACACTTACCCCGAATCCAGAAAGGCAGTCCCAATTTGGGCAGACCTTGCGAAACACGGAGCCAATCATATGCGTGCCTCGGCTGTGCATGTCCACGCCAAGAGATGATGAATCCCTGTGATATACATTTACCTTCTCGGAGCGTCGTCTATCGAAGCTTTGCTCTAGTCCATCTATTCTCTTTGTCTACTCTACTGTGTGTGCGCAAAAGGACAGGAAGCGCAGAAGCTTGTTCCACCGCGATGGAGCCCTCAATCACGCCCCCGCCATCTGAAATTGCGAAACCGCTATCGGACTTCCAGAAAATAGGCCACAACATCTTTTTATACACATCGCCAGCGTATCTCTCATCTTCGCCTAGTAAAACTCCCCTGGTACTGCTGTTTGCATGGAACGCTGCTGCTGCGAAGCATATCGCCAAATACACAATTTCTTATCAACAGCTCTTCCCCACAGCTCGTGTTGTACTGGTTCGCTGTTACACGGAAGACATTTTCCAGCGCACAGCTTCCTACGAACGAAGATTGAAGCCTGCGATGGATCTGGTGTCCGAGCACGTGAATGCCGGAGGCGAAGTGCTTGTGCACAGCTTCTCCAATGGCGGCGGCAACCAAGTCAACGAATTTGCGAAGGCGTGGAAGAAAAAGTACGGATCGATGCTGTCGATGCGTGCTCAGATTCTGGATTCTTCCCCAACTAAAGGACCGTGGATGAAGAGTCACGCTGCTATTTCGGCTTCCTTGCCGAAGACGTGGTTTTGGAGGGTGTTCGGTGGCGCACTCGTCCATTTACTTTTGTTTTCCTCGTTCGTCGTGTGGTCGATTTTGCGACGCGAGAACAAGATGGTCATCCTGTGCCGGCAATTGAACGATGAGAATGTGTTCGACAATAGCGTGCCCAGAGTGTATCTATACAGTCATGCTGACACCATGGTTGGTTTCGAAGAGGCCGATGAGCATGCCGATATTGCGATATCCAAGGGGTGGGACGTGACGAAGGTACAGTTCCAGAACAGCTCGCACTGTGGTCACATCAGGGAGGACGAGGCGAAGTATTGGGCGGCCATCATGGAGGCGTGGAAGCAAGGGCCAAGGGAAGTTTAGTCCGTTTGTGTGACCGCGTGTAATATTATAGACGAGCAGCAACGAGCGAGAGATAGATGTTCCATATCAGACCACAGAAGCTTAGAAAGATCATGCGGCGCTCAACGGGACAGTAAGTTGTGCTATGCATATAATCAGTCGATCATCCCTCTGTCGGAAATGGAGACTGTACCTGAAGAAATTGGCGATGGGCCACACTTTGTACGAGTCAAAGATGAGGCCAAACAACTCCTACCCGACGTGAGCACATTTTGCCAATTGTCTATAAAACCAACAACTCACATTTCTAAAGTCTTCCACGATCAGTGCTACTGTCTTGTGCTTCATGATGCCCATCAAGATCAAAAACATGGACTGATTCAGCAAGGCACCCATGGTAATACACTGTCCACAGTCAGTTTCATCGCGCATGCGCAACCATCAGCTACCCACATCGGTAAACCATTTCTTGAAGATGTTCAACCAATTCCTAACCCTGACCTCCTCCTTGATGACCTTCTTATCCTCGCCGTCTTCCCGCAGCATTATGCCTTTCTCCTCTTCTCCTGCGGCTGCCGAACGCGTCTGGCTGACAGTCTTCCAGCCGGGGAAGGCGCGCTCGAGCCAATGCTGCCAGTGATAGTTGATTGGCGCGGTCAGGACGACCATGATGAGGAATTGGCAGAAGAGGACGCGGTCGAAGACGAAGGGCTTGGACTCGTTCCATGCCTTGAGCCGTTGGGCGATGATGTTGGAGCACGAGTCGATGGCGACGGCTGACAAGCAGGCAACGGCGATGGGAGGGAGCTTCATCGTGAGAAACTGCGAGGGGCGGGGGGGCACGATTGTTGGTGCTCATGCGCTGCGAGGTGGCAGTGGGTGAGGTGAGACGGGATGAGATATCGAGGACGACGGCGATACGTAGGACGAAGGCCAAGGCTGGATCTGAGTAGTTGGCGTTGATTCCGAACGGCGGATGTGCGACTTCAATAGGTACGGTAACCGGCAGCCGGGGGAGATTGCAACGCCGATCTAATAATTGACCTTGAAGAGAAATCGAGCAGGTTGATCGCGGTCGGAGTCGACGCCGGGCTCCACAAAAGCTATTTCGGTCCATCTCGTGCCGATCGCAGGGAAGCCTTGGCTCAACGGCAATTTACCGCCCTGTGCCTCGTGCATTGCACACGACATCCCTGTCAACCCTGAACAAACTTGGCCTGTGAAGCATTAAACCACTTGTCATTGACTTTACCTTTTACAAACTCCATCTAGACCATTGGGCTGGGCTCCCGATCGGGCCGGCTCAGAGTAGGGTAACACTAAGGGACGGAGAGAGCACTCAATTAGGGGTTGAAACAACGGCAGCCGGCAGCAAGAAACATACACTAAAACTAGCCACATCGCCTTATATGATTGGACATTAGACCTATGGAATAATCATCCCAACATTGTACGGCACCATAGATCGCAAACCATTGCAGCCAAGAATAGGTTTGGCCTTGTTTCCTAAAGCTCAGAACCTTAACTTTTCAGGCGTCATTTCGAAAATTAGTCCAATTTGATCGGCAAGGGTGGCCTGAGTATAACGACCCGGTGAAAGATGATACCTAGCACAAGGCTCACAGACAGCTTGTGTGTAACCCTATCTAGCACTATCTACTTCGCAGGTTTCATGGCTTCGCTCTGTCGCCTCAGGCTAGAATTAAACTACTGAGTTGAAGTCAAAGAGTCCAAAAATTAGGTCCGCATCATCTTCCCCCTAGACTCGTGGTATAGAAGGAGGCTGAACGACAAGTCGCGTACCCAGCGAACATGCAAAAATCTCATCTATTCTGCCCTACAAGAATTTAGCCATAGGCAAACAGAAAGCTATCAGAAAGGACTGAACCACTGCGAACATGCCTGCATCGAGGAAAGTATAAGTGTACCACATTTCCGGCAACCTGGATGACATCTTAGGTCGCTCCTTCAAGGCCCATAGGGATTAGTGATCCACGCTAACTACACCGTTCTAATACCAAACTAGACTGAATTTCCGCAATGCAACGATCGCATACCTAGGTTTGTACACGATGCTACAACATTCGTATCACTTTTGGCAGCGCTATTGAGATCACAACATAAGAGAACACCAAAAACTTCCTTGTAACAGCTCTGTACGCAGACACCGACTGTAAGTACTATCGTCACTTCACCACTATAAATGCCTATTTTCCATACAATTTATTCCTATTCATATCCTATACCATTCTATCCTGCATTATTCTATCCTGCCCTATTCCATTCTACACTATTCTATCCTACACTCCTAAAATGTCCTCTTCAAGAAACCCTACGCAATCTACCTCCGTACAACCACCATCCCATCAGGGTAACCTGGAATCATTGGACGGGAGCACTTTGTAAGGCCCCTAGTGACACCTCTTGCAATTGCAGGAATTAAGCAAGCTAATTGACGTCGGAAGAGTCGAATCAAGTCACAATTCTAACAGGAGTACTCGCAACCAGCCACTCAGCTCTGCCGTTGATAGCAACAAAGCCGAGCCAAGCTCCAGTTCCAACAACATGACTGGCAGCCCGGCACCCAGCACCACCGCCGTGCCTCCAACACTCGATTCCAGCCTCCAAGAGAGTGATCTAAGACATATAGGTTCGCAATTCGCGTCTGAAGTGCCCATGAGAAACGGCCCTATCGGTACACAAGACAGACGGGAAACGTGACATTAGGAAGGGTCTCGTGCGTCTCCCGACATCCTTGATGCCTGTTCGTACTCCCTGTCCTGCTCCGATTCGATGACGGCCTCGTTACGCAAGATTCAGCCTTACCGATTCCCGTTCTTGTGGATTTGATAGGCGTTTTATTACACATGGGGAACTTGCTTGGCTTTCACCTGGGATGTACCTTTTTTTAATCAATTTTCGAAGCTGGCTTTTTTTCATTCCCTTTCCGTGTCTGGGGTTTGGCTTTCATACGCCGGGGCTAGAGTTGCGGTGACCTATGCGGGAAGCAAGCAATCATCAGGTTTAGACTATCTCCAAGGAGCTAGCGAGGGTTCGTACGCCAGTGCAACCTTTGACCCATGTAACTAGCAAGCCATCGGGGGTGGCTCAAAAGTACTCCGACGAGCCACATGCAACTAGAAGGCCCCAAGACACGGTTTACTGAGGTATCCCATGCGAGTAGCAAGCAGTCGGATACAGTGGCTGCCGACTTTTCGGCCGACTTTTCGGTGCGGCATATTGTTCGACTTCCGGGAAACATCAATGCAAATAGTACTATACACATGTTTTTTCAAACCTATTGTAGTTACTCTTACAAATTACCCTTTACACTGCTACATGTTCAGCAATAAAATATTTGCTATGCGTAGCTTTAAGCTGCTCAGATCTACTTCGTACGCTCTTTAAGTACCGACATAGGTGACAACATGTTAGCAAAGCGAAGATAGGTCGAAATGGTAATGCTCCGTTGGCGTGGGTGGATGGCCCACGCCGGCCCGGTGCGGTCATCCGTGTATGGCAGATCTCACAAATGTCGTGTCCAAGACATGCCTTGCAGAGTAGCTCCTTGGTCGCTTGCTGATCCACTGTAAGCCAGGATGATCTCTAACGGTGACCGCCATCTGCTGCCGAGTTCGCGTAAGGTTGGGGCTGACGGCTCCCGAGTCCAGGTAGACAACGCCTGGGCCTGGCCAGATGCGATAATGCCCTGCAGAGTGGCCAATCGGCCGCTTGCAGATCCACGGCGGTGATCTGGGTATGACCATGGCTACCAGGTTAATGTTAGCCTGCTGTGGCCATGTGGCATACGGTATCGGAAATCAGAGACTTCGCAAGGCACGCCGTCATCTGGAAACGACAGCAATACTCTCACTCGCCAGCCGTTCCCCGCCCGGCATGCAGCCACATCCACTCCTCAGGTACCCAACACAGCATGCCTCTCCACTCTTACGGTGGGCTTTCGTGTTGTTCGCTAAGATTCAGGTTTTCTAATGGCCATCTAGACGGGGTGCAACGGTCATGCCGCCTCACTGTGTCCGCTGTCGTCCACGTTCCTTGTTGTCTGCCTTATTATGAGCGGAAGACGTTGCGGGCGGAGTGAGTTGGCGGCAAAATTGACGAACCCGAAGTTTATGTTCATTCAGACCTGTTGTGCCCACAGTGGTAAAAAGTAAGCATACCTACTAGAGGTTGCACAAAGCTTGGGTGGCTGCCTGTTAAACCGCATGTAGAGTCGTTACAACCCGGATCCGTGCTGTCGTCGGCCGCAATGCGTACTGCCGTTGAGCTTGTGCGCTTGTGCTACATCAACGGCATGTCGGATGTAAATTGCACTCATTGCAAAGCCACCGCCATTACACATCCATAAGAGGTTATCAATACGCATTTACTTGAGATAGAAAATGAGCTAGCTAGCACGATGATTGGATTAGTGAGGTGTATGCGCTAATCATATTCTTCTCACGATCTCATCTGCTGATGGTCGGGTGGGCACGGCAATCAACCTTGGACAGCACTGTCTCAAGATCGACGATAAACACATACTTAGGAATTCTGCGCATGCAGCCACCGCATTGTTGTTGAAGAATCAAGTTTAGCGCTGGTGCATACGACATACGTGTACGTTCTACTTGTGCAAGCCGATAAATGACTAGCGCTAATCTGCAAATTTTAGATAGTGAGAAATAGCTACTATGTTGTAGCTCCGCGAAGACTTTCTGAAGTTTTTGGAAATCATTTCCTTTGCTATTCTTACATCTCCTCAACGTGTATCGAAACGTGGCACATGTTACTAAGACCAATGTCGACACTCCACCCGGCAGCCTCCCTTCCCATCATGTAATGCAGTATATGTTTGTGAATGCAACGTGCATCTGCAAGCTAGAATCGCGCGATCTAAGTGTAAAACAGGAACCCTCCTCATACGAATATGCAAAATTCAGCTGTTCGACAGAAATCTATACGGTCGCCATAAGTAAGTACATTTGACTCGCTCGTTCACTTCCTGAACTGCAAGAGTGACATTCGAAGCACTGGCAACTACACTAATGGTTTTAATATCATGCTTTTTCTAGATCTTTATCGTATCTAGATTTTTCCCCGTCGTCTTTTCTTTGCGTGCCATCCGTCAATCTCGCACTAGAGATGATGAGATACCTTACATATACTTCCAGCCGGGAAACTATCTTTGTACTTTCAAGGCGCGGAGGTGAGATTGACGGACATTTGGTCGGCTTGTGAGAATCTCTGGGGTTTTATGCCCATCGGAGGCCGCGTCTGCTGCGCATGCATGCGGAACTTTTCACTCACAGCTCAGACGGTGTTGCAGAGACCCAGAAAGTTGTCCAGAGCAGAGCAGAGTCTATTGATAATATGGAGAGTGTGGAGAGTGGTGCTGTTCAACCGCCATCACGAGGCTGCAAGTCATCTGCATAGGCAAACGATCTTCTCCTGGGCTCTGCTGTCCCTCCCATGGCGCTTCTGTCGGAACTGTGGGTACCAGGCGCACTACCTGTATCTTGATCCATGGATGCTGCATATCTTCTTGTCTCATGAGTTGCGGCTATGAGCTGTGGACTATCAGTGGCTGGGCCTCTAGCCTGACTCCTGCCAATCGTCGATTCCACTTCTGATCCGTTATGGGTCGGTGCTTCGACAGCCTGTCCGGGCTCTTTTAACACTGTATCAGGGCCCTTGCCAATATCTATGTGCTCCTCGATAATCGAAACAGAGTGTCTGTCAATTTCCATTTCAGCGAAGATATCAGAGATGTCGCTGATGGAAATGCTATCAGCCTCTTCGTCCTTGGAGTATTGATTCCTGGGAGGGCTACATTGGAATAAAGGCTGGTAGGCGGAAAGCTCCATTGAATCGTCGATCCAAACTCCCATGTGCTCAATGTCTGCCAGATCGTCTCCAGATTCTTGCCGTTTCAACCTTTTCTGGTCAATGGCGGGAGACTCCTCCCGCTTTCGGCACCGAATGCCTGAAGTACATTCAGTGATAACCGCCTTTCCATACTCGGAGATCTTATTCAGCACAACGCCTCCAATAGTAGCCTCAAGTTCCCTTGGCTCGGTATTCTCTTCTTCCTTGATATCACAGTCTGGGTCACTCGGGTCGGTCTTAAAGCTCTTCGTCTCGGACAGAGGCTTTGATTCACTGTCAACATGTATAGACAGCGCCTTTCTGGTGAGCAGGTGGCAGTTCCATATCTGCTTTAGGCGGTAGCGTACTTGTCTCAGACTGGTAACGAATCAATGCTTGGTCCAGATCAACGAGGGAACCATACCTACGTTGGATTGAAATCGTCAATGGCTTGACTTCCGATCCACTCGTGAGCTTGCTTGTAGCCTTGAGGGCCACCAGCGTAGAAAACTCGCTCAATGTATGGCCTAAATTCTTCCCATGTTTCATCGGAGATGCGGCTTGAGTGTACAATTGCTGCTTCGTTTGGCTGATGGAATCGGAAGGGCATTTTTGTGTCTCCACCGGTCAGTATTGCCCTCTGACGGGCATCGTCTGTGATCCATCTCACATGTGTGTAAGTCGTGGTTGCGAAAGTGACAAATTCCTAATATGGGTTAGCGTCATCTGCATGTAAGGTCGAATCTCGCGCCAGTTAGATACTAAGGTATGATAGGTAGATTCAAGAATAAGCGAAGGACTCAGGGCTGCCAAACAAGCGAAATTCGGCGGCCTGTGTAACCCCATCTTGAGCTTGATAGGCTATAGCAGAGTGCACGGCGTTTGACAGCACAGCGTTGCAAGGGTTGGATCCTCGCAATCTACACTGACATCACAGGGCCCCGCTATCTCTCATACAGATAGTAAGAATATCGTTACTCAAAGAACAGTACTGATGGAATGCGAGAGCGTCTACTGCTTGGTGATTGGTCAAGGAGAGCAGAACTAATCAATGCATAAGCTCACGCACCACATTCCTGCCAGTGGTCGAAACCACAACCAAGGAGCAGAACACCAATTAGGAAATTGTCAACTACCTCGAATTCACACTGAATAGGAAACTGTCATTTATGTGATGTTAGCAAGCGATATAATTTGCACATCCCGCATTTTTGAAAATTCGATGGAAGAAACACAACCTACATTTCTTAGACATTTCTTAGTATATCCAATTCCATAATATACATGCGATTTTGGCCCCAGCAAACACTCCCAGGATACGAAGGCCACACATCTCAGAACCTTGCAGTTGGACAAAGACGAATTTTGTTCAAATGCACGCAACTCTTTCATCACCGGCCATCGAAAAGGACGTAACGCAAATTGGATCTTGGACGGAAAATCCCAACACTCCAATGCCTCCTGCTAGAGATGGTCAGCCACCCATATTCCCCTTTCTGGACGCGCTGCTTACTATTTCGGATCAGACATCACATTGAAGAGCTCTACGCGCGGGTCAGCACACAAGCCTGGCAGTAGCAACCAAGGTCATTCACACAATTGGCAGACTGAGAAATGGCTGGCACAAAGTGGAAAGCAGGATGCGTGGTCCATTTACAGATAGAGGGTCGAATTGTTAAACAGTTCATATAGGAATATTGGAGCCTGCACTTTGTCATGGTTCGGCGATTGTAGATGAAGTGCAATGTTTCCTTTACTTGTTTTATAATCTAATCACTGTAGCAGAGTAGGCCAATTCGAGGGTCTTAACGTGTGGAACATGTCCATGCCCACTATCTCTCCGCGACTTCGATAAGAGCGATGATTTTAGTTGAAAAATGCATAGTGGGAAAAAGTTTTAAAGCTAGTCACATAAAGTACTTTAACCTTGTTGATATTTATTGTACAAGACACCGCACTATTTAGTCTTTACAAGTAGAAAATGATCATGTTTCTAGCAAAGTCTGTGTGTAGATGGAACAAAAGGAATTGTTTGAGACCAAACACTGTCTATTGGCCGCCTAGTGGCGTTACATTAGGCCGTTCCTCGTCTAATAGTGTTCGGTATTGCGACAGGAACGCCCTCAGCTGATCTGCCTCGACCGGGCCGAGATGCTGTTGTTTCTTTCGCTCAGCCTAGTGTACCACCACCAAGAATCTTTCTAGGCTGACAAGCGAATGGACAAGCCATCCCAACATCACACCGCCGATTATCCCCTACTCGAAATTTGGGTATCCTTCTCGATTGCAGAGCGGTTGCAACATCGACTGGATGGCCATCTCACATCGATGAGAGGCGATAGTAGCAGGCGGAGGAGCGCAATGAACCCACAAATGCATCATCTTTAACTTTGAATTACTCTAGCTAGAGAAGACCATCGAACCTTCTCGTATCTTCCTGCTTTGAAACGCCGTCTAGTGATGACAAGTCTTACAGATTTGCTCTTGTGATGTGAGAAAACCAAAGAACACTACGCGCGGTTTGTGCAATTGGTCGCTTAACCAGGCACACATATCGATTCCGGCCCGTGGTATGCAGGTTATGGGCCCTCCCGGAGATGGCAAGCAGAGTCGCCAGAAGCGGGGTATCGGAATCGGAGTAATGCATGTATGACCCAATTTTGCAACTGACTGCACGATGCTGAACTGTAGATGTCGGTGTGCATCACAATTTATTCAGGCATTCACTCAGCGCATTAGCGCACCCGCATTTGCGGGCAAGGGGATGCGAGATACTGATTATTAAACCTAGGTAGGTTGCAGAACTAGCTACCCTGGTTTTTGAATGTACTACGTGCGCACAGCACAAGCACACACGAACATGCGGGCCCTGCTACCCACTTGCAGCTTGTTGCTAGCGGTCTCCGACGAACGGTACAGCTGGACCCGGAGACAGGATGTGATTGCGTCAACGCCTGATCTTTCAACAAGGCTGAGGAACATACTCCACGCCGGGCTGTTCCACCTGCCTCATCGAGCTAGTGCAAGACAGGTAACTTCGTGGCGCGAGCATACATCTGCGGTTCGGATAACTCAAGCCACCATGTCTCGCGGAGGACCAATTCTGTCATCTTGCGCCCACGTAGTACAGCCCTGGCAAATACTCGGCTTGTGCCTCGTGTCAAGCAAGATGAACAAGGCTGAATTGAAGACCATTTGTTAGGACCAGCATCATGCAGCACTACATCAATCTGACCTATACCTAGTTCGGGCTTACCTGCACGTTGGCGATGGCATTGGCAGAGGACCGGCGGAGCTGCATGGCTAAAGCGAGTGCTCACACTTGGTGCGAGATACTTTTAGTCCATTGGTTTGCAGTACCGCAAGTATAGACTACAGCAGGAAAGGAAGACTGCTTACGTGCTTGGGAGTTCCAGGGTATCCTCGCTTTGCTGTGACGAGATTGGTTGTATAAAACCCGGAATCAGCAGTCCCAAGGAGGAAATGCTGGAGAAGATGAGAGTGTCTGCAGTGTAGCTGGACACGTAGCTACTGACTAGCAGGAAGGTTTGCGACAAATTAAGCGTGCCAATGGGCGCAAGGTGCGAGGCGTCACTTGCGCCTGAGTTATGTGAAGGTCATACCCCTAATCCTTCCAACCGCATCACTTTTCATATCGTCAAGAGGGGCGGTCAACAGCCGTACCGTGACTTGTGACAAGCTATAAATTCATCCTGTCTCCCATGGCATTCAGCATCAACCAACATTGAAATTGCCTCCTGCGAGCTCGCTTCTCTCATTCGTTCTTCCATAATGCCCGGCGCATCCCTGACGACTCCACCCCCACACCCCAACATGCAGACCCTACCCGAAAAGCGCAACAATGGAAGTTTTAGTGGAACTACTTTGTCAGTGATTACGTTTTGGAAAATTACGACTTCCCCTCTTTGACAATAAGCATAGGGTCGAATCAAGTTGCGAACTTATCGCAATTCAACGGCCGCAACTCATTGTCGCTCCATCACGCGACCCTGTTCGTCAAGCTCTGGATTTAGCGCATGTTGGTACTCAATTCTGCGAGACCAAAGAACTCCACCTTTGAGACAAGAAGCGAGTTGTTGACATTGCTTGGATGTTCATTGCGAATGCCTGACTTTGCATGACGAACTCACTGGTCGCTAATTGGCTACCAGGCATTCAGGTGTTTTACGCCATTGTCAGCGAGTCCTATGTATCTAGACACTTTGAGAACAAAGATATGACGAAATCTCACAATCCCCTGATCAACACATCCTATTTACTTAGAAGATGGACCTGTAGCGTGGCAGTTGACAGTGCCGAGATGGGAAAATACGAGCCATTGCAAGTACAATCCATATTGTGTAATCGAATTACAGAATTATCGGCCGCCTGCCCTGCAGCCTCTCACCGGCTGCCAGCTCATCTCTCTCAGAAGTAGTGGGCTGTCGGTAACACGCCATCTGAATTTGTGCGCAACCAAACACTCCCTATCTAGCCTTCCCGTCTGACCTTGAGCAGCCGCGGGAGCCAATCACGAGAAGGCTACCATACCCTAGACAGTTAGCAAGTCACATGACTGAAATCTCATGCGGGCAAGGATCCGCTTCTATCCAATGTAGTGCTCTCATCTTTCAGCCCGAATTATAGGTCCGCCTCCTGCATGTAGGGAGGCTTTCGCCACACAGCCCAATCATAACCAGCACTTTCGAGCACAATGAGCACCTAGCATTCCCTAATGCTGTATGAGATCATACCTTCCTGGAGTGGCTGTTTCGTACCACATGCAATGCATGCTGCAATCAATGCACCATCTTCAATGCACGACTTTGATGAGTAACCTAGTTTCCAAGCCCTCTTTTGCCGTGAGACTAGGAAGTCCCTACTGGCCTTTCTGAGATCATACTTCAGCGATTTTCGCCCTTGCATCTGGATATCATTTTGCTCATTCAGAATATCAATCGCCTAAGTCCATCTTCGGTATGCTACACGGCATAAACAGTCCAGGGACAGTAATAACGCACATCACACCTGCTCCCAACACCTGTCATTCAGCAAAGGGCGGCAACGCCAAAAAAATGCGCCCCAAAACGAGAGGATAGTAAGGCGGCAAAGTGAGAAAGTATTTTCCATATAATGTGTGGAGACTGAATTTTCACTTAGAGCTGGACTGAACCATGAGAACAGCCGTTGCACCAACCTCGGCGCGCTTCAGCCCTCAGAAACACCGTATGACGGTCTGCCCCCAATTGGAACAGATTCGCTGTGTGTGAGAGCACAGTTTGCGGGGAGTGGAGCAGTGTCACGAATCATTACATTTTGATGGTCTCCATTGGTAGGGGCATAAGAGCGAAGTAGTACGAGGTTGGGGGTTTGGCACCGCGCGAGGCGAGTTGACCAATCACAGACCGAGAAACTTTTTGGCCTTCACTATACACATCTTCAAATTGCTATTATCGTCCTTGGCAATCACATTTCTCACTCCTGCATCACCACACCAAAATTAGAAGGTATCATTGTCTGTGGTTCCAAACGACGTGCACTGCTCCCACTTCATCGTGCGTGCTACAAAGACAAAGGCCGCTCGTGACTCGTTGGTAGGTATTTTGCTAATCAGGGGGAGTTGCCTTTATGCTGACAGGTATTTCGCTGCACATGAAGCCACAAGAAGCCCACCCGTTTTTGTCCACGGGCCGCCCATATAGAACAACTTCAAACGGATGGTTGCTTGATCGTCGTCCTCGGGATCAGGGTTTCCCTAGCTCCCATCGCGTAAGTCGATCCCCACTAACGACGGCAGGGCGGTCCCTGCCGCGCCTAATGGCGGAGATCACTCCGCTACCACGAGTGGTAAGCGCGGCGGGTACTACTGTTAGCTCCGTATGAAATGGACGACGTGTGTCTCGCAAAAAGCATCTCAGATTCGACCAGGGCATCCTGGTGATCTGTGGCTTCACGATCTTCGCTCCAGAAGAGGCCTTACGAGTGAGTTTGGTACCTCCTTACGACCCCTTGGAACACCCCCCTGATATCCTGCTCGCGTGGCCGAATAACTCCAGGTGGACCAGATTATGAGACCACACCGTGCTCGAAGGATATGCCTACAGACCTAGGCAGAGAGTATGAACACTTCCGCAAGATGATGAATCGATATGCACCATCAGTGACTCGGAGGGAGCAGTCGCGGAACTGACCGAACTTGAAGCGAATTGTGTATGGCTTTCAGGGAAAAAGCGCGTCTCTCTTTAATTTCTTCGTGCGCGAATGCGTGTGAGCATAGGAAAAGAACACTTTTCATCTACAGTTCTAGGTAGCATCCAGGCAAATAAGGCGATGCACTATCTGAGTAAGTCCAATACCTAGGTACTTACCTTGGTAGGTATTCCCTACCTGCCCGGCCTCTCTGAGGATAATAATTGGTCCATTCATACCCTGACTCAGGAACAAGCTTACGTATATACCATGAGGCGGTGCGCACGCTGGGGAAGAAACACTTGGCTCTGAAACCGACGAATCGGAGCGCGCGGCGGGCTGAGGCCTCGGCTCTACTGTTTGAGAGTTGCGGTAAGATGCATGCGAGAATTGTATTTGAGAAAAGCAGAAGAACATCAAGTTTTCGAAAGTCCTTCCCCTATTACACCGCTATAAGTACATCATGTCCCGACTGAGACTCAAGTTTCCGCCTTACTGCCATCCGAGAATTCTCTCCCATTTCCTCCGACACAATAATGATGCCTTCGAACAATTCTCCTGCCAACGCACAGACCATTCTTACCCAAAAGAGAGATCTCCAGACCATACGTGAACAAGCACACAACTATGATGGAGAGACATTGTTGGTGGCCTCATGTATTATTTTCTGCTGTCTGCAATCCTAATAGACAGCACCAGAGTCGGAACAATCCACGAGTACCCTGATGCTACCGATACTGAGTTACACCGATCCGTCGAGGCAGTACCTCACGATACGAAACGAATGCATATGGATTTGGCCGGCGTTGGAACTCAATTTCCTAGAGCTGAAGGGTCGTAAATACACACGGAGATATGGCAATCTCAGGGGTTTGGTCAACCATAGAGGTCGAGTAACAAGGTGACGATGAGTTGACTTGGCAAGGAGAATTGAGCATGGAAGGTTTTCGGTCTCAACACCAACAAAGCATGTAATGGTTCTTGTGTATTTTATAATGTAAGATGAGAGTTCAACATCTAAGGTCTTCTTTTTGGACATTCAAGACATAGGTAGCTGGAGAGATTTTGTTCATTCTTTATACATTGTACTTCAAACTCGAAGATGTGATAGTATTGGGATAGCCTGATTGGTCAAGAATCAAGACCAGGAGAACTTACGGAACCCCGTCACCGTCAACCTTTTAAGACCCAGGCCACAAAGTCTAGGTTTTCTAATTTGGAAATCCTCGCTCCAAGGATGCGGTCAAAGGGCCTGCACGCACAGAAACAAACCCACGTTGTTTGAGTCTACGATCACTCCGGCGACGGCTCACCGTTTCCATGACGGCTCTTGACGGCTTCTCACTCCGAAACAGGCTGCAGGTACGCTCACCTCCCCTAAATTATCTGCATAACCACCCCGCGCCAGGAGATAATGGCGCGCAACTCTCAAGCGTGTGCATTTCAGAGATGCATGTTCTAGGGCGATGTAGGGAGCCAGTGCACGCCAAATTGTCTGCCTATCAGCGAGGCGAACGTTTTTGTGTGAACTAGAGCGGCGACAGTGCTGAAGCCATCAGCGAAATACATTAAGGGAAAACAAGGAGCATTTTGGGTGGATGCAGCCAAAAGATTGTCGGGAGTTTTCTGGCACGGGCACCCTCAACGGCACCCCAAAGACGCTGATGGAGGACTATGGCTTAGCCGCTGCCATTGCGTGTCTCACTGGGCCACGACCACGACCTCGCTACCTGACGTCTCTGGCCGGGACGTCAGGCAGGACCAGGCTGAGTCTCGCTTCCCTGTCAACGCCTTCACCGACGTGCAGGCCAGTCCAAGCACCCTTGATCCCGGGCATTCCTCGTCTACGGGTCAGATTGACATGCAGTGCCTCCTGGCCATACAAGGAAGCTGGGTAACGGCAACGCCAAGCCGTCCAATGCTTGGCTGATCAAAGTCAAGCTCGCCCGACTCTTGGCCCCTACAAATTGTAGGCATCGCCAAGCCTACACGACTCTTGGCCTCGAGTTCTACGTATAGGTTGTCGAATTCCGGACTGCCTGCCACCGCCTCAGAGGCCTTGCAGCTTCCTGAACTCCTATAAATCCATCATGTCTCCCTCATGCTCCAGGCGCCCAACAGCGATTCGCAAGTCTACTCTTTTTCATCCATTACAACATGCCCGCCAACGACGAACAGCCTCAAAGTGCGACTGCTACCAACGCACAGACCTGTTCCCAGACAAGCTATATAAATATCAACTCCGACATCAACGCTGCAAAAGATCACACAAACAGTGAACTGTATGTCTAAACCTTATCCATCTAAGTAATGTATGCGAAAGCTAATAGTAGCCTGCAACAGTAATTCAAAAACCGATCCCAAGAGCCCGAATCCCTCCAAACCGCTCGAATCATCCATATGCAATTCTCAATGTTCAGACTTGATGTGCGTGGGATCACAATTCGATGGATTTGGGGACGAGATCGACGCTACCGATATCGATACTTTGATTTAGGTGGAACGTCTTTCTGGATCAACCAAAAAGCAGAAGGAAATCAGGGCGTGTGGTGTGCTACACTCGGGTATTAGGAGTTAAAGCATCTTCAGAATCTACTAGGAAATTATAGAATCAAATGTTTTGTTTTGATACTATTCTCGATTCAACTTCCTGTTTTGCTTCAACCTGCTAATCTATTCCTCATCATTATTTTGCTATATTAGTTGGACAGGAGGACCCTCTGTACTCGGTAACGGGTCTTCACGATAAGCGAATGAATGTGCAGATTATCATCGCCCTCGTTCTGCGTTCAAGGCGTAACCCTGCGCTCGTGGCTCTGGGAGCGCAAATGGGACGACGGTATTGCTCATAGGCTTCAGATACTCCCGAACACGCCTGCATTCTAGAAACACCTGATAGGCATTAGCGAACGACGTGTATTACATTTTGGCACACTTGATGGAATAGCATGAGGGTACATCAGGGTGGCAATTTTGGAGCGTGCTGATTGGCCGGCGTGTTCACCGGTGTGAGCTGATTGATGGTGGCGGCCTAGTGTGAATGGTTGCATGTAGAGCGGTGTTATTGACACCGGCTTTTCAGTGGCTACAAGTGTCACCACATCTGGTTATAGCCTTGCTATTATTGCTTTCATCAGATGCAGCGGAGCGAGGACCCAATGATTTCAACTACTAGGTGCAGGAGGCTGCGACCCATATGACGTTTTTAGTACGAATTTATCACTATTCAACACCTTTTCATAACGTTGTTAAGAAGATAATTGGAGAAGCTGAAGTGCTCCGACAGCGTGACGAAATTGATTGGGCTATAGTTTCGTTGAGGATCGTTTCGTGGAGGAATTTGGCAAATCATAAACTGGCACGAACATCGCGATGGAGGGGACCGTTATACTCGCCTATCGACAGAAACTGCGGATTTTGCAGTCCTGAGTCTGGCCCTCCTAATGCTTAAATTCATTATGTCCCCTTCATTTCAAAATATGTACGGCACACCTTCAAGCTGCTTTGCAAAATAACGTCGGATTAACTCTTTCTATACTCCACCATGTCTTGCACAAAGACCAACTCCGCTCTCCCCCCAAACCAGACCCTCATCGAGGATAGCAGTTTTAACACAGTCGCTAGTATTGCAGATAGCAATGATGATATCACCTTGTCAGCGTCCCCTTCGCTTTCTCAAGTATCCGAGAGTACTGATAGAATACATAGAGTCGACACAAGCCACGAGACAATCCGAACCCACCCGACGACGCGGGTTGAACGAGTTCCTTACACTCCTAAGCGCATGGAGGCAGACCTGCTGCATATTGGAGCGCAGTTTCAGTGATATGGAAAGGAGCTTCAAGCAATTTGTATACTAAGATTTAGAGATTCTGAATATATCGAAACACGGGCGTAGATACAAAGGGAAGGCTTGAAGAGCCTACCGCACGCTACCCTGGTTAAAAATAGAATCTAAGACTAAAGGGTTCGAGAACAACTCCGAACGTGACAAGACCACTACAGAATCAATCTCAGAAAACTTTTCCGTGTCGTCACTGCCTCCTCGTCATCAGGCAAAAGATAGATTTACAGTGTAAGTGAGCACGCCGGCAAGCACAGCGGTTCTCCATGTTCGGCGCATTGCTTGCAGTAGTCTGGAGGACGAGAGGGTGGTCCATTGGCTACTTATATTCAACAACCGAAGCGGCTATCCAGATTCGCCTCGTCAACCAGTCAGAGCTAAGCACGTTCCTAGCCCCTCAATACAGAAAATGTCTTACACGGCCTCTTCAGCCTGATTCATGGCTGGGGGACGTCGATAAATTCAACAGCAGCCATTCATATCACAAACCCGAACCAGCATTGCGCTAGCGCCAACACCCTGCCCAGCTATTTAGATCGGGTGCCGGGGTTCCCCCAGTCTCCGCGTCAACGCTGCCTCTTAGTGGACGGCGGCGGGGTATAACACAGTCGGTCCAGTGCTTGGAGGTGCAGGGAGGGCAATACCGGATACATGGGCAGACCTGTCTTGTCTCCGGGTCCAGCTGTATCGTGCGTCAGAGACGTCTCTGGCCACATGCTGCAACGAGATTGGGCAGCAGGGCACGCATGGCGTACATCCAGGAGTCAAGGTGCTTCTGCTGGCTCACCGCATGAATGCGTCCTAGGTGCGCTAAGCTGGTTGTGGATATCTCAGGAACAGAGACCGTCTCGTGGGGATTGCTCGCCAGTGTCCGTGTGGCAATCGCACAGGACCGGGCCTTTCAAGGGACGAATTGCCCAAAGTTTTAATGCTGCGCAGTTTTCTTGGTCCCATTATAAAATCTGGCATGTCTTCCTCCGTATAGATTTCTTTTCATCACCACTGAATTTCGCATTTCAATATCCTTCGCTCATACCAAGATTCGAACATGTCTTCAGCTAGTAGCCATCCCGGAAACACCAGTACACATGTACCAGCCTCACACACTGCTGCTGTCAATCACATCAGTGATAATGAAACATTGTTAGCATTATCTCCTCATATACAAATACACTGATGCATTTCTCTACTTGAGCTTACAAGAACTAGAATCAATTCAACTGGTGATACTCCGGAGACCGAGCTCCCCAAGACCGCCGTTCCTGTACCTTACGATGCTGTCCGTGTTGAGGTAGACCTGCTATACATTGGTGCTCAGTTCGACGGTGAAGAGAGATGATACATCTACTATCTTATTTAGGTGTGAAGGGAGACGCAGCTTCTACCTCGGACATGGATATTTCTGTGACCGACATTGGCTGCACTGACGTCTCTCATCACGCTGAGGCTATCCAATCAAGTTAGCCTAGTCAACTACCACTACACAAGGATAGACAGAGACGAATCTCAAATATCTTCTTTCTTCAGTTTCTACATCCTACTTCTACAATCCTCCTATAACACATCTTTTCCCGGCTATGCCGCAATCTTAATCACCGCCCGACCCACCAATTTGCCTGCATTCATATCCGCACAGAACCGATCAATGTCCTGCAATCCACCCTGTGTCAAGATTGGATGCACGAGTCCTCTTGCCGTAAAGTCGAGTGCCTCTTCTACATCCTTCAACGTGCCCACTACACTGCCCACTACATTCAACTTCTTCATGCACAGGAGCACTGGAGGAGCTCCCGCGATAACACTGTTGTCCTTAGGCAGTCCGACACAGACCATGGTTCCATCGGGCCGGAGGAGATGCGGTGCTTGCTCGTACCCGGCTTTGGTAGCGGAGAAGACGATGACACCATGAGCGCCGTAGGTGGTGATTTTTGTGACTTCGGCGGCGATATCTTTGGTTGTGGTGAAGTCGATGAATTTCTGGGGAGATGTTAGGAACTTAGCGCGTGAATGACAAGGGGTTCATGTACCTCTGCACCGAGCTTTAGACACAAGTCTCGCTTTGCATCTCCTCCATCGATTGCAATTACACGCATGCCCATGGCGCGGGCGTATTGGACACCAAAATGACCGAGACCTGTACTATATTAACATAATATTCGCGTTGTATTGTCATGTGATAGAATATAGTTGAGATAGGTGCGGCATGTATACTCACCTCCACCAGCGCCAGGGATAACGATCCATTGTCCCGGCAATACTCTACTTCTCTTACACGCAACATACGCTGTTACGCCTCCGCACATGATAGGGCCAGCCTCTTCATCCTTCACACCATCCGGCAATTTCGTAGCATAATGTGCATCGGTGAGAGCATACTCCTGGAATGTTCCCGCAATGGTAAAGCCACTGTTCAACTGCTTCGGGCAATGGCATTCATCCTTGCCATTAGTGCAGAACTCGCACCTCCTGCACACTGATGCAACCCACTTGATGCCGGCTCGGTTGCCAACTTGCCACAAATCTTGGACGTTGCTTCCAACAGCTACAACAACACCAGCGCCTTCGTGACCCGCGATGCCATTGGCGAGTGGGGTCATCTTGAAGTCCCATTCGTCGCGAAGAAGCGATTTGTCTGATGCACAGAGACCAGAGTAGTTTATCTTGACGAGAATCTGATCAGGGCCAGGCTGCTGGACAGGAATATCCTGAATCGATATGGTTGAACTATCACCATTGCCCTGCTTGATGGCTGCTTTCTGAGTTTTGGGTACCTCCATGATGACAGGGAGCGTAGGGTTACTGTAGAGGAGGAGATTGTGTGTTAGTATATAGAAAGCGGGTGTTCAATTAGGGCGAATGCAGGTAGCAGTCCGGTCTTGATATCGTGCGAATTGACCTTACTTATACTCCAACTCCATGCTCACCGTGCGGGGTCAAGCTAGCGACCTACCACGGCAGACCGGAAGACGTTGTGTACTCGTAAAGTCTCTTGGCTATGCCTAAAGCTTCATGCTATGGTTTAAAAACTCACTGACTGTCGACATGCTTCAACGCCGGTCAATACTAGCATGTCGATCCACCAGCTCCGTATGCCGTGCAACAAGACCGGTCGATCTGATAATGAAGCGGTAGAAGAGCTCGGGGGCACCATCCGAGGGAAGTCGAGTCAATCCTAGAGTCAGACCCATAGCGGAAAGCATCCGCGGTAGTCAGAACCGAGGGAAACATTTGGGGTTTGGGGTAGAGGTGGAGCCAAAAGTCAGATCATGTACACTGCGGGGTACTTACGCGAGGCCGGCTTTACCCCATGTGGCAGCGATAAGCCTCGAAAGGTGGGCACGGGTATGTGAACGACCAATCGAGGAGAGGACTGAATACATATGCAGAGCAGGATGTACTGTTCCGCTTCTCGGTCTTGAATTCGGATAACCCCCAAGCAGGCATGCAGTTTTCACCCAATGAAATAAGCTGAACCATTCCAACTATGTGAATCTCTCAGATCTGTCCAATCTGATTTGCTATATTTATGCTTCAA
The DNA here is from genome assembly GCA_001644535.1 of Pyrenochaeta sp. DS3sAY3a. Taxonomy (NCBI): domain Eukaryota; kingdom Fungi; phylum Ascomycota; class Dothideomycetes; order Pleosporales; family Cucurbitariaceae; genus Pyrenochaeta; species Pyrenochaeta sp. DS3sAY3a. Next base: position 237,586 of record KV441649.1, on the reverse strand, counting down.
TCATCCTCGTAACCTTGATGAGGGGTTGAACCTCTACTCTTTCAATCCAGAGTTTTATCATAATAGTACAGCTTTCTTTCAAGCATATGCCGAAAACTGTACGCCGACCCATGCAATCTGCCTAAACCAAACGCCGCGCTCAGATTTTGTTCAAAACTTACCATGCCGTAATGTCATCAACTTCTGCTTCACCAAAAGTACTCGTCTTGGTTGCAGCCATGCCCGAGTCCGTGGTAATTGCCTCAGGATTCGGTGTCCTGTTCATAATGTCTGGTAATACAGATTTCAAAAACCCCAAAAGATGTCTGTTAACTTGCTCAAATTCGAGCAAAAATGCATCATGGCCATCGGGCGAATCAATCGTCTTCAATGTCGCGTTAGGAATATGAGCAGCAAGCTCCTGTTGTTCAGCAAAAGTGAACAGACCGTCCGATTGTATGCCAAGAACTAAGGTCGGTTGCTCGATCAACGAGAGAGCATGGTGAAGGGCAGAAACAGGGTCTAAATCCTCAGGGCCAGTTCCTTCGGGATAGCGATAGCGGGAGATGTCGTGTGTATCGAGCTTCCTTGTAATAGCGATGTAACAGTTGGCATCAAAGCGCTTGATGAACTTTTCACCCTGGTAGCGGAGGTACGATTGTGCAGAGAAGTAATGTGGCGCGTTTGACTTCCCCGGCCGAGAGCCTTGTGTATTTCCATTTGGGGAGCTTACGCCAGATACTGGTGGAGTTGAAGGGTTTGACGCGTCATGAAATTCGAGATCAGCTGGGGCACCAGCCATTGTAGGGATGGTAGTGCTGCTGTTCGTTCTTGAAGCTGGGCGAGGCGAGCGTGCATTCTTATGACCATGGTTGTGTATCGCCCAATGCTCGTGTGAGGGATGCGCAGGATTTGTAGGCGGTACAGTGTTGATGTTTTGTTTCCTGGAGAGGTCAGGAGTATTGCGGCCGAAACGTGACTCGAAAGAATCTCTGCTCCTGTACGTTAGCAACGCAGACATGCGAGCTGCTCCAAGACCTGTAGAAGGTGGGTCTTCGTATGTATAATATCCATCGTCGTATTTGGGGTCGCTGTAAATGCTCTGTCGCTGTGCTTCGCCCCAGCTGATGCCCCATGCACTATATCGCGCAGATGTCGCAATTGGTATGATGGACTTGACGTAGTCTTTTCCGAAATATGCGAATTCCAGAACCAGCATGCCGCCCATGGAGCCTCCAACGACAGCAGCAATTTGCTTTACGCCCAGATCGTCTAAGAGCAGCTTGAAGATGCTATTCGGGTCAGAAAATTGCAGTATTTTGTTGTACAATCCTAAGCTCACTTGACATCATCTCTCACTGTTGTCAACGGGAATTCCGGCCCGTATAACCCTAGTGAGACATCACCGTCCTTCGCAGTGACAGGACTGGCACTGCCGTAAGGGCTTCCTAGGCTGTTGATGCAAACCACGTAGAATCGCGATATGTCAAAAGCTTTCCCGGGACCCCCAAGTAATGGGCCCCACCAATCACCCACGTCAGCACTTCCCGTCAGTGCATGACATATTACCATAGCATTGTCAGCGCCCGGTGCTAGGGTGCCATATGTCTTGTATGCGATTGGAACATTGTGTAGTACGCCACCAGATTCAAGAGTGACTTTTGGTATGATGGCGAAGGACTGATCGGGAATCAATTTGGCAAAAGGGTTTTCGGGCTGTGACGAGACGACTTCTGCGCAATTGTTAGTTTCTGATGTTTGTTGGGAATGCACTTGAAAGCGTGGGTATCTTGGAACAATGTAGCATCTGGAAGTGGTAGAAACTGCTAACATATAGCTGCACTCCCGTAAAGTTCGTGCACGCGACCTCCATTGTACTCCAAAGATCATGCAATGGTCGATTCGTAGTTGCAGGAAGACGGCTAACACTCACTATAATTGCGCGTGCTCGTAGTAGCCGCACCATTGGCATTTGTAGTAGCCATAACCAAGGAATCTGCAAATGCAGGGAGGTGTGGGAACGCGGCCTCGCGACGGATGGGGCCTCTTTATCACATTGCGGGGAGTCACAACTTTTTGGAACTGATTCATTCGCAAACTGCCGCTAGGAGAGATTGAAAGTCTTGGCATAATGACGTGCTTGCCCCGATTCGCCAATTATACTTCAGACCACGTGACGTGGCTACCAATCCACCCTCTCGGAACCCCGGACACCTCACCACTCCAAACGCCATGTTTCTTGACGAGCAAATTGCGGCGAATGAAGTCCCACCAGATTTCCGCTTTTAGACGTGGCATCACTAAGGGGAGACCACACTCATGCCACCTCAAAGGCCCAGACGCCGTGGAAAAACGACATTTTGATATCGCAATTGTGGAGCCACTCTGCAAAATAGTAACCTTAGTGATATGTCTCAAGAAATGCTTCTTCACAGTCATTTGCTACATGTGTAAAGGCCGAACAGCCGGGTCTACGGATCCCAAACTTTCCACTTTGTTCTTAGATTCGGATCAGGCTTTTTCTCAGTTGTGGTCCGACCCCTTTGCTTGCCATTGCTCTTTAGATTCTTCATTGGGGGAATCAGTGACCACATTTTTGCAAAAATGTTTTTCTCCGACGACATCGAGTCCCATATCAGAAGAACCAACACTGTACACGGCACAGAAAACGCCCAGTAGAACTTGAAGTTTGGTTGCATAATAGTTTTCTCATCCCACTTCAGCGTTGGCACTGCAAACAAAGTCGCAAAGAATGTTGGCGGAAGAAAGATCATAGTCATGATCGCAATTGTCTTCATAGAGAAACTGTCCTTGAGCGCAGTTTGGGCTATCTCCTTGCTGCTCTCTGCATCTTGTCGGGTGAGAAGGTTAAATATCTGGATAGAATAGATTAGCAGAGACTAAAGACAAACACAATGGCTTTATTTCTTACCACAGAGTGTTGGATCCTAGCTCGCTCCTGAAGATAGTTGGCTTGTAGCACTCCGGCATCCACTTGGCCTTTCAAGATGGCTACAGCATCGCTCATTTCATCCGACAATAATTGATTCACCAACGGCACATGTGAGCCTGGAGTAGTGGTTGGCTTTGCGTTTATCGGGTTCGGAGCTGCTGCATTGGCTGAGCCCTGCTGAGCACCAGTTTGCGTTCGTGGAGACAGATCGGTCACCATCGATTTTGCAATAGAAGCATGATTAGCAACATTTGCCAAACTTGTAAGGATGTTTCCAGAGTCTTTCGAGATCTTGATCAGCTCATTCATTTCGGGCGGGTGGTTGATCTCTTCTGAATTGATCTCATTCGACTTGACCCAGCCGCCATACTCCGTCGTCGATTCGATGTCGCGGACTCGGTTGAGTCCCAGCCTGACCTCGTGGTCAATCCACTGCGCGATATGCGCAGCGCAGAAAAAGATAAAAAATCGCCAATCATCAATGAGATTCGTTTGATATTTCAGAGATCGTAAGAAATTGTTATACACTAGATTGGGGTTATCAAGATTCGTCTCTCGTGGTATAATTATTGCCTTCGTGATCTTTTTAGTATAATCGAACGACCAGAGGAGCGTGTACGAGATGGTGTTGAGATAGTAGTTATCTAGAGCACCCTGTTTCCGATTCGAGAAGAACCCATATACCGAATGGCGAACTAAATGCAGCCAGTAGAGGTCGAGCTTGAAGTTGTTGAAGACGTCCATGAAAAGTTTGAGGTCGATTGCCAGGGTTCCATCGATGTCGCGATTGAATTTGACAATCTTCAACGTTGAGTTCGCCGAGAGCTTATTTCCATCCAGGATGGGCGCATCGATATGTGTGATAACTTTGTCGGACTGAATCCAGCGGATGTTTGCATCCCTAAAAGAAGGAGAAGCATTGTTCGCAAATTTTGCAACCGATACGACTGGAATGATGACACTTCGTAGATGCTCATTGTCCTGGAATTTTTGCTCCTCTCGAAACTTATCCTCAGCTTGGCGGCGCAGCCCTTCCATAAGACAGAGAGACAGAGGTCGTTCTAATTATGATGAGAACGGTTGGAACGAGAACTTACTTGAAAAAGTCTCAAAAATTTGTCGCGTCTGATATTGAATCAATGACATAGGCAGTCAGTGGGAAGGCTGTAGGTCTGGAAGTGGCAGAGCCTGAGCTGAGCCTCAGCTGAGCCCTCGAGGCGTCACATGAACGTGCAGTATCCCATGCAACTTGCATGCTTCGCCACATTGAAGCGAGGGAAGGCCAAGTAAGATAAGTTATCGGCCCCCAACCAAAACACAGGCTGACAAGCTGGAGCCAATGACCTAGAGTACGTTCAGCCTCCTTGATGCAGGCCTCCAGGCTTAGCGGCCCCCAAAAGCATTGCCAGCAAAGCGCATGCGACTGGCATACCAGTGCCCATATTACAAGCAGCCCTCTTGCGTTTCTAAAAATCACTTCATCTTCATCGCAAAATTGCTTGACATCTCTTTCTTGAAACCTCTCCTTCGCAAACAGCCTTTCATGGCGTTCAGTCGCAATCTTCGTCGTTCAGGTGTCTCCGAACACGCACTTACCAAGCCACAAGCCCTTGAAGACTTACCATACCTAACCGACGAACAGGAAACCTCTTTCCAATTACTCTTAGAATGGCAAAAGGCGCGCAATACCAGTATAGACTTGGAGAAAGATGCGAAAGCAGCTGAGAGTCGTGTCTCCAGCTCAACAACGGAGAAGCTGGTTCGGTATCAAGACATACTGGCCAAGTTAAAGTCTTCTGAGTTCGAAGGGACGCTCAAGAGAATAGGCCGTAAGAGACCTGCGGAAAAGAACCTCAGGACCTTACGTCAACAGGCAGCATACTACGCGGCATGCGAGCGAATTGCTTCATCATTTTGGACCGCATCCCCACCAAAGGCAGACGCACTGCTTACAAAGCGCATGCCCCTTTATGGAGCTTCTCTTGTGCCAGAACTTGAGATAGATTATGGGCTGCCGCATTATATCTGGGATTCACAACGGAATGAAGTCCGCACTTCATTAGAAGTCGTACGTGAAAACCCTGAGGTTGTTCTCGAGTACGTCGCTATCAGTCATAGCTGGGTCCGTTGGGAGGACGACTCCGTTCCTTCGATTCAACTTCCTGGAGTTCCATGGACCATTCCTCAGAATACCAAGTTTGACGTCAAAGAACTTCCGCAGAAGCTAGCTGCACTTCCATGGAGATACTTTTTCATCGATCTGCTCACGATTCCTCAAGGAACATCGCTGACGCTCGATGAAGAGATGATCAAGCGTCAAGATTGGGAGATCAAACGTGTCCCTCAGATTTTCGGAAAGGCTTTCAAAGGCTTGATCTGGATCGATGACATCTCCTCTTGGACCGTTCTCCCTGCCGCTCTCCAATATCTGAGCCTCCAATATCTATCATTCTCAGACAGAAGTGGATTGGAAAAGAAACTCTTACAATCTGAGCTCGATTCTACAACTACCACTGCAAACAACCCGTTAGAACTCCTCGATCATCCTAAGAATCGACAATCGCCAGAGACCACAATGTGGGAACCAAATGCATGGTTCTCCTCTTCATGGTCTCTTCAGGAGGCGATCATGCGGCCCGATATGTTACTCTGCAACAAGAACTTAGACATCCTAGAAATATCCCCTGGGATTCCGGTGGCGCTGAACGATATTGCTGCGCTTCTCAAAGTATTCCAGGAAAGCGGTAAGGCTACAGTAAAGCTGCCCCTCAGTATTCAAGAGCTGTATCAATTATTCGAACGAGTCGGCTTGATGAATTTGCTCGACTTGACGGGTGATACATCACTTTCTTCTCAACTCAGCATCAATGGAGTGAAACCGATCATGGACCCCGACAAAGGCTATCCTCTGATCGTGCCGACGAACACACGGACGAACCCGCATAAAGCGCCTACCAGGGAGGGTGTTCGTTTATCACATCGAAGTTACGATGATACGGACATCTGATAGTTTGTCTAAGTTTGAAAGGGCCGCATATAGATATTTCTGGCGTTTGGACTTTGTGTCGGGTTGGAGAGAAGAGATCATGCTGGTAATTGTGTATTAGACGAAGCTGGAAAGATTAGCTGTAATATAATTGTATACTGCGTATCCGTGCAAAGAACTAAGTTGATAAGATGTCGCCATGAAGTTATGTAAAATCGAGCAGCTGTTAGTCATAATCAAGCAAATTCCAGGTGTTATTGACTGTTAGAACTGAAACCATTTTCGATTAATGATGAGTTCGAACTTGGAAGAACTCTACGTGATGGTGATTGCACCTGAATGGGGACTGCGAGGATGAGGTGTGAATCTGAATCTGCGCACAGACCACCGCGTCTAGCTGCATATGGCTGTCATAACGCGAGTTCAGCGAGGACGATTCGTTCCATCCTGCCCTCCATCAACCACCGAGGATAAAATGCAATGCGAAGGGTAGTGGTTACAGGCTTAGGGCTTGTTACACCCTTAGGGATAGGTATTAACTTAGCAGAACCCTGCTCGAGTCTCCTTTGCTGATGTCTGTAGGCGTCCGCCGAACGTGGAAACGTCTCATAGACGGGGACTGCGGAATCGTTTCCATTAAGGATAGGAGCAACGAATTTGCGCTGCTACCGAGTCAAGTAGCTGCTCTGGTTCCTACAGGCAGCAAAGATCATGGACTGTGGAACCCGAAAGAATATCTGAGTCCTGGTGTAAGGCTGTGTCTCCGCAATGTTCCAACGACAGCTAAGAAATGTAGGATGAGCGTCGTATGGCCCGTTTTGCTCAATATGCGATGATAGCATCAGAAGAGGCAATGAACGATTCTGGGTGGGTACCAAAGAAAGAAGAAGATCTCGAAGCCACAGTAGGAAGATTCGTCATTTCCCATGACCTCACCTGCTAAATTGTTTCTAGGGAGTTTACATGGGCTCCGGAATTGGAAGCCTTGATGATGTCTACGACACAACAGTAGCGTATGAGAAAGGGGTACGGATTCCCGACATATGAGTAGAACTTGACCGACTAATTTGCTGTAGGGTTATAGAAAAGTGTCACCACTTTTTGTTCCTCGACTCCTGATCAACCTCGCCGCAGGCCACATCTCTATGCGGTATGGCTTCAAAGTATGCAAAATTATACACAAAATACACGTGGGTTATGTTAATCGTCAAAGGGCCCTAATCATGCTGCAACTACAGCATGCACGACAGGTGCACACAGCATTGGCGATGCCGCTCGCCTGATCCAGTTTGGTGACGCGGATGTGATGATCGCAGGAGGTGCTGAATCTTGTATTCACCCTCTTGCCATCTCTGGCTTCGCGAGGGCCAGAAGCTTAGCTACTGAGTGGAATGATAGGCCTTTAGAGGCGAGCCGTCCGTTTGACAGAGATAGGGATGGATTTGTAATTGGCGAAGGAGCTGGTGTTGCTGTGCTTGAGGTGAGACCACGCGTCTCCTGAAAACCCATCGCTTATAATCGCAGGAACTCGAGCATGCTAAAGCACGAGGCGCAAAGATCTACGCGGAGGTTGCTGGTTATGGGCTTTCTAGTGATGCCTACCACATGACAGCGCCTCGCGAGGATGGACAAGGTCCCCGACTTGCCATGAAAAAGGCATTGCGGCATGCTGGCATCGCACCAAGCGCAGTTGATTATGTCAATGCGCATGCCACGAGCACTCCTCTCGGTGATGCAGCGGAGAACAGAGCCATCAAAGAGCTCCTTTTAGGCGAAGAAGGAAAGCAAAACGCTTCCGAAATCAATGTTAGCAGTACAAAAGGTGCAATTGGGCATCTACTAGGTGCTGCAGGAAGTGTCGAGGCGATCTTCACCGTGCTAGGCATGCACCATGTAAGCCCCCTTACACACACTTTATAAAGACATATTAACAGGCGCAAGAATATACTACCACCGACACTAAATCTTGAGAATCCTGGAGACCCAAAAGCAGATTTCGACTGTAATTATGTTGCTAAAGCTGCGCAGCAACACGACATCCAAGTAGCACTGTCAAACAGTTTCGGCTTTGGTGGTACAAATGCTTCTCTCTGTTTTCGAAAAATGTAAATTAGGACTGTACACAAATAAAAGTGAATATGCTACTCAATCCTGCATGAAGCATTGCAATCGCGGTTTGTCACGAGTTCGGTTCGCACATGCTCTTGACGTTACCCCGCCATAGCTCCGAATGGTTGACGATAAGAGCTCCAGCTCCATCCCACGTTACGTGCTCATCGGCGAGTTCCGTATCAAAATTGATCTTCTCAACTCGTAGCTTGTGAACCTTCTGTCTTCTTTCTCCCATGTGTTTCGAGCTTTTCTGCCCTCGTTCTTAAGCTTCGGATAGTTAGAAGAAGGTACCATGGTCAACTCGCGTCCCCCGTCCATCGCAGCTGCAGACCCTGAAAACAAGCCTTCATTCTTTGGCAATGTTTCAGCAAAGGCATCAAACTACCATGCGCGGGTACCATATCTCAGGAAATTGCCCTTTGCAGCTATTGCGATTATAGCTACTCTGATTATCATCAATGCTCTTGTGTGGGCAGCAGTCGGAATTGTTCTGGTACGTCTGCATTATCATGTCTAAGCCTAAACAGTCATACTAAGAGCCAATGTAGCACTGGCACACTCCACTCATTTCGACAGCCATTCTGTCCTATACTCTAGGCTTACGCCATGCCCTGGATGCCGACCACATCTCCGCCATCGATCTGATGACTCGTCGCTTGATAGCTGCAGGACAGCGGCCCGTGACAGTCGGCATGTTCTTTTCTCTCGGGCATTCCACCATCGTCATCGTCACCTCTCTTGTTGTTGCGGGTACTGCTGCAGCAGTGTCAGACAAGTTCGATAACTTCGAACGCGTCGGCGGCATCATTGGAACATCTGTTTCTGCGGCCTTTCTTCTCCTGCTAGGCATCATGAACATGTACATCTTGTACAAATTGGTCGTGCAGATGAAGAAACTCATTGCAAGCGAGCCAGGAACCGAGCACCTGGAATTCAAGATTCAAGGCGGTGGATGTCTCTTTCCGATTCTCCAAAAGCTGTTCAAGTTGATCGATAGACCATGGAAGATGTATCCCCTCGGCGTCCTCTTCGGACTTGGTTTCGATACGTCTTCCGAGATCGCAATTCTTGGTATTAGTTCGATTCAAGCTGCGAAGGGAACCTCGATATGGCTCATTCTAATCTTCCCGCTGCTTTTCACCGCAGGAATGTGCCTGCTTGATACGACTGATGGCGCGCTCATGATGAGTCTGTACACAAGCACACAGCTAGCTCGTGATCCGATTGCGATCTGTTACTACAGCATTGTCCTGACAGTTATTACTGTCATTGTGGCAACCATCATCGGAACAGTGCAATTCCTGAATCTCATCTTGAATGTGGCAGAGCCCCATGGCAAGTTCTGGGATGGCGTTGAGAGGTTGGGCGATGCATGGGACATCGTCGGTATGTATAATTCCTTCGCAATCTCATGAGCTACACTAAATCTACACAGGTGGAGCGATTTGTGGCGCTTTCGTTGTTTTTGGCGGCCTCAGTGTGCTGCTATACAAGCCTTGGAGGCGACGTATCGACAAAAAGAGGGTTCAAAATGCGCACTTTGAGCCTTTATCACAAGATCCAAACAACAATAGGCTAGATGATGAAGAGCAACAGGTTTCACCACAGGCAGACACGGTGCTCACGAAGAACATCAATGTCGATGTCGCTCCTGTAGAGAATGCTGATGCTGCTGGACCTGCGCACCGGTAAGGAATAGGAATTGTGGTTGTATGTAAGATTTCATGAACTTTTGTAACGCTACAGCACTAAGCAAAATTGAATAGAAACTCTCAGGATCGAGCCCCGACTTTTACAGATAAGTCGACTTCTAGAACGCTTTCATAGGCATCACCCTGTAACTTTTCGAACTGAGACCCAATACAGAAGAAGTCAACATCGTTTGTTTTGGCATCCTGTGGAGGTCTGGTGACAAGCTGAGCAACGCAGGCCGTACGCGTGTGGTCGTAGTGTGAATCAACAGTCGAGGCGCAGGAGCAGTTGCTTGCGATGCTAAAGATACCAATCAGCAGATGGAAGGTTCTCTTAGTACAATACTACTCACGAGAGTAAGTCTTCCGCTTGGTTCTGCTTTAGGGTGGGATGGAGAAGTTGAAGGTTTGCAAGAGAAAGTATGTTTAGTGGTGTAGTATCCAAGATATAAGGCATTGCGAATGTCGAATCTCTAAATCTGAATGCTTTTGGATCAAAATCGTGCTTCAAATTCAATGTGACGGTAGATATCCCTCATTTATACCATTAGCTTTGGAGGACTACTCGCGCTGTACTCTAAATGAGCCCACTCATCGTATCCATAATCTCGCTCCGTTTCTCTCCTTCTGCTGCATAGTCGGCCATACTATGATCAAGGAACGTACGCACGAAACCAGCTAGGTGCATCAAGTTAGGGGGCTTTTGCTGCTATCCCTCAGCCTCGGAACTCTTTCACGTTCCGATCGATCGCGCTACTGCACCTCAATACCGGTTTCCCCTAGTGCCCCTGTCCTGTCAGATTACCGAACGGCGAGATCTGAGATCCCGAGCCCAACGGTGCAGGGCTAGGGGGCACTGCAGGGTCTGGTTTGGGCCACGAGAGGCGAACACGAGATCGAGGTGACAAGGCACACGTTGTTTTCGCTCTGCATATGCTGGGTGACTGTCAGATCTGGTCAGTTGTCAGCCCGGGGTGCGGTGGGGATTTGAAATCTCACAGCATGCTTTGTGTGGTGTTCGAGTTGGGCCAGGCAGAAAGATTTTGTCTGTAAGGAAGGCATTCCCATTTGTTCGCGTTCGCGGAAGACGACTCGTCTTTGCCTGTAATTATCATGCGTCTTCAAGTGATGGTGATAGGCAGCGTGCACCAGCTGCCTACGTAGAGCGTTGTAAGCTGAGAAACACGACCTGCACCCGTTCCTGAGGCCATTTCAACCCCTGCTATTCCCTTCGCAGAAACTCAAACTCAAATCGTCCGATCTCATTGATCCCGGTCATGGCACAGCGATCGGGCAGCCTTAAACCTTACCAACACAACTATGGCGTGACAAAAGTGTGTGGAGAGCTCAGCCTGCTCAAGCGCCAGCCTGCCCAAGTGCCGACCTGCACCTCTGATTCGCCAATCTTACAAGACCCTGCCCAAACGATCGGAGATCTGCCTGCAGATTGCGCCCATGCATCTGCATGCTTTAGGTGCTTGGTTCGAGGTCGCCGGCCATATCGTCGTTTTGGCGGTGGTTTTGATCAGAAGTTGGTGAGTGGGGTGGGAGAATGGTGGCGCTGCCTCACAGATCTCAACCGCAACACCAGCAACAACACCAGCAACAACACCAGCACCGACCCCAGCACCAACAACAACAACAAAAAAAGTTCTTTCGCAGATCTGGTCGATCGCTCGACCATCTCTAGAGACCGGCTCCTCCTCGCCGCGCCCCAATCGCAAGCCATCCCGGGCCTTCACCTCTGCCCAATTGCTGCGCCTTCGAAATTTTGAACTTTTTTTTGTTTGACATATTTAGCCTCGTTGATGTGCCTCAAGCGGGAATCGAACCCGCGGCTAGCTGATACCTGCGCACCTTATGTAATACTGCAGGTCCGGAGTTTTACCACCAGTCTTACAGCGCTGTTTGATAGTAGTATAGGGAATTCTGTAGTGTATATACGGGTAGATGTGTTGGGTTTGTTTTTCGCTCTTTAGACTGGAGATGTTGTTACCTGTGACTCCGGTGAGCCGTGGCCTCACCCAGGGCCTCACCGTCTCACATGGCCGCCGTCATACGCACGGGCCCCGCTGTTCTTTCACAACACCATGGATGAGCGTAGATAGTTGTCACTGTAGCCTCACGAAGCGTCACGCGGGTCTGGAAAGACCACATCTTCCACTCAAGAAACTTGTATCATGGTAACGTTAGAATGAAGAAATTAGTAACGCTGCATTATGAGACATAGTTCAATCCGGAAACCATCTTCTCGCCCTAGGAGTTACTTGTACCTAAAAGATTAGCTTTATGGGGATCGAGCAGACCCAAAGACATCCCTGAATATTTTCTTTTTCGAGATGTTGATGCCAAGATTCGATCTTCACAAAAGCCTTGAACTGATGACCGTAACTGAGGGTTTACTCCTCATGGAAGCGTCACTACATAGGGGTCACTGCAAGAGGGTCACAACGTTAGAGTCGTTACATGAGCGTTACTGCATGAGCGTCACTCGATGAGCAAACACCGCCATTCTACGAAAAGAAGAGCTGAATTTAATCACCTTAGATAAATTCCTGACAAGTTCAGTAGCAGTGGAGAGCTGAAATTATAGGATTTCTGGACAATGTTAATTATGGCTCAACCTACATAAACCCCTCCACTCAAACCCCTTGGAACAGAATAACCCTATTTCTCACCCACAAACCTCTCCCTATCCTGCAACACTCCCCTCGCCATCTCAAGCTGCTCATCCGTCTTGACAACCAGCGTCTTAAACTTCGCATCCTCTGCACTAATATCCACCACCGTCCCCTCCCCCACACTCCCATTCTTCCCACCATCAATCCCAAACCCCAAACACCCAACCTTCTCCACAACCGCTTCTCGCAACTTACTCCCCCTCTCCCCAATCCCGCCCGCAAAAACCAACGCATCGACCCTGCCCCCCAACTTGACAAAATACGGCCCCACATAATTCACAATCCGGTCCACGAAAATCTCAAACGCAAGCCTATCCTCTTCACGCTCCGACGCACTAATCGCCCCAAAATCCGTAGTCCCGGTAAGCGACTTCCACCCGCTGTTCTTGTTGAGAATCTCCTCGGCCTGCGTGATGTGCAGTTTGCCGCTGGAACTGCGGCTCGGCTTGCCCGCCGAGTGCGTAAAGTGGAACATGAGGCTGGGATCGATGGAGCCGGAGCGCGTGGCGCCTGGGAGGCCCGCGAGCGGCGTCAGGCCCATCGATGTGTCCAGCGAGGTGCCGTTGAGGATGCAGCATGCTGAGGCGCCGGAGCCGAGGTGCAGGGCGATGAGGTTGAGTGCGGACGCGGGTTTGGATAGGTGGGAGGACACGGCGTGCACGATAAAGGCGTAGGAAATACCGTGAAACCCGTATTTGCGGAGTTTGTTCTTGCGCGCGATGGTTTGGTCGATGGGGTACGTGTGGATGTAGGCGGGCATGGTGCTGTGGAAAGATGAGTCAAAATAGGCGATGTTCTTTGCATGGGGGAGGATGTCGGCGACTGCGCGGACGATGCTGAGGGCGGGGGCGTTGTGTAGTGGAGCGAGGTCGCTGAGCTCTTCGATGTGGTGGTATGTTTCTTTGTCGATGACTTGGCTCTTGGGGTAGTCGCCGCCATGGACAACCCGGTGACAGGTGAAGCGGATGTCTTCCTTCTTGTTAAGTTCGGGGAGGCCCTTGTCGTTGGTGAGGTGGTCGAGGATGTAGCGAAATCCATCTTCTTGTGAGCTTATGTTTTCGAGCTCTTTGCCCTTGATCTTTTCGTTTCCTCGCTCATACTTGAGTTTAGCTGGTGGTGCTGTCAGGCCTTCGACCGTAGCTTCAGCAAGTTGGACTGGGTCGGTCGAACTGTCCTCTGGTGTCTTGTACACGGAGATCTTCACACTGGAAGACCCTGCATTGATGGAGAGGATGATTTCCGGCATGTTGATGTATTGGCTACTTCAAACTCTTAGTGATGATACTCGATGTATCCGATGAAGAATCCCCTGGTTGTTGTTGTCTCTTCTGTTTTCAGCACAAAGTCTTCTCTTTCAACCTCAGTATGTCTCTGAGCAATAATGACGTTTCTCCTAATGCCCTGGTATTCAGATAGAAATTGAAATCGTGCTTCTGGAGTTGATATACTAGTTCGAATAATTTCAGTGACTTTCAAAATCCGCAAAACAGGCCTGATGTCTCTTCTTCAATAATGCCCTGAGACTTTAATGCAACAGCAGAGGTCGAATGATCCGGAGGCCGCGGAGCTCCCCAACAATCTCCGCTGCACTACCACAAACCCAACCAACCGGCATGCTTTCGTCATACGCGCATCAACATTCCACTACAAATTTTTAATTATATTTTTCAATATTAGCACAACGCACAGTTGAGTTTCCTCATCTTTGATCAATGTCATGATCTGTGCTTGTTCGAATGATTGAGGATGAGGGAGTGACGTCATTCTAGTTCGAATTGTTGTCTCTTTGTACTCTCTTTTCTACATTAGTCTCGGGTCCAGCTGATTTACATGGTCAGAGGTAAAAAAAAAAATTATGAAAGGGGGGTTGAACGCTCCTAGGATACTCTTGTTGAACGCCTTCAACCCCGCAATCCTTATTGCGGGGAAGGGCTCCAACATGCTAATGGATATCGAGTCGCACAGCACGGAGTGTACATTTCATATTTTCCCGCTGATTGTATTCGTGCTTACTTTTTAAACTTTTTCCTTTGTCACCCTTCTTTTTCATCAAAAGGTGCTGTGAAAAATCATAATTCATTGATTTCGAGGCTCAATATCATATCATGTCAACCCCAACAGCGCGCCCGAAAACTGCATACATAACTGGCGGCGCAAGCGGCATAGGTCGAGCCCTAGCTACACGTCTCCTTTCAAAGGGCTGGCACGTCTTCATTGCCGATCGGGATGCCGTATCTGCCGAGAGCTTCGCTGCAGAGTACAATGGCTCGTCTACTTCTGCCAACGCCACAATTCACCACGCATATTGTGACACCGCGTCCTGGGCCTCCCAACTCTCCTCGTTCCAAAAAGCACTGCACGTGCTTGGTGGAAGAATAGACTTTGTGGCACCCATTGCTGGCATCGGGGAGAAGAAATGGCTACCGTTACCCGCTGAGATGGCCAAAACACCAGCAGACAGCTTTGTCGAGCCAGACTTGAGTGTTGTAAACATCGACTTGACAGGTGTATTGTACACTATTGCCCTCGCAGTGCAGCATTTCCGGCGTCAAGACCCCGTTAAATGGTCTCCAGAACACGAAGACTCACTATGTCGCGGCAAAATCGGACTCGTGGCTAGTATATGCGGCATTTACTGTGTCCCCTCATTACCCATCTACACGGCAGCCAAACACGCACTCGTGGGGCTGACGAGGAGTTATGGGGCGCTACTGCGTGAAGAAGGGATCACTGTTAATGCTGTGGCGCCGAATGTGGTACGCACGAGCATTAGCTCGGACAATTTTTACCAGGCGCTAGAGACTGAGGGGCTTTTGACCCCCATGGAGGGGCTGATGAGTGCCTTTGATGAAATCATCACGAGAGCTGGAAGTGGAGAGGTGTATGAGTGCGGGCCGAAGAATAGTTGGACGAAAAGACTGGGCGTGGAGTATCTAGATCGGGAGAGTGAGCGGTGCTGTGAGATGCTGCAGGCAAGGGCGAAGGCGTTACATCTTGACAGTGCATGATGATTGAAACTCGAAATCTGAGCGTTGGCTACACCGCGGAAATTGAACAAGTAGCTTCATTGCGTGCATTTGTTTGTCTCTTCGTAGCTTTTGGTGAATGCTGTGGTCGTTAGAGTGCTATTGTCGTTCATGTAGACCACTGGCATAGAGTACCGTGATGTATGCTGGATCGTAAGAGTTATTCAGATTGGGCTAGCTCTGTCCTGGAAAGCTAGATGGTTATTGTGATTATGAAGCCAGCCTCATGCTCTTTCTGGGATGAAGGGTTTACTTATTCAACCTAACGTCGGCGTATCGAAAGCACCAAAAAGTGTTAAAAGGGGTGAGGGGCCATGTTATTTGCAAAGAACCAAGAAATGCAATCGATGGACTGATTTGATTTGCGTATTCATTTGATTGCTCATAAGATTAGCATTAGATTTTGCAAAGAGTTTGCATGACGTCTTTTGTGCTCTGTGAGTGGTCCTTGATCACTTTGATGATTTGCTTGAATCTGGAATGTGTTAGTCAGGCCTTTATCCACGACCTCACCTGATAGCATCTCTTCAATATTTTTGGGCTCAGAATGGGAAATACATACTCGGGAGTTCCAGCATCACCTACACATTCGTAGATGAAGCTTTCACTCGAGGTTACCACAGCGCCCTCATGCCTCAGCCTAGCCAGCGCAATAGGAACTTCTTCCTTATTACAGCTGCTGACTCCGTCTGCTATGATGTACACTTTGTGCCCAGCCCTGAGTAGATCTATCGCGGTCTGGGTTACACAGATGTGGCTTTCGATGCCGACAATGATGCAGGACAGGGGACCGGAGACGTTGAGGGATTCGAGGGCTTTTTTGACTTCCGGGGTTCTGGAAGGCGTTGTTAGAGACATGCAGCCAAGATCGGAGTCGAGGATACGTACATCATGGAAAACAGCGTCTTGTCGAGGTGGCAGACGGTTCTGACGCCGCCTTGGGCATCGAGGCCGAGCTCAGGGCATGTTTCGCCGAGGCGTGCTTTATTCTGAGTGGTTGCAAATACGGGAATGTTTAGGATTTGACCTGAGGTTACCGGTCAGCGGCCGGTTAAGGTGAGACGAGACCGAGCCAGGTGTAGCGAGTGTGCGACATGTTGGAAACCGGTCAGAACGGAATGGAGATGTCAGAGCACGGTTTGCACGCGGGTATCTGGGATTGAGGGTGCAGATTGCAGGACAAGGGCTTGTGGACAGGGTTGCATCGTGGGCAACCAGGTGTTTGAAATGGTAGAGAAAGCGGAAGGTGCTGGGTTGGACGTACTGGCTTTGAGCAGCTTTTGGGCAGTCGCAACCACTTTAGGAAACTCGTGAATGGCGGGCCTGAACTTTTCTTGCAGGTCGCAGATACTGGGCAGGGCATCAGCGAAACCATTGGTCGTCCAAGTGCGTGCGGCCTACAAGAGGGCGGGGTTTGCTATCCGTCTGTGAGCCATTGTCGCACGGGATTGGTGCTGAGCCGCCTACCAATGCGCCTGTTGGCCATGGTCGATGCAAAGGTCCGACGACTGGAGAGTGAGAATGCGTGCGATGGGAGGGACTTCCTGGGCGGAGCAAGACGCGATAGAGCAGGGCGTAGCATGACGAAGTTTGAGCGTATGTACCCCAGATGCAGACATGCAGGCCTCGGCAATTGGCGGGGAACAATGGGTCGCGACGGGAATATGGATGACGGCCCACGTGACGCGTGACTGCGCGAACTGATCAAAGGCAGGCCGTAGTCCCTGAACTTCACACAGTGACACGCTGCCCGCCGTAGTGAGACAGCGGCAGCCATGGCGGCGGGCTGGAAACAATGTCCGCCCGTCACAAAATACTCTGAGATTGACCGCATATTGCGGAGCGCAGTGGCAAGCGTGATTGGTGAGCAAGACCAATCGAGCTGGTCCGAGAGGCTCTGATGCTAAACTTGTCGACGGAAGCGCGGGTACCTGTCCTGGCCATTACGAAATACCGCGTTGGTGGAGTCCCTGCAGCGGCTGCTGCTCACGAGGCAGAGGGCAAGCATCATAGCAGGTGAGATATTGGGTCTGACGACGTGTTGGTATAGCTGCAAGGGCGGTGTATAGCCAGACTAGTCCACGATGCTCCAACAGAACCTCGCATCTTAGTCGAGACGGTCATCTCGCACGGCCAGAGTGACCTGACCTGAGCATGTCGGCTTGTCGGTCAGCAGTTGGCACAGCACACTGTTCCTGGAGCAGTCGGCCACCGCCCAAGAATATGCCATGTCCGACAGAGCGACGCCGCCGTCTAAAAGCGGCTGCCAAGCACAGTGGATGACAGAGGAGCATTCGACGAGGCACTGCTGAAGAGAGCAATGCCATGGTCAGCGCAGCGGGGGGCTTATGGCCGCTGACCATGTGCAACACAAAGAGAAACCAACAGGTGAGCGACGAGCATGTATGGCTCCGCGGGCGTTGCTTTTTCCGTTGGTGGATGTGGTATTGTTCTTGAGCGCGGGGAAGCGCGCCGGGGGTGTAGTTGATTTCTTTTTGGTCGAGACGACATGGACACAGCACGCAGAGAGCGGCGTCTTCGCCTGCTCTTAATTGCTGCTTGCTGCTTGCTGCTTGCTGCCGGCACACGACCGCGGGGAAGCGTACACGGAGCCCTAGCGGCCATCTGATAGATTGTGCTTGTCAAGAAAGCGCCCCTTGTTTGGCCTCGAGGTGACGGCGCCGCTTGGTCCCAAAGCGACTAGACCCGCCCAAAGGCCGTGTGTGCTCCCTCCTTTGCTCTGGCTCCATATTGCAGTGCCCAAGTCCACTCGGCGGTCCAATGTTGATGCTCTTGCTCCAGTCTGATCTCAACCCTGCCCGCCGCGCCTCTTGTCTCCTGCCCGCCGCCTGCCCGCCTGCCTTCCGCCGTCTGCGCCTGCCCTTGCTGCCCGCGCCCGCTGCTGTCCTGCCCTGTGCCTGTGCTGCTTGACCGCTCGCCGTCTCTGCGCCCGCCCACGCCAAATCGCCAAATCTCCGCGAACCGTTTCGGGGACCGCCTTCCCCCAGCAGGGGTCGACGCACCTTCAACCCACACACGACGACACGCCCAGCCCTCCTCGCTGCCCTCACCGTGTCCTGGCCTGCGACGCACTCGCTCCTCTCGCCGTCGCCCTGCGCTCTCCGCCTGCATTGGCCCAGGCCTGGCTAGCCCTCGAGTCTGCCTCTGTACCACGACCCGCGCCTCTGCAAGTCCCAAAAGTTGATGAGCGACCGCCGCCACAGCAGCCAGCATCTTTACGTCGAGCATCCTCAGCCTATTCCTCTGGCCTTGCACCAGACGGCCGCCTCTGCTGCATTTCTGCACTCGCCGCCCGCCGCCCTTTTGACGCCGCCCTACGCCGCGCTCCTGCCCCAGCACCACCTCCCGCCCCAGCACACTCCCGCTGCCCACCTCCAGGGCCCGCCGTACCTGCTGCTGCACCCCTTCCTGCAGCTCTCGCGCATCGACGAAGTGCACCAGTCGGCGTCCCACACCCCCTTCCCCGCCGTAATCGTGTCTCCCCACTCTCTGAGCCCGCCGCCACAGCGGGACTCAGCTCGCTCCTCCTCCAAGAAGCCTCCGGCGAAGACGGCCTCGGCGCACAAAGATACTACCCATGGGAATAAGGATACACAGCGCAGCGTGCCCACCAGCGCCACGATGACATCAAACGGTGTGCCAGCCATGGGGAGCAAGCCAGACCACGCTCCGGCGCCGCAGCGTATGCAGCGCCCGTCCATAGTCTCCCAGCACTCCAATTCTGTGCCTTCAACGCCGTTGCAAGTAGCCCGGAGATACGAAACTCGCTCTCGCTCGCCGTCTCCCAATGGCGGCCTGGGGAGCCATTCGCCGCGCTCAGTCTCCTCCGAAGCTAACAGCGCAATGCCAACCTTGAGACCCTCGCGGCCATTCAAGTGTAAATTCGAGACCAATGTTGGGATGCTGGGCCGAAGAAGAGTGCCGTACCAATCTGACGAGATATTAGAGCAGGCAAACGAGGACCTGAAGAAGTCCTTGGACCCACATGAAGACGACAAGCTCAGCGGAGACATGCGTGAACTCTACGACCGGTTACAGCCCACCCAGCAAGACATCGACATACGCGACACATTCGTGAAGAAGGTGCAACGTATTTTGGAGACAGAGTTTCCGGGTACCGAATTCAAGGTCCATATCTTCGGCTCGTCTGGTAATATGCTTTGGACGGCCGAGAGTGACGGTATGGCTTGCGCATGGCCCCCACTTCACAATTACGCTAATCAATGAGTAGTTGATATTTGCATCCAAACGCCCATGAAACGGCTAGAAGAGATGCACATGCTGGCCGAGGCCCTCGACAAACGTATGTTATACCTCTAACTTGTACTTATGCTTAACTAACATTGCACAGACGGCATGGATCGCGTTGTTTGCATACCCGCGGCCAAGGTTCGAATTGTAAAGATTTGGGACCCTGAGCTAAAGCTAGCTTGTGACATCAATGTCAATAATGTTGCTGCGATTGAAAACACGCGCATGATCAAGACCTACATCCAGATCGATGACCGCGTCAGGCCTTTGGCCATGATCATAAAACATTGGACGAAGCGACGTATTCTGAACGATGCTGGTATTGGCGGCACAATCAGCTCATATACTTGGATATGCCTGATCCTCAACTTTTTGCAGACGCGCGAACCGCCAGTTTTGCCTGCTTTGCACAATCTTCCGGATAGAGCGATTGACGAATCCACAGGACGACCGTCATTGGGTGCATTTGCAGACGACATAGAAAAGTTGCGAGGTTTTGGCAAGAAGAACAAGAAGACCTTGGGCGAATTGTTGTTCGACTTCTTCCGATTGTATGGCCACGAAGTAGATTACGAGAAGGAAGCCATTTCTGTTCGGCAGGGGAAGCGGATTACTAGAGAAGAAAGGGGCTGGCACCCTGGTGGAGGTCACAAAGAGGGAGTCAATCGTCTCTGTGTCGAGGAACCATTCAACACCGAACGAAATCTTGGAAATTCAGCGGATGGTTATGCCTGGCGTGGAATTCACCTAGAGCTTCGTCGAGCTTTCGATCTTTTGGCAGATGGTCAGCAGCTGGAGAAGGCTTGTGAACAGTTCGAATATCCCCCCGAGGAGAAATCGAATGCGATCTTTAAGAAGCCACAGTCACAAAAGGCTACCATCACTTCGAGCGTTCCAAATCGAAATGGCCGAGGAGGATCAAACCACCCCAGGGCCAAGGGAGGTTACAACATGAAGGGTCAATATGGCAATAACCGAAGGTCATCAGGCAGCTCGTCTTTTGGTCAGGGCCGGCCACAATTTCTCCACAGCCCGCCCATTCCCGTTACAAACGGCCAAGAATACTTTCAATTTCCAAGGGGTTTGCATGATCAATTGCAATTGCACGACCAGCTATACCAACAATATCAATTGCTCGAGATGCAGTCGAATTCGCTACGAGCGCAACTGGCCGCTCAACAACAAGCTCAACAAGCCCATCAGGTGCGCGCTGCCCAGATGCATGCTCACGCAGTGGCCCAGGCACAAGCGCAGAGCCGAGGGCCTAATAGCACGAGTGGCTCACCTCAGAAGTCTTCGTACGTCAATGGTCGACAAAGCCCTCGATTGGCAGAGATGGGATTACCACCAAATGCCCTTCCTCAAGGGTTTCTCTACCATTATCCTGGGTTTTTCAATCCGGCGCAAGGAGACGCTTCCTCACAAGACGGGCCACGAACCAACCCATCTTCTCCATCGTTAAGCAATAGCCTCCCTGGCGTGCGCAGGACAGTTCATCGAAACTCAAACGCAAGCGAGACAAGCTCGAGCCGCTCACATTCGCAGCCACCGCGAGGTGTACAGCAGCCTCCCATGATTGTAGGGTATCCGCCTCTGCCTCTGCCTCCATTTCTCGATCCTTCAACCTTCGCCGGTTATCCCATTGCACGATCAACACAGGATCCTCCAAATCTTCAGCCAACGTCCGATGCTCAATACAGCCCCACATCAAGTCCGCCGAAGCCCACTGTTGCACCCTCCGAGCCAAGCGTTCCCGTGGACCGTAGCGCTTTTCAGATTCCCGAACAACCTCAACCGCGGTCCCTCCAAAGTTATGCAGTGCCAGTTATACCCTCCTTCAGTGAGCTTGCTCAGCGCCGTAGACGGGTATCGTCAGAAATCACTCAACCTCTCCTCAATACCGCACTGAGGCGTGTGTCTCGATCACCCTCACCTCTTGGGGGTCATGTGCGAAGCTACTCCACTGCGAATGCACCAGTTGGCCCAAGCAACGGGGAGCCACGAAAGGCGCGTGTTGATTCCGTGCGTCCACCGCTTGATAGTGGTCCAATGATCGTGAACGGCTCGTTTCCGACTCCACTCCGACCTAAGAGCGACACCCTCGATAGTGTCAATTCCGAGTTGCCTAACATGGCAGGTCTCGGAATCAGCACGAACACAGCCATTCATCAAATCAACGATCTAGAAGCGCGCCAGCAACAACTGTTGGAAGAAATGAAGAGACAGAACGCTGTAAAGGCTGCAAGCCCTCCTATTGCGAATGGATCATTGAAAGAAGGCCCACTAATCGAGGATGATAGTTTATCGCGAGTACCAAGCGAAGGCCAGCAACCGTTCCCGATTTTATCGGAGAGCTGGATCAACTTTGAAGCTACCAACGGTCACCAAGACAACCTTTCCGAATCAGTGTCTCCTACTCACGCAATACCAACACACTCATTGCCTCCCCAATGGCGCACACCAGCATATGCGAACGGACTCCCAGCCCTGGACACTTCCAAGGTACCTCGAGCACATCCACAGGAGGTCCAATCGGCTACGCTACCGTTGTTGTCACCTGTGTTAGAGACCCACACTCCGTCGCCGACCACTACCCGATCCTCTGACCTAACCAAACTCATGAATGCTACAAAGATTCATACGAAGGAGAATAATCAGCACACTCGTCGCGCATCCCATACACCTGCGTCTAACGCGAAACAGGATAGTCGAAATGGACAGCCAAAAGGTGGTAACCAAGGTGGCGAAAGAGGAGTTAAGTCGAATGGCGGAACTAGCACTTCAACTTCATGGCAAAATCCTCCCCGTAGGAAGGGGAAGAACAAGAAAAATAAAGGCCCAGAATTGAGGAATGCAGGGGAGCCACTCCCCGCCAACGCGGCAGACCGTAAAGGGGGTTAGAGGCACGCATTCGTGCTCTGTAGAGCAACTTGGCAACGACTTCGAGTTTCGGGCACTACCGCCCGCTCCGTTTGGATCTGATAGAAATTGAGAAGCCCGTCATCGCCACAGATTTTGCAGTTTTGAGCCCGAGAGCCACACCAATAGCTTTCAGCCCTCGGGACCGAATTCTCTGGCATCGTTGCTTTTCGTTTTCCGATTTACCAATTTGGCTCCATACCTGGCTGTATGTGTACAAATTGCCGCGGGATCGTCGATGGAAAAGAGGAGGTCATCCAGGGCTGGCCACAGCTGGCAGTAGCATTTGCATCTTCACGTTCTCATCACACTCGGCGGCGCGCCCGAGATGGGCGTCCGCGCAGAGAAATTCGTGACTTTTCTTTACTCTTTCCTTATTTCACCCTTGGCGTTGTTCAATCATCCGTTGCTCTTGTCCCCCCTGTTCACGCACGCATACATCTTTGAGAAACTGTTGGCCGGCATCATCTGGAGTTTTCATTTGTACCCTTTTGCTTTGAACTTGGGAGCGCACAGTATAAATCGGTACACAACGCGCTGCTGTTGCTTGTAACTTTCCTGTCTCCTATCTCTTTGGTTGCAAAACTCTCCCAGGGTTGACATGGGCTGGCTCACTATTGATGTTTTTATCATGGACGCAAATGGATGGGAAGGGACTGCACCATGCACACTGAGTTAGGTTGGGCTTGGGCTGGGTCAGGATGGGAGGCGGACTGGGCTGAGCATGTATAGATTAAAAGCGAGAGCGCCCGTTTTTGAAGAGTGAAGTCCAGGATGTCTGTTATTTGTACGATGCTGAGATGCAGGGTAGGAGAAATGCAAAATGTTAAATTGTTACGCAGTGTACAAAGAGCGATTGGTTTTGGAGGGCGCTGTATGCGTATTGCAGGCCTATCAATTGTAGATTTGTACGTTTGACATGTCGTTACGCATAGCGAACTTGACACGATCATGTTGTATGGCACATGTACAGTTGAGTATGAGTGTTTACTCGTTGCCATATATGTACAAGCTGAAGAAGGCTCGCGAGAATATCTCAACAGCAGGATAGATGTTCTCGTACATTGAAGCAAGGGTAGGAAATGGCTACCATTGGCTTAAGTAGACGTGGATAGTCTTGTCCGCTGTTGAAGCTTTTCATAGTCTTTGGACAAAAACAAAAAGTATTCGTATGATTCATTGGAAAAAGCAATGGCCACTGAGGTGATGTCCAAAATGTAAACCACCCACGAGCACCTGCCAACTCCGTCACAGAGAGCGGGCCCACAACCCCACCAGGCCCTCGAAAAACAGCAAAAAAAGAGAATTTGACTTCGGATTTATGCGACACCTGTGAGATTCGAACTCACGCTCCCGAAGGAACTGGCTAACTTTCCCCGAAAGGACTAGCAGGCCAGCACGTTAACCGCTCCGCTTTTTTCGCGTTAGCTCAAGTACCGAAGTGGTTGGTGTGAAAGGACAACTTACTCAAAGTGCCATTTTGTAATTGATGACAAATCCTAAAATTAAATGTACTATGTAGACTGTATATGTGCTGGAGTCAAGGGGGGCGATAGTCAGAAGCGTAGATGAAGGGGTACGTGGTGAGTCAAAGCAGGTGAGTGCCGTAGCTGAGGCTTCAATTACACGATGTGGAGAAAAGCGGGGCATTGATGACGCGAATGGTGGTGAGTGGATAGCGAACATCGGCTGGAAAAGCTACACGTTGCATAACGAGAACTAGATTCACGGGTGTAGGGAAAAGGAACTTTTATGGGAGGTGCTATGAGAAGACATGTGTGCATCTTAGCACCTCGATTCTAGTCACTATGGTCTTCCAGGTATTCAATCGTTTCACGACTCCACTTGCTTGAATTTGATCTTTTGATTGTGGGGAAATAGGAGTAGAAGCTTTTTGAATCACTATGTATGGCTTGCGTTCTTTCAACATGAGTCTACATTTCTCTATTCGTTGAAAGAACTGGTGTTGGGTACCATGCGGAACCAGGAATCTATTACTCTCAAATTCCCGCGTGAAAATGGTCCTACTCAAGTCTTTGCGGGATTGTAGCATTCATGAGCCCTTCGCAATGCTAGTACAGCGGACCAAAACATGAAATCTTTGAAGACTGATATCTCCCATCGAGTTGAAAATGGGCAGCTAGAGTGATGAAGGACATTTTCACCTGGAGGCTCTGCATCCATGCTATAGAATATTTACAGCAACATGATTTCCGGGAATATTTTATTTGCTGTGTTAATGCTAGAAAGACTTTGTAAATTGGGAAACTACTACATATTGATCTTGATGCTTGTCTGTGAAGGAGGCTCTGCAAACGGTACGCTAGCGGGGGAACCAATCAACGGAGCTCGGGCACTACGTCAGCTTCCACGTTGCATCTTCAGATGTCAATTGGCTACGACGCGACCACATCCCTCGTTCCCTTTTCGTACAAACCACGCTCCTTCTACTGTTTGTTGTTTATGTTAGCTGTGTAAAGTGTAAAGCTTTATGTCTGCGATTGATAGCCGGCACCATCTGCCTTAGACGCACATCGAGCGCTTCGAGTACACCATGGCAAAGGAGAATCGCGCGTTTGACACGCAGAGGCTAGGGGCAGGGTATGGCTTCGAGTCGCACCCAAAGTACACTGTCGAAATGCCACCAACATGGGTACTGGTCGTGGGCCTAGGATTTCTCCTCTTCGCATTAGCCTTCTGGGTACGGAACCGCGACGCAGATCAAGACACGCGACTAACGTGAACATCGTGTACAGGTCTACATAGCTCTCAACCTCCTTGCACCTACTCCACGTGCCCCACGTCGTTCCGAAAAGCAATACACGACCATATTACCTGACGGATCAAAAAGCGAACCCAAGGCACTACCATGTTGGCAAGACACTTGGGCAGCAGAAAAGGAGGCCGCAAAAAAGGCAGCGAAAGAGCCAGGCACGAAGGTTGTGATACCACCGCAGATGCCAATTGAACCGGCGACGTTATTTTTGAGCGTCGTAGTGCCCGCATATAATGAGGAGGAACGACTCGAAGGGATGCTGGAAGAGGCTGTCGACTTCCTACAGACCGAATATGGTGCAGCGCATGATGGGCCGAAGGGTCAGGAACAACAAAAGGGTTGGGAGATATTGGTAGTGAGCGACGGGAGCACCGATGGAACAGTGAAAAAGGCATTGGATTTCGCGAAGGAACATCAATTGAGTCAACACCCAATACCGAAACCAGGACCTTGGTCAGGCTCTGGAAACCAAAAAACGTTGCACTCGACACATATCCCACATGGCAGTATCCGTGTCATTACTCTTGAAGAGAATCGAGGCAAGGGTGGTGCAGTCACACACGGCATGCGACATGTCAGAGGCCAGTACATCGTCTTCGCAGATGCGGATGGCGCCAGTCGCTTCTCTGACCTGAAAAAGCTTGTTGAAGGTTGCAAAACGATTGAAGATGCAGACGGCCGAGGAGTCGCCATTGGCAGCCGGGCTCATCTCGTCGGAAGTGAGGCCGTGGTTCAGCGCTCCGCACTCCGCAACTTCCTCATGCATTCATTCCACATCTTATTGCGCATCATGACACCACCAGCCACAGCACGGATAAAGGACACCCAGTGTGGATTCAAGCTTTTCTCCAGACCAGCACTACCTTATATCATCCCTTACATGCACTCCGAAGGCTGGATCTTCGACGTTGAAATGTTGATGCTGGCCGAGAGCGCGGACATTGCCATGATCGAGGTAGCGATTGGGTGGAAGGAGGTTCTCGGAAGCAAGCTGAATGTGATATGGGATAGCATTGGAATGGCCTGGGGATTAGCGTTGTTGAGAGCGTGTTGGATCTTGGGCATTTATAAAAGGGATTAGCCGAGTGACGGCTCTTAGACGTCCATGGTCCATTGATGAACGAGGAAAGAGAGACACTGTGATGCAAACGTACGCTGATTTCTCGTCCGATACATGTGCTTCAATCTAAGTCAGAGCTTCCTTCTCATAGTACCATTTATGGTGGAATAACTTGGGCCAGTCGTCATGCAGTACTCCTTCCGTCGACCCAGCTGCAACACTCGTACTGAATCCAGGTACGTACAGATGTTAAAGATAATGAAAGGAGGGAAGTAGTAACAAAAAGCCATGAGCTGGATTCAACCGAAGACGATATCAGCATTGTAGTTATACACGCAGTGCTCAAGTGTGCAGCCTTGACTTCTACAGCTACCATCACATGGTGAAGCTCCAGAACAACTGTTGCAAGCGCTGAGACCTTCACGATGGTCGCGTAATGTTGCCATCGTAGGTAAAGGCATGATTGCGGTCAGTGCCACTTCACACCCGTATCTCACATGACACTTTCACGTTTCACTTTCACATTTCATATTTCACATCCCATCTTTCACTCTGGCCATAGTAGCGCCTTGGCGCGGCCCCGTGCTCGTCAATATAGAGCTACCTAGGACTTTGGCCACCACGCTCAACGACACCCTACTTGCAACCGCTCTCAACCAGCCAACAAGGTTGCCACGATGTCGCCCACCGAGTCCGAGGTCGTCCACGACAAAACCTTCCTGGAGGAAATGCACAAGGACTCTACCGAGGAGCCTGAGCACAAGGATTCCACCGAGGAGCCCGAGCACAAGGAAGACGCTGAAGTTTCTGGCGAAGCTGCTATTGCCAACCCTCCCAAGCCCTACAGCCTCTCCGACTTCCGCAAGACCCTCCAAATCCAGGAGGAAAACCTCAAGGTCGCTCTCGAGGCCGAGAACCTGAGACGCGCTCGTCAGTTCGCAATCACGGATGCGAACTTGGAGAAGCTCGAGCGCAAGAACAAACGAGAGCTCGACAAGTTGACCGCGGAGTTCGACAGGGCCGCGGCAAGGCTCGAGAGGCTGCAGCGACAAGTCAACACCGCTGCCGCAGAGCTCAAGTCAATTCAGGACCTGAGGCGTGACACTCGCTTGCTCCTTGGTACCACTGCCACTCCTATTCCGTTCCGTAGCATGGCTGACAGACTTGATATGTTCAGGCCCTAGGCTGTCAAATACCACGAAGTGACTGGGGACACGGAGAAGGATGATGATACCCAGCAGTGGTTGGAGTGACTGACGAGGCGATGATACCCCGGAGGAACGGCGTTACTTCATGATGAGATTAAGGAAATGAGGAGAGGGTCTGTATATAATTGGAATGGGTTGGATAGTCACGGCTTGTCCACCCATTCCAAATCCTGCAATACACGGCACTTTCGCAATCGAACATCCCCAGATATATCGTGCCTTCACACTCAACGGTAGGTGTTGAAGCAGGCTTGTGTGAATCGAGTTGAGATTCCTACCTACTGAATACACATAAGTGGCTGACACCTTCTTATAGCGAAGAAGGCGGCTTGCTAGCTGCGGCCGCACAATGTGATCATGTGAGGCAGCAGGCGAAATAATCTGATTGTCCATCAGACCGTGACTCTCAGCCGCAAACTGACTAGACATAGAATGGGAGCTTGTTGAAACCAACAAAAACCTGTGGCATTTGATTTATTTCTCTGGAGGACTGCGGCCCTTCGACTCGCCCTCCTCCCAGCATACCCCTTCGCACCTAGTAGCATAAATTGTTCGGTTCGAATAGCCTAGTCAAATGCATAGGCCCTTTTCGCCTTTGTAATCGTGATAGCATTTCCATATGCCTGAGCATTTGCCGGTCGTGGAACCCGTTCCGATGCAGTCTCCATTCCCTTCGGTGCGGTCTCGTAGTACTGGGCTAGCTGGTCTGGTTCGTGTGAAAAAACTTTGCAAATTATGATCCAAAATCTGTGTGATGCTACACTCAAACCAGACGAGTGGCACTTCCGGACCGCGATTGATGAAAGACTAGCTAGAACACAATATTCACCCTTGCGGCTTAAAAGAACAGGCGAATTTTGGCCACACAGCGAAATGTGAAAGTGCCCACTCTAGGCGAGAATATCTCGCCAGGTCAGAGGGCCCAGCATTTTGAGATAATAAAGAGTTCTGCCAGTGTAAGGCGTGCACAACTAGAAGGAAATTAATTAAAAAGATGCTTACTTCTTATGTGAGTGCGAATCTTAGTAAATGTAAATTTCCGCCGTGATTCTAAAAGAAAGCTAAGTGAGGGCACCTCAGGACTACGAATAAAAGAAAAACGTGTTATAAAGTTGTCGCCAAGTCCACCAGGCAAGTCTGTATTAAACTTGTGCCCTCAATTGTTATAGCGCTTCAAGACCGCCTTCAGCATTAAAAAAGAGCGATAGAGACTCTTGACTACAGAGGTGAAGTCTGCGGTATTAATTCATACGTCGTATTTGGTGTCTAGTATATGCTGCTTGGAGGGTGGTTCCAGCATTGAAATCGGTCAGAAACGAATTGTTAGAAACAGTGCCCCGAGGGCTGCAGAAGATCTCAGAGCCAAAATCCCATAAGTATAGTACACTGAAGTCCTATTTGCATGTTCAAATAAATCTTCTGCGTTCCTAGAGAATACACTGCCGATACACACCAAGATCCACAGTAATTACCAGGATATAGAATATCAATGTTGTCGTACTCCAGAATCACTTTTGCTCAACAACAGTGGACCTGCCCATGTTGCAGGCGAACGTTCACGACTCGAGACGCCGTGATCGGCCATTTGGTTGACGAAGGTCTCAAGTGGGGCACTTGCACACTACCTATGCACCAAACCCTTGACGAAGGGCACTAAACGAAACAATTTCAAGCAGCATGTCAATCGACATGTTGACGAAGGTCAAGCCTGTGGGGTGGACGGCTGCGATGCTGTCTTCACAAGTGGCACTGCATTTCGGCGTCACCGCGAGGTTGCTCACAGAGAAGACGTCAAGGAGCAGGAGGAGCACCCATGTCCTTTTAAGTCATGCAAAGTCGTGTGTTCGTCCGACAGTGCACTGCGAAAGCACCTCAAAGTGCACCAGAATCTTCCCACAAAATGCAATCACTGTGACATGGAGGTCCACGTCAAGGACCTCAAGCGACACAAAGTCAAGGAGTGCGAAAAGCTCCCCGAGAAGGTCGCAATCTGCCCTTGGGAGGGCTGCGAGGAAGAGATTCCAATGAATCACATTTCTCGACACATCCGAAAAGTACATACTAACGTCAACGACGTTGTTGAGATGGCAGAGCTCTTGTTGGCACTTTCACTAGTCAGCATTCTCGTACGGAGAAATCGTCCAATCTTGTTTACAATGATTTGTACCTAGCGGCTAAGAAACTTTGCGCTGATTGAAATCTGGATGCTCAGCTTGTAAGTGGCCTAAATTCGACTTGGCCTTTCACTTTGAAGGCTGGTGAGATGCAGGTATCAAAATGGGCTTAGGATTGCTGGGTTGCGAGTGAATAGATGTGCACTCCCGCGTAAAAAACTTAGCGGAACGCAAGGTGAACGCATTGAGGCCCCACGGGTAGCGCTAAAATGGTAGATTATAATCTAGAAAAAGACCCGACATACTCGACAAGTCTCTATTGTTGCATCTGCAGTGTTGAAGCAATACATGCGTGCATAGCTGTAACAGGCTCGTTCGCGAAAATCATAGTCAACCCAGAGGCCGAGGACGCTCCGGCTTGTTAGACCGTTTCTTGCTTATGAAAGATGTAATAGGGCTTTTGACGGCACTATGCAACGTCGCAAGTAAGCCTCACGTGAAACTCAGTAATCATCTAGCCATCTTCTATACACTAGGGGTGTACCGTGACCGAGAATTCGATATCTCTGGCCTTGGCGGCGGATATAATTTGTTTCCGGTTTTCGCGCGTAGAAGTGCGAAAGGGCGCTGCCATCGCAGAAATTGGTTTGCAGTAGAAGCGACTGAATGAGAAGAAACTATGTAAGAGGGTCAGTTGTCGCGCCAAGATTATTAGCGGCGCGATGGCGCTTTTCGATTCACCTTCACCTTGGACCGCACTGGCCCTTCAACACAGAGCGCAATGAACAAACTGTCTTCTGAGAACTCCCTTAATTCGATTGTGTTCCTTCTTGCTGTTATCAAAAAGCATCTATTTAGGCTGTAGTATTTTCGACACATTCGCCTCAAAGCTGCGAAGAAGAATTGTTATTCTGTACTCCGTACCCAATTTCGTCTTGAATAGGTTTCTCGTGCCTTCGACGCAAGACACATTCGCTCTCGTTAAAAGGATAATTTTGGTACGCTTACACCCCAAACAAATAGGTGATCAACCTAGAGTCTTTTCCAACTCCTTCTTAAAGACTAATAACTACTATAAAGTGTTTGCGTGCCTCTACTACATTCTTGCAGGCAAATCCTGAAAAAAATCAGACATAACTACTAAAATCTCCACTCGTGTATATTGAGCGCCGCCCAATCAACGCAAAAGACTTTTGACTGTGGTTAAACCCTCTTACACCAAACTACTGAAAACAAGCTGCCCGAAGAAGAGGACACAAAATCCGATATAAGTCTTGATTACGCGCGTCTGAGCAGTAATAGACCCAGAGGGGTACAATATCTTAACAGGCCGTAGGGCCAAACATACCTCCTCTTTAAGTGTTGATAGTTGCCTTAAAGGTATCTAGCCCTGTCTTTTTTGTCTTCAAGCCTCTAGAGCACCGTTCAAATCAACTTCTAGGCACTCCGGTAATCCATTGTCTCGAAACGCAAAAGGATTACGGAGTAATTAGGTCATCGCTCCAGGGCACACACACTATCTGCTAAAAACAGTACGATCAAACAGCCCATAGCCCTATCTTGACCAGCTCTTTTTTGCTTCCCTTTTGAACATGAGTATTGCTGCTCGGTTTTGAGAGGTACCGAGTGCCGGGAAGGCCACTAAAGTTGACAAAATCGGGTGGTCGTCCCATGTCTTCGCGCCCACTCCCGTAACCACCACACAACCAGGACCAAAATAAAAATGCAAAAAGAAACACTCAAGAAAAGCCCGATGCGGGGGTCGAACCCGCAACCTTGAGATTGCGACGAGATCAATCGTTCTTGTGGGAACGTGAAAGTCTGCTAAGAGTCTCACGCTCTACCGATTGAGCTAACCAGGCTGCTAACTTGGTAGTGTTGTTTGATGGAATATCGAACGAAAAGAATGTAAATGTATGCAGAAATTTTGACGGGTGCGGAGTCACTGACGAGCGGGGTTGACCGGCTGAATGGTTGGAGCTCGTTGGAGGAGAAGAATTGGGACAGTGGGTCTTAGCACCATGCAGGTTCGGAAGCATGCAGATTTTGTAGCCGAGGCCACACCATTCAGTATTGGTACCTATGTACGCTACGACGAACTTGATGTATGCTCCTTTGCAAGGAAACTTTTGTGAAGTTTTTCGATGAGCAACTCCTTATTGTGGAGTGAGTCGGTCAAGGTCTAAGCTGGGTGAGCTATTTTGGGCGCTGTCTACCCTACCCACTGACTCCGCCTTCAAGTGCGACATTACACCGTGTCACTGGCACAGAAGGCAATATTCCCAAAGATGGAGAATCATATATTGTCGGATTCCGATGTGAAGTATTTGGCAAGTGTGGTTCTACTTGAACAAGGCTCATTGCACTTCAACACTAAATCAACTGCAGCGTGTACTCGTCTTCGCAGTAACCTTTATTTATGGCCAGTGGCGCAGCTGAACCTCTGGAGTGGTTTCGCGGTTTGAGCCCGCACTAGGGTCTGTCCTGTTAGACTAGGCTACTTTGCGAATGATATCGACGCACTCCAGGTTCAGCTCCAGGATGGCAGTGTGAGAAATCGGGAAGTCTTCTAGAAAGTGTAACATGATTGCAAAAGCCTCCCAGAAATGGAGGACTTGATTGCATAGGACGTTACTGGATTCAAGTCACAGGGGCTAGAGTCAGCATTCCATCCACAGGGCAATAGAGAGCTTCGTCACCGAGGCGTGGAGTTAGGCTTGGCGCTAACGTCAACTTCTTGCAGCCCTCAGCATTGCCCGCGCAACGTGGCGCCGCACATTTGCGAAGTGAAAGGGCTGTTGCAACTGTGTCGTATCCACACCCCCGGGGGTGTTTTGCTGAGACTATTTGCTGGTACAATTGGCCGCAGGGGCGCGGAAACTGCACGTTTTGTCCAGGGCGATCGCACTGCCTCACCCGGCCTCGTAGACTCGCGTCCGTGCCCACGTCTTTCAACGGTCCCCAGTCAGCCAAACTTTGCAGACAGCAATCGCACTCTCTCCCTCCACCTCGATCCGCTGGCCTTCTCTACCTTACACGACCTTTTGACGACGTTGACGACTCGGCGCCTCTCTCGTACTCTCGTAACTCGAAACGCCGGCCAAGCTGCGGAGTGCAGTGTCGCTCGTCCCCGACCCCAGCTTACACGCACCTCTGCGAGACCTCCGTGCCCGCCCGCAACACCACGACAGCACCGGGGACCAAAGCACTCGATCCGACGGCCTTTGCATGAGCCTGGAGAGCAGCAGCGCTGCGTGGAGAAAGGTGTCCCTGACGACGTTTGGCCGCTATGGCCGGCAGGCCCCCAGGTGGACCGCCGCACAGCGATAACCTGATCGACTTTGACGACCACCAACCCACATACTATTCCGGCGCACGACCGCCTGCAAACGATGACGAATTACTACACCGCTATGATATAGACAGCTCCGACGCGGCCCCGCAAGGTCGCCCCTCAGTCTCCTACGATGACTTTGTCGGAGGTGGCAGGCCTACAGCACCGCTGCCGGGAGGGCCAGGCGCACCTGTCGGCCAGCCGCCATATCCCCAGGCAGGGAACAGAGCCTACTCACAATCCTCAGACCTGAACAATTATCAAAGATATTCAGACGCAGAGATACCAGCCGACGATGACCACTCGGTCCAGGGTTACTATGCTGGCGGAGCTTATGACCAGACGTCACCAGGGCTGCAGCGCGGCGCATCCAAGAAGGCGCATAACAGAAACAGCATTCTGGGCCTTGGAGGTGGTCTGACTGGCCGGGTGAAGAACATGTTTGGTCGTGGCAACGAGTACTCGGAAATGGATTTGCCATTGACAGAGCATGCGGCACAGCAGGGCCAAACAGGTCCAAGCGCAGGCGCATACAGCGATGATTCATCTGCAAAGAAAAAGAGCCGCACATCAGGCACGTTCAAGTTTGGCTTCGGGCGAGGAGCGGTGGACCCATCGACTCTCGGCCCCAGGATAATACACCTCAACAACCCGCCCGCAAACTCGCAGAACAAGTATGTGGACAACCACATCTCGACCGCCAAATACAATCTCTTCACCTTCCTACCCAAGTTCCTTTACGAACAATTCTCGAAATATGCCAATTTGTTCTTCTTGTTCACCGCCATTTTGCAACAGATTCCAGGTATCTCGCCCACATCGAGATATACCACCATTGTTCCCCTTGGTATCGTCCTGTTGGTTTCGGCCATCAAAGAGTATATTGAAGACTACAGGCGAAAGCAGTCTGATTCGCAACTCAATAACGCCAAGGCACAGGTGTTGAAAGGCTCAACTTTTGCCGACACGAAATGGGTCAACGTTGCGGTTGGAGATATTGTTCGCGTCGAATCCGAGCAACCTTTTCCAACTGATTTGGTACTGC
Source organism: Pyrenochaeta sp. DS3sAY3a (assembly GCA_001644535.1). Classification (NCBI taxonomy): domain Eukaryota; kingdom Fungi; phylum Ascomycota; class Dothideomycetes; order Pleosporales; family Cucurbitariaceae; genus Pyrenochaeta; species Pyrenochaeta sp. DS3sAY3a. The sequence continues at coordinate 203,430 of KV441649.1, read as the reverse complement.
TCGCATCCTCTGAACCCGAGGGTCTTTGCTATATTGAGACGGCCAATTTGGATGGAGAAACCAATTTGAAGATCAAGCAGGCTATTCCTGAAACAGCAGATTTTGTAAGCCCAGCTGAGCTGGCAAGGTTGGGAGGCAGAATTCGATCAGAACAGCCAAACAGCAGTCTATACACGTACGAAGCTACGTTGACAATAACAGCGGGTGGTGGAGAGAAAGAATTGCCACTTGCGCCAGATCAACTTTTGTTGCGTGGAGCCACCCTTCGAAATACACCGTGGATTCACGGTGTCGTAGTTTTCACCGGTCATGAAACGAAGCTTATGCGAAATGCTACGGCTACGCCCATCAAGACAACCGCAGTCGAGAGAATGGTGAACAAGCAGATTCTTATGCTTGTTGTCATTCTTATCTGCCTCAGCATTATTTCCTCAATCGGCGATGTCATCATTCAGACCCGTGAGAGACAACATCTGGAATATCTTTATCTCGGAGACTTCAACGGTGCCCGGCAATTTTTCCGAGATCTACTGACGTATTGGGTCTTGTACTCCAATTTGGTCCCTATCTCGCTCTTCGTCACAATTGAAATCGTAAAGTATTACACGGGTAGCTTGATCGATTCTGACCTCGACATCTACTACGAACCAACAGATACTCCTGCTAACTGTCGAACGTCTTCTCTGGTCGAAGAGTTGGGTCAAATCGAGTACATCTTCTCCGACAAAACTGGTACATTGACCTGCAACATGATGGAGTTTAGACAGTCTTCAATCGCTGGTATCCAGTATGCCGACGAGGTCCCTGAGGATAGACGAGCTACCATTGAGGATGGAGTCGAGGTTGGCATTCACGATTTCAAGCAGCTCGAACAAAATCGACAACACCATCAATCGAGAGCTATCATTGACCATTTCCTCACGCTCCTAGCTACTTGTCACACTGTCATTCCTGAAAGAGGAGGAGAGAAGGACAAGATTAAATACCAAGCGGCCTCCCCCGACGAGGGTGCGCTTGTAGAAGGAGCTGTTACGCTGGGTTACAAGTTCGTTGCCAGGAAGCCGCGTGCCGTCATAATTGAGGTAGACGGTCGTCAGCTTGAGTATGAGCTTCTCGCTGTGTGCGAATTCAACTCGACGAGAAAGAGGATGTCCACAATTTTCCGTACACCAGAGGGCAAGATTGTTTGCTATACCAAGGGTGCAGATACAGTCATTCTTGAGCGACTCGCGAAGGACAACAATCCCCACGTCGAAACGACATTGACTCATCTTGAAGAATATGCCTCGGACGGCCTACGTACGCTTTGCCTTGCCATGCGTGAGGTCTCAGAGGGCGAGTTCAAAGAGTGGTGGAATGTGTTCAATGCCGCGCAGACAACCGTTAGCGGAAATCGTGCGGATGAACTCGACAAAGCTGCAGAGCTCATCGAGCATGACCTCACGCTTCTTGGTGCGACAGCTATCGAAGACAAATTGCAAGAAGGCGTACCGGACACCATCGCGACCCTGCAATCGGCTGGTATCAAAGTATGGGTCTTGACAGGAGATCGGCAAGAGACCGCCATCAACATTGGAATGAGTTGCAAGTTGATCAGCGAGGATATGAGCCTCCTCCTCATCAATGAGGAGAATAAAGAAGACACTAGGGACAACATTCGGAAAAAGTTCCAAGCAATTTCAAGCCAAAGTCAGGGTGGTGCCGAGATGGACGTCCTCGCTCTCGTCATCGATGGCAAATCGCTCACTTACGCCTTGGAACGCGACCTTGAGAAAGAGTTTTTGGATTTGGCTGTCAGATGCAAGGCCGTTATCTGTTGTCGTGTGTCTCCTCTTCAAAAAGCCTTGGTTGTCAAGCTTGTCAAGCGCCATCTTAAATCCATCCTCCTTGCGATTGGAGATGGTGCGAACGACGTTTCCATGATCCAGGCCGCTCACGTCGGTGTAGGTATCAGTGGCGTGGAAGGTTTACAGGCTGCACGAAGCGCAGATATTGCCATTGGACAGTTCCGATATCTCAGGAAGTTGTTACTTGTCCATGGCGCGTGGAGCTACCAGCGTGTCAGCAAGGTCATCCTGTATTCTTTCTACAAAAACATCGCCATGTTCATGACACAGTTCTGGTACTCCTTCCAAAACGGCTTCTCTGGACAAATTATCTACGAGTCCTGGACACTTACCTTCTACAACGTGTTCTTCACCGCCGCGCCTCCATTCGTTCTCGGTATCTTCGATCAATTCGTCAGTGCAAGGTTGTTGGATAGGTATCCTCAGCTGTATCGGCTCAGTCAATCGGGCGTATTCTTCAGGATGCACTCTTTCTGGTCCTGGGTCGGAAATGGTTTTTACCACTCCCTTATCCTTTACTTTGGATCACAAGCGTTCATTCTGTGGGACTGGCCTCAGTGGGATGGTCGTAATGCGGGTCATTGGGTGTGGGGAACAGCCTCCTACACTGCAAATCTCGCCACTGTTTTGCTCAAAGCAAGTCTCATCACGAACATCTGGACAAAGTACACTTTCCTCGCTATTCCAGGTTCTTTTGTGCTTTGGTTCATCCTCATGCCCATTTACGCCACTGTCGCACCGATGGTCAATATCTCGAACGAATACATTGGCGTCATCCAGCGACTCTTCCCGGATCCACGATTCTGGGCCATGGTTGTGGTATTACCGCCGCTATGCCTGATCCGAGACTTTGCATGGAAGTATGCAAAGAGAATGTACTTCCCGCAGAGCTACCATCATGTTCAAGAGATTCAGAAGTACAACATTCAGGATTATCGTCCAAGGTACGTATTCCAGAGTTTGATCACTCTTCAATCAGCTCTTAGATGAGTTGTCGATGCCCTGAAATATGGCTAATCGCGTGACAGAATGGAGCAATTCCAAAAGGCAATTCGCAAAGTTCGGCAGGTGCAGCGTATGCGAAAACAACGCGGGTATGCCTTTTCCCAAACAGACGAGTCACAGGCTCGTGTTCTTCAGGCATACGATACGACCCAGCAAAGAGGTCGGTATGGTGAAATGGCCAGTTCCAGAAAGTAGTGGAGAATAAGGCCAGTCAGATGTAGGATGGATGATGTGCGCTCAATCATGGGTGTTTGGATTACTGGCGTTTTTAAGATTAAGCGAACGGCATGAAGGCAGCTCGTCCACGAATGGGATCCAAAAAGGGCAGTATGTTCTTTTAGCGTAGTGGTATTGTAGTGTGTATTTGATATCAGTGTCAACGATCTTCCCCTCTTTCACCGAAACACGAAGAAGTCCTCCAAGTCGGCTACTCAGAACATACTCGCCCACAGGATCATGGACTGTCGTCCATTTATGTTTCCGTTACACGGCCTTAGTAAGGACCGGTAAACAAGATCCTCCTATACGTGATAGACTATTAAGCTGATCATTCACCACGATAAGCTTATCGTTTTGATTGTGTCTCATCTCGGCCATGGTCACGTTGGCACGCGAAGGGCGCCACGTGCAGCGCGGAATACGCATGTCTTTCATCCCACGCACGCCATTCCACGCCACGGTGCCACCGGGCCCAGTCTGATGAGAAAGTAATCCGACGATGATAATAATGGACCTATGTATGCCATGTTAATTATCCGGTGCCTCAAGGCGACACTTTACCCGTCCGCAGTGGACCCAGAAAAGTGGGTAGGCCAACGGATAGAGGGGCATTCAGGACCCCACTATGTCACTACGGTGACTTGCAACCGTAAAGGATCCCACTCACCAGTTCCACGGCAACACATACAGCCCGCACGCAAGCCAATGCAGCAGAAAGCCTCATGCTGCAGCATCTAGAATATTCATAGAACTTCATTACAAATAACGCAATGTTGCGCTCCTGCGTTGATTGCAAGCCAATATCGCTCTTGCATCTGGCGACTTGAACTGCGTCCCTGAAAACGGACTTCATGCATCAGGAATATAAACCACCCAGCGGCGGTGCTACAACTCCAGCCCGCAAGCAAACACAAACACTCAACTGACTCAAAAACCCGTCCACAAGGCATCCCGGCACGCCCATGCGGCGTAACCAGGATAAATTGCGCGGCGGATGCATGTCCCCTCAGGGTAAAGGCAACGAAGCTCCATGTTTCGACGCCGCCGCGGTATGCAGCACCCAGACTTGCGGTTGAGGGAGAGGTTGTTGCGCTGCGTGGGCTGCAGGGACGAATCATTCACTGCCTAGTTATGTGCCTGCGGGGGCTAGTGGCTAAGAGCAACGCTGGGGCGGTATATCACCGGCAGCTGTGGGTAGAGGGATCCCTGTGCAACGGAGATCGCGTTGAGCCAAAGCCTAGGTACTATAGCACGACACTACTAGACGTCGAGGACTCGGGAATTTTCCCAAATCTCGCCCTTGCCAATTCGTGCCTGTACGTACTGAGACTTGTGCCAGTTAAGGACATGGGCGCGGCGCGTTATTATTGCCGCGCGAGTATTAATATTGTGTGGCCCTCCTGCTCTGCTGCTACGCTCGTTAGACCTCTTGTCCTCTCCTGTCCTGCTTCCCCTCTTTCTCGGACCCGTCGTTTGACTACTCCTGCTCAAAGGTGCTGGTCGACTGTGTCTACTACGCCGTTGTCTGCAACAAGTCTCTCCAGAGTACATCGAAGAACGCTTGCAACCATGGGTGTCGAAGTCCCTTACGTCACGCTCAACGATGGCAACAAGATGCCCCAGGTCGGATTTGGCCTCTGGAAAGTCGACAATGCTACGTGTGCCGACCAGGTGTACAATGCCATCAAGACTGGATACAGGCTATTTGATGGTGCTTGTGGTATGTTCATTATTTTTTCGTTCCAGTATTTCTAGTCTCTACCTCTCTACCTCTGTCTCTACATTTGCCGGGCTCGGGGAAATTCAACCTTCTCGAATCCTTCTACAGGGCGTTAGAAAACAGCCACGCTCCGACGGCCCGCAAGGCCATGTCTTGCAAAATGCTTTGGACTTCGTCGTGTGAGCAAGACAGTCGGGCAGGACGGGCTGTCATCCCGAATCTACCGGTGGCATTCTCTAAAATCCCTGCTTGGCCGCGGGAAAGCCTAGCGTCAACAAGAGAAGAGATAGCAAGAATAGACCGGGAGAAAAAAAAAATGAACTAAAAGCTCACCGACTACATTGACTAACAATTCCTTCCCCAACAGACTACGGCAATGAAGTCGAAGCCGGCCAGGGCGTCGCCCGCGCCATCAAGGAAGGCCTCGTAAAGCGCGAAGACCTCTTCATTGTGTCCAAGCTCTGGCAAACCTTCCACGACTACGAGCAAGTCGAGCCCATCACCAAGAAGCAGCTGGCCGACTGGGGCATCGACTACTTTGACCTGTACCTGATCCACTTCCCCGTCGCGCTCAAGTACGTGTCGCCCGAGACACGGTACCCGCCGGGGTGGTACTACGACGGCGAATCAGAGATAGTGCACAGCAAGGCGAGTCTAGAGAGCACATGGAAGGCGTTTGAGGACATCAAGGCCAAGGGGCTGACCAAGAGCATCGGCATCTCAAACTACACGGGCGCGCTGCTGCTCGACCTGCTCACATATGCAAATGTCAAGCCCGCGACGCTACAGATCGAGCACCACCCGTACTTTGTGCAGCCGTACCTCGTCAAGCTGGCGGCGCAGCACGACATCAAGGTCACGGCGTACTCGTCGTTTGGCCCGCAGTCGTTCCTCGAGTGCGACATGAAGGTTGCGGCTGACACGCCGCTGCTGTTCGATCACCCGCTCATCACCAAGATTGCAAAGGCGCATGACAAGACGCCCGCGCAGGTGCTCTTGCGCTGGTCGACGCAGCGCGGCATCTCGGTTATTCCCAAGAGTAACTCGCAGAACAGGCTGTTGCAGAACTTGGATGTGACGAGCTTTGATCTAGCAGAGAGCGAGATCCAGGAGATTTCGGATCTGGACAAGAACTTGAAGTTCAATGTGCCCACGAATGTGAGTTTTATTCTACCTCCATCCGCTTTTGGGGATTGGTATGGTCTGCTGTTTTCGCGGTTCAATATGCTAACATCTTTCGCAGTACGGTATTCCTTGCTACGTCTTCGGCTAGACGCGCCCTCATTCATCTTGATGAATCTGGATAGAGAGGAGTCACGAATCTTGAGTTCCGCGTACATAATCGGTGGCGTCACGGCTTGGATCTAGGTAGCAATGATATACAGTCAAGAACGTTCATCTCCATCATTTACTATCCCGTAGTCTATTCGTGGTACATATGTCAAGTGCATATAACTATTCATCGTGAAAAGAAGAAACTCGCACTCACCAAGCGGAATGGAACACCTATCCTCCGTTCAAAGCAGCCCCACGCCGATCACCCATCGCGCCAGCCTCCCAGAAACGCGCCATCACATGTTCTCCCGCCCCAGCTCATCTCATCTCATCTCATCCCGTGCCTACCCCTCATTCCCCTCCCGCTTGAGCTAACTTAAGTTGACGCTCTCAATCAATGCTAAACTGCGTCAATCCAGCTCACGAGACCACTAACATATCATTTCCTAGGAGAGACTGCGATCTAATGTCGCCGGACATTTCAAGGTCCAGATTTCCGTTCGCACTCGGGTCATGAGGTTCCCCGGTCGGGTTACACACGAGTGGTATACGAAAAAATCCACCTGCCAGACTACTATAGTAATAACTTACCGAGTTGTGCTGCTCTGTTAAGTTTCTGAATAAGCTGAAAAGCGAGTGCTTAGCTGGGATTGGCGTATACAAGCTCTGTTCTGCTTTACACTCCGGGCAGCATTTCATGATCCCAGTTCCCAGTGACAATTCCTCGTGACAATTCTCACAACGGAGCACTCAAGTCTCAATCCGATGACCATTATTTGCACAAAAGCAGCGGGACCGATGAACGCGTTCCACACTTTGTTTAACAAGAAAGTAATGGGTTAATAAGCGTCCCCACCTGATGACGGCTTAGTGATCTCTGCGAGATAAAAGTTCCGCAAGCTCCGGCTGGCTGCCGCAAGATCCGCGTTGGGCGCTAAACCTCATGCAAGCAAATGTACATAAGTATCGACGAAAGCTTTCCCTCTCGTCAACTGCTCTGCGACCTCTCCACGTTTGAGACTTGCTATACGCGTCGACGAATCGCCTCATAATTCCACTGCACGCTTACCTGTGAATACGGGAATTGCGAAACACTCGACCTGACTGTTTTGTTGTACGAGGCTGGTGACGTCGATTCCGCGGCTCCCGGAGCTAAGAACGAGAGCTTTGTGAGAAGGGCTCACGGGTTCCGCAACGAATCTCATCATCGTTCGGGGGATTTAGGCAGCCTGCTTGGGCCTTTTGGTTGCCGGCGTCTCACATCACACCAGACTGCGTCTTACAAAAGCTGTCCGTTCCTCCACGCTGCTTGCTGCACCTGTTGGTAGACTTCTTGCACCTCTCAGCTTTTTTTTGCTCCAGTCGCCGCGATTAGAATTGCAGAGATGTCGACAAAGACAGCGACACCAACAGAGCAAATCCAGATGAGGTGAGTTTCACAAGCCATTGTGGTCCTCGAAACATGCGCTTTCAGCATGCTAAGATTTGTACAGGTTCCTGGCGGTGACTCTCCCTGGATTGACCCTCTGCACGCATATCATGCTCGGGCTCTTCTTCATATTACAAATCGCCCCCCCGGATCGCGCACACTTCTCTTTGAGTTACAATATATTGGCGGCTGGCGCAAGCATAGCGGGTTTGGTCGGCGCAATCAGGGTAAGCAAGCTGCCCCGCGCTGTCAGGTGCTTGCCGTGGGATTCGTCCGAATCGATGACACGGATCCGCGTCTGAAACTTTGCAGCCAGGAGGCTAACGCCCGCTTCCAGTGCATTCCCAGCCTCGTGTCAGCTTACACGCTCATCCATACCATCACCTTGTCATTCGTGACTCTCGCCCTCGTGGACATCATCGCACCCTTACCTTTCTTCCTCCTCAATCCAGTCCTTCCTAGCTGGGATGTAGACGATTCCGCCATTTGCAGAGATATCGATGCCGGATTTGGTTGGGACGATGAGTGGCTTTCAGAGTGCTCGAAAGGTTTCAAGATCATCAAGATCTTGGCCGTCTCCGTCACGCTGCTGTTGATGGGGGCTCAATGGTGGGCTTTGTTTACGGTCAAGAAGTGGAACTCAGAGATTCGCCTGCAGCAACCAAGTCCAAGGTTGGATGTTGAAAAAGGCGGAATCCTTCATAATGAAAAGGACGTGATTTACGGGGAAAAGAACTAGAGATGAAGAATGAATAACGAATAATGAAAATGATTATGAACAAGTACAATAGTACAATACACGCAGGAGCAACGCCCACTACAAAGCAAACAAGCAATGAGAGTCCGTCAGGGATTGCTACATTCCTTGGACCGGTAACTCGATAGTCCACTTCTTCTCGGGATTATCTATCTCATTAGTACCGAGGTGCTATCCCAAACAGCGTCACAACTATCTCTGGACTTACTAGAACTGGAGCAAATTTCCCTAATGAATAGCCGACTTCTCTCATCTGAATTCGGCGAACTCTCGCTAGATTCTTTTTTGCTGAACCAGTAGTCTTTACACTCCTCGTCGTTGTTCAAGAAACGAGTATATGTTGTCACTGGTTTAACCCAACAACTGTCACACTTGCAGTCGCATTGCTTCCACTCTTTTACAGCTCTACAATGCATGCACATGTTGTTGTTGTTTGCAACCCATTCGTTCTTGCCGCCAGTTTCAGTACGAAGTACTCGAATGAAGCTACCAACATGCCATGCACAAAACCGCTCGGGCAGCGCTATCACCTCCTGATCTTGGCCATTTGATGGGGTGATGCAAAATGGACTGTTGCTTGAGGAAAATAGGGAAGTTGGATATGAATTCCTGCAACCAATGCATCGCCTATGACTAGGATTCGCACGGGGAGATTCCTGGTAGGTACGAATCGCGAGGCGCGCGCATGTCGATAATCCAGCCTTTCTTTCTCGCGAAAGAAGAGTTAGTATTCTACAAAGCCGCTTGTGAGTATAGCTCAGGGCTACTTTTCCATCCGGTGGTAGGTTTCTTGCGATTTCGAGGATAAGCTCAGGCGGAAGATTAACGAGAGATGTAGCGGAAGAGGTCATCGTTGGTGTCTTGCTGCTGCGGTAGTAGTTTTTTGTACAGCATATCTTGCGGATCGCGGAAATCTTTAAAGGGTATACGTGAAGACTCATATCTAAAATGGCAAACAACAAAGTCATTCGTGACTCTTGCTGGTTACACACAAAGCAACGCCTTCCTCTGGAAGTGACGCATTGTTGTCTGAAAGGAGACAGCGTTGGTTGAGCGTAGTCAGACGCCATTGTTGCTCTAATGTAAGCATACTCATAGTCGAGAAACTGCTGGCAGTGTCAAGGAAATGTTTCAAGTGACGGTCCTCAAGAGACAAAGCCAGGACCTCAGGGCGCATATGAGCGTGCTGGAGGCCTCGCCGAACGATTTTGGGGCATGATAGCCATGGTTAAGTGGGCACTGACGCGGACAAGGTTGAATGCTATGCTCAGGCGGCGAGTTTGCGAACGTGGCTCGTGGCTCGTGGCTCGTGGCTTGCCCTGCGCGTGACTGGGATGAGAGGCAAAAATGACCAAGGCAAGGTGACTTGAGAAGTGGCAGACAGTGATGTATTGTGACTGTGAAAAGTAGTTTGCTTTGAGAGACCAAGGACTGAGGGGTATGGAATGCTCGCATTATGTGAACGAAGCCCTCAGCCTGTGAGGTCGCAGCAAGCGCAACGGAGCACTAGTTCGGCGGGAAGGAGCAGGGGTGCGGGAAAGGACGGGGTATCTTTTGCCGAGCATCAGCCTCGAATTCTGGCATCTGCATCGACGTTTTCCCATGTCAGCCGGCTGGTGAGACGAGATGGAGGAGCCCAACATATATTGCCTATTGCTTGCTGCCCGGGCCGAGTATGACCCCGTTACAGTACGACGAAGCAACTGCAACGTTGAGGCTGATGTGCCAGCTCGCCGGCACCGCGTCCCGGCTGCAGCATCCACCACGACACCCTCGCTGTCCCCGGGCGATTCACAGGTGTGTGTGCGCATGGCGGCAATTGTGTCAGCATGCAGCATTGGCAACGGGCGTACTGTCAACAGCCTACAGGCGCACAGGGCAGCAGAAGCAGAAGCAGACGCAGAAGCGCTGCAACCGCAGAGCAACGTTGGCAACTGCCCCATATATTCGGAATAGCCGCATGGGGCAACAAAACCGTTGATGGGCAAGATGATCTGGCATCAGTATCGAGGGAGATAACGGGGAAGCGCCAGGCTTCAGGGCTATGATTGGGAACAGAGCAGGATTTTCAGCGCGATGGCGACACGACCGAGTTGGAGGGTAGCATGGCTCTGTGTGTGGACATGCACGGGCTACGATGGGAGCTGCAAGCCACCAATGGAGATATTGCGCAGAAACTGTCGTTGGAGGCGTGTCATTGGAGGCGAGCGAGGGGACTGAGAAGATGCCCCGCACCGTGTGGGAGCTTCAGGCATGGGCTGCGATGGTGGAGGGCATGTTGATCATGCTGGCAGCTAGCAGTCGAGGGTGCATCTGTCCTGCCGAAGACGGACGGCGGTGCTGATGGGAGCGAGTGCATACGGCCATGGCATGCATACTTTTTCCTAAATTTCTGCAGCTAGACGTCGGTGAACGTGCTGTGCGTGCGCGGGGCAGGTTGCGGTAGGCCGTGGGCAGGGCTGCGCTCTGCGAACCCAACGTTCGCAGGCACTGGCAGCACGGGGCCCTTATGACGGGGAGTCGTCGTTGCAATAAGACGGGCGGGATATGCGATTATTATAATCTGGCAGGTCGGCAAGGCTGGCGGCGGGCGTGTGTCAGCACAACCACACACTGCAGGCCCGCGGTGCTGCGCAAAGGGTCTCAGGTCGAGTCTGGCGTCAGGGCCCAGGGTCCACGTGCGGCAGCGGGAGAGGGAAAAGGAGGCGCGCGGCGGGGCATTTATTGAATCGCCGTCTCTCATCCCTCACAGCCGACGCGCTGGTGGGCAAGTCCCGAAGAACGGTCACGTCTTCCCACCCACCTCCAGGCCTGTGTCCTGTACGACTCGAGGGGCTAGCGAGCTGCTGCAGCCCTGGGCCCGTCCCCGTCGTGTCTGTCCTGCCTGCCCTTCAGAAACGTCATCCACGCACACATGCCACTCCGCCTGGCCGGCGCGGTCACAGCCGTCAGTCGAGTCCGCAGTCTCACGGGCGCTGGCGGCCTCGGCCAGAGTCGCGGCAGCGCGCACCATCAGGCGACGTGGGCCGTTGGCAGCGAGACGGGAGGCCATCCTTCACGACCTAATTGCGTGCAGCTGCTGAGGCCCGTGTCGTGGGAGCGGAGATGAAGTTAGCGTTAGGGTGCTGCTCGGCCAGTGCTAGCGCCCTGCTCTATCAATCATATCCCATCTCTCCCCTTTCGCCATAATCCTCACTACCCGCCGCCGGCTCGCCCGACTTGTTCCCTACCTCCCCAGCCCAGCTGTGCTGCCCTCTCTCCCAGTGACTTCGCGTTGCGCCCTGCGTCGTGGATAGCTGTCGCTCCTTTGGCCTCGCCGCGCACTCTGTCTGTCTAGTCTAGGGCTCGCATTTCTCGGTAAGCGGCACCACCCTACCCTCAACCTTCTCCGCTCTCAGCGACCCGGCGCGCCAAAAATCTTTTCCGCCGCCGCCTCGACCTCATTTCCCACCCCCATTCCATGCATACTTGCTTCCGCCTGACCGCCTTTGCTCCCTTGGCTGCCAATTGCCTTTCCGCTGCTGATTCCACCCTCAGTTGGCCGTCGTTGCTCTCAATTCTCCCTCTTGCCAGCTCTGTTGCGACCGCCGCCTCACGCCTCGTCCTCGCCCCGACCTCGCCCGACCCCTGGCCATGTCCTACTACAACGACCCCTCCTGGCCCGCGCCTCAACCCGGACGCCAGACGTCCTGGGAACAGCCACAGCCTCCGTCGCGATCAGGTACCGGCCACAGTGCGTACAGCAGCGGGGTTGCACCCATTCACAAGGACATAGGCGCCAGCTCCACCGTCAACAGAGAGGAGGCCAGTGCCTTCAGCGCCCAGTTCGATGGTACGTTGCTGCTCCCGCTCCACGCTATTTGGTGTCCTGCGCACCGTGTTGGCTTCGCAATGCCTCTTGCGACCACGCACCTCGGCCACCACGCCAAAACACGACCAGCACACCCTGACTGACCCACCCCATAGAAGTCGAACGCGCCGCTGAGAACCTCGCCAAGAGCGGAAAGCCCTTCGGGCCTGGATTTCCTCCTACACCCATGGGCGCCAGCCGTCGCGAGTCCATGCCCATGATGGGTGGTGGTGGTGGTGCTCCTCGCACCCCATTTGCAGACTATGGTACGGACGCCTGTCATATTCCGCGCCATTCCACCCATGATCGCATACTGATAGACACGTCTAGAGCAACGCATGGGCGGCCCTCAGCGTCACCACTCGGTGAGCGAGTACGACGGATCGCGATCTCACTCGGCCTCTAACGTTCAGGGCTTTTACCAGAACCAACGCTATGCGCCCCGACCGAACGAAGCGGACCAGATGGCTCAGGCGAAGCGACGGATGGCAGCGCAGCGTGAGCGTGAGCTGCGCAATTATCATCAGGAGCAGCAATATCACAGAAGTAAGGACTCGGAATCTGGGCAAAATTAGAAGAAGGACAATTGGTTGACTAGGGTAATACAGACGTTTCTGGCTCCAAGTCCGACCGCTCCATGAGCCCTAATACCATGAATGAAGAGGAGCGTCGCGAGCTCATCGCCCGCCAGCACCGTGCCCTGTACGGCGAGACGTCGACCTTGTACAATAACAACCCTACCTCCAGCCAGGACGTCCGTGTCCAAGCTTCCGGCGCAGGTCGTGGTCCTTCTCCCTTGGCCTTTGATCCCTTCGGCATGCAGGCACAAAATACCTCTGGCGACGCGGCCGTTCAGATGCCCCCACGAGACAAGGATTCTGCGGGTGGAGCCAGCGAGGCCCGTGCCAACAGCAACTCATCTCCTTCATCCAACCAGAACCCGGCCTTTAGCCTGTTCGATGCACAACAGGCGAACCGCACCTCAAACTCGTCCCCTGGCGGTTCTCCTCCCATCTCAGGACCCAAGGCCAATGGCTCTGGCGTTGCCCCCATCGGCACCCGCCCCCAGAACCAGAACCTACACCAGCCTGCAGGTGCGCCCTTGGGCAAGCGTGCGACCTCACCCCTTCCGTCGCCGCTTGGCTACAATTCCTACAACGCTAGCGAGCAGAGCGGTGCTGCTACAACGTCTGCTTCTTTGAATCCTTCTTCAACGGTTACCGACAAAGGTGTTGGTATTTGGAACAACGGCCCTTGGGGTAACACTCCCACCCAGGGTGTCCAGGCTTCGGTTTGGGGCTAGAAAAATAACGGAGTTTTGATATGGGAAGTCTTGATGCACATCCGGAGTTACTCGCATTTCAGGTGTCCGGGCATACTGTGTCGGTCTTCCAAACAATGGGCGGTGGGTCGGCGAAAATTACCCTGGATTCAGTCATATGCTCTTACGGCGTGTTTGTCTGCTGAAGATGATATCCTTCGAATGGCGGTTAACGGCGGTTACATGGGGTGTTTGTTAACTTGGGCTCAACGGCTGGCATCAATTCATTTTTAAGGCGGGTTCGCGGGAGTCTTTGCGGGTTCTATTTTTCGAACGGCTAGCATGTTTTCAAACCTGGTAGGTGGCATTTGCGGGAAACGGCAACATGAGCGTCGGCCTGTGATTTTTGGGGGTTTCCATGTATAGGGTTGGTACATTCTTAAGGTTAATGGGAAAAGTCATTCGGGACAAATCTTTTGGGTGGACCCTGATGCTGTGTTTCTTGTGCTATCACTTTTCAGCATAATATGCAGTCAGGTTTCAAATGGATGAATCTCGCTCTGTTCGTGTGTGCACATAATCGTCCTGCTACCTTGCCTCAAGTGTGAGTTTCGCAAGCTATTAATTGCACCTGCCACTTCGGGATAATTACAGCACGAAGGGTTGGAGTCACGTGAAACTCACTAGCGTCGGTCAACCGAACACGCTAATTCACCCTGACCCCAGCTCCGACTTTCTAGAAGCGTGGCCTCTCCAACGAACATCACCCACGTCGCGCTCACTCTCCTTTCAGCAACACTACGCCAACCTCACCTTGATCACGCAAATCACGATCCACCATGGTAAGTAATGATATTCTTAAGCTGATTGAAGCAATTGGAGATGCAGAAGACAACACCTGGAGCTTGGAACGAGAGCACGAGGAGATGCGATCACGAGCGCAAGCACCCAAACCACCCAACGCTGTGTGGTCGCATTATCCCATCATTTTTCGGGTTCTTCCAATGTCTCTTCTGCATCGAACCAATGCAATTCCTACCCCATCACGCATGCACGCACATCGACCGCATCCTTTCGATCCCTGGCTAGACAATTGCTTACAATATCCTTCAGTCTTCACCACGCCCTACCTCCCCCGTAAATGCGGCCTCCGGCTCAACCACTGCCCGTCCCGCCTCCCCCAAGCCCCCGGGCGGCCCAGCGACCGTTATGCGAAGGAAGGCAGCTGCTGATCGTGCGGAGAAGACAGCGAACCAGCGACCCAGCAGCACAAGGGCGGCCGGTGCCGGTGGCAGCTCAAGCACCATGCTGAGTAAGTTTTCCGCATTCCCAAACCAGGTCTTTGAAGATGGGTAGCTGCAAGACAGTAATGTACATTGTCGGACATGGAAGAAAGGGGCGAGACGAGCCGCGAAGAAAACGAATACATCAGGGGAACAGTAATGCTAACAGAGATCAGGGCTATACACTGATGAGTCTCCTGGCCTCAAGGTTGATCCTGTCGTGGTCATGACACTCTCTGTCGTCTTCATCTTCAGCGTTGTTGCTCTTCACGGTATGTACACCCAGTCTCAACAACTAGACGAGGCTAACAGCCGCACAGTGATCGCCAAGGTCATGCGTCGTTTCTCTGCATAAACTACCCACCACAATAATATCCGCCATTTTCTTCCTCCGTTTCCCACCCTCCGGTTGGCGCTCTGCAGCAGCGACTCCCGCTCATCCTTCGAACCTCAGTCGCACTTCACACTACCACTATTTCCTTTGAACTAAGTTTGGGCATGGTCATCTCCCATGGAAAAGCTGTTCCAATTTAAAACCTTTTCATATGGCCTTTGGGACGGCCTTCTTGTGCGCTGGGTTCGAAGACGTATTTCACATGTGTATCATAAGACCATAACGGATTAAGGAGTTCTGTGTCCGCGTTTCTGCTTTCTTGAATTTTGACCGTGACCTCTGCTTACACATGCCACAGAATCAAGAAGTTGACAATAATTGACCCCAGTACCCTGCGCACCAATCTGAATGACTACAATTCCAACTCCCTCACCAACCCAAGCACCTTCCTCGCACACCCAATCGAACTCTGAAACCCACCCCCCGCATGCCCATAACAATGCACCACACTCCCCTTTTCTCCCCTGCCCACATCCACTCTCTCAACCTCGATCCGTGGCCCGCCCGTCCTGCCCGGCCTAAACCCCACTTGCTCCGCCAACACCTCAATCCGCACATCCCCCTGCCCACACGCAGCAAATAACCTCTTACACCGTGCGACAATGGCCTCGGATATCCTCGGCGTAGGCAACGTATCGTAATTCCCAGCGTCCTTTGTCCCGCCGAGGACGAAAGTCGACGTCCCCCGGCGGGGTAGAATGTACGTTATCTCGTCGCCGTGCGCGGTAGTGTTGTCCCAGAGGAGGATTTGGCGGGTTGGTGTAGGGTGCATGGTTGCGAGGAGGGTTTGGCCGCGGATGGGGTGGGTGGATGTGTCGGTTGGGCAGAGGGGGGGAGCGGAGAGGCCGGTGGCGTTGATGAAGATGCTGGGTATAGGTATATGCTTTGGAGTGTTTTGGTCGGATGAAGCTTGAGATGTGAGGGCGCTGGCTGTCTGGATAGCAGCGGCGAGCGGCGCAGGCAGTGTGGCGGTGATGAATGTTGCGCCGAGGTGGGCGGCGCGAGAGTGCAGGTAGGAGAGGTAGGTTGGTGGGTTTATGGCGAGGGAGGAGAAGGTGTGGCCGTGGCCGGTGGGGGAGAGGGGGGAGGAGATGGGTGTGTATGCTTGGACATGTTGTGCGTACCAGGGGGTGTGGGTAGGTTTGTCGTTTCTAGGGATGGGGGTTAGTTATGAGGGAGTTTGCTTTAGATTCGTGTAGGTTGAGATGGATGATTAGGTTGGATGAGGATGTAGACGTACGAGTATATGCTAATCGGGCATTTCTTCACTCAACGTCAGCATAGGTACCTTCATTTCCCAACTCAAAGTGTGGTATCGAGCTATACTCCACATTCCCATAGGTATACTACTAACCTCAATCCCCATCTCCCTCGCCTGTTCCGGTTCCTCCTCTGCTACACGCATCCACACCCTATAACTCTCCATATCCCACTCGCAGCGCTCGACGTCCCCAGCCGCTGCGTGCGAGCGCCATATCGCGCCAGCCCTGTGTATTTCCACATCAGCGTCGACTCACATCTCATCACTCATAACATTCGCGGGCCAGTGGTGGGTGTGTGGGGTTACTCAGTCGCAGAAGAAAGCGAGACGTTTGGACTTACCACGGCGACGTATACTCAGTGCTCTCGTCGCCCGGCCAGTGCCGTGCTATGATCGTGACTGTGTACTTTGCTTCGAGCAAGGTAATTGCGGTTTGGAGGCCGATTACCCCGGCGCTGAGGTCAGGTAAGGTCAGCATGGAAATGTAAATACGCGTGTGAGGGGTGGAGCAAGGCTGGTTGGGTTGGGTTTTGTTTACCTACCCTATGACTATTACATGCTGTGACATGATTAGTTACAAAGGCACGAATTGCGAATGAAGTGAAAATAAGAATTGAGGCACGATTACACATGGAAATGATGGGCATGTCGTGGTCCCTTTTCGTACTTCGTACTTCGGACTGCTAGCTGCATGGGGTATGGTGGGCGTAGAAGGTTTGTCGATCTCTTTCAGGGCCCTTAATCCACGCAGTGGGGTTGTTTTAGGCTGTCCAATGGATCTTGCATGTCCATTTTCTCATGGAAGATGGGTGTGGAGTACATGGTTCTAGTGTAGCCCATGGACGTTTAGCGTGGGCAGTCAATGTAAATGGAACGGACGTCCTCGAGCATGCTATAATACGTTGTCTTGCTCGATTATCCTGTTACAGCGCTCAGCGATGTCCCAGATATCCTTCTAGTCCAATGAAATCCAAGTCGTTAATCTAATTCGAAAGGCTTTTAACAAGAGATTATTGATAATCAAAAAGCACAGGTCGTGAGCAAGCGTGCAAAATCCAGGGGGTATTGATCCCATACCAAACGCCCAATACAAATCGCTCGAGACCCGAAATCAGATACAACGACTGGCTCTATCCACCTCCACCTTGAATTCTGTCTTTTTCCCTATCGTCAAGCGATTGTCGTCGCGTCTTTTTTTCTTCATTTCATTCGTTCCAACGCTGTTGGATCGTTCGCCTACCCAGATGTCGGCTTCGTGTCTCTTGAACTTCTCAGCTGGCTGGAACTCCTCATCTGCTGTCATCATGATGGGAGCTTGTGACGAAGGTGAGGACTGCGCTGGCTCAGGCGTAGTTGACGTCGACACATTGGAGACATGCGATCTAGTTGTCATGTCTCCATGTATTTCTGCCGACTCTGGCAGTGTGCTTTTACTGGCTCGACGTGAGGGCAGCGTCTGCATGAGGTAGCTTTGAGACATCCAGGAGCTGCGAGACCGCAGAGTAGGACCAGCGTTGGACACGTCAGGGTCCTGCGATCTTTCCGAGCTGTGACCATAGCCGGACTGCTTGTAGCTCGTGGTGTATTCTTTGTTGAATGGTTTCAGGAATGGGCCAATTCCGGTGATGGTGGAAGACATGATGGCATATCCCATCTGCCATTCGGTGGCTACAATGTATTCAAAGGTGTAGCTGTCGCCCTCCAGCCTTTGATATAGATAATAGAGCCTCACACCCGCGGCGGCGATGACCGGAAGTCGAGCTGAGAAGGCAAAGATGACTATCAATTTCGATTTCAAGCGCATCTGCAGAGTGGCTACGAGCTGGACAGCAACGACAAAGATGCAGATCTCCGTGACGATATCGACAGCACCAATGGCCTGCCATTTCGGCCACTGCTAGAGTTAGCTTGATAAGACGCGAGGCCTGAAAGTGCATACCCTGTTGGTGCATGTTTGAGGTTCATGGGTGGCCTGGATAGGATTGCATGGAACTGCCACGAGGATGAGCGCCATCGCAGCCCAGACACAGGACGCTGCGATGAGACTCCAAGATGCGATTCTATGCGCACCGCCCGGTGAAAGTCGCAAGTACAGAAATAGAACCGAGCATTTCGAGGCGAGCAAAGTGAGAATATAGAGGATCTGTGAAGCGAAACCTTCCTGTCAATGTGTCAGAGTGGTTCTGGAGACGATCGTCATTACCCGCGATCGGTGGCAGGAGCCGAAACCATGTGCGGATCGCGGCTGTCACCTCCAAAAGCAAGTTCACTCACCCTGCTAAATGCGTCTATCTGCATGATCTGACTACGTTCCTGCGAGTGTCCCATCCCAAGATCAACGAGGTGGAACAAGATGCCCGACTGAGTCGTGTGTAAGAGCTAGCCGGCTGTCAGTACCCAGATGGCAAGTTTCGCGCACACAACCTTGTACGAACCGTCGCTATTGCAAGTAACCAGTCGTCCGGCTTCCAGTCCCTGGTTTGTATCCGCAGCCATACTCTGATCAGAAAGCACACGTAGACGAAGGCCAACACCAGCGCAACCGTGACCACGATGAGCCCCCGCTTGTCATCTGCTGTGATGACATACGGAGGCGGAATCACCTCGTTCGCCATAAAGACTAGATGACTTCTGGTGTCCGCAGAGGGGAAGGGAAACTATTAAAGATCCATGAAAAGCTAGGAGGCACGAAGCACGAAGCACAATCGAAGGGCAGTCGTGGTCTCTAGGTATCTTCTGCCGGCCTTCCAGTTGTTCTCGACGAGGATTACCCCCCGGCCCACTTCGTCCGCAGTCGCCCCGATTCCTAGCCGTGCCTGGCTGGAGCCAGCAGCGAGCCAGAATGATTTGCTAAAAATTTCTTGGGAGGCTAATCAAGCCGTCACGGCCGCCTCCTGAATATCCACCCTGCGGCGAACTGGATTTGCGGTGATGGCGCCAGTCATTAGTGTCGGAGTCGTACGGGCGTGGTCCCGCGAGATGGGTATCCATGCCATGTGGCTCCCTCTACCACAGTCCGCGGCTTGTCGAACACTCTATCGCACGGCACATCGCCAGCGTTACCGTGTCCATGGGTTCCACAGGTTTCATGTGGAGCCAAGGCCCAACATGCAGATTTTGCGTGCATGTGTCCATGTGTCCTCCAAAACTCCACACAACGCAAGACATCAGCTCACTGGTCGCTAATCTGACTCGATCGCTGACGCCAGCAGCTCGGGTAGGATTTCCAGGGTTATCTGCTTCTGCTTTCGTACCACCTCGGTGCTTGACTAGATGCGGCCGTCGCGTATGCGGACTAATCAATCTGATGGTACTACTGCCGTAATCCTGCCGCGGGCCAAGGGTCCAGCCGAACGAGGCCCCAGATCGAGGAAGCGGGCCGTATACTACCGCCACAGTATGATTGGCTGTCTGCTGGAGGCCTCGACAGATTCAGCGCTGTCGTGGCTCCGCGAAATTTCGTTGGTAGCGAGGACTCGGGACGAGGGGACCGTTATTGGTCTCTTGGCCGGAAGGCGAGCATATGTACTGGGATACATTGAACTTGGTCTAATACTAGTGGCAAGCCAGGGGCCGCTTCCCGCCATCCACAAGTCTCGATCATGCGTAAAAGTTTCGTCTCTGCAGTGCCTTTCTCACTTCACCCCGACAGTCCCAGAACCTCGGTGTCCCACGTGGCGTTCTGCTGCATATCTGGTTCCTGAGCCCACGCTGAGCACGACAGCAACATCATGGATTCTGCCGGAGTGATGGGAAAGGATACGCCCTTTGAGACGCGCGCGCCCAAGCCTGCGAGCTATGAAGACGATGGTGAAGAGTACCATGACTCCATCAGGGGTCATACGAGGGAGGATCGCATCGACATGGCACGTATGGGAAAGGTGCAAGAGCTGAGGAGAAATTATCGACCACTTTCTGCGCTCGCCTTTACAGTCATTCTTCAAGGAACATGGGAAGTCCTCATGACGTGAGTAGTTTGAGGTCGAAGCATGGATACGTCCGATTAACGTGTGCTGCAGTGCGACCTACCAAGGTCTTGTCGATGGAGGTCCAGCTGGTCTTATCTGGAGTTTCGTCTGGACTTGGTTCGGCTTCAGTACTGTCATGCTGTCGCTCGCTGAGATGGCTTCCATGGCTCCCACCGCTGGCGGTCAGTATCACTGGGTTTCGGAATTTGCACCTCCCAGCATTCAAAAGCCTGCAAGTTACTTTATTGGATGGATGTCGACGCTCTCTTGGCAGGCTGGAACTGCCTCCGGTCCTTTCCTGGTTGGCACGCTCATTCAATCCTCCGCCGTGGTCATGTATCCCGACTACTCGCCCACCAACTGGCAAGGCACGCTCATGGTCATTGCCGTGACGATTCTTGTGTGGGTTCTCAACATCTGGGGTGCAAAGGTCATGCCAGTTTTCCAGAACGTCATGTTGGTTGTTCACATCTTCGGGTTCTTGGCCATTATTGTCGTCTTGTGGGTGCTGTCGCCAAGAGCCACCGCGGAGGTCACCTTCACGCAATTCACGAATAGCGGCGGCTGGAGCACGACAGGACTAGCATTGATGGTTGGCCAGCTCTCTGCAATCTACGCCTGCATCTGTAAGTCCACCGGTTAAAACTTGCTAGTTTCGAGCTAATTGCGCCTCTAGGTTCTGATTCCGCTGCTCATATGGCTGAGGAAATCAAGGACGCCGGCAAGACTGTTCCACGGGCCATGATTGGCGCGTACCTGATGAACGGCCTGTTGGGCATCGTCTTCCTCATCAGCTACATGTTCATGATCACGGACGTCGAGGCTGCTCTCAACGACCCAACAGGGTACCCACACATCTGGGTCTTCAGCCAAGCCGTCTCACCCGGCGGTGTTGTCGCACTCAACTCCATCCCCACCGTTCTGATCTTCGCTGGTACTCTGACGTTCAACTTGTCTACTTCGCGCCAGACGTGGGCGTTCGCTCGCGATCGCGGTCTGCCCTTCAGCAACTGGATCGGCCATGTGGACAAGAAGCTCCAGGTCCCAGCCAATGCTGTCACCGTTACTTGCATCATTACCATTGCACTGTCCCTCATCAACATCGGCTCTGATGTCGCTTTCAACGCTAGTAAGTCCTCCCTACGCTTTCCACGACGAACACATCACTAACCTGACACAGTTATTTCACTCAACGTCGTCGCCCTGATGATCACATACGTCGTGTCCATCGGCGCCGTCCTCTACCGCCGCATCCGCCACCCGGAGCTCCTCCCCTCGTGCCGATGGTCCCTCGGCCGCTGGGGCGTGCCCGTCAACATCGGCGGCGTGCTGTACTCGTTCCACGCTTTCTTCTGGTGCTTCTGGCCCGAGGGCACGCCCGTTGCGCTCGAGACGTTCAACTGGGCCGTCGTCATGTTTGTGGGCATTTTCGTGCTCAGTCTGGTTGATTACTTGGTCCGCGGCAGGAAGCAGTACAAGGGCCCTGTTGTTCTTGTGGAGGGGTACAAGGGCGAGTAGGAACCTGCTGTGTGTAAGTGGAGGAGAAGGAGAGAGGGGTTGGTTGAGAAAATTTCTTGTGCAGGGGGGATTGTTGGTTTACTTTTAGCGTATCGTGTTAGCGATGGCGAGGCAGTCTGATTTTTATTAGATCGGAGTATATATATTTTAAAAGTTGGGGTAGAATGGACGTATACTGTTGTGATGAGATTGAGCACATCCAATCTCACTCAATGCCATGTCTCAGATTCACTGGGTGCACTGACCAGATACAATCCATCTGATGGGCCAGGCCATAGTGTACTGTCGATGAGTGCTCCCGCGACCATGTTCAATTCAAGCTCATCGCTAAGATTTTCGCCTCAATCTCAAGAAGATTGTCTGCCATTGGCTATATCGCGGACGTGTGTACTTTAGACGCATCTACACTACCGACTCGGCATCGTGTGAAATGCCGAGTTACATGTATACACTCCCAAGCCTTACATAGTAGGTTTGAAACAAAACATCCGGGTAGACAGACGTCTCAGGCCCAGAGACTTTCTCGCTTGATACATACTTTTCCAGCGGCTCCGGTATCACAGAAACCCAGTCTCGCATGTGTCCTAGAGCTTGGAACGAGCATGTTCATGACTGAGCGCACGTCACCGTAGATATCACAGGTTCACAAGTTCACTCGTCACTTTTACACATAAACGAACGAACCCGACATGTATTCTGCCCATCCTATCCTACACACCTCAATACCATCATAACACTTCATCTTCATCTTAGCTAAAAGTCTCGAGAAAATAAGAGCCTTAAATAGTCGAACGCACACGCACACGCACACTCTTACTCAGAAACAAGAACACGCAGTACCCGCTCATTTCGCTCGCTCGCTTCCTTGCCCGGCCATAAAAAGCTCACAGGTATCTTCTCCACCATAACATTTTAAAACGCCGCAACCAAGAATAGGCTTAAGTACATGTGCATATACCATCCTCGATATCCGTCGAGATGAAAATACCGCTTTTGCGCGTGGAGGAGATTGGAATCCGGAAAAAAGGGACAGAACAGAATAGACGGAAAACACATAGGTAGGTAGGTAGGTACACTGCACAGCCGGAAGAAAAACGCCAAGGTTAAGTTATTCCAACAACAGTGTATTATCTCATTATTACGCCACGGGAGTTTGCCTCGATGGTAATTTTGAGGCGCGGATGATGATGTGAATATGGACACGCGCCTAGTGGTTGGTGGTAGAGAGTCCGAAGCCATCGGGCTCCCACTCCTGATACTGCCTCGCTCGCTCATCCACGGGTGCGTCCGCTGCGTCGAATCGAACCCGTGCCATTTGCGAGGGGACTTGAAGAGGATTTTTCTGCAGCGCTGTTCGGCTTCGCTTTACCCCTGGTGATACTTCTCACAGTCTTCGGAGGCGTAGCTTCCTCGACTGGTTCCGCTGCTTTTCGCTTCCGAGCTGCTGGTTGAGCCTTAGGCAGATCTGCGCCTTTCTTGCCCCTCGCTGTTCTCTTCGGCGGCTCGGGCTCAGGTGATGGCTCTTTTTCAGCGTCTTCTTCGACGTCCTCTTCTGCGTCTGCCATTTCGACATCGTCTTCTGGGCCGGGACTTGAGCCTTCATTGGCGTCTGAAGCATCGGACTCCTCTTCCGCATCCTCCTCGGCACCGGCTGTTGCATCCTCCTCGTCGCTCGAAACCTCCACATAGCTCTTATGAGCAGTGCTTTGTCGACCACTCTTCCTTCGCGGTTCGTTCGAAGGAGCGGCATCATCCTGGTCGCTCTGATTGTCCTCGTCGCCTGATTTGCGCTTTCGTCTAGGTGTTTTGATTGGCCTCTCTGCCTTGATCTTCTTTTCTTTGGCAGGGCGATCACTCTTCGTCTTCTTGCGCGGCTTCTCACCTCCGTCCGTGGCTTTTCGCTTCTTACTTCGGATGGCTTTACGCACAAGGGGATCGAGCTCCTCCACCAAGTCTTCATTGATCCACGTCTTCGTTGCGATTTCCTGTGCTCGATCATGGCTCTCCAAAGGTCGGAAGATTCCGGATGGTAGCTTCATTTTGCCTGGCCACGACTGCATAGTCCAGCCATTTTGGTCCTCCCATGCTCGGACGAGCGCCTGCGCAAGATCAGATAAAACATAGAGGTTCTCGTCAGCTGCTCGCGATGGTTCGATGTTGTCTGCCACTCCCTTCACGCGCTGAGCAACGTGAAATATCAGAGAGAGATTCTCCTCAGTAGCCACGCATTTCAGATAGTAAAGGATGTACTCCGACATGAGCTTCAGCGTATCGTCTTCGTGGTCAAAGTCAGGATGATGAGCGAGCAAGCTCAACAGGCGTGCGAACACAGTCTCCAGAACAGTTTCTTTTCGAGTTGCAAAGGCCGCCCGGCGAGAGCGAATCCACGTCATTGTACTGTTCTTGATAGCCTTGTCTGGTTCATGTGCGAAGAAGAAAAGGATAGTGTAGAAGCGTGGTGGGAGTCGGCCTTGTCCCAAGTACTTCATCAACTTCTCCGCGAAGCCTTTGCGGACTTGTACACACGGGTCATGAGTGACGAGTGCGAGCTGCACGAAATTTGCCGGTGTCAAAAAGCTGTCCAAACGCTTGTGACATGAAAGCTTGAGAAGAGAATTGGCCGCAAGGAGCCGCTGGCGGGACTTGTGTCCTGCCGGGGTATTGTTGTCGTCTGCTCCCTCACCACTGTCCTTGACAAGACGGTTGAGTAACGCATAAGTGTCTTCTACAGCTTCCCCAGTGCTCGAGTCTGTCGGTAGCGAACGCAATCGGTTTACAAGTATTTTGATGGCCCATTGCCTAGCTTGTATGTCCTCGTCGGGCACCTCCATCCATTCTTCGCTAGCTTCCGTGGAAGAAGCATGCGTCTGTTGAAGAACCTTCTGAATGGCGATCTCAACGACAGCATCCATATCATCCTCACATTCTGACTGAGCCAATAGGACGAGTTGGCTAAGTGCAGCGAGCTTAGTGAGCCAGTGATCACCCTGGTACTTGAAATTCTTGATGCTCCTGGCGAGGATTTCCTTTGCATGCAGCTCTTTCTTGTCGTCACTATTCATGATGATTGTGATTGCATGCTTAGCAGCTTGTGGAGGAGACCCGTACAAAGCAAAGCTCAGAAAGCTTTGAACCAGTTTTCTGTCCTCCTTCGTATTCATTGGGACGTCGGCAGGGAACTTTTTCGCAAATGCAGCGCAAGCCTTGAGATCATCTACTGCGCCAGGCGGATTTGGTGACTTCGCGGATGGCGCCTCATTCTCGAGTGTTCTACAAAGGTCTTTGACATGGGTGGAAAAAGCTTGGGGATGCTTGGTGGATATTTCTTTCAACAGTTCGTGAGCGGTAGCGGCAAGACCTTTGTCATCTGTTCGAGTGAACTTGATGACAGCTGGAACGTGGCTTTTGTTATAGCATAACACGCTGCAGCGGTAGAGAAGCGGTGTCAATGTATCCAAAAGAGGGGATCCTGGTCCATCTTCAATCCTTTTCTTGAACTCTTTCTGAATGATTGTTAGCATATGATCAATAAGAGACGTGCTTGTGACTTACAATTGACCTGAACACCCTCTTGTAATCGCTTGATGGATCTATGCAGAATCGCATAAGGACATAGGATCGTCGGTCATGAGATTTTGCGAACTTCCACAGATCATCGACGACTCGCGACTGATCTGGCAGCGTCTTTGCGTAATAGGCGATCAAACCTTCAAGCTTCTTCTTGGCGTCTTTTACACCCTTTTCTCCGACCCCTCCATTGTAGTCTTCGCAAGACTTCAAGAAGTGTTCCATGTATCGAGCACCTGACGCTTGGTTTCCCTGCTTCGCAAAGAAGACTTTCTTGGCCTTCTCCTCCAGCCCCCTAACTAGGACAAGTTGCCTCTCGGTTCGGATATTGTCCAGGTCTGCTTCTGTGTACCCCTGGTCGCCATTTGTTTGACTGTCTTTCACTACCTGTGAATTCCCATTCGCAGCTGCCTTGACTTTTATCGGCGGGTAGCTGAGCGGTAATAACGACTCAAAGAGTGCAAAGTCAACTTGGACATTGATTTCCAGATCATTGACATAGCATGCCTCCAGGATACGGGATGGTATTGGGCCCAGCAAATCCTTAATGGTAGCAT
This sequence comes from Pyrenochaeta sp. DS3sAY3a, assembly GCA_001644535.1. Taxonomy (NCBI): domain Eukaryota; kingdom Fungi; phylum Ascomycota; class Dothideomycetes; order Pleosporales; family Cucurbitariaceae; genus Pyrenochaeta; species Pyrenochaeta sp. DS3sAY3a. The sequence goes on along the minus strand of KV441649.1, from coordinate 177,519 downwards.
CCCCCTCTGCAATGGCACCAGCTGCAACACCCCAGATCTTTGCGAGAAGCCTCATGGATTCGGAGTGAATGATGTTTTTCTTGTCTTTTACTCTGTCAGCCAGATTTGAGAGAATCGATCCTGACTCGGACATGCTGCCGTTGCTGCCCAGTTTACGAACGATGTCGTTGAAGTCGAAGTGTTCAACAGCTTTCACTGCGGCCAAGCGCACTTTGTCATCATTGTCAATGAGACATTCTGCAAAGAATTTGAGCAGTTTCTGCTCATCCTCAGGATCCAGACCTATGCCACCTGCAGAAGTCATGAGGATGCGACCTATGGCCGTGGTCCAAGCGGCTCTTATGACGGCTGACTTGTCGTTTTTGCGCAGCAGGAAAGCATGATATGTGCCAGGGTATTGTGTGGGGAACGAATTGATAGAAGCGGGCGTGGTGAGGAAGTCGAAAGGACGGGTCGACTCGGCGCGTGAGAGACTCTGTGAAGGATATGCTACCGGATCAAGATCGGGGAGAGGAGGGGGTCCTGCGGCTCCAATTCCCGAGATCATATCGCCGAGTGTCTCTGTAGCAAGCTGACGAAGCTGGACACTCTCTGTGCCGAGCTCATCTTGCAAATGGGGGATAATTTCCTGAAGGACGCCTGGGCAGCACTTCCACAGCTCTCGTAGCAATCGGTGGGCTTTGCTCGCTTCATCAAGATCCTCTTCGGACGGTCCTTTGGAGGCCTCATCATCGTTGTTTCTATAGGAGCCACCAGTACTGGAGAACTCGACGATGACGGAGCTGAAGTAGACACCAATCAGGCGCGCCATCTTCTCGGGGAATGCGTTGCAAACGTTCTTGGCCATGTTGTAAGCGGGCGGTGCATCTTTGCGGCGAAGCGTCGACTGCTTTGCATCGATTTGTACATTCTTCTTGGCCTTTGCAGAGCTTCCGAGAGTGACTGGGTCTGCCCACAGGAACTGGGCGACGATGACCTCGACGACATCGTGTGAAACTACCGGCGCTTCGTCGATGACTGTGGTCAGGACTTCAGTCATGTTGTGCTCCACGTTCTTGCTTAATTCCTCGCCCTTGTCACTCCTCGTTGGGCCCGATAGCACATCGAAGCATGTGGTGAAGAGCGCATTGGTGAGCTGCTCAGAGCCGGGGATCTCGTTGATGAGAAGAATGCTCTTCCATTCGGCTAGGGATCGCAGCAGGTACATGTGCTGGCTATTGTAGGGATGGGTGGGATCCGACAGCAGAGGGAGCATCTTGAGGATAATGACGGTGAAGATTTCCTGTCGCACATGTTAGCGGTGGTTGTGGGACAGCATCTGGAGGGCGCCGTACCTTCAGCTTGGACGCTGGGTAGGGCGCATCTGGCGCGAACAGCTTGAGCATGTCAGCAATGCAGCAGACGGTCCAGGCGCGCACGCCATGGTCCTTGTGCTGCAGCAGGCTGTGGTTGGCCAGCTCCTGGGCGACGGGCATGAGCGAGTCGCGGTGAGCATCGTCCTGGTCGAGCACGCGGAGCTCGTCCAGCAGCGCCTTCAGTCGCGTCAAGAGGTCGCCCACGCTGATTTGCTTCCCCGGACGCCCGACCAGCGGCTGCTTGAACTTGAGCTTCTGGGGGCCATGCCCGCCCTCTTGCGCCAGCTCCTCGTGCTCCTGCTCCTGCTCCTGCTCCTCCTCTTCGACAACCTCAGTCGCCGCTGCTGCGCTCCGCCGACTGCGAGGAGCCATGTCGCGTGGCAGCGCGTGGTTTCAATCGCGTGGAATTGCTGTGCCTGGGTGTGCGCGGGGGTGCAGCTGGGCGCGCGTGTTCGCGGTGCAGGATGCGACGAAGGTAGTTGGAGGGCAACGCGGTGGTGATGGGGCTTGTCGAGGGGACGTCGGGCGGTTTACTGGGAGCAATGACGCGCTAGCCAGTGATTGAACGCGACTGGCGACTCCCGCCTGGCTCGTGCTGCACTTTCCCTCCGAGGCTACCGCCCAATCATTCACCTTTCACCCTGCCCTCACTAGTGCATCGTTTCAGATGCCAAGTAGAGGTTAGCATACAGTGCATCTTCCTTAATGTCTAAACCGCAGTGAAATCATCCATCTCAAATGGAGAGACAACAGGCATTCCAGCGCGTATGTTGCCATACCACTTAGCGTTTCCAGGCTTCTAAACTTCTTCATAGTTGAAGCAATCTTGCCTCCATCTGCTCCACGTCACTTCAAGATTGGCACAGAACCCAGGCGCTAGAAGAGACCTGACCGAAGCTCTCGCCAATCTGCTCAACACACTCCAGGCAATTTCAAATACACCACGTGTCCTAGACGCCAAACTCACCGAGTATGCCTTCGTGCCCATTTCGCAGGTGCTCAGACTGTCACGGCATGTGCCGGTTCGTGCTTTAGAACTCTCACTCGAATGCATATCAGTCCTCCTTTGCGCAGGCTGGGGAGGGGCTCTTGAGCCTGCTCTATCTGGACAGCTTCTCATTCTCTTTACTTTTCTGGCCAAGCCATCTTCGACAGAGAGTGGAATTACTACAACGTCCGAGGAACTCCAAGCCTTGGCTCTGAAGTGTATGGCTGAGCTACTCACCGAAGTATCTCGATCAGAACAGGGCAAAAAGGAGTTTCTTGCTACATCCAACATCCCAGCTTTGGGTGAAGCTGTCCTTGTCATGCTTGATAACCTCACCGAGAACAAATCCAATGTCGTCAAGCTTCGAGCCGTGGCTGCTCTCAAAGTACTTGTCAAGGCAATAAACGATGATGATGCTTTGGCAAGCTTCTTACCAAAATTCGTCTCTTCTCTGACAAAGGTCTTGACTCCAAGCAGCACCAACCGATCTAGTTTCCGTGTCATCGAGCAATGCCTGGGTGTCCTTTCTTCGTTGCTGTCACGGCTACTCAGTGATCAGAAGACCCAAAAATTGCCCGAGAAAACACCCACAGAGCAATCTGAAAATAGCTTAGCTGTATCGCGGTCCGTTTCCTGGCTGCAAGCTACCGCATCGCAGATCAAAATCGCGCTCGCCAACGTTTTCAAACTTCGAGACCACGACAAAGAGCAAGTCAGGCAGGCTCTTTGGAGTTTGTGTCTTTGCGTCCTCCAAGAATGCAAAACATCGCTCTCTGATTGTACTAGCATGGCCGTAGAAACAATAATCGGTCTTGTTGGGCACGAAGGACCGCAAGAGGCTAAGGAAGGACAACTTATGTCATTATTAGCTTCAGACCATAGTCTTTCCGATGTCTTACGAGAAAGCCTCCATGGCTGGATCATGGCATTTCCTCGCGTCATGCAATCAAAAGATGATTACAGTCGCCGTCGAAGCATACATCAGATTTCAGTTGCTCTCCGGCTATTTGAGCAAGACCCTACTTCCCTTGATGAAAGACTCGCACTTAGTCTGCGCGACGGCGTTTCTACCATCCTATCCGACTCGAAGGGCCTAGAAGAACTTTCGAATCAGATCTCGGATGTTCCCACAGATCAATCTCTAACCTTGGCCGGGAGCAACGTTTTATCTTTCCAACCACTTAAACTCCGGCTAAAAGGGCAGGATGATGTTATGGCGGAGTTCATGCTCATGATTCAGGAGATATCGAAGTCAAAATCAGCACTTACAGTGGCACAAGAGCTCACCACCGCTCTTGACAGTGGGAGTGTGGAGACGAAGTTGGCAAATTTCTGGATCGCTGTTAATCTTATCAAAGAAGTTACGAGACATAGCCCTTCTTTTGATGATTTCATTGACTTGGGCACGCCAAATCTGCGAGAGGAGATTCTGGATGATTTGTATTCCCACTCGCTCACGGTTCTCAACCAAAGGGATTCTGTCACAGACGCGCCGTGGCAACTCTATGCACTTGCACTGGAGACGGTAGCCCTACAAGCAAAGCGATATAAATCCGATTTCCGACCAGAACTGAGCGAGGTTCTCTATTCTGTGCTCCATCCTTTGGCTAGCTCAAATACCCCTCTCCGAGAACACGCGTTGGTCTGCTTGAATATTTTGTCGCAAGAGACAGGCTATTCCAGTGCCGGCGAGTTAGTAGTAGCGAACGTGGATTATATCGTCAATGCAGTCGGCTTGAAGCTGGCCATTGGAGATGTGTCACCTCAGGCGCCTACCGTGCTACTGATGATGATCAAACTCTGCGGGCCATCGCTTTTGCCGTATTTGGATGACCTTATCGGGAGCATATTTGACGCCCTCGAGAGATACCACGGCTATCCAGCACTTGCGGAGCTATTGTTTTCTGTGCTGAAGGGCGTCACAGAAGAAGGTGTCAAAGCTCCACAGCTTGCCTTGACTGCTGGTAGGGAAGAGCAGCAAAGCAAGAAAGTCATCACCATACAAGATGTCGTTGAAGCTGTAAAGAACCTTGAAGCTCAAATGCGCAAGAATGAGTCACAAGAGGATTCCGTAGAAGCTTTTCCGCACAAGCCCTGGAAGGAAGGATCTGCAACAGATCAAGAGCCAGGAAGTGATTCTGTGAATGAAGAGCAACAACCCACCGAACAGTCTACAGAGGAACCTCAACCTCCGGCACCAAGAACATTCGGCGTTCTTCTCAAGATATCCGAGCTCACACAGCATTACCTCACGACTAAATCACCAAACCTTCGCAACTCCCTATTATCACTCCTGAGAACGACGATCCCCGCACTCGCAAAGCACGAAAACTCCTTCCTGCCCCTCATCAACACGCTCTGGCCAGTTCTGCTCCCCCGAGTCCAAGACCCAGAAGCATACATCGCCTCCAACGCCCTCGACATCATAACGCTCATGTGCGAGCACGCCGGCGACTTCATGAGGACCCGCATCGAAGACGCATGGAGCACCATCACCACAACATACAAGCGCACCAAAACCCAAGCATCCTCGCGCAGCAGCCTCACACCCTCGCTTATCCCCATCACCACCCTCGACCTCAGCATGTCCAACCTCTCTATGACCTCGCCATCGCCCTCGTCCTCCTACTCACCAGAACTCTACGTCGACGCGCCAACACGCATGATCTGGAAAAGCCTGGTAGGCCTCTTGTGCGCGATTGCACGACACGTAGTCGTCCGGGAAGACAGGTTCGACGAGATGCTGGATATGCTTGATCCCGTGCTGGAAGTTAACGAGGTTCGCCAGGCGCTGGAGCAGAGTAATGCGGATGCGCTGTGGTTGAGGCTGTATAAGAAGGGGTTGCGGGGTGGGGAGGGAGGAGCTGGGAAGGAGAGCATCAAGGGGCCAGTGGGAAGGCCGGAGTGGGGGTTTGTGCGGGTCTGACGATACTGGCTGATGAAGGATTTGTGGATTAGTTGCGCTGGAGACTAGATTAGACATGTTATGTTCTCTACGCGGTGTCTGGTTTCGAGACTGAGCTGCGTGGAGTCGATTGGAAGATGCCTGGAGGGAGGATTTCCAATATCTGGACCTTACGATGGCCTTGAATGGAACAGTTAATCATATCGAAATTCTTACACGCTCACTGTCATGGACTCTCTAGATATATGGTAGGGAATTGAGGCTCGATGTTAAATTCTCCCAACAAACAAGATAACTTGATGACATATTCAGTGATCAAAGTCCAGGCTGCTTCTGGGGTTGAACTGATACATGTAGATAGCTCTATACTTAAGCACCAGCGGCACGGGGTCAAAAGTAGAAATTGAGCAAGTGAATCAATCTGCACAGCGAGAGGTCCAATGGAGAAAATATCATTACATTTACATATCATATTCATACATACCATGAGGCCATTGCTTTTTCTACACATGAGCCACGAGAATCTAGCTTTCCTATATCGTACAGTCCGTCCTCCTACTGTCTTCCTTCTTCATACCGGCTTAGTCCGGAGCTGAACGCCATGCCAGCTCTTGATCTCCTCCTTGAGCACCTCATTCACCATCTTGTGCTGCTTGATAACAGTCAAGCCCTTGAACTTGGGCGACTCGATCTCAATCGCGTACATGGATCCGCAGCCGCCGCTGATATCTTGAACCTGCAGTCATCACATGTCAGCGCAGATGCTCACACATCATTCAAATCTGCTCGGTATGCCGAAGCGCGCAGTGCATTCCGATCGTAGGGCCCCCTCGCTCCGACGCTGATGCCCCGGGTCACAGAACTACAGCACATCACCAGTGCGACTTATGCTGTGGCTGCCACCCCGCCTAAGCGGCATGACGTGCATCCCTGATGCGCCGTCATCGGTAGTTAGGCATCGGTGTCAGCCACGCAAAGCGCTCCTATCTCCGTCCGCGGGTTCTCGTTTCGCCAGACCGATGCACACAAGTGAGGGGCAGGCAAGGGCAAGTCAAGGGCAAAGGCAATACACACCTCCAGCTTTGCGGGCTCCAGTTGCGCCTTGATCTTGTTGAAGACATGCAGTTCGGCCTCGTTGAGGTAATCCGGCGGCTCGACGGCGGGGGCGTGCTGCGAGTAGGTGCGCGCGCAGAATGCGGGGAAGCGAGTGCTGTGTGAAGGGGCGGGGCGTAGGGCTGAGCGCAATTGCGTGCTGCGTCGTGTGCGCAGTGGTGTTGACGTCCAGTGTGAAGCCGAGCGAATGCGTAGTTGCACAGTCGCAAGACGTATTCGCTGGAGGAGGGCTCGTGAAGGTGCCATTGGGAGCTAGAGTCTCAATGGATGGCGTCAGGGGACGGACAGTGTGTAGCACGTTGCCGGAGCATTGTGGACGACAGACTTACAGTGTGCTGGAGTGTGGTGGACGCGAGTTCTCGCTGACAATTGACATTTCGGAAAGTCGATTCGCGACTTCGTCATGGACGTCCGAGCTTCTCGCGCCCAATCACATGACTTCATTACTCAGAATAGTTCGCCAGAAGCTACCATGCTTTTCTGCCTTCTGTAGTGACATGAGACGAAACTGATTACAAACGAATGCATGCACGACTTCCATTCGAAGACACATTACACGAATAGCCTGACGCCCAACACGTGCTGCAGTGCTCATGATCACTAACCATTGACCTTATCGGCCGTCGTGTCTGGTGGTACACCGAGAATGTGAGGGGAAGGGGTTCGAGACACCCCAAGTCCGAAGTACCCTCCAAGTACCCAAATGTACACACCGTTTCCGGCCCTCACCGATAAGGAAAACTTAGCAATTTGATTTTCCGAAGGTTTGAAAACTGTAACCCTCCACCATGCAAAGCTTACAGCAGCTCGCCTTGAACGGTGGTTCATTCTCCACAATTGTCTCCGCTCCAAATTGATAGCGGAGTGCATATCACTACACATACACCTCAGCACGCATCACCTTGCGTTTGGCCATGCCTTTGACCACGTCAACCAAGCCGTGATCTGGACCCCTTCCCCTCTCGAGTTATCACGGCCGAGACCAGAAGACCCTGATCAGCGACGTGCAGCACCACGCTCCGTCTTCACATGATGGGAGCAGGGTACATTCCCCTCCATGGCCTCCACACGCCGTCCCAACCGATCCCGACTCGAGCCGCCCCCAGACCAACCGCTCCTTCGCCCGCGCTCCACCATGCAACCTTGCGCCACAAGTGGTGCAAAGAGCCGCAAGGGTCCTGGCACGACTCGTTCAACCGATGGCGAGGCGACCCTCCACCATCGTACCATCGTATCATCGCATGAGGAGGCGCAATCCAAGAGCACGCAAAGTAGAATCTTGCCGCGAATGACGCAACCTCGTACGCCTCCACGTCAACATGTCTGGAATTGCAATAGTGGAAGCGATCTTCGTGGCCATTGTGAGTTGTCTTGTCGTCCTGATCAAGATGGGTCGCGAACATCGAGACACCTCGAGGTTTGTTGAGAAATTGTCGATTGTTTACCTTTTCGGATTTCGAAGCTGGCTGGCCTGCCTCTGCTTCTTTAGGTAATATATTCCATCATGTCTGGGTATATCACTTCCAGATTAAGACCCGTTGCAACGACCAATCAGCAGCACCCTCTCCAGCACCCGCAATCATGGCAAAGTACATAGAATGCGGGGATCGTGGTAACGGTTATTGATGCAGCTTTTGCCCGCTAAGAATAGCATACGAGTATACAAAAGAAGCGTCTCCGTCTGAGATTGACGAGTGACACGCAAAAGTACATGTCGTTATAGTGTCGCTATACGGTTCCTGGCGATCGCCATCTGCAAAATAAAAGCACACACTATGGATCTCAGGCACCGCAGGCAGAAGTACCGGAAACGACGGCACTTGGGGTAAAAGTAGGATAATGGGTATACAAGAAACAAAAGCTGAAGAAAACAAGCAATTCAATTCAAAATCTTGTCGCAGATCCTCCGTTTCTTATCTCCTTCCTCGATATTATCATAACATCAAGATCAAGACCAGGAAAAACCATGCGTGTAGCACTAATACTCAGCGCCCTCGCCGCGCTGGCAATCGCACGTCCACACCCACAAGAAAGCGGCGAGCCCAGCATCCCAGAACACAGTGACGAGCCAGACGTTCCGGAGCTGCCGACGCCGACGGTCTCGGTGCCGCTGAGCACATCGCTGAATGTGCCAGTGACAAGCCTGCCGTCGCTGCCGGGCAGTCTGTCGCTGCCGAGCTTCTCCCTCGTGTCGACGTCGTCGTCGAGACGGAAACCGCATTGGGAGCCTATTCCGATTTTTACGAAGCAGTGCCAGTGCGAGCTTAAGACGGCGAGGTATCCGTGTTGGGCGACGGATGCGCTGCAGGTATGAGTTTTTTGGTTCTGTTTTGTGGAGGCGAGGACAGTTTGGTCTGGTTATACTGGATCGAGAGAAGGGTAGTCGAGATTTTGGGGGATGGGGTTGGGAGTGGGAGTGTTGCGAAGAGGGAGATGGGGAGGGAGATAATGAGAGTGAAGAAGAAGTGAAGGGAAAAGAGAAAGAAAAGAGAGTGTTGACATGAGATATACTGCCAAAGAAGAAAGAAGCAACAAAACACAAACGGACTTATCAGAAACTGACAAACCCCCTCCTCCAGAGATGCAACTTCGAGGAAAACTTCTCTTTCGGCTGCTACATGAGCGCCGCAGGCGGCTGTCCCACCCCAACCCGCGTCGTACGTTCTCCCTATCTCTTCCCTTCCTGTCCCTCCTCCCCATTTCCCTCTCTATCAACCTCCCCCCAAATCATCTCCCCCCCTTCCACTTCCACTCATAAATCCAACCTAACCTCCCCCTCCCCCCTTCAACAGTGCAGCGCCCTCTTCCAACCCACGCCCCGCACATCAGGCCGCCACCCCTGCGAACTCGGGCCTAATCCACCCGTCGTGACGAGCCCGCCGGATGTGTCTTCTGTGCTTGCTTCGCTGACGGCAAGTGCGAATTTGACGGTCACGGTGACGGTGCCGCCGGTTTCGGTGAATGCGACGGTGACGGGGTTGAGATGAGATGAGATGAGGATTTGGAGGGTGGGGGGGAAGGGAGGAGGGGAGGGGAGGGGAATGAAGTGATGAGATGTATATATGAGAAAAAAGATAGTTCTGATGAGATGAGATTTGAGCAATTGGATAGAGAAGTGAAGTGAAGTGAAAGTGCATCGAAATAAATCAAATAAAAAGTGAAGTGCCACACCATCCCACTCAAAACCACCATGCTCCTCCCTAGAGTTCCTACATATCCTCCATGTCCTCTTTCCACAAGACTCACCGTTCAACAAGCTTACCTGCATACTTGCATAAATTGACTATCACCAAGTCGAAGTCACTCCCACCAATGAGAGTGTCAAATAGACAGCCCAAGCTGTACATTCCTGATATATATGGACAGACATCATTCAGCTGTGATCTTTTGCACATACTTGATTTAGCTTACCTTACCTTGTCTTACTTACCTCCCTCAACTCACACATCACACATCACACAGATTCCCACTGCAACACTCCAAACCCTACATCCATCCATCTCAATCACAACCCGCACAACTACCGACAAACCACACTACCCCTCGGCGTAGTAGCTCTAGCCCCCCTCTAGCCTCCCTGTCTCGACTTCTCTCCCGCCCCAGCAGCGCTCCAGACCATCCCGCACCACCCATCCCGCCAAGCAGCCCAGCACGCGTAGCTCCGCTCCCATGCTCCCTCCGTCCAAGCACTCTCATTCGCAAGAGGTAGGACACAGTAACACAGTACACTGCGGTCCCCGACCCGCGCGGCTGGCGAACGAGCCACTCGTGTCTAAAAGCGACGGTATGTAAGTAGTTTGGGAACGAGCGCTGGGAACACGAGCTGGGTCCTGCCTGCTATTGCTCTTGCAGCTGCTATTGCGTGTGTGTGCAAAGGGGTATGTATCGACCCACTCTCAACAGTTTGGGTTTTTGCCCTCGACGTGCTACTGCACGGAGTTTTGCCGAGCATGGGGTGCGAGCGAGTCGCGGGGTGCGTGCAGGCGGGCTGATGTGAGGTGATGTATTTAGGTGCGGTATTGGGTCGTGGTGTTGGGGGTGGGGCTGTCGTGCCATGGACTTATTTTGAAGTGGAGACTGGAGAGACTGCGGCTGCCGCGAAGGAAATGTGTGGAGATGGGCATTTGGGTCTGGAGTTGGGTTAGCTGTGGTGTGGGTTAGTTTTGTTGGGGAGGTTTGTTGATGTCATAGCGAGGGGGAGATCTTCTTTTTTTTGTGTGTGTTGTGAGATGAGCGTTGTGCGACTGATCTTTTCTCTTGTTGTTGTAGTGAGTCGTTCGGTAGTTCTGGAAGACCCTGATCGTCGCTTTTAGGGGACTGCTGCAGTGGCGGTCAAAACCAGGGTCGTGTTCAAGTGCCTCGGTGAATTTACAGGCCGTTCTTCTCTGGCGATCTTCGATTTCATGAGGGGCTAGTAAGATACCTTGGTACGTTGTCTGACCATAGCGGCAGCTTCAACTGCCCCGAAGATGGAGACGCGTCGCTCACCCCCGACATGCAAGCTTGGAAACGGTCTTAAGACATTGAGGAAAAGACTGTCGCGTGCAGCGACCCAACACGACTCTTCTGCAGCCTCAGTCTCCGCATTCTTGCCCCAGATGTGTGATTCTTGCAGGATATGCACGCTCTACGGTCGCCTGCAGCAAGGGAGCCGCTTCACATGCATCATTACTCTCTTCTTTGATCCACCTCTTGGTCCGCTGCCTCTTGAATTGCATCCAGCCCATGACAAACCAAAATCGATTCAGGCTACTCAAAGCGTCTTCCCGAGGACTTGTGTATTGCGGCCCGCATTTTAAGCTCTTCCGCGTTGGTTGTGCTAATTAGTCGAGCAAATGTCCGCATCCGCAGGCTAGGTAGTCGCCTCAACAGGCATATCTTTGTCTCGTCTTGCCGGACGTTGCACTGGAAATGGCATGACGGGATCGCGAGACCCTGATATGCAAGCGCGCCGATGGTGCAAGCGGCTAAGCGATGAGGCGCTACTGCAAAACACATACGGTTTCGAAGGTGGTGGCTGACCCTTTGTTCATCCTGCGTAGCATTGTTGAGGTTTTCGCCCCTCCGAAGCCGCCGTCCACGGTGCAAAAGCTCGTCGACTGCCGCTGTGCCCAACAGCCATGCGGGTCCACAGGTTGTTGAATATTGTTTGGTCATAACATGGTACATCAGATCATTTCTCATTTCTGGACCGTCCACTAGGGGTGCTGGCGTCAAGTCTGGTTGTGCTCGCGTTAGTCTTATCTGCAGAGTGCGAATTTGTGAAATGATGCGAGATGTGCGGTGTGCTAAAAACACCGGAGGGGCGCGTGCAGCCAGGGACGCTAGGCTGTTCTGGGGCTAGCCTATCTTTTGATCGTTTTGCCCCTCCTGTTCGCTTCCAGGATGTGGCGACGAGGATGTGCTGACTGGAGAATGCTGGTGGAGACGCCAGACGCTGCTGTTTGGTCTCGGTCTGATCGACTGCCCAAGGATCACTAATGTGGCGCAGTCGCGTACCCCCAAGCTTGCCATGAACCATCGTCGCCCATCCAGACAATGTGTAAACCTTCGGGATACGCGCACCGCTCCTGGATTGGCCATTCGAGGCCATCAGCCGCGTAAGCTCTGCGACTGGTCTGTTGGGCAATCCTCTGCACTCGCCACACTTCATAGGAGCCAACCAGCGACACATGCAAACCTCCAGCTGGAGCCGCTAAGCTCCAACCCGTTATCGCTTTGTAGAGCGACCTTGTTGCGAGCTCGAGATAACGTTGATGAGGCGGCACAACGTTCGCCGCAAGGCAGACCCATGCGTTCGGCACCTTTATTGCCAATCTTAATCATTCTATCGACTTTTCTTCTTGCTACTCTTGCTTATCACTCATGAGTGATCGGGAGCTGTGGAGCCTCCAGTTTGCGTCGCGACTGGTGATTACGTGCTGATCTACGCTTACTTCGCCATAACTTCCTAAGCAGTTGATATGCGCAAGCTGGTCGACCTACTGCTCACCGCATCGTCGCATGTCGTGATGGCATCTACCCACGGTGCGAGTGAGCCCTCCACAAAGCGGACCGTTGCTAGGATAGCAGTCGGCCGCTCTAGAACTCGAGATACTTATCATGCATCAAGTTGGTCCTGCCGTTTTCAGCATTGTCGAGTACTCGGCCTCGTGTTACCATCCTCCATCAGTCGGACCGATGATAGCCATTCTCTTCATTCTGACCCATTTGCAGCATGCAATCTCACCCTCCTCAAAGGCCTCCTACCTATCTAGCCATGCATTGATTACCTCGTTTCCGCGGCATCAGATCGGTCTGATTAAGGTATTCCGAGTCAAAGGCTGTCTGCGCGTGGAGGGCTGCCGACTGGTGGAGTGGGTTTTTGTTGAGGACGAGGTTGCAGGCGCCCTCATGCAGGCGCAACGCCTGGGCACGTTGTGGGTGATCAAGCCCAACGCTCCCTCGACCGCCTCGCGAACCTCGTTTCTGTCGTGCCCAGTGGCATACAGACATCTGGAAGATTACACAAAAGTCGCACCCTAGAAATGAGCGTCGGGTGGAAATGCTGGGGCCGCAGAAGTGGTCTTGGGTTGTGTCGCACAGTGGTGGCTACACAGCCAGGTGCAAGATATTACTGATATGGACAACTCTCTGTTGGCATTCCTTCACCAAGACTTTTCAGCTGGCATCAATAATGATGCTCATCTCCGCTCTTGCTTTGTTTGCATCTCCCGCACCTTTCCCCGCGTTATCTGTTGAGTCCTACCTTGCTAGACAAAACCTAAACGCATCAGTCCGCACTGCTTCCCTGTACATTGACCACCGTATTCAGATATTCTGTGCCTACCCCGCAAAATACACGAAGCCAAATTGGTTGCTATCACGAGGGGCTAGGTACAGGTTGCGCAATGCGTTGTCATGGTAGTCTTATCTCCCATGCCGGTCACGAGAGTGTCTGCGTTGCACAGTCTGAATCTCCCTAGAAGTGTATGGTGCATGGCAATCTGCTCTGCGTCACACTCGTTGATCAAATAAAGCCACCCTTCGGAGGAAGAGATACTGCGTAAAGAATTGATGATAATCAACGGGTAGCTGATTATTGGCATGAATCCTTTCTCGTGGAGATGTGGATGCTGGGGTATCGGGAAGCGGCATGCAGGGTCTTGATTGATAGGCTGCCAGGATGAATGTATGCAAGGGTTTGAGTCAGGTCTTATCTTCACCGTCAAAGCTGTCTCGGTCGTGGAGAATTCCCCGCAGAACCTTACCTTGGGCTGTTCACAGACCATTGGTTGTTTGGACAAAGTAAGACTGCAATTTACTTACGTATAGCATCATTGCAAACTCAAAGTCAGGCCGCGATGCAATGTTAAAACCACCTCGAGTAGATCTTACATGATCTGTTGACAATGCCGAAGTGTTGTGCTCTTCGTAGCCAGCTCCGGGAAACGCGTGATGTTGCCATGAACATGGTTGTTTCCGTCTGATACAGAGTATAGGCTAGTATTGCCATTGGAATGGCTCAGCCGTCCGAGACCGAAACTCGGCAGGGCATGAACACGATTCGTTGTAGTCTGGCTGGCGGCGTGGGGTGGGACAATGGGGAACGTTAGCACCCAAGAAATAGTTGGAATACGGCAGAAGACTTTCCACCTCCTCGATAGTAAAGTCAGCTCTGGAAAATTCCTTAGGCCTCCTAGAAACCAGTATCCTCCTTTTGAAGGAAAGCAAAGTAGTGGTTGGCTTCGACAAGAAATCAATAGAAACTTATCGTCTGCTGGGGGTTCTCTCACTTCATAATGCCAACATTTTTCTGTGTGTGGATTATGTCAAATGTTCCTTATCGTCATCGAATGATCAAAGTATGTCAGATTCGACTGCTGATTGGTGCTTGTCTGTGCGCCTCTCAGTGTTGGTTGTGTGAGAAAACGAAATAACCTTGATTCAGCTTCTACATTTCTACACCGCGATGACAGCTCATTGGCTAAAATTTGGTCGAAGGATTTTGATTGGATGGAACCCTGTTCCTCTGGTAATATTCGCTTGAGTTCAAAAATAATTGCAATTGTGTGGCCTTGAATCATAGGAACTTCACGGGTTTAGAACAGTTGAGGAGAATGCGCTTGTTTTGTAAGTAGCTGCGACACTATAATGGTGATGTATGTTGGCCATCCGCGCGGAAAATCCCGCGGTCCAGTGGTCGAACGTAAAAATGGTAGATAGGAGAAGGCCAGGAGAAAGGAAATTCGCCGTGATGAACGGCTTACTCCGCCAATACTTGAAGTGTGAACAAAGTTGCAGGTATTGAGTTCCCATGTTAGCTTTGCCAGTCAATTGCTGCTTTTGGTCTGCCAAATCTTGGGTCGGCAGTGGAGCACGGACGGGGATCATCATTCCCATTTTGCGGTTGTGACGGCCTTATCCTTGCACGGCTCCTCGTGAACGGACTCCGAGCGCAAGAACTTTGTCTTTGTAACCGAGATGTGCGTTATTGGACGCGATGGTTTTCAACATCGGAGCGCCGAAGAGCGGTGAAGCCATGGTCAGAAACTGCTGACTGGCCGTAGCACAGGGTCAAGTTGGATGGAACTGGTTTCTTACGCGGCTCAAATGCTCTGACTAGGGAAAAGTGGGATGAGAGTATTGCTTTTGAGCAATCGCGCACAGGCTGACATCATGCATCGTGGTGCTGTTGTCGGAGGATGATGATGCGGTAGGTAGCGGAAGGTCCGGGAGAGCCAATTGCCATTAGTGTGGGGATGCTAAAGCGAACGTCGCATATGATCACTCGTACGTAGTACGTAGCCCTTGTCGCGAAACTTGATGGACGACAAGGAGCTGTAGACTACGTGTCGAATTTCAGGATCCACAGCCTCCATCCAACGTGGGCGCCTGTTTACGGAGTATTTAGCCAACGGTGGGTTCGCCTTGATTTGACGGCTTTGGCGAGACGCCAAACGAGAGTGATGATGTCGTTGCTCGGCGTCTTTGCTTTTTCTGCGCGGAACGTTCGCTGACATTGATGTGGGCGTTCCAAGCTGCAAGTCACCGTGACTTCGGTATTGGAACGGGCTCTCGCAGACCGGTGTCAAATTAGATGGGCCTGACGAAGCTTATTCGTAAATTCCCTGATTTATGGCAAAGTGCCACAATGCCATGGCAATGGGTAATCCATTATTTACGGTCACGCGGTGGCCTGACAGGCTGGATTCGACTCTCGAGGCAGGGAGCACTTCAACCGGCTGAAAAAGGTCGTATGTAGCGGCGAGTACCTAGTGTGGGCTGCGGGACTGTGACAGGCCGAAGCTGCGCGCGGCATGGCAGCGAAAGCGATGGGTGTAGACTCTTGACACCAGCTGTGGGAAGAAAGCAAGAGAGATTACCGGAGGGTGTTTGTCGCCAGCATGCGTGTTTATGGGGTTGACACTGGTACAGTCTCATGGAGCCTGTCCTGTCGTCGTGGAGCGTGCTGTGTTCGCGAAGCTGCAACGGGCGTGATGGTGAACACGGTTAGCAGGATACGGTTCTTGATCACAACCCCTGTCGCGCTTGGGTGCGGGGATCGGACGCCGCACTGGCATCGATGGCCGTGGAGCATGGGGGTACGGGCGGTGAGATTGCAAAAGCGCTCCGCCAAGTCTTAGTGGCCGGCGCTTGATTTCTGCCGGACAAAAATTCTCAATGATGACCGCGCGAAGTGGGGCAGGCCATGCCGCTGGGCAGCTTGGGGTATAGTGGCCCTTGGAAACTTTGGTCTGGCCAACATCGACATGTCGCAACCAAGGCTTGAAAAGATGCGTTTCATGATGCGGGTGGGGTGAGATTGTCAAGATATTCATAGGACCTAGCGGGCCCGGATGCTGGCAGCGCGAAGGAAGCGTGCTGCCGCAACAAGTGCTGCGGCCTGCCTCTATGGCACAAGGGC
Organism: Pyrenochaeta sp. DS3sAY3a; assembly: GCA_001644535.1. Classification (NCBI taxonomy): domain Eukaryota; kingdom Fungi; phylum Ascomycota; class Dothideomycetes; order Pleosporales; family Cucurbitariaceae; genus Pyrenochaeta; species Pyrenochaeta sp. DS3sAY3a. Next base: position 161,251 of record KV441649.1, on the reverse strand, counting down.
CGTCACTGAGGACCCAGAAGTTTAATTGTCGTCGACTCGATGCCGACAAGAGGCATGGAAGTTGGAAGAGATAAGGGAAGGGAGGGTCGGATATGACAGTGTTAGTGGCCGTCGATTGTCAGCTCACCTGAGGTTTCGTGAAAATAAATTTGGGCTAAGCCACTTGATCGAGATGAGGCGAGCCGCTTCTGAGCGAGCGTGGGGCGGACATGGCAGCACTGAGCAGCAGGCACGCGTAGGCGCGCGCACTCGTGGGCACATCGGACGGTGAGGCCAGAAACAGGAGGCGGAGCCTGGCACAGGAGATGCGTCCAAGAACAGCATCACCTTATCCACGCCGCGTCAAGGCCCTCGCTGAGGATCATTGACCGGCTAGCGGAATGCAGCAATGGACCATGCATGCGATGGATAATGCGGGGAAGTTGATGAAGCCCCTCCCACCTGCACCATGCACAGCCAATTGAGCGTGTTTCGAGATGGCCATGGCAGCATCCAGGACTTTCCGCTCCCGGTCGTGCCTTGTCAGCGAGTCGGTGGCGTTGAGGTTTCATCTGAGCGGCCCTGTCGCGCGCTGCCCTGCTTTTGCGTCCAGGCGAGCATTTGCGAGGACAGGAAGGGGATGTGCAGGCGGCATGATAATACACGCCGTCGAACAATGAACCGTGGCCACTTGGTGTTGAGGAGACAATTCCACGGCTCGCTTGTCAGAGAGCCAGGACCAGGGAACTGCTCCCCGGTTCAGACTAGCGCGGGGAAGGCTGCAGCCAATCATGGGTGCCCTCGACATACCGCCTTTTGGCGCTGCGCCGATCGAGCTGTGTTGAGTTCACGAGGGCGGCAGCGAGCACAAAGCCGCACCCTACCCTTATCGCTCCGATCACTCAGGTACCGCGCAAAGCTTCTTTCCAATTGCCCGTTGCAGCAGTTCGAGCCTGGCGCACAGTGAAGAAAATTTGCAAAGAAGAGAAGCAGAGAGCTGGCCGTGTGCAGCTCGCACAAGGCCTTGCACAACGGCAATGACATCATGTCGGCCTGGCACGTGCGCCACTGAGCCTCTGTCAAAACGCCCCATTTCGCGTGCGTGGCTTGAGCGATGCTGGCACAGAAGCAAGCATGGCAACGGCTCGCAAATTGCGGAGAGCGACACAGCATCGTATCGGTCTGTTTTGGCTTTGAGCAGGCTCCGCGGGGGCATCGGCTTCGGGAGCAGGACAGGTTGCTGGCTGGGGCGCCGGCAGAGCCTTGCAAAGGGCGTCAGCGGCCGAGCAAAGAGCGAGCAGATTGATACATAGATGAGCCCGGGTGAGTAATAATAAGACCATGGTGCTATCGAGGCAGAGACGCGGCTGCACGCTGCTGAGGACGAGCGTGTCGCACCGTTTCGAGACATGGCCGCTTTCGCCAGCATGGGGAGATTTGGCGTCGTCTGGCGTGGACTGATAAAGAAGTCTAAAAGCATGTAATCCGCCTGGGCCGCTCAACACCGCACCCACCGAGCAGGCACCGCAGCGTCGCGGCAGGCAGTCGATTGTCCCTCCAAGTCTCGCGCGAGTACTTCCGCCGTCGGCGCGGTTGCAGTCGTCGCTCTCCGCTCCCGCTGCGCTGCGCTGCGTACTATTGCTCGCCGCATATCCACGACCGGTTCTGCTGCTTGGCTGATCCTTGGTCACATCCCGGTCTGTTGGGGGGAACGTGCTTGGAGCTAATCAATTCGCTTCTGCATTGGTGCTGCAAAGCCCTGCTAGCCTTCCGCGCGCCGTACTGGGCCAGGTCTGTCGATTTTAGTTGGTACGCTCCCCAAGTTGCCGCCGCCCTGCTCTTCTACCTAGTACTTCTCAACAAACACCTCCCCTCCCGCTCCACCTCCTCTCCAACTCTTCAACCCGGCCGTTGCCCGCCAATCCCTTTTAACACGCCGTCTGCAGTCCTTTGCCTGGTTCTGGTCGTCCACCCCCTTCTGCGGCCTTATCACCAGTGCCCCGAGGAAACAAAGGTACCTGCCGCCCCGGTTCCATCAACGACCGTCTTTCCCACTCCCACGGAAGCCACCGGCCTCGTTGCCCTGCAGTCTTTCACCACCACGAAAGCTGCACCCTTTGTCTCGAGTCTCCCCAGACCGAGTCCGCCCCGTGCCCGACGTCATTGCAGCTTTTGCTAGTTGTGAGAATCATCGTCGTGGGCCTACACGTACCGGCTACCTGCATCACCCACGAGCCCTCCATCCCCCTAATTCCTGTAAGTCGCAATCGATAGTCTGAAGGTGTTTTCCATGGAACCAGAGCAAAGATAAGCGGTGGTGCCGCCGTGGTTGCCACCGCTTAGCATTATCAATCCGCCTCGCTTGTTCCCTCGCTCTCACCGGACCCGTCGCTAACAATCACCCAAGACCTCCACTCTCCGTAATACTTCTCTTCTAATGCCACCGACTCCCTAAACCTTCACTTGGACTCATTCGATCTGCTTTCAATCAGTCTGAAGCCGGCCGAATGCCTTACACTCCGCCCTCCCAGCGCTCTCCGGCAACTTCCAAAACCAACAGCCCTATCCTCAGTCGCAACCATTCCTACGTCGACCAAGCCTCACTCTCGCCCGCCTCGGCGCATCGCCCAGCGCTGCCCCGATCAGTCTCATCCACTTCGTACTTGAACAAATCCCGCCGGTCGCCGTCGTTCTCCATCGCTGACAACACTGCCGCCAATGGCCAGACTGCGAACGGTAGCGTAGACATCTCGTCTGAGGCTAACCGCACTCATGGCCGCTCAAGAAATGGTAGCATCCGCCAATCTCCCTCCCCTGTGAACGATCTTCTGATTCCGTCAGGTGCGATCACAACTCCTCCTGATTCCTCCGACGATGATGAGCGAGGTCGCAACATTGGTAACCTCCGAGAACTTCAAGAAGCATTGCAGCACATCGATGTCAAGCGAGTACCATCACCTGAACGGAATGGAATCACGCCTACCCCCAACAACACTCCTCTACCCATGACGGCTGTCCGCTCGCTCTCCCAGGAGGCACGTAAAATCTCCCATTCACGATCAGCAAGCGAGATCACGCTATCGAAACACATGATCCACCCTCTCAACACTGATCCAGTCATCAGTTCCTCGGATGGTAGTGATGCTGAGGATGACGAGTTGCGGATAAAACCGCCGCTGCTCCGCAAGAAGTCTGGTGAGCTGGTGAAGCCTGCTCTCCGACCGCCTTCGCGACGACGACCTTCTAGCATGCCGGGCACTCCCACATACTCGAAGGCAGTCCACTTCAACGAGGAGATTGAGCAAGTTCGCCATTTTCTTCAGGTCGACCGACCCATTGCTGTCAGTGCGGGATCCTCACCGGTAGAGACCTACGATAGCGAGACTGAGTATCCTTTCCATGAGGACATCAAGACCAAGACACCAGAGTGGGAGATCAAGCTTGCCAACTTTCCACAACACGAGACTCATGAGAGACAAACCGCTCCTGTTCGTGTTGAACGCATCTTCCTCGCCCACGACAACCAGACGTTGGTTGGCAACATTGCTTGTGCCAATATTTCCTTCCAGAAGTTAGTCGTGGCTCGCTTCACTCTCGACTACTGGAAGACAACTTCAGAAGTCGTTGCTGAATACAATCACGATGTTCGCAAGAAGCATAAAGACGATGGCTACGACAGGTTCAATTTCAACATCAAGCTCGCTGATCAAGCCAACCTCGAGTCGAAAACTCTGCTCTTGTGTGTGCGATATCAGGTCAATGGCCAAGAATTTTGGGATAGCAATAACTCGATGAACTACCAGGTTGACTTCTCCAAGAAGGTCAAGCCCCGTCAGAACAAGCGTTCAAATGGAGGCCTTGGTGCCATCCCTCGAAGCCGACATTCTCCTCTCGCTCCTCGCCCAAGGCCTATGCCACCTGCTTCGCTCGACGATGACTTTGGTCATGATTTCGAGAACAAGTTCCAGTTCGGCAGCGGTCGTGGCGTCATCATTGGCGACTCACCGCAAACAACCATTAAGCTCAAACCCAGGAGCAAGCGCGGTAGCCTCTTCCCGGATCAGGCTCCACATCGCTCTCAAGGAGGACAGGCTTTCTCTTCCCGGTATGACTTTGGCGCCTCGCTTTCTGCTGCGCTTTCCACTGCTCAGACTGCCCTTGGCGACCGCAGCGGACTGAAGATCAACACCTCTGATGCTGGCAAGAATGGTTACTTCGATCGCCCAGCTACCGCTCCTCAGGCACTCAGCACTGGGGGCCTTGTTCCTGGCACTCGTCCTGACTCGATGTCGATTGAGAAACCCGATCTCCAGTCTGCCGAGTACAACGAGTTGATCCAGAAGTTTTGCTTTGTACGTTCCCAATCTCAACATCCCAGGTAATGGCCTCGGCGGAGACTAATAAGCGACCAGTTTGGCACTCCTACCGGCAAGGGTTCTCCACCTGCAGCTTCTACGCCTGCTATCAACACCACGACCGACGGAACCAATGATTATTTGCTGAACAACAGCTCTGGAAGCAACCAATCATCTGCCACTAGCAGCCCCCCTTCCCCTGCAATGCCCCCGATGGTTGATGGAGCCAACGAAGTCCTCATCTCCCGAAGCGCATCACCATTCTTGTCTCGGTCGGCCTCTCCTGGTCCTGTCACTGGAACTGGTCCCGAGGATCACATTTCGTCTCAGTATCAGTATGGTTTCAACATGGCTGGTGGCATTTTCCCCGAACGCAGTCATACCCCGACAGCCTGCGTTTAGATTTTATCGCCTGAGATTGCGATGGAGTCGTTTGTTCCCTTTTATAACGAATCTCGTTGGACACGAATTACGCTTACGACCGAACTGATTACGATGAGTGGAGCGGACGTTGTAGGACTTCCTGCGACCGATCGCTCACGAATCTCCTTCACTACGGTACGAAACGTCGTTGCGAGCCTAGTGGTTGATGTTACCACGACTGTCTTGTGGACGGTCGTTTTTCAGCATATTTTCCTGGACGGCTCTTTTACTGCATTTTCCGGTTGACCTTCTTGCATGTCCTTTTCCAAGCCGGTGTTTCCCGGGGTCCATTACGGCGTTTTATCTTTCCATTCCTTTATTTGACACAAACCATAGATTGGTTGTAATGCTCTTCGTCGAATGAGCGACCCCACTCTGGTTCCGGCGTTTGTCGACGGTCGCTTCCGGTGCGTGGGATTGCAAAAGCTTTTTGTTTCTGTTGTGCATTTTGAGCGGCTTCCATCATTATTTCGACTCGTTGCAATTTGGTACATAGGTGGTCGGAGAGACAGACAATCCGAGCCAGTTGATATTGCCCATGGTTCTAAATTGTTAGTTGCGCCGTGTCTATGTCTAGTATCGTGTATATTCTTCTCGAGGGGTTTATCGGGTGACGAGGCGTATGGACCCTGGAAGGGCGGAGGTTGTAGGTGGAGGGATCAAAGGATCCTAAATACTAGCAGCAAATGCCAATACTTGGAACATTCTCATCTTACTGCCCCACCTGGATTTGCCTCGTGAGCGGTTTCTTACCGCCAATGTGTGCATCGTGAAGCCAAAAGTGGTCTGGAGCGGGTGTTTAGCTGCCATGTGACCGTTCTGCCAGACGCTGCCAGGGTCGCAACGACCCGCATGCCGCTGACCGCCTGCCGTAATCAGATAGATTGAGTCGGATCCGAGGGTTCTGGGCGCGTTGATTGGTCCGTCGCCTCGACCTTGAAGCCCAAGTCCAACTTCATCCTTCACGATAGGTAGCACTCGGTCCATTTCTCCACCGAAGGCGTCTTTCCGCCAGACCCAGAGCTCACCCCGCCTTGTGTCGGTCTTGATAAGGACGCCCACCATGTCCTTCTTCGGCAGCAAGAGGGCCTCCCCTCTCCCCGTCCCACCTCCTGTCCCCCGTTCAGGCCCTGAAATCGATGCCACGACGGTGATATCGCTCCTCGGAGTGCTTGCTCTTCTCGGCGGCGCGTACGCTACCTCGATCAAAGTCCTGCCGCAGACGGCCACGATCAAGACACGCATCCTGTTCATCTGGCACCTGTTCGACGCGCTGATCCATTTCGTGTTCGAGGGCTCGTTTCTCTGGAACTGCTTCTTTGTCACGTACTCGCTACCCACGTCTTTCTCGGCCGCAAGCAGAAACCACCCGCATATCACGCTCTTCACGCCCCCGGACGTGTACTGGCTGGGCAGAGAAGACCTGTTGTATGGGGCAAACTATGGCACGAGCCCGTTCAGCCGGCTGTGGCAGGAGTACGCAAAGGCAGACAAGCGGTGGGGAGGCGTGGACTTGACGGTTGTGAGCCTGGAGGTCTTGACGGTGTTTGTGGCTGGACCGTTGGCATGTTGGATCTGCTATCAGCTCACCAAGGAGGAGCGGAAGGGCATATTGAAGAAGTACTTTTGGATGGTGATACTGGCCACCGCGGAAATATATGGAGGTGAGTCACTTCTTCTACCCGGATAGACGGACTCCTGCGAGCTGCACAAGCAATGTGAGGCGACATGTGGGTCCGGCTCGTGAGGGCTGGAACGGGCGTCACTTGTTGTGTTCGAGTATCAAACTGACACGTGGTTCACCGCCACATAGGCTGGATGACATTCGCTCCTGAGTGGTTGACTGGAAGCCCGAATCTGGATACCTCGAACTGGATGTACCTGTAAGTGGTCTGTTCCATATCAAGACTTCCCTTGTTTGACGTGGCTTCGTCCCCGTTCTTGCTATTCTGCTTTTGAGAGTCGCTTCTCTTCCGGTTGGCTGTGCTTGACGCCATGACCCCTTTTCAGACGCTTCGTCGAGCTCAACACAACTTGATTGATTGTGCTGTTCCTGAATTGAAGATGGATGCGTTGTCCCTGCATATGCGTTGGCGGGCCGTGGACCCACTCTTCATTTCCCGCTTCTACACTTTCCAACCTCATCCACATTATTTGCTTTTGCCATCCTCTGACACTCATAATATAACCTCGATTCTGACATTCTCTAGCTGGCTTTACCTCATCTTCTTCAATGGGCTCTGGGTCGTCTTCCCCGCCTGGATCCTCTGGGAAGCCTATCAAGCCATGAGCTCGGCGATGTCGCAAGCTGAAATGGTGGACTTGGTGAACTATCTGAAGAAGGATGACTAGGCGTCGCGAAGGCCGATCGATTGCCTGGAAAGTATAGTATTCTTACCCTGAGTCTTATCTAGAAGGCGCTGATGGAGGGCGAAATTGCTTCGAAACGCATAGCGGGGGTGTTCTTGACAACTTGGTAAAATGTGTTCGGGCAAAAGGAAATAGTACAGTTATATATCTCTAGCTTTTGGATTATGGGATTATAATCACTGAAGATAATGGCTTGTTACACTATGCAGTAAGATCTTGTCGGGCGCCTGTTCCTGCAACGTAGATGGATGATCGAACGTCGAAGAGGCTGGAGAAGCGGCTATAGCAGAATGAATGATCTCTTATAGGCTTCACAATTCCCAAAATTATTCCCAAATATTTGAAGACAACTCCTGCCCTCTTTTCCTACTCAATTTAAAGTATTTGAGTACAAACTTTGACCTCGTAAATTACCAACCTCGGTGCATCCCTAGCCAATCACGTCACTATTGGATGAGAAGACCCCTTACAACCATGTTCCAACTCCATAACACATCCACACCATAACTACCATGGCCGGAACACGAAGATCGACGCGTCAATCGACGACCACAGCTCCAAAATACACTGAAGCAAGCTCGCCGTCCGCCGATGAAAAAGCCCCGACGCGCAATGGCAAGAAGGCTGCAAGTCGCAAACGTGCGCGCGAGGAAGACGACGACGAAGACGAAGAAGCTGAAGATGTAAATGACGATACACCACCACCGCCCAAGAAAACTACGAAAGGAAAAGCGAAAGGCAAAGCAAAAGCTCCAGTCAAACCAGCACCAGCACAAGATGGCTCTCCCAAACCCACCCGCGCAGGACCTCCTCCCGCCCCCTCCTCCCCCTCAAACCGCGACGCCTCCGGCTCGCAAGAAGTCTTCTGGCTGCTCAAAGCCGAGCCGCTCCCCCGCTACGAAAACGGCATCAACGTCGCCTTCTCCATCGACGACCTGGCCGCGTGCACCGCGCCCGAGCCCTGGAGCGGCGTGCGCAACCCCCAGGCGCGCAACAACATGCAAGCCATGCGCGTCGGCGACCTGGGCTTCTTCTACCACAGCAACGCCAAGCCCAGCGGGGTGGCGGGCATACTGCGCGTGGTGGGCGAGGCGGTTGTGGATGAGACTGCGTTTGATAGCAAGGATGCGTATTTTGATGCTAAGAGTAGTCGGGACGCGCCGAAGTGGTATTGTGTCAGTGTGGAGTTTGTGAAGAAGTTTGATAAGGTGGTGGATTTGGCGACGATTAAGGGCGAGGCGGGGGTCGGGGGGAAGTTGGAAGGGATGCAGGTTGTTACGAATTCGAGGTTGAGTGTTAGTAGGGTTAGGAAGGCGGAGTGGGAGTACATTTTGGGGTTGGCGGGGGAGGGGGATGGCAAGGAGAAAGAGGGGGAGAGTGTGGAGAAAGAAGAGTGAGTGAAGAAGATGTTTGATGTTTGGATCTACGACATCTGGAAGGATATTGTCTTCGAGTGTGCCTCTGACCTTCTAATAAGAGCGAGAATCTATGCCGCAAGAATGGCTACACCATCAAATCTAACCACTACCGCTCTATCGACCACATCATCTAGCATGTAGGCTCAATACTGAAGCCCGGCAATAATCTCCGGACTGTTCAAGAACCCACACCGTTCCCTCAGCCTCTGCACCCGAATTTCCGGCCTTGAATGCGGTCCATCCAACGGACTCATACCTGCGTGCGGCCCACCGACAGTCATAAGATGCGGCCCCCCAGGACGCCAAAACGCATCTTTCCAACCCTGCAGCGTCCCATTCCCAGCCGCCGGAGACGGCGACCCCTCACCCGCATACGCAGCCCACGAGCCACTCGCGCGCCTCGCAAGCGCATAGTCTTCCTCCTTGGGCGCAGGCGGGAACCCATAATCACTGTACACAGTCACGTTATTGAAGATGTACGCATACTCGGATGTATGCACGACTCCGAGCCCCGTCGTGTTGAGCGCCAGCGCGAGGATCCCGTCTAAGAGAGTGCTGTTCCAGTTGTAGAAGTACACGGTGTTCGAATGCGTTTCGTCGACTGCGCCGCCTAGCAGCAGCGACGGACACGTCATGATGATGTCCCGGAAGATGCGTGACGATCTGTAGAACTCGGCGGCGAGGTCTTTGCCTGCGGTGAACTCGGCGCTGGGGTAGAGCGCCAGCAGGTCTTTGAGCGATGCTTCGGGCAGGGCGGGCAGGTATGCGCGGATGAAGTTGTATGTGTCGTTTACCGTGGCGATGGTCGTGTCGGTGTAGATGTTGAGATCGTCTTGCGTCCAGCCCGTCATCAGCGCAGCGTCTCCGATCCTGCCTTCTGCGATGAGCTGGCTCGGGGCGGCGGGGAGGAAGTCGCCGTCTACGACTGGGAGCCAGATGTCGCCGACGTTGTGAGCGATGTCGCTTTTCCAGGTATTGATTGCTGCGTCAAGGAGGGTGGCTGTATCCTTTCCACGGAGACAGACTATTGTCTCAGGGGCATCGAGCGTGGTGTTGCAGCCAACATAGTTCATCACAGCAAGCATTGCGTCTTTGGTAAAGTTGCCTGTGATCCCGGGCTCGAGGGCTTGGGACTGAGCGATACCTTGGTGGAAGGGCAGGGGCTTTTCACCGCCATATGCGAGGATCTGCATTCCGACTGCGAGGCCGCCAGAGGACTGCCCGAAGATGGTGATTTGGTCTGGGTCGCCGCCAAAGAGCTCGATGTTGTCGCGCACCCATTCAATGGCTAGGCGCTGATCGCGCAGTCCGGCATTCTCGCTACCTTCTCCTTCTAGCGTCTTTGATTGTGCAAAGCCGAAGACTGGGGTATGGTCAGTGAGAGCTGTTTCTTTGGGTATGAGGGATGTGATTGAGTACTTACGTCCAAGACGGTAGTTCAGCGCAACATGAATGATGGGCGAGCCACTCTCGACAGATTGACGGACCAAGCCATCAGGGGCAAAGGTCGGTTCTGTGTTCGATCCGAACCAGAAGCTCCCGCCATGAATCCAGACAATGACCGGCAACTGCTCGCCTGACTTGATGCCTTTGGGTCGTGCGACATTGAGATTCAGACAGTCTTCTGACACATTGGTTACATTTCCCAGCGCCAGGGGAGGAAGCAATTGACCGAGTTGCTGAGGGCAGGCGGCTCCAGGCTTGGTCGCATCGAAAGTAGTGTTGGAAGGCAGTACATAGGGACGAGGAGGCTTGAACCTATTCTGTCCGCTGGTGTCATGTCCATACGGAATGCCTAGGAAGATCTCGATGCCGTTTCGCTCTACGCCTTGGAATTCGATGTTAGACGACGAGTCACAGACGAGGACGCGTCCTGTAACAGCGACTCCGGTCGAAACCAGCAAGGAGAAAGTTGAAAAGCGCATATTGGCGATGTCAGTTTACCAAACACACCGGGAGCGAGGCTTGCTTGATATAAGGAACGGTCGCCGTAAGAAGGATTTCTCACTCGCCAGGGTTATATATTGCTGCAAGCACGTTTAGGATGTTGTGAACGGTTACGCGCGAGACGATCCTGACTAAAGCTTTGTTCTCCATTCACTTACTCGATGCGGCAGTTGACTTGGGAAATGACCTCGATGCCTGCAACGCGATGATGCCTTGACTTGAGCGATCTGGCAGGCATGTGACATGATGTTTTTTCACCTCGGGGCGATGGAGTGAACGTTTCGCCCGGGGAGTGATGGGGATGCAGGGTAGACGTTACGAGGTGTTGATATATGTAAGCGTTGTTACAAATATGGAGGAGTAGCCCGTTGACCAGGATGCGGATTGGGATAGCGGCTTCGAAACCAACATCACTCCACTAACGGTACCTTATAAGATGGGGCGGAATTTATTTGTCACTTCGAGGTTGGGATCGCGATCCAACTCCACGGTCTGAGGAATTGATCAGCACAAGTGCTTGTTGTTGGTTCAGACCGCAATCCCTGCAGAATTCATCTATTCTATTCCGAATATGGTTCGTTGACTCTCTCACAGTACAGATTGAGAGAATCCGCCTTGCCAATTATGGAATCAATCTATGTCTTCTACAAAAACATCTACAATCGAGCTCGCTGATCCCGCAATCCTTTCGCAACCTCGTCATATCTTTCGTAGACATCTTTCTCCGCGTCAAAATTCAGTAGCCATGCCTCCCTCGTCAGATGAATAGCTTCGGGCGTCTTCGCAATCTCATCCCAGTTTGCCTTATGCCACCTCTCCCGTGTCTTCACGCCTGTAGCTTGCGCCTTGTGAACCCTCTCGTAGCGTATCTTCTCAAACGCTTTTACTGCCAACGGGATGCTCTTCTTTCCGGCCAATTCTAGCGTAGCCGCCAATACCACTCCATCTTCGATTGACTGACTAGCTCCTTGAATCGATGTTGGGAGGAATGGATGAGCCGCGTCTCCTATCAAAGCAATCCGAGCCTTTGGTGAGATGAATGTCGGGAGTGGATCTCGAAACACCAGCTTGTGGTCGATGAGCCTGCCGTCTTTAGGTGTCGAGCGCACGATTTCCTGTACAATTGGCGCCCAGCCCTCGACGTACTTCAAACAGTCCTCCACTCTTCCAGGGAATTGCCAGCTCTCCTCGATATTGCCGTCGTCCACATGAGTAAAGACCCAATTGAACTCCTTGCCGCCTTTGAGCGACGAGGCGAGGAAATGCAGATCTGGCCCAATCCAGCCGCAATGCGCGTCGCCTTCTACAAGATGCTTGAGCTTGGGATTGTCCTTGATTGCGTCGCCCGAGAACCAGGATCGGTACACTGCGTATCCCGAGCTCTTTGGTTTGTCGTCAAAGCCAAGCACGATTTTCCGTCCTCGAGAGCGGACACCTTCTGCTGCGATGACTATGTTCGCTACTAGATCTTGGCCGTTGACAATGACACCTGCTTTCTCATCGTCCTCAAAGTAATCTGTGACTCTCTGCCCCATTCTGATATCAATTCCTCTATCCACGGCATGCTGATGGATAATGCTATACAGCTCACCGCGATGCCCATTAATCCTAGGACCCCATTCCTTCTCTTTCTCAAAGCTCTGTCTCGTCACAAACTCGCCTTTCCAGTGATACAGATCCAGCCACGTGGTTTGGCGAGCCACCTTCTGCATTGCGTCGATGACGCCGGGCCAGCGTTCAAAGTTACGCGCTCCATTCGGATCAAACGAGATGATGTCTCCAAACCGCGTGATCTCCTCAATATGCGCGGACTTCTCGAGGACAATGACGGAATGGCCCTTGCGGTCGCATTCTATGGCTGCTGCTATGCCTGCGAAGCCCGCGCCGACAATGATGACTTTGATGCCGGAGGATGGGCGCCGTGGAAAGTCGGCCATTTTCGTTTGGGCGTCGTGCTGTGGTCTTTCCTAAGGGGAAGAGGATTGCACGTTTTCAATGGGAGGATGATGCTGTCGTCTTAGCCACGTTGAGTCTTACATTGATGTACATGTGGGGTCGGTTAATATCACTGTTACTATGACGTGCCCCACATTGGAAATGGTGAGAGATATAAGGTGTGTCTGATTGTACGGCATTGTACTGCACCAAATTATTATTCTTCTGGCCGAGTTGAGAAGTGTTCTCATGGCAGAAGATCAAAGTTCACAATCTTGGGAAACGATCGTATTAGGAAGTCGGCCCTTTCGGACAGATCGAACATCGACGGCAAGGATTGGTTGAGCTTTGAAAGAGGCCCCTACTGAAATAAATGTCTTTAGCAAATTAATTCGCAGAATCTTTGCGAATTGCCTTACTCGAGATGCCTTGTTGATCCTATCGCGGAAGATAATGAGAGCAAGCAGCTATTGCAGCAAGAACTAGTTTTCACAACGTCCTTGTGCGGTACATTGAACATTCAAGCAACCTCAAAGAAATCTTGGAAATCAGAAATACTCAAAAATGTCACATTACAACTATGACCACCGCAGTACAAAGCGAATGAATGCGCACCCAAGATATGAAGTTCGGCGGACCCTATGTGGCTGAGTTCGCTAGCGCAAATGACTCATTATGAGATTCGACGTCACCAAGACCTCGAAACCACACCCATGTACCCTTTGAGATAACCTTACAGAGAAATCCTCTTGCAAGTGTGTTAACCAGTAATTATGAGTCGATCCTATCGGCTGTGCCTGAGGCGCACTCGGACCTGTTCGTCCGAGCAAAAGTCCTTAGCCGAACGTATACTGTAACGACAGCTTGAGCACGAGATGAACATATGGATATATAAGAACAGACAATCACCGTGCTGTTTTAATCACACACAGCTTTCATCACAGCTTCTACAAACACTACTTACAAAGTACTTTCGCAACCAGCTCTTTTAAATCTTACTTCTCTTTGAGTTTCCTATTTGAATTGATGCTAGGTGTTACTACCACCACTACCACTACCACTACCACCACTCTCAACCTGGCCACTACCCATTTGGTCACTGAAAACCTGGCCACTACCCATTTGGCCACTAACAACCTGGCCAACCACAACCTGGCCACCATCGACATCGACACCACCAACATGGCTACCAACATGCCCACTGGCAGCGATAATAACACCGAGAACACTCTTCTTCCATCCAAGAACTATTCGTGCACATCATGTCAGATCGCGTTCACCGACGGACAAGAACAGCGCACACATATGAAAACATCCTGGCAGTAAGTCGCATGCACATGACTACCTATGTTACAGAGAAGACTAACATGAGAACAGTTTATTCAATCTCAAGCGACGCATGGCCTCGCTACCACCAGTCGCTAAGGAAGAATACAACACCGACATTGAAGCCCAAATCGAATCCAACCAAGTCTCCAGGCGAAGCAGAAGTCGAAGCAGCAAAGCCAGCAGCAGTAGCAGCAGCAGCAGCGAAGAGGAAGAAGATATCTCCGACAACGAAGACACCGCCTCCCCCTTCCAATGTCTCTTCTGCAACCAAGACTTCGAGCAAGACGACGCGGGCTTCGCATCCAACCTCGAGCACATGCGCTCAGCGCACGGAATGCACATCCCCGGTTCGGACAAGATCTTCGACATGCAGAGTTTCGTCGCCTACCTGGCGACCGAGATCCGAACGTGGCACGAGTGTCTGTACTGCGGGGCGACCAAGCCCTCGACTCAGAGCATACAGAGCCATATGCGGGATAAGGGGCACTGTCGCTTGAACTTTGATCGGGAGCCCGAGCTGTTGGATTTCTGGGAGCCGAGACTTGAGAGTGCGGAGGAGGATGGGCTGGAATACGACGAAGAAGAAGGAGAAGAAAGGCAGATTACACTTCTCTCCGAGACCGAGATCCGATTCGCCTCCGGCAAAGTCGTCGGCTCCAGACACGCTGCGCCCTCAAGCAAGAAACCGTCCAAGAAAACCCGCAGCACACCAGCCGCAAGCGACGCTCTCCCTGCCTCCGAGAACGCCGAGTCAGCGCAGTCATCACAACTTACACAGACAGCGCAATCATCACAATCCGTGCAAGCCATGCAAGCGCTGCTAGAAGCCATCGGCCCACAACAAGCAACGAGCTTAACGCTGTCTCGCGCAGACGAGCAGAGCTTGACTGGCATCACCGCCCAGCAGCGACAGGCGGTCATGATGGCTGTGAAGAAGGCGCAGAGGAGCGAGGCCATGGCGCGCCGGGCGAGGGAGTGGGTGTATGCGAAGGGAGCGAATAATCAGAAGTTCGATCAGTTGGACAGCAGTAAGATGAAGTGGGGGAAGCAGAACCACAAACTTCTGCCTAGGTAGTGGGTTTGTCTGGTTTCGCGGGATGGAGAGTATGATGGTGGAGAAAATAGGGGTATATGTGATTGGTATTAGATTTAGAGGCGGTTCTGCCTTAGTATACCTAATGCAATCATATGTGCTACGAAATGTGCATGGGACGTTTGCAACGTGATTACTGGCTCCCAAGCTAGATAAAGGGGATCCAGACACGAGTTCGCGCTCGGTAGGCCTGATACTCTTCACCGAAGAAGTTGATCAAATGCTTTTCTTCATCTATAATTGGTCAGTTCCTGATGTCAAGTCTGTAAAGCATAATGAGGAAAGCCAGGGTAACTTACGAGTAATGCGCTTCATGAAGAAATACCACAATACTCCAGCGTACGCCAAGAGGCATATGGTATTTCCTAGCATGACTTGGGTCCCAATGCCCCACCAGAAGAAGCCAAAATACGACGGATGCCGAAAGTAGGCATACATGCCACTCGTCACCAGCTCGTGCCCCTCATTCTTACGAGACTGCACCGTATGGTTGAAATTCGTCCCTGCTTGCGCCATGGCTATACTCCGCACCGTCTGTCCAACTACAATCATTACAACGCCCAGCGCGAGCGTCACCGGGTAGTGGACACGGGCCTGCCAGCCTGGGAAAAAGTACGATGTCAGACATGTTTCCACCAGCGCCATGCTGTGCGCTATTCGATACTGGTCGCCGTTGGTGAGGAGAAAGGACGAGACGTATGCGATCGGGGTGTTGTATGCGGCCGTGGTGTAGAACTCGAGAAAGTGGAAGATGGACAGCGTGCCTAGGAACAGCCAGGGGCGCCAGAGTCGGCTACCGTGATATGCTAGAAACGCCGTGAGGACGAAGCCGAGTATAGCTGCACCGCCCAGGCAAAAGGCGCGCACGGCGATGCCTGACAGCGAGCGTCTGCCGCGTGGATAGAACTCGATGGGGACAGCGTACGGGTTCCTTGTCTGGATATTCGCAGCTTCACGTGCACGCAGTTGTGCGTCCAGCTCAGGAGTCCATTTGCTTGGTCCTGCCGGCCGGTTCACAGGGTAGGAGATGTCGACGCTGGAGGAGGCTTTGGGGGCGCCGTTGGAGGCCATGTTGTCTCAGTTATTTTCGGGCGGGGAAAATTCGAAATCTCGACAAGAGAAGAGGCTGAATCAAGGCATAATACGTGGGGGAAGACGCGTAGACTGGCGCTGGCTACGGGTCTTTTTTTGTATAGCAAGCGGAATAATAGCAAGGTGGAAAGGACGATCCCTTTGCTACTTAGTTATTGTCTCTGGCCGACGCGTCTCTCAGCCGATGAGATCATCGGGCCTCGGGGCTGCATCGGGTCTAGCGCACCTCGAGTAACCTTCAACTCCAATCATGTCTTGCTTCAGCCACTCAACTATCCCATCTCAACCCGGAGAAATAAACTCGGCGTGAATTACACAATGTCCCTTTCAGAGAACAAGCAGCGTATGGCTCGTGGCGAGCTGTACCATGCCTTCACTCCAGAGTTAATTGCAGAGCGAGCAAGATGCAAACACGCAATTACACGCTACAACAACGCTGGCGAAGTTCCGCGTAGAAGGTTGACTGAGCTGTTTCGAGAGTACGTGCTACTCTCCGAGCCCTGACAACTCCTCTCGCATTCTCACACTGCGCCCAGCATCATCCAGGACAAAACTCCTCTGCCACCACAAGCTTCCACCGTCGAAGACGACGACAAGCTCTTTGAGAACGACCCTTGGATTGAGCCCCCACTAGCAATGGACTATGGCTACAACGTCCGCCTCGGAGAAAACGTCTTCATCAACTTCAACTCCGTCTTCCTAGACACGTGCCTGATCACCATCGGATCCCGCACGTTAGTGGGGCCCAATGTTTCGTTCTACTCAGGCACGCACCCCTTGGACCCTGCCGTACGCAACGGCACCCAAGGGCCTGAACTCGGAAAGGAAATCCACATTGGCGAAGACTGTTGGATAGGCGGGAACGTATGCATCTTGCCGGGAGTCACGATTGGGAAGGGAGGGGTGGTCGGAGCGGGCAGTGTTGTGACGAAGGATGTGCCTCCTTTTACCATTGTCGCAGGTAATCCGGCTAGAATTGTCCGCAAGATTGAGACGAAGATGGATCCCTCGCAGCAGAATCCTCAATGAGGGATTTTGTCCGATTGTGAATCAACCCCATGGGGAGCAAGGGCTCTTCGTTCGCTTCACTTTGCAGATCGTCTCTCGTGATATGCTTGCATCAAGTCTACACAATGAGGTCGATGAAGCGGACCTGGTACTCTTGAATAGCAGAAGGTGTCTCGTTGTCGCACAAACGAGCTCATCTTGGCCATCTGTACCTATTTTCGATCCATACAACTCCAAACTGACCACTCCCCATTCCATGTTCGACTCCTCAGCATGATTTCATTTTCTCCAAAGACTAACCCACAGCGTTGCCAGTGTCCAAAACGTGCCATGCACTACCTACCTCGAGGTTTTCACGATATAACGTAACACTTTCCTCTCAAGTCCGTATCCAACGTAAAGACCATACCACAACCCCAAGCAACAGAGCCGACAATGGCACGACCAACACTCCGACCACACGTTCTGGAAGCCACTGAAACCGGAGACAAAACCTGCCTTCCAAAAACCTGTGCCGAATATGCGACAGCTGCTACAAACCAGTAGCCCGTAGTGTTTTGCCCTCCCTCCCACCCCGCCAAGCCCACCGCCTGTCAAAAACAAAACCAAAAAAGCATATCCCGATGCAGACAAGTAGCACGCCGCAGCCTGACTACACAGCACACCCCCGCCCGTTTGAAGCTAAGATTCACACCCAAGACTTGGAGCCCGCGGGCAAGCTTCGCGCGCCAAGCCAGCGCGAAACCCGTTCCCAAACGCCACCCAAACAACCACCACGGCATTCAAAACAACATCAGCACAACATTAGCAGACTCTGACTACTCCAGCCACGTTGTTAGCATGGCCCACCTTGCCAAACTGCCCATCGTGGTGTAGTTTTGCGGCCTCGCGCGCTGCACTGCTGTGGTGCCACTCGCGAATACGGAGGCGTCCGCCTGGTACACTTCGAGACTGCGCGATCAAGTGACACCTTCTCCAGACCGCGTGCCAAGAAGCCCCCAAAATGCGTTCAATCGTGCCAGCTCCTCAGACTCGCGGTGCTGGGACAGTTTATGCCTGCGCGCATCGTTAATGCGTTTGTGGGAAGACTGGCCGACTTGGGAGGTTTGGAGAGCAGAGCCACTTGCGTACAAATAGGACGAGTCCCTTCACTGAGGGAAGAAGCATCGGACAGGTTCCTCATTCATTAACAGGCTAATAACTTCTATTCGGCATCTTAGCATTCCTCCACTTTCCTTCAGTTCTTTGCTTCGTAATTCTTTTCACATACATCGGTAGATCCGACTTATTATTTTTCCAAACATGAAGTACATTCTCATCGCATCGCTTCTTTCTTCCGCCGCCTACGCTGCGCCTTTCGCCCAGGTGCAGGGCGGTAATGTTAATACGCCCACTGGCCAGACCCAGCAGCTCCCGCAACAAGGCCAGCAGGTTCCCCAGCAAGGCCAGCAGGTTCCCCAACAGGGACAGCAGGGTGTTAATGCTCCCCCGACCGGCCTTGGAGCTGGCATTGCCAATGGCCAGACCCCCTCTGCGAACGACCTCGCTACCGCTGTCTCCAACTGGATGGCTGATACCTCCATGGTCTCCAACTTCTTGAACACCGGAAACAGCATCCAGAACAATGTTGCGTTCAAGCAGGCTGCTACTGTCGCTTTCAACGCCGAGGTTGATGAGTTGAACCACAAGGCCATTATCGATGCCGCTAATGGCAATGACCCCAACGTCATTGCTGCCAACAGCACCCTTGCTACTGGCGGTTCTTTCCAGGATGTTGTCGACAAGCTCCAAGAGATGTCTGTCAAGGGTCAGGCTGCCGCTGGTAACATTGACTTGATCAACCAGAACCGCTGTGTTAATGGTGAGTTCCCCTTCATTCTCTCAGGGGTATATTCTAATGGTTTTTAGTTCTTCCCAACATTGATGCCTACATGGCCTCCACTGGCTCTTCCTCCCAGGCTGTTCGTCCTACTGTCTGTGACCAGACTGGTGTCGCTGGTGGTGTCCAGGGTACTGGTCGTACTCTGCCCGGTGCGCCCGCAGGTAGCCCTGCTGCTGCTTTCGCCGCCGCTCAATCTCTCGCTGCTGGAACCGGCAACGGTCTTGTCCAGAACGGTGTTCAACAGGGTCAGCAGATCCAGCAAGGCCAGGCTCCCACACAGCAACAGACTCCCACCCAGGGCCAGCAGATCCAGCAAGGCCAAGCCCCCACCCAGCAACAGACTCCTACTCAGGGCCAGCAAATCCAGCAGGGCCAGACTCCCACTCAGGGACAACAGATTCAGCAGGGTCAGGCCCCTACTCAGGGACAGGACCCCAACGCTCAACAGATCCAGCAAGGTCAGAACGGCCAGCTTCCCGCCCAGGGCCAACAGACCGCTCAGAACGGACAGACCGTACAACAAGGTCAGCTCCCCGCCACCGGCGCCCAGACTGGAGCAACCCAGTAAACGCCACACGCTGCAAGAGCTAAGGAGGTGAGAGCGATGTGCTGGTCTCGGATCACCTTTCTAGCTTGACGCTCGCATTGACAATTATGGTGAAAACATTCCTTTAGTTGTAGATATTGAGTAATAGGGGAAAAACTGTAGTATGATATTTGCTAGGATGCCGAGTAGATAGGTGATAGCCTGCCTTTCAACTCAACCGTTCGTTGAATATCTTACCTGTTTTGTGAACTCGATCGTGAGATTTTGTGAAAGTGCATTCCTCTTGCTTTGATGCCCTTAAATCAAGGCGCACGCTTTGCAAAGTTGGTAGGATATGAGCAAGGATCAAAAAGCTTATGTTTGCCTTGGAAATGAGGTTTCGAAACCGAAGACCCAGAGACCTGGATCGGATATCTCGAGGCCCGGAAACTGTGGTAGGTTTCGAAGGGCGTGTTTTGTGTCACCATCGAAACGATATGCGAAACATGATTTGCAGCGAAAATTGAAATACTGAGAAGCTGCCAAGGCGAGGACAAGAGAGGATCATCAAAGACAAGCTTCGAGTTCCTTCATGCGTGGGTAATATGTTCATTGATATCAGATGGTGGTTCGCGGAACGCGTGTGAGGACGTGAAGGGTGACACGAAGTCGCGTGACCAGCCCAATCGGGCAAATCAGCAGCCTTGCAGCAAGCGCGTCATGGCAGAGATGAATGAAATACCGATTCAGTGCATCACGGCAGGCTGTGTGGCTGCAAGAATCCGATGTGCTGGCAATCCAGGACGCCATCTTCCAAGGCCAGGCTGCCAAGGTCGCGGTGCGTCGAGGTCGCTGACGGCACACCTGTGGAGGAGCTAAGAATGGAGCTGCGCTGGCTGGCACGGTAGCGACTAAGCCACTCCCCACCTTCAGCTTGGAGGTCTGCTTGCGCTGCACGCCATGGTCGAGGCCGAGCGCAGAGGGAGCGGTGTCCAGGGAGATCTCGAGAAGGAGTTGACGTGCTCGGTAAGTGCGAGGTTTCAAGTTTGTGGTGTTGTGGTGGAGGCGGGGAAGCGGTCTGGGGACGAGATGCCGCCGCCGCAGACGTGAGAACATGAGGACTCGGTGGAGGGAGGAGCGATGCGACATGTGCCTGCCCACCCAGACAAGACACATGACCGCAGGGAAGGATCCTGATCGGTCGCTCTTTCCCTCGAGAGCTTGCGGCTTAACTAATGCTAACTACCACATGGCCAGATCTGTACAGACTTGCTCTTCCAGCCGCTCACTCTGCTCGACTGCCTGCACACCTTCTGCGGCGCCTGTCTGAAGGAATGGTTCTCTTTCCAAGCCTCGACGGCTACTTCGATTCACCCGTATACTTGTCCCTCATGTCGTGCCTCGGTGCGCACCACGCAGCCCAATGCCGCCGTTACAACGCTGCTTGATATCTTCCTCAAAGCCAACCCCCACAAAGGAAAGACAGACGAGGAGAAGCACGCAGATCGCGAAAAGTTTAAGCCAGGCGACGTTGTTCTGCCCAAGTTGAGGCGAAGGGACGAGCGTGATGATGCTGATAGACGGTTGCTCGAGGACGTCCAGCAGCTGAGTTTGAGAGAGGCGGGCATACCCGGTGGAAACAGCTCTACTCTCGGACTACCAAGAGAAAGGAGGGGGGACAGAAGTAGGGACAGAAGTAGGGATTCGCGAAGGAGCAGGACGCAGGGGGCGTCCCCTAGTAGAAGCCCTAGAGGCTCGTCACCATCAAGAGTGGTCATCCCACCTAGAGCTGTTGGGCACCAGTCAAGTCTCATATCACTTCTCAGTGCGTCTGAACTCGACTCGGACGATGTGGATGAAGGCCTCGTGCGTCAAGTGCTGGAGGAATTAGTAGAAGAAGGCATCGACTTGAACCAAATTGGACCTACTCAAGAAGATGAAATCACAGAAAGATTGGCTGAAGCAGTTCGAAGAAGACAAGCAGAAAGGCACGCTGAACGGCAGAGAGAGCGCAGAGAGAGAAGAGATCGCATAGCAAGAGAAGGATTGACGAGCTCGTCGTCGTCTTCATTAGCACAGCCACTCCGCAGCCCTCTTAGGGATGAGGAAGGCGCGCGTAGGAGAGTTCATGCTCGCTCGGAAAGCGGGACTTCGACTCCTCAGACTGCCCCAGGACCTCCTATATCCCGGCCTGGCCTGATGGATGCTGCAAACCGGGGCGGTAGATCGCACCACACGCGGTCATCAAGTCAGGGAAGCTCTCGATCTGCTAGAAGAGCAGAACGTCCTGCAGCGCTTTCTTTATCGAATACTCCAGGAGCTAGTGATACTGAGCGGCCTTCGACATCAGAAAATGCGGTTGCACCTAGGAGACGACAGTCTGATAACCAGCAAAGGAATAGATTGGATGCTCGTCAGCAGTTCCGCAATAGCATTCAAACAGCAATGTCAAATCCCAACTCGCCTCGGTCATTGAACTTTAACATACCTACCAGCGACAGCCCAACCAGCTCTATACCAGTCTCACAGTCTACGTCAACTCCTGCAGCAACCCCTTTTCCAGCGCCGCCGTCCTCGCGCCGAACAACAGATCCTACTAGGGGTGGACAGCCGCGCCCTAGCAATGGAACTCCACCAACAGCATCTACTCCCACTTTCCCTCGTTCCACTACAGATCCGAATGCAAATGAGTCTCGAACAAGATTACCTTTAGCACCTGCGCCGGTCGTACTAAAGTACGAAGAGCCACACATCTCATGTCAAAGTTGTGGCAAGGACCATATTGAGTATGAGCTTCATTACAATTGCGACAAGTGTGATGAAGGCTCCTACAATATTTGCCTTCGATGCTTCCGCGCTGCTAAAGGATGTAAACACTGGTTCGGATTTGGTTGGACGGCTTGGCACAACTATGAACGAAAAGCGCCGGAGGGAGGTTATCCCCCAGATCACGAACCTCCTCATATTCTTATTGGACAGCGATATCGACGGCCATCGACGCCAGTGACAGAATCTACTGCACCACCACACAAGCTGATGAGTGAAGATGATCCTGCGCAACGATTTGAATCTGGTGTCTTTTGTGACATTTGCAAGGCATTGGCAAATGTGTGCTATTGGAAATGTGACTTCTGTAACGAAGGGGACTGGGGCTTTTGCAATGATTGTGTCAATCAAGGACGCCATTGTACACATCCCCTCCTTCCTGCTGCCCACGAGCCGACAGAATCTCCAGAGCCAATACCGCATATTGAGCCAACGCCATCGGCACCTCCGACTCCTCGCCTCGATGCAACCCTCGCTCCACCAGACCATGATTCTGCACCTTCGACGCCTCCTCTGACGCCAAGTTCGGCATCACTCATGGGCGGCCCAGACACCTTTGTTATTGCCAATACTACCTTTCGGCCCCTCACTTTCACGACACTGTGCAACGTTTGCAGATACCCCATACCCCCTTCTCACACGCGTTATCATTGTTTGAAGTGCAATGGCGGTGATTACGATATCTGCATGAACTGCTATCATAAGCTTAATGTTTCTAATCGAATCAGCAAGGAAGATGGCATTAATGGATGGCGAAAATGTCTCCGTGGCCACCGTATGGTCATCGTCGGCTTCGAGGACCGTGACGGTGGGCAAAGAAGAAAAGTTGTTCGAGAGCTTGTTGGCGGATACGCTCTGAAAGAAGAAGAAAGCTCAAATCCCGGCAGTCGATCACCCGTGAGTACTGCTCCGCGAAGTATGGATGACAAATGGAAACGATACGATCAAGGCCATCAAACACAACGGTTTCCGCCCGAGGGTGGAGTTGGGCTGAGGTTGCTTGCTACTTGGCGATATTGGCCCGACGAGGGTGACAAAGATGAATTGGCCTTTCCAAGAGTTGCAGAGATCAGGGAAGCACGAGATCTCAACGGCGACTGGTATTGGGGTGTGTATTGTGGAGCTGAAGGCCTCTTTCCTGCGAATCATGTCACGGCTGTCTGATGAAGGTTGTAAATGACTTGAGATTGAATATGACGTTAGGGCTCTGCATCATGTTTAGTAACTAACGAACAGAAATACAAAAGTATCAATATGCATTCTGATCATCTCCTGATAAAACAGCATATACCGAACAGCCGAAACAGTGAGATTGACTGCAGAACAAGACGTAAACGTCCAATGCTCATAATCACATTATCTCCAAATGGCTC
Source organism: Pyrenochaeta sp. DS3sAY3a (assembly GCA_001644535.1). NCBI lineage: Eukaryota > Fungi > Ascomycota > Dothideomycetes > Pleosporales > Cucurbitariaceae > Pyrenochaeta > Pyrenochaeta sp. DS3sAY3a. Next base: position 137,695 of record KV441649.1, on the reverse strand, counting down.
AAGTCACATCCTATGTAATGTTGTACACGCTGGGTTAATGCTTTCGCTTGAGCATTGACCTATTCAAGCCGAATCCTACATAGCACTTCTGTCTTGTCGCTTATTCACAAAGGACGATCTTATATGCTACAATTGGTTCACCACTCGGCTAACGGGTCTCCAAGGTCAGATCAACACGGGGTCCCTGTCCTGCTCTGGACAGATCCGCCGATAACCTTAAGGTTCGCACTTGGAGCTATCCGAGTGGTCGAGCGATGACGTGAGAAGAATACATCATTGTAAGACTAACGCCCCGACAGGGGACAAATTACATCCTACAGACCCACATACCAGTCGAGCATTACCCGGTGCTGGTAACTACATGTCCCGACATGGACGTCCCGTACAGATTGCTGCAGCGTATTTCAGCACATGCTTACGACTTAGTTTCGGTCCCGCTCCGGTCGTACTAACCCCGCTTGTCTGACAATTGCCAGACCGATCACCACCGAGCCTACCTCCTGTATGGCTGACTCGACTACGACTACGACTGACTACACCTATGTTCCTAACGCTAGCCCTTAACGTTATGCCTACTACCGTGGCTATCCCGTGGTCGGAATGTAGCCCCTTGAGCATAAATTAGACCCCTTGCCCCCTCGTTTTACACCCAGCAGCTAAAGAGCCAAGAACTATCAAAATGGATGCTTTTGACAAGAAGACACTGAAAACCTCGCGAGGTTACACATACACTTACTACACCGCGGATGGCGACAGGTCCCTTCCCACCCTTTTCTTCCAACATGGCTGGCCAGACAATGCGGCTCTCTGGAAAGACGTCGCTGGTCCTCTCCGCTCCCTCAAGCATCCCATCATAATCCCCGACCTGCTAGGCTACGACGGCACAGACAAGCCCACCGACCCGGTAGCGTACAAATGGGACGGCATGACCAAGGACCTCATCGAGATCATCGACAAAGAAGGCGGCGGCAACGTCGTCTCCATCGGCCACGACTGGGGCTCCGCCATGGCATCGCGCCTGTACAACTACTACCCCGACCGGGTCGTAGGCCTCATCAACCTCAACGTGCCCTACATGCCGCCGACCAGACAGCCCTTTGACCTCGACGCCATCAATGCCTTCACAGAGGCCACCTTCGGCTACCCCATCTACAGCTACTGGCACCTCTTCACTGCGCCGGACGGGCCCGCCGTGCTCAAAGAGCACGTCGACCGCGTGTACCAAGTCATGCACGGGCAAGCCGAGTCGATGAAGCGCTTCTTCACGGGACCCAACGCCATGCGCGACTTCCTGACGAGCGGGACCGAGACGGTGGCGCTGCGGCCGTACGCGCTCGACGCGGCGTTCCGCAAGGACTTTGTGGACCGCTTCACGCGCGACGGGTTCGAGGGCCCGCAGTGCTGGTACAAGGCGTACCGGAGCAACATCCAGTTCGAGGTCGACGCCAAGTTGCCCGCGGACAGGGACAGGGTCAATGTCCCCGCGCTGTATGTTGGCGCTACGGACGATGCGGTGTGCAGGCCTGAGCTTATGGTTCCGGCTGTGCAGGCGGGGCTGCTGCCGCACTTGGAGAATGCGGGCATGGTCGATGCGAGTCATTGGGTTACGTATGAGAAGCCGCAGGAGATTGTGGAGAAACTTGAGCCGTGGTTGAAGAAGACGTTTCAGTAGAGTGGGTGGGGAGTGATGTGTTGCGTGTCTTGAAAGAAGAAATCTTGGTCATGGCAACCTAGAGCGATTAGAAATTATATTTAAATTCTCTAGAACTACCCAGTTCTCATCTTCCACGTCCTTCTCAGGCATATGGCCTGGAAGGCTTTGAGTCTATCGAAGTACTAGTGAATGAGAAGATATATCCCACGTAGATCCAAAATCGCAGTCCGAGTCCACTTACACAGCTAAGCAGTATCAACATTCAATCCCACACTATACCGTCAATTTTTCAAGATTCCATCATATCCACACCCAACACAATCGACATCGAACGTGCCCGCAGCGCACAAGCAACGCTCGCAACATTCCTCCTCCGCAGAGACTACAAAAGCAAATTCTGTAATTCGATCCGGCGAGTCGCGATCCGTGCTGACCAAGGCGACTGCATGGAGCTCAGCATCCTGAGAAGTCTTTTAAGCTGGATAGACTAGGCGTAGCAGTGAGCAATATGTGCCACTTGCACTCGAGACTACGTATCGCGTAGGACGAATAGGAATGGAGGATTGTAAATCAGGTAGTAATGGAACACAATCTAGAAAATTGTTTTATGGAAGAAGATGGATGGGATAGTGTTTGAACGAAGGGAACAACATATTGGTTGTACAGGATTCACGGGTAGTCGGTGTTCATATAAGTTCCTGTGTCGCCCCACATACCCTTAATGCTAGCAACAAAGGTGTTCCCTAGAGATTTTGTATCATCTTGAGGAAGTACACAAGGTATTTCTACAGCTAAGGGACCACTCGATCTTAATTAACATGGATCTTGACATCATCTTGAATCCTCTATTGGTTTCGGGGAGGGCAGTAGCAAGCGAATTGGAAGCTTCTTTGGCCGCTTGGATACCTGCGGCTGACTTCTGCTTCTATCCCATGAGGACCCAGTTTGCACAAGCAAGACTGTTCCAGTTACTTGTGCTTGCTATAAGAGCAAGCAGTCTGTTCGTCCTCTCTATATTAAGAGTAGTTAGGACCTTTTGCAGAGTTCATCTGAATACACACCGTTCTGAGTTCAACTGCCTAGTTCAACAGTTGGGAGCGCCACGAGCAGGCGTGGTGGGTAAGAAGAGGTCCTTGGTTTCTCTAGGCATCGAAAACAACCTCCACGATAGTGGGATCTGGGTTTTGTCACAGGACGTCTTGCGGGTAGTTGGTGTCTATATGTGTATTCGTGTGGTGCTTTACGCCCTCGACGTCACTACCTAGGTAGAGAACAGTTATAAAGGCTCTTCGAAAGTCTACAAGGAGCTGTCTGCTCCTAAAAGGATTACGGGAGTTGTATCTATAGTTCTATAAGCTTCATAAGTAGTACTGTAAACACCACTGATAGCTCTCTCAGTTTAGCGAGAAGTGTTCGAGAGTCCTTACTTGCCGTGCAACACTCAAGCTACTTCCAAACACCCGTGCACCCATTCAAACACTCCAAGTGAAAACTCGCCCATGCAAACGCAGCGCTGCCTAACCCACGCTAGCAGCACGCCCATGGTCCGTGATCCCCAAGTCCAACAGCTTCACCCTCACACGCGCCTATGCGCTCTGTGTATTTATCACACGTAGTATATAACCTAGAGAAATAGACAATCTTCCATCGAACTACCAACTTCCCGGGTGGCGTAATGGTTTAGCTTACGGACTTGCTCTAATAGCTCTACCCAAATCGTCAGTTCGATTCCCAAAAACTTTTTTTGGTTCTTTTTTGCCTTGTTTTTGGTCCTTTTTTGCTTTGGTTTTCTTGAAGTGCTGCCAACGCAACCAAGCAAGGTAACCTGCTCTAGGCCTAGAAGTATACTAAATAAAGCTATAGAAACTTTGCTAAAGGAAATACGCAAAAATTGCCATACAACCTTAATGTCTTCTAAGGTTGATGGCTTTACTTGCCACACGCCGCTTGTGTTCGAACTCCTTTGCAGGGTTCTAGAGTTCACACCAGTACAAGGCGTCCGCCGCATTGGATCAAGTCTTGTCCTCCCGAACAACCTGACAGCGCAGCCTCAATCCCATCTACAAAATCAAGCTCAAAGGCACCAGCAAGCGTACGAAGGCAAGAAGTAGCTGTCGCTGGCGCCCTGCACCTACAGCCTACCATACTCCTCCCGAAGGCTCTTCAGCTCTCTTTTGAGCTCATCGGCGTAGAACTCGAGCATCGTGTGGGCTCACACAGACTGGCTTCAAACTGCAACGGGTTCAAGAACTTCGTCATGTCCGGGCGCCGCTGGGACGGGCACGCCATCAACAACCTAGACAGAAGGCCTGGGGTCGCTGTGGTAATCGTCGAATGGATTAACAGGCTCTATTAAAGTAGACAGCCCAGGCTCCAGATAAAGAGCCTCCTGTCTAAGGCCTTAAAATGCTGTAAGTTCAAGGAGGAGGCGCCGCGAATGCGGGCGATCCTATCTCTGGGAGCAAAACAGATCCCGCGAGGGCACGGCGCAGATCTAAAGAACTGGATGTGACGTGATATTATAGGTGGCTAAGGCATCTCGGTCCTGGAATTGCGTCCGCAGAGGAGTAGAAGTGTGTGTGAAGACAGCGCGCGTGCACGTCTACCCGCTAAGAGCTGTAAGTGCACTCCCTAGACACAGCCTGGTAGTATGAAACCTAATTACATAGACAGACTACAAAAAGCACTGGATGCCCTCTGGCTCTGGTTAACTGCAATATCTACCTAAGGAAACATATACGGAGATCTACACGCACAGGTGTTCACGACTAATAATCTGCTCTTCTCAGCCTGCAGAGCCTTACACTGCACTTGCTTGTTTCCATTCACTAGACGAGAAGAAGTAACTTTCGCGTTAGTGTTGTTTGCGAAATCAAATAGACTTGCATGCTGCTATTACAGATCAGCTCCACTATCACAACAATCAGACTTGCATATCTTCAATGGCTTCAGCTTCACTCTGTCCTGGGTAAGTAATAAAAAGATTGTGTTTTGTCTAATGTCGCGACCATACTATTCTCCTTTACATGCATAAGAAGGTCGCGCTGAACTACTTCTTCGTCCTTAAATGCTGCGAGCGTGTAGATCTCATTCTTGAGCTCACCGGGCAGATTGAAGAATAATATCTCGTCTGGCATTGACAGTTTTTAGCGTTTTGGTGTTAGATCCTGCAAAAGTGCAGTGCGAGAGCCTGCAGGTCAAGAGCAGGCAGCACAAAACACTACGTCTACCTTCTCACTCTGCCTAAACACACTAAATACTTATCTGCAAACTCATTAGCACCCCACTCGATTAATTTAACACCGACAGCTATCACATCGTGCCTTGTCTAGATACCCACGCGTTCCACTCACACCACCGCACCGTTAGTGGGCAAATCTGCTCGTCCACTCCAGTCGATCGACTTTATGAATCGAGCAATAGCTTCTATCACAAGTGCACTTAAGTTCGAGGGAGTAGTAGCGAATGCTACAATTCCTAAAGTTCACAAACCTGTAACAGGGTCAGTGACTTTAGTGGAACCCTATGTTCTACAATCTGTTAAAAGCATGCTGGTAATACGGCCTTTGGCACAAGGCGTCGAAAAGCAGGTGCTCGACGTTATTGAATTGAGTAGTGACAGCGATGACAGCAATAAGAGCGCGGCGTCCGGGAGCGAAACTTTGACAGCTCGCAACTCTCCTGCTCCCGCTCCTGCTCGTACAGTGTCCAAGAAACCAGACGAAAGTTTGGTTCTTCCGCTTCAAGTTTTTGGCGACTATTGCATTGTCATTTGGCGACTATTGCATTGTCATTTGCCGCCTTCTGTTATACCACTGATACCTAGTCAGGGTTATATAGGAACTCGTGAGAGATCTCCAAGCACATTCCTTTGTTCCATTCTCAGTAAATAGCCATGAGGATGGCCTACAACTAGTCGTATCCTCTCAACTCAGAGCATCCGCGAATCACAGCAACCATGGACCCGGCCAGTCAGGCGCTGGCGTTAGAACTGCCCCCAGATGTTCACAGGAGCATCTCTGCTCCAGCCCTGAAGAGCACGACTGCTGGAATTCCTGATCTTGGCGTGACAAGCCCGCGGCAGCACTGCAGCAGGCTAGCCAATGTTGTTCGGCCACGCTTCGTCCCTGCTCAGCGCTTGCCATTGCAGGCTGATTCCCACATGTTCAGCTGCAGCCTAGACAATGAGGCTGAACAGCCCAAGAGGTAGGCAATACTGCCTATGGTAGCCACAACACCATGCTACGAACTTCGCATTTCCCGCGATAGCCACATTCTTCGAAACATTCTATGGCGATTCCTCCTTTCCACCTCACAGTTACCCCGCATGTCGACCCAGCTCCGCCACGAAGACTACACCGTCGGATGGGTGTGCGCCCTTCCGATCGAGTTGGCCGCGGCGCAGGAGATGCTCGACGAAGAACACGCCCTTCTCGACAAAGATCCTCACGATGAGAACATATACTCCCTCGGCTTAGTGGCCGGGCACAACGTTGTTATTGTGTGTCTGCCAGCTGGGCGCATCGGGAACAACCCTGCGGCCGCTGTGGCGACACAAATGAAGACCACCTTTAAAGGCATCCGCTTTGGCCTTATGGTGGGTATTGGTGGAGGCGTGCCGAGTGCAGAGGCAGACATTCGTCTTGGGGACGTAGTAGTGAGCAAGCCAGTTGGAACCTTTGGCGGTATTGTACAGTACGACTCTGGCAAGGCTACTTCAAGCGGATTTGCCAGGACAGGGTCGCTCAACTCACCACCGCAAATACTGCTTTCTGCGGTGGTTAGCGTGCAAGCGAAAGAGTTCCGGGGGAAAAGCAAGGTAGCTGAGCATATTGCTAAGCTCAGCCGTGTCCCCACGTTTCAGCGCGACAAAGCTGGGGCTGATGTTCTCTTTGAGGCGACGTACGATCACGAAGGCACGACTACGTGCAGCAAGTGCAAGACAGAGAGACAAGAGGAGCGGGAGCCGCGTGGCAGCGATGAGGAGGTAGTAATACACTACGGGACGATCGCATCAGGCAACCAAGTGATCAAGAATGCTGCAAAAAGAGACGACATAAGCGCGGACCTGGATGGGGTACTCTGCTTCGAGATGGAGGCAGCAGGACTGATGAATAGCTTCCCGTGCTTGGTGGTGCGCGGCATCTGCGACTACGCCGACTCGCACAAGAACAAGCGGTGGCAGCCGTATGCAGCGGGGGCAGCAGCAGCGTACGCAAAGGAGGTGCTATCGGCGATACCGCAGAGCCAGGTCGAGGCCGAAAGGAAGATCAGTGAAGTCATTTTCGGTTAGTGTGGGCAAATTCCATAGTCGATACATTAATATATGCTGATAGTTCCCCTCGCGATAGATCTTCATGAAGTTGCAGAAGACCACAGAAATATCGCAAGAGATGGACTCGCTGTATCACAGCAGTCACTTGATATCCAGCTAAAAGCACGCGACCAGAAGCTGTCCGATCGGCAAGCAAAGTGTCTCCAACTGTTTCGACTCACCAAGGACACGGAGGATGCTACCTACGAATGGTATAAAGAACGCATAGCCGATAGAGTAGAGGGTACTTGCATGTGGTTCCTCAACCACCCTCACTTCCAAGAGTGGAGGAGAAAGGAATCGGGGCCGCTGCTTGTGTCAGCAGATCCTGGGTGTGGCAAATCAGTGCTAGCCAAGTACCTGATCGACCAAGTGTTGCCAGAGTCATCAACAGTATGCTACTTCTTCTTTAAGGATCAGGTGCAGAACACAGTACGCGAGGCGCTCTGCGCTGTGCTGCACCAGCTGTTTTCGCAGAAGCCGAGTCTTCTTGTGCATGCTATGGAACAGCAAAACAAGGATGGTGACGGTCTAGTGAAATCAGCAAGCTTGCTCTGGTCTATCCTTGGCGATGCCGTGCAGGATGCCAATGCTGGATCTGTTACTATCGTCCTGGACGCACTGGATGAGTGCGCCGAGTCTGAAACGCAAGACCTCATGCGACTTTTGGTGACCCAAGTCCGGAATAGCGAAATTAAGAACGCGAAGCTGAAGCTACTTATGACCAGCCGGCCGTATGAGCATGTGGTGGCTAAAACCTATAGTCTCTCTGAGGCTTTTCCATACCTCCGCATACCTGGGGAAGACGAGTCAGAGACTATCAGCCAGGAAGTGAACTGCGTCATAAAATATCGAGTAGACGAGTTCGCGGAACAGAAAAAGCTTTCAGACGAGATAAAGGCTTGCCTAAAAGAACAGTTGCTAAAGATGGACCACCGTACGTACTTGTGGGTTTACCTTGTGTTCGACCATCTTGAAAACCTTCGCTTCAAAAGAACAGCTAAGGGAATGGCATCTACCTTCAGTCAACTGCCAAAGACTGTCAACCAAGCTTATGAACAGATTCTGAATAAGTCTGGAGATCGCTCAAAAGTTCAGAAGGCCCTGGCCATTATCTTAGCAGCAACACGACCTCTTACGCTATTAGAGATGAGTATTGCGATGGAAGTAGATGAGAACACGAAGTCGTTTCGGGACCTTGACCTTGAGCAGGAGGAGGATTTCAAGGCACGTCTTAGATCATGGTGTGGATTATTTGTCTCTGTCCATCATGGCAGGATCTATTTTCTGCACCAGACGGCGCGCGAGTTTCTGCTTGCTGAGCTGTCGTTCTCTAAAACTATTGATAAGGAGATGCAGTGGCATGGCTTCACTACGATGAAGGATGCCCATACCGCTCTTGCCGAGTGCTGTGTGCGCTTCATCAGCCTTTCTGATGTTGGCGGCAGCCCCACTCCAGATCAGACACAGAACGACAAGAACAATGCTTTCTTGGAGTACTCCGCGAAGTCCTGGGGTCTACATCTTCGAGAGTCGAGGATTTGCGATGATGCAAGGGCAGCTATAGCACTGCTCAGCTTCAAGTTGTTTGACCTAGATTCCGAAGTCTATTCAATGTGGTCGCGAATATACTGGGAACATAAGTTTCCAAGAGATCCACAGTTCTGTACTGGGCTCATGGTTGCATGTTTTTTCGGCCATATAGCGGTTGTGAGACTGCTAATCAACAAGGGCGCTAATGTTAACGCGCAAGGTGGACACTATGGGAGCGCACTCCAGGCGGCTTCAGAAGAAGGCCACGAGCAGATTGTGAGGCTGCTAATTAACAAGGGCGCTGATGTCAACGCGCAATGTGGATACTA